>CM038681.1:548330549-548975817 GCA_021605205.1 Aegilops longissima
GACCACCCTCGATGCGTGACGCTGACGGCGCCAAGGAGCGGGAGCTGGCCGCTTGGAGAAGATTAAGACCGACGAGGAGCTGCCGACGAGTGCCACGACCGCCGAACACCTTCAGAGAGAACATGATGCATCGGACGGAGGGTCTTGTGGATATCGCCGCCGCCATCGACATGGAGCTGATGGAGCCGGGATGGTGGATCTTGGGTACTCGACGACGCGCCTCCAACCCAGCGCCAAGCTCAGCTTGTTCTCAAGGGCGTGCGTGACGGCACTCCAAAGAACTCCGGAAGAGATCCCAAAGCAGCTAGCCGAGGAATCGCGCCAGATCTGCAGCGGAGCTCTCCGAAGGTGTTGATGAAGGTGGCCTTCCGCAATCCAGCCTCAACCTTGCCGGCGCCCTCGTGATCCTTGCCGCCAGATGCCGATGTGGAGGCGCTCAAAGCCCTTGTCGCACCCATTGTGGACAAGGTGGGCAAGATCAAGCGGGTTGACGGCGCATCGCGAGACTAGGCCGCCAATTTTATCTTTCCCTTGTCGCCGCTTGATCATGTTTAGGAGAACAATTTATTAGATCTCGACAAGCTATTTTGTAATATAACTCTATCTTAGGCAATGATTGCAATGTTATTTCCTTTACTTGATTCCTTCCTTTGTATGTTTGTGCCCTACGCTTTTAGGGAACTTGTCGGCGCGGCACCTTTGTCATGAAGCGCTGAGTGCGAACGTCAAGAGCCTCGTTGGCGGTGCCAGCCCGATTAAGCAACCTTGTCGCAACTAGTTGCAGCTCACTTAAGTTGTTGAGCGGACTCAAACAAAGTAAGGGCTAAAACTAGCTACGAGTTGGTTCCTCCGCACAGGTTTTCCATACAAAGTACTATCGCTCGAGGAAGATAACTTAAAAATTTAAAACTGATTGCTCAAACTTTGGCAACTTAGCTTTTCTTCGCTTGCTTCCGCAAGGCTAAAACTTCCTCGAGCGACGCTTGGCCCACACCATTATCTTCTCCTTCCCCGCCTAACTTGTGGGCGAAGGAACCTTCCTTTCTTTGAGAAAGAGAAGAGAAAAAAGTTATGGAGCCTTGTGGCTCGTTATTTCTTACCGGTGTGGATGCTGCACAAAATGTCGATAACACATGCAAAATGATGATGAAAGCATGAAATTGACAAGTTGTGCGCAACACATGAGCTTTACTTATGCACGGGTATGCGCCTGCTTTGTACAAAGGATTACATGCAACATGGGCAAGACTTGTATAAGGTGGTTGCGGAACAGGTTCCGCAACCGCGCTTCTACGGGTAAAACTTATGAAGATGTTCAATGTTCTAGGAGTTGCTCACCGGAACGCCATCTTCGTCTCAAGGCGGACAGCGCCAGCCTAGTGACTCGCTTTCACCCGATAAGGGCCTTCCCACTTCAAGGCCAACTTGTTGGAATTTCATGGATCGAACGCCTAAAGAACAAGGTCGCCTTCCTCGAGACTTCGCATTAACTTTGCGGCTATGGTAGCGGCACAAAGCTTGTCGGTAACGAGCAGCTCGTCAAGAAAGCTCAAGACGGTCCTCCTCAAGGAGCAGCGTCATCTTGTCGCAGCTGCTCTTGCTCAAGCTCATCATAAGCGAGCACTGAGGTGACCAGTATACGAGTTCCGTGGGGAGAACTGCCACGCTCCATAGACTAGAGCGAAGGTGTCCGCCGCTTGCTCGATTTGGCGTCGTCTGATTGACCAAAGAACCACCGCAGCTCCTCAATCCAGTTTCTTCCGCACTTGTGCAGCCTGTCGAAGTTCTGGTCTTGAGCCCTCGCAGCACTTCAGCATTTGCCCTCTCTGCTTGACCGTTGCTTCTCGGATGAGCAAAAGAAGTAAAGCAGACCTTGGCGCCAAGATCTTGGACGTACTGCATGAAGGTGCGGCTCGTGAACTGTGTGCCGTTGTCGGTGATGATCCTTAGGAATTCCAAAACGGCAAACAATCGACCAAGAACTTGATCTGCGACCGTGCTTGTCACCTTCCTCATCGCTTCCACTTCCGCCACTTTGTGAACTTGTCGATTGCAACGCATAAGTACTCAAAGCCCCGACAGCTCGGGAAAGGGGCCGAGGATGTCGAGCCCTGCACCAAAAATGGCTGTGATAAAGGGATCGCCGGAGAGCTTGAGCTGGCTGGTGTATTCGCTGGAATGGAACTCGCACGCTTCACACTTGGTTACTTGTGCGCTTGCATCCTGGAGGGCTGTCGGCCAAGAAACCTTGCCGAAAGCTTTGCCGCCAAGTGTTTTGCGCCAATGTGGTGACCACATATGCCTCCGTGTATCTCGCCAACAGCTTCTGTCCATCTTCCCGGTGAATACACTTCAATTTCACCCCGTTGAGTCTTCTTCTGTACAGCGTGCTGTCGACAAACTGGTACATACTTGAATGTCGGGCTACTCTTTCCGCTTCTTCTTGGTCTTCAGGAAGTTCTCATGTCTGAAGGAAATGGACAATCTGCTGCGCCCATGTTGGAGCTTGCGGCTCGACAACGAGGACTAAAGGCACATCTGCTGCTGTGGGAACATCCGCTTCTACGGCAAGAACCTGCGGCTCGGCCGGAGCTTGATGTTCCCCGGCAAGCTTGCCGGAGCAAAACTTGTCGGGAGCGCTCGCTTCAACGAAACAAACCCTAGGGCTTGTCTGAGCAGCATCGCCTCAAGACTTCTCGGTGTTGATCCTGGGACCTTTTGGTGGCGGCTTCGGAAGCTCTCGCCGAAAATAGTCGCCAAAATCAACTTCTCTTCTTGTTCTGTCCAGCTTGATGGTGTTACGATCGGTTGAGTCAGCTTGAGCACAAAAATCCCTGGTTCCACAGTAACTTGAGTGCGGCGCGACTTTGAAGGCCATCGCCATACCATTCTCGAGCTCTTGGAACATGTTCCATTTGCAGTCACAAAGTGTTCTTCTAGCTTTCTCACTTCATCAACATAAGCTTCCATCAACGGACTCGATAATCTTTGTTCACTTGGCGGACGACAAGTCTGTGAGTCACCCCCGACAATGAGCTTCTTGATCCCAAGGTCTACTGCAATCTCGAGACCGCAAGCAAACCTTCATACTCGCTGTATTGTTTGTTGCTTGCTCCTTGGGAAAGTGCATCCGGACTATGTACTTGAGGTGCTCTCCGGGGTGCGATAAGCAAGCACGCCAAAGACCGGCGCGCTTTGCAATGAGAAGGCACCATCAAAGTACATCAGCCACTCTTTACTTGCTTCCTTGACGGGATGCTCATCTCTGAATTTCTTCATCTTATGCTACGCCCATTGTGCTATTAACTCGCCAATGCTCGCTTTGGATAGTTGAAGTGCTTTCAAACTTGAGGCCAAAGCTTGATAGTTCCAAAGGCTCCACTCGACAATCCTGCCTGCTTCGGATTTTGCAAGATCCTCTTCAGCGGAAAGCGAGTGACAATCGTGATCTCATGTGCTTGGAAGTAGTGGCGCAGCTTTCTCGAGGCTATGAGGAGGCCGGAAGCACTTTCGCACACCGAGTACCTTGACCTAGCCCCTCAGAGAAGGAACCGACAAAGTACACCGGCGCTGCACCATCCTTTTCTCAGATCTTCTCGCGCTCGCTGATCCGTCCTTGTCGGGACCAGAGCTTGTCGGTGAAGCCCCTCGCTTGTCGCTGGATGCATCTGCCTTGGTTGCCGGCTCATCATCTCGCCTCCTTTCCACTACTAACGCAGCACTAACCACTTGATTGGTTGCCGCTATATATAGCAGCAACTTCTCTTGTGGCCTAGGTGCGACAAGTATTGGAGTGGAGGACAGGTACCTCTTTAAGTCTCTGCAGCGCAGCCTCCGCTTCGAGTCCATTTCATTGACCCGCTTTTTCAAAATCTTGAAAATGGCAGGGCGCTGAGCAGACCTAGAGATAAACCTGCTGAGAGCAGCCACGCAACCGGCAAGTCTTCGTACATCCTTGACGCGCTTTGGTGCTTCAATCTACTCAATGGCCTTGATCTTGTCGGGATTGGCTTCAATTCCCCGCTGAGAAACGAAGAACCCGAGAAGCTTGCCGTAAGGGACTCCGAACACGCACTTCTCGGGGTTGAGCTTGAGGTTGATCTTGCGCAGATTTGCAAAGGTCTCATCTAAATCTTGAACCAGAGTTGCTTTGTCCTTGCTCTTGACCACTATGTCATCCATCTAGGCTTCTACATTTCTGTGCGTTTGCGGCTCAAAAGCGTCATGGACTACTCTTGAAAATGTTGAACCAGCATTCTTTAGCCCAAAAGGCATCCGTACAAAACAGTATGTGCCACATGGGGTGATGAATGCGGTTTTCTCCTCATCCTCTTCTGCCATGAAGATCTGATGATATCCTGAGTATGCATCAAGAAATGAAAGCAAATCACATCCAGCCGTGGAGTCAACAATCTGGTCGATGCACGGCAAGGGAAATGGGTCTTTGGGACAAGCTTTATTAACATCTGTGAAGTCGATACAAAGTCTCCATTTCCCATTTGCCTTGGCGTGCATAACCACAGGATTGGCCAACCACGTAGGATGGAGCACCTCCTCGACAAGGCCCGCTGCTTCCAATTTCTTGATCTCTTCTGCATGAATTCTGGCGCCCACCGCCGCTTCCTTACTTTCGCTTGACGGGCCGCGCATGAGGATGCATAGCTAAGTGGTGCTCAATTACTTTCCGGGAACACCGGGATGTCGACGGTTGCCATGCAAACACGCCGACGCTCGCCTCGAGAAGCAACGAGCGCTTTCCTATTTAGGGTCGAGAGTGGCACCGATGGTGAAGGTACCACCAAAGCATCCTCCTTGGCGCGCCTTCTTGGTCTTCGTGGAGCTGTCATCGCCTTCTTGCACTTTGCCGGTGGAGCTCGATGGTGCGCTCTCGACGGTAGCGCAGCACCAAGAGGTGCGCTTGCCGGAGTGGGCATCAGAGCTCTTGCCGGACTTTGTCTTCTTCTTCCCCCCGGGAGCTTCAGCGGCAAGTGACTTGCCATCTGTTGCGGCTGCTGCCTCCCGGTAAATCTTGTCGGCGCAGATAAGAGCATCCTTCTTGTCACCATGGACAGAAATGACACTTATCGGGACTGGCATCTTGAGCAAGTTGTATGCATAATGAGAGGCTGCCATGAACTTGGCGAGAGCTGGACGGCCGAGTATCCCATTGTAAGGTAATGGAAAATCAGCAACGTCGAACGTGACCCTCTCAGTCCTGAAGTTCAGCTCGCTGCCAAATGTGACCGGCAACGTGATCTTCCCTTTCGGCTTGCTCTTTCCCGGTTGATTCCTTGAATGTGCCGTTTCTTCGAGCTCATTGTCAGGATCCAAGCTTCGGAGCACCGCGGAGGAAATCAGGTTTAAGCCGCCCCGCCGCCAACTAGCATCTTGGTGACCTTGAGGTTGCGGATTGTTGGTGAGACCAATATCGGCAAGCACCCACCGCAGTTATGCGATCGTGGTGGTCCTCAATATCAAAGATGATAGGCGTGTTGGACCATTTCGTGAGGCTTGCGGACTCTACTGTGATGGTTCTCGCTGCATTAACCTCCCGTGATCCATTGCTTGAGTTGGCGGTGGAGGTATGCAGAGAAGCACCACCGCCAACGCAGAGGACCTCGTGGGCTTTCTGAAATTCCTGCTCATCGGTTTCGCTGCCTTCCATATCTTCATCGCTGCTGCCTTTCATCCTTGTCGCGACCGCTGGGAGGTCTGTCTCTTGCCGCTGCTTGGCCTTGCTGCGGCCCTCCCCCGCCGGGTCGCTTGCCAACTCCCCCAAGACCTTCCTGGCTTTCTCCTTGTCGCTGCTGCCAGACTCAGCCTTCGCTGCTCAACAAGCTGCTCGACCTTCTTGCAGCTCGAGGTCATGGCCCTTGGTGCGGTGGATCTTGCAAGATTGTTTGTTGAGCTGTCCTGCTTTGTCGGCGGCCGCCACAGCTTGGCGATCGGTGCCAGCGGCAACCTCCTTGCCGGAGCCACCAACTTTGGCTTTCTTTGCGGCACCACCGTTGCCGGACTGCTCGACAACTAGCACCTCTTTGCCCTTCTTTCTTCTGTTGTTCCGTCGCCGACTCTTCTTCGCCAGGCGGTCTCTTCACTATCGATCCTCGCTTCGATTTTCTCCCGGAGTCTCCTCCTTCTCAAAGACGCGCACACTTGTCGGCCAAGGCATACAGCTCATCGCCGCCCTGACTTTGCATATCGCCATCTCCTCCTCATCCCGCGTTCCGCGACGCTCGATGAAACGCGCTGATCACCGCGGGCAGGTGGACATCTCGATGTTGTAGTGCACACGGCTGAACCTCTCGATGAACTTGCGCAGAGACTCTCCTTCCTTCCGGGCGCAGCAGTGAAGGTCACTCTTTGGCCATGAGGTTTGTGGTCACCGTGAAGGCGCCGACAAACCGATGGCATAGATCTGCCAAAGAAGATATGGATCCATCCGACAAGTGCATGAGCCAAGATCTCGACATTGGGCTTGAGTACCAGCGGGAAGTAGTTGGCAAGGATCTTGTCGCTTCGCCCCCCGCAGCTTGCACCGCGATGGTGTAGATGCCGAGGAACTCCGACGATGCGCCCTGCCATCGCATTTCTCCGCACATCTGGCTTGAAATTCTTCTTGCCGGGCCACTAGACTTGCCGCAGCTCACGAGTGAACGCAGGGCAACCTACCACGACGGCAAGTCGCTGGTTCTCTCGGGCGCATGCATATCGACAGAGGGCTCAGCCCGCTGGTCGGATTGACGCCGCTTCTTCGGGCGCCGGCGTAGTTCGAAGGCTTTCTTGTTGCCGTTTGAAGAACTTGGCGCTGATCACGGCGAGCTCGCGGATCCGGCGACGCGGTGGAGTCGCCGCCGAGGTGGATCCGACGAGTTGGTGATCTTGGCCTTCGGTGGAGAGTGCATGGTGGTTGCACTTCACAGGTTTCTTGCCGCCACCGCTCGTGCCTTTGTCGCCTTGCCGCGCAGCGATGCAGTTGGTTGCCGTGGAGCGTCGCCGCTGGCAAAGCCGGCGAGACTCGATGGTGGCCCTCCATTCGTCGACCTTGTCGGCTGTTGGAGGGTAGTCTAGAAGCAGTTGAGCTCTCGCCAAGGCTTCCGCTGGAGTGGTGTGTGGCAATGGCGAACGGTGCGAAGAGCGGGATATGCTCGGACTTCTAACTATGTTAGAAGGAGCAACATCCCGCCCAGCGACCGCATTTCGCGCACCAAAGATGTCAAGCGCACGCTGGTCTTGAGGGCCTCGCGATCCTCCAGCTCGGTCTTGATCCAACGAGCGTATGGTACTATGAATACCATGACGCTGCCGGTCCCGCGCTTCCTGAGATGGGCGCGGTGCGTGTACGGACGCCGAGGTCTCGCGCGGCCTTGTCCTGACTTGGCAGCGCCATGAGCTCCCTCGCCGACGCCGTTTTTCATTGGCGCTTACCCCGCCATCCGCTTGCTCGGCAGGTGGCGGATCGACGATGATTTGCTCCGCTGCCGCCAAGCCTTCTTCTTCGGTGGCATGTTGATGAAGATGATGAAGATGTTGCTCATGTGAACGCCGGATCAGGTTCACACAGCCTCGACGCCCCCTACCTGGCGCGCCAAAGATGTCGGGGAAGCTGATCGTGACCCATGAACACCTATGGGACCGGCGGACCGAGCCCCTTTCGGTTCGGTGGGGGGCGGAGGTTGCACGAAGAGCAGATCGAGGCGAAGCACACAAGCAGTTTACCCAGCTTCGGAGCTCTCCGGAGAGATAATACTCCTACTGCTGCTTGTCTGATTGTATTGTGTTCTTGCTAGAGAGCAATGAGAACTACAAAACCTAGCTTGAGTGTCTCTGGTCTCGAATGAGTCGAACCGAACCCCCTCTACGTTGCTCATGGGCCTCCTTTTATAGGCTCAAGGGGTCACCAACAGTGGCAACGTAGACAAGGGCAAAATGGGAAAATGATTTGCGCTGGTACAGCTACTTTGTAATGGTATTCTACCTAACTCGACGGCAAGGGACAAAGATTAAATGCCCGCCCATGTCGCCCAAACAGTGCAACAGGACCGTCAGGGCGCCACCGCCGCCACGATGGCGATCTTGTCAGCGCCGCTTACCGCTGCTTCTCCGCTGGCCAAGACATCCTCTTGACACGCTACGCCTAGAATGGTCCCATGGCACATCGCCAGTGGGTGAGCTGGAGCGGAGATAAAGAGTGGTTACTGTCATGGCAAGCGCCTTTGCATGGCTGAATCCTTGTCGCGCTTTTGAAGCTTGTCGCTCACCAAGCCTTCTCGGCAAGCTCCTCTTGCCGGGGTCTTGTCTTCTACGCGTCTTGAGTAGCCTTCTCGGCAAGCTCCTCTTGCCGGGGCCTTGTCTCCTTGGCTTAAATTCTTTGTTCTTGAATGGCTCCAAAGGAACCATGGAGGACCTTGGTGGTAACTAGGCAAGCCCTGCCGCGGGGGGCTGCAACTGCCCGTGCACGAGTTCGGGATACTAGGGTACCCCTACTCTAGTACACCGACACCCTGGGCCAGCGGTGGGAGTAGTAGGGGGCGGTGAGGCCTCCGCGGCATCACAGCCGGCCACGAGAGGCAGGAGCACGCGGCACGACCGGTGCTGCTTTGGGCGGCTGGAGCAAGAAGACCAGAGGTTGAAGAAGCACTATGGCCGTTGGATGGACATCGTACGGTCACTTGAGATAGAATCGTTCATATTGACTAAGTTGACAAATCCCTCCGTCCGCGTCAACTTAGTTGGCCCACAAGTCATCCTCCCATTATGGTGGTTCCCATCTAGCAGGGTGGGTATTCATTTTTTGTGTGTTATAAGGAGGCACTTCCTTGCGTGCAAAGATATAGCTGGTGGGTCCGACATGTCAGCGGGGGGAACGTTTTTTTCACGAAATACAGAGGCCCTTCTGGTGGGTCCTAGCTGTCAGGTGGAGGAATCATTATTTTGCGCGTACAGTCCACAGCCGATGGATGTCGTTCGTTGACCACGTTGACCAGGCCGCGCCAAGAGCACCATGGTGGTGGACGACGGCGAGGCCTAGGAAGGGAACGACACGGAGCCGGGGAAGACTCGGCAATGGTTGCCCACGCGGTGGGGAGTACGAGGGTTTACTGGTCCGGCTGCCGTCGCCGGAAAATAACAGGAGGTGTGGGTGAGTAGAGGAATGGCCTGGCCAGCAATGAAGTAGGGTGGGGCGGTGCGGCCTGCGCGGTAGCACAACCGGCCACGGGAGGTGGGAGCAGGCAGTCCCACCGGAGCTGGTTTGGGTGGCTGGAGCAAGAAGATCAGATATTGAAGAAGCAGCACGGCCGTTGGATTAACATCCAACGGTCGCTGCTGCTAGAATCGCTTAGGACTAAGTTGACAAAGCCAAAGTACACGCCAACCTAGTAGACCCACAAGTCAGCCTCCAAATCTGTCCCAAACAAAGATACAGCCCAAAATTTCTAGCGAGATTCAAATTAATTTTAAATCTAAATATACCTTAATTTAAATTCAATGAAATTTTACCCGCACAAAAACAATGAAATTTAAAATATCAAAATCCGAAAGAAAACATTATTTGGGAACTAATTCTGTTTGTTGTATTTTTTCATTTTACAGCCCATTTATTATTACTTATAGCCCATTTCTTATTACTTATAGCCCATTTATTATTACTTATAGCCCATTTCTTATTACTTATAGCCCATTTTCTGGGCAAAATGCATCCTCCTCGCCTTGAAAGATTTCCATGCCAGAGGCGTAGAAAAGCAAGTAGGCCTGTGTTGGTTATTCTCAAAAAACAAAATAGCTGGCTAGCCATTTTCGTAAAGGAAAAACAAACTGGCTGGTCATGTGATAAACATATGAAATAAAAGCTCGGGCTAGACGGGCCACGGGTCCCGCACAACCCAGTTGATACCCTTCTCTCGTCCCGAAAAACAAAATTATCTGCACATCTGCTGGTCCCTACCGTCATCCTCACAATGTACAGTCATCTCCTTATTCCTCTCGGTTGTTGACCATATTGACAACATCGGAGGGCGGTGCCGTGGCGAGCGAACCAAGGCGGAGGATGATGGTGAGGCCTCGGACGGGAACGAACATGAGCCGGGGAAGATCACGGCCAGCCATGGGAGGCGGAGCAAAGGGTCCCCGGGCGCTGGTTTGGCTTTTGGCGGCTCGAGGAAGAAGAGATCAAGAAACGTGATGACGTTGAATGTCAATCGAATGGTCAAGGTTGGCACAATCGCTTTTTGACTAAGCGGACACCAAGTAGCATACTTTTTATATATAGGAAGAAAACTGCGAGGAAAATGCGCTCGCTCGCCGTCCTCCTCACAAGGAATGTTCGTCACATAAGTGACTAGCATCCTTGGTTTTCAACCGAGAGGTCTTGGGTTCGAGTCCGAGGAACTCTCAATTTTGTCCTCCTTCCTTCCTCGCAAAAAAGGGAAAGAAAATCAAAGACTTGGGAAGGCGACACAACAAGCTAGTGTACCAAGAAAGAGACGCTGCCGAAGTTTTAGAAAAAGAAAGACGTGTCTCGTAGCTGTTCAATCCAAACCTAGACTATGACTATATATGGTGCTATGCTACTATGCAAGTAATGAAACCGACATATCCAACGCTCGCTTCTCCTCTTCTCTACTTACTCGCCTAGCATCAAGCTCGCCGCAGCAACCATGTCCGCTCGCTGCTCGTCCACCCGCTTCTTCAAAGCAGTAACAACCAGATATGCGCCAAGTCGCCACCTGCACCATCGCCTGTGGGTCTCATCACACCCCGCCAAGACGCAAGACCGCAGCCGATTGCTCATCACAACCCGCTGCCGTTGGTGTGGTGCCACTACTGCAAATCACACAGAGTCATCCATCGCGTCTCAACCACAATCCACAACCCTGGCCGAGTCTTCTACAAATGCCCGAATCATGGGGTAATAATATGTTTAAGTGTTGTTCTGCTGCTTTCATTGTTGATTTTTTAATAGTTTGGTTGATGATCTTCCAATTTGATTCGTGCGTAAAAGGGAAGATTCATGTGATTTGTATTTCTGGGAAGTTGCTGATGTGGGGGAATGCAACTACGCTGATTATTAGGTTAGCCGAGGAATCCCAATACCAGCAGGTTAGGGTGTTGGACAAGTAACTGAAAGAACGGCGTAAGAGGAAGATGCAGAGAAGGTTAAAGATGCAGTTCCTCCGATCATGGCTACAACAATCGCTGAACGGCCTTGACAAAGAATGAGGAGATGAAAGAGCTTGTGAAGATAATGGGCAAAATCGATGTGCTCAGAGGATGATTGTCTCTTTATTTGCAGTGTATGTAGCACTCGTGATGTATTCAAGTGGCTACGCATGAGCACTTTGCTGAAACTAGTAATGAATGAAACCTGTGTAGCAGGCTGGGCGTAGTGTTGTGAACATCTAATGATTTCTATTAACGGAAATCAGGGGTATACCCTTTGCTCATATAAATAAATAAATAGCAGAGGCCTGTTGGTCAGCTTTGTTCTCATTCAAGACGCCGAGCAAATTGCAGTCCAACAGCAAACTATGTCATCAAATTCAAGTTTCAAAGCCAAATATGAGTACAACTAAACAACAATGTCATCATGTTTTAGTTGTCATACAATCACCAAACACAAATCAACATACATAACAAGTGATGTTATCACAGCAAAATACTAAACAACATGTTCATCAGGTTTCAGCTTGTCATAGCAAACACAATTTCACATCAGAGATAAAAACGCCTTCGACCGCAAATCGACAAAAGCAATATAATCATCATCCGCAGCAGCAGCGCCAACATCTTCGCCATGTGTATCAGTCTGAATCGTAATTCCCCACGGTGTCATCTTCTTCTTTGTCCTCAACGTCCTCGAACGTTGGCTTCTTCTTGATCAACTCTTGTATGTCCACAACACGACATGCAATCTTTTCCCCGGCGTCATTGACGTGATGGTTCTCAAAGATATTAGGAACATCTGTTTTCGGCGTTCTGGGAACGGGGGTACCAAGACTTGCCTGCTTGCGGCCTGCGGCGTGGCTCAAGGAGTGGCCCAGTACGGCCCATCTTCATCAACACGAGCTCAAGACCCTCGCGAGGGGCCAAGCCTCGCGGGGCGGACGACGGAAAGCCTCCTCAGGCACGGCCTCATCAAGCTGGCTCGCGAGGAGGCAGAGAGATCAAGGCAGGGTACCTCACGAGGTGTCCATGACGCAAGCAATGACGACCGAGGCCGGGCGGGCGCCAGGGGGGCGTCGGCCTGCGCAGAGTCCTTGTTTCCCCTTTGGTGCAAAGGGAGCAAGCGCAGGCAAGAGTATCAAGCAAAGGCAACCATTCTGGTGCATCAAGACCAAGACCAGCAGAACGGCAGGAAGGAGGTCATCATGGAGCCCAAGCCGGCGTCACCGCCAGAGTCTTTGGCAGGCGAGGACCGACTTTAGTCAGGATAAGTGTACTAGATATTCCCCTTCAAAATGGTCAATTGTTGGTGCCCTTCCCACTCAATATTTGGGAAGAGGACCAGGGCCTTGCTCTATAAATAGGACTAGCCACCACAGAGAGAGGCATCGGATAGAACCCCAGAAAGCAGACAGAACCCTAGCCAGATCTACCACCATAAGAACTCCTCCCCTCGCGAGGCAGTTCTTCCTTGTATTGTTCATCATCAGCCCCTGAGGCAATCCACCACACCACAAACTAGAGTAGGGTTTTACACCACAATGGTGGCCTGAACGAGTATAAACCCTCGTGTCCCTTGTGTTGTTCTTTGTGTAGTTTAGATCCTTGCGGGGCGACGAGACGTAGGTAGGTTGGAGGTGTGATTTCCGCGTGTACCCCAGAGTTCAAACCTAGAGGGTCTCATTGAACCCGAATCGACATTTGGCGCCAGTAGGGGTGCACTGAACTGCTTCCGCCACCCTGCTTCCGCCGCCGTCGATCCATGTCGACGCCGACGAGCTCGAGCCGAAGCCGCGCGCCTCGATGCTCGCGTCGCCCAGACGGCCCCCGTCGGTGGGTGCCGCATCCGTTCCCCCTCGCCCGCCGTCAACGCCGCCACCGGCCCTGCGGGGAACGAGCAGCAAGCGTCGTCTCTGCATCCTTCGGTGCAGCGCGAAGGCCGCACTGCCACCCCGTCGCTGACTCTAGCCGGTTCCTCGTCCCACGCCCGTCGCGCTCCTGCGGACGCGCACGCCGCGTTGCTCCTGGCGCAGGAACTCCTGCACTACCGTCCTATCGACGACCTCTACGACGAGTGGCTCGCCCGCATCACCGAGCTCATCAGCGCCGCTGGGGGCTCCCTTGGCCATCCCTCTCGCTGCACCGCGCCCCGCCTTGCGCGGGAAATGAAGCTCCGGGGGGCCTCAGCCGCCTCCCCCTCAAGAAGGCGCCTTGGCCCCAAGGCGCTGCCCCTCGGGCGGAACGCGCCGTCCCAGCACCAAAGACAAAGAAGAGAAGAGCTGCTAAGAGGTCCCTCGTCCCCAAGAATCTGCCCGAGTGCTCCCCGCACGGGCCCGTCATGACCGGGCTCCTGCTCCAGCGCGCCAAGACCCCGCGCTGCTCCTGGCGGCAGCGCATGGGGACCTCCAAGATCAAGCCCCCCATCACCAAAGGCCTCCAGTGGCCACCGCAGGCTGGCGTGCCTTCACCGCCGAGCTGCGCAGCATGGCTTGGCCAAGCAAGTTCAAGCCAGACCTGCCCCCACGCTACGATGGCACGGCCGACCCTGCAGAGTTCCTCCAGCTCTATGAGATGGGCATCGAAGCCGCCAACGGGGACAAGAAGGCCATGGAGAATTGGTTTCCCATGGCGTTCAAGGACGGTGCCCGCACCTGGCTCCTGGCACGATTTCCTCCTGGAACGAGATGCGCACCCGATTCATCGCCAACTTCCAAGGCACCCGCGATCGTCCCCCGGCCATGAGTGACTTGCGCCGCATCAAGCAGCAGGCAGGGGAGACCCTGCAGAAGTTCATACAACGTTTCAACAACGCTCGCCTCAAGATCCCCAAGGTGTCCGACGGTGTGCGTGACGTCAAGATGAAAGAAGAGCTCGCGATCCATGAAGACCTGTGCACATCCCTGGAGCTGTTCAACTTGGCGACCAAGTGCGCCAGGGCTGAGAAAGGACGCCTTTCCCTCCTCGAGCTGTCGGCTGCCGACCCAGAAGAGAAGATGCCCAAGGTCAAGGACGTGAAGCGCAAGGGGGCTGCCGTGCTTGCAGCAGAGCCGGACACCAAGCGAGGAAGGGATCATCCTGAGTCATCCAAGGGCAGCCGGTACTGCGTGTACCACGACCTCGACACCCACAATACCAACGAATGCCAAGAGCTCAGGGCCGTGCGGGATAAGGCTGCGGGCCGACGCCAGCGCGCAGCGACCGGGCTATGGCCGAGGAGGAGGAAGAGGTGGAGGACGATGGGAAGACCGTGGCCCTCGCCAAGGGTGGCGTGACCGACCTCGCGAGGACCGCTGGCAGGATCAGCCTCGCGAGGGAGTTTGGAGGGACCCGCCTCGCGAGGGAGGTTGGAGAGATCAGCCTCGCGAGGATCGCCCACAAGGAAACGCAGGCCTTCCCCCTCTGCCATCGCAGCCAAGGAGAAATGAAGACCATCATCAGGACGAGGGGGCTGGGGGATTCCAGGAGCCGCGCGCGATCGCTTGCATCCTGGGCGGAGCTCAAGCCCCAGCCTCTCAGCGCAGCTTCAAGCAGTTCGCTCGCGAAGTGAATGCAGTCCTCCCCAGGCTTGAAGCCACGCGCCCCCTCAGGTGGTCAGCATGCGCCATCACGTTCAGCTCGGCGGATCAGCTCAGGTGCGCGGCCACAGCCGGATTCCTCCCGATGCTTTGCTCCCCAATCATCAGCAATGTGCAAGTCACTAGGACCCTCATCGATGGCGGAGCGGGGCTCAATGTCCTGTCCGTCGAGACATTCAACAATCTCCAAGTGCCATACAATCAGCTTCAGCCAACCAAGCCTTTCTCCAGAGTCACCGATGGTTCCACAGTTCCGATAGGGCAGGTCCGCCTTCCTGTCACCTTCGGGACGCGCGACAACTACCGCACCGAGCTCATTGACTTTGACGTCGCGCACATTCGCCTACCGTACAATGCCATCCTCGGGTACCCAGCTCTGGCTAAATTCATGGCCGTGACTCATCATGGCTACAATGTCCTCAAGATGCCAGGAAGCGGTGGAGTCATCACGGTGCCTTGTGAAGAGAGAGACGCAGTGTGTTCCTTGGAGCGTGCTTTTCAAGCCGTGTCAATTGAAAGACCCAGATCACAGGAGCGGAGGGCTTCCCGAGGTGGTCCCTAAGAAGAAGAAGACATCCCCTGGCCATAACCCTCGGAAGGCAGGCCCCTCAGAGTTCGCGCCCATTCCAGGGCCGCCTCCTTCTGTCGCATAGGAAGGCATGCCCGGCGCCCTTCTCGAGCAAGGCTCGGGGGCTCTCTCCTGGAGGGCCATCGACTTTGCTAAGCTCACGAGGGAGGCGCTCGGGCACCACTTGGAGGCGTGTTTCAAGGCACGTTTCCCGTAGGCAGGAGCAAGGCAAGGAGGACCAAACCCTCAGGAGTTCGTCGGCGAGATCATTCATGAGCTGCAGGAGTCAAGAGTCCTGAGTGGCAGCCGCCGCTTACCCGCCGTGGCCCCTTGCCCATGCGAGGATGGTGGGCTGCGCGTCTGCATCGACATACCAGGGCTCAACCGAGCTGCCTCTCAGGAGCGCTTCTGACCCTCGCGCGTGGGACACTGCGAAGGGCCGCCCCACAGCTATGTTCGCATGCCTTACGTCCTGCCGAACGCGGCTGCTGTGCGCCAGCGCCTCATGAGGAGCATCCTGGAGGCTCAGGCAGCAAGGCATTCCGCAGTCCTGGAGGAGATGGAGATGGTCCGCGAGGAGCCACCAGCGCCTCCGGAGCCTCCCGAGGCTCCTGGGCCTGGGGGCTCGTGAAGATCGGCCTCCGCAGCGCAGGACGTACGCTACTTCAGCATCCCTTCATCCTCAACATCATCAGATGACATCCTTCGAGCTTTACTTTTCAGCTGGGAGCGCCCTCAGGGCTGCATCATTCCCAGGCCGCGTGGGTCCGTCCCTGCGGCATGTATCCCTTTGGTTCATGTTTTAGCTTGCTTTATTGGGGGCGCCCCTCGGGCTGCATTATCCCCAAGTCTCTCGGGCCCGACCCAGCGATGTTCGCCTTTCTCTGCGCCTATCTAAATGGATTTGCTCCTTCGTTATTAATATGCTTGACTTAATCACCCGCTCGATCAACACCAACTAATGGAGCTGCTCCTTAACGGCACGGCGCTTGCGCATGGGTCCGTCCCTGCAACGTCGACAAACCTGGATGGCTGAGCTCTGGCCGCGGCAACCCCGCAGGGCGCCACCTCACCAAGCCTTCAGTGCCTCGTCCCCCTCCGGAGCAACCAACAGCTGACTGTCGATTGTAATGGCAAACTCTTGTTCTTCTTGTGATGAGCCTGCAGGATCTCTTCAAGGAGCAGTGTCAGGCGAGGCCTTCGCGACGCCTCCTTCGCTCTCTTCCGCGTGAACCGCTTGCACGTTAAAGGGGGGGGTACCTGAGCATCATGACTCATGGGCTCCTACTGGCTCTCTAGCCCTCACCTCCTGGCCTTGTCCACGGCATCGCGACCTGGCATACCAGCGACGGCTGAGCTCGCTCGAGGGCCGGGACCCGAGGACGTAGAGCAGAAAGGGGAGTAGAGGCGAGAGGGAAGAGGAGCGCGGGGACCTCGCCGGGCAACTCCTCAGTTGCCGATGCGCGGACCTAACGCCGTGCCAAGGAGCGGTTCCTGACTCCTGAGATTAGTCATCCTCCGGAAAGACTGGCTATCGCAGCACCGACCTCGCACCCAATGCAGTCCCGTTTTGGCAACGTCGCGCTCCTTTCTCACCGAACGATGACTGCTTGAGCGCTAAAGGGGACCTCCTGAGCATCGCGGCTCGGGGGCTCTTCTCGACCCCGGCCGCCACCTCCGGCCTTGACCACGGCATCGCGACCTGGCATACCAGCGACGACTGAAGCTTGCCTTGGGACCGGGACCTGTCAGCGCAGAGCGTCAAGCCCTCGCGAGGTTCGAAAGGACAAACTGAGCTAAGACGGGACGAGCATCTCACACCATTTCACGATAAGGATCATATTAACAAATGGAACTACTGGCACCTTACAAGCCCCCACGGGGTGTGTTCTTCGATTCCTCGCAGGGAACAAAAGGGAACGAATCCTAAAGAGCGCTAACTACACGCGTATCCGCAAGAGACACCATCATAAACAGTGGGCCGTCAGGCACTGGTGCCAACCCCATCCAGATCACCGCGCTGGGAGCCTGACGCGCCCGCCCGACTCCGAGCGCGGCTCGAGCTCGGGGGCTCGTAGCTGTCATCGCTCGTCTCCGGAGTCGCCAGAAGCTCGGCAGAGGCGCCAGACCCTCCGTCCCCTTCGCTACTGCTCGAGGAGCTGCCGAGGGGGCGACCGGCGGGCCTAGTCCTCGCGACGACGACGCCACGACCGCCCTTCTCGGGGCAGCATTCCAGCCGGCGTCCTTCCGCGTCGAAGACCTTGAAGAACATCAAGGAAGCGCCATCGTGCTCCACGTGGATCACAAGGGCGCCCCTCGTCCGGCAGACCCGGGCGTTCTCGCCCCAGCCTCAGGTCATGAAGACCTTGCCCGGAGCGACGACCGCAACCTCCGCTCCGGTCGCAGGGGTGCCGCAGCCAGCATGCTGCAGCCAGAGCTCCAGGGAGCCCCTCTGCGGGATCTCGAAGGTGAAGGAGGGAGGAAGGCGAATCCAATTCTGAGGAGGCATGGCGGCGTGGAGCACAAGCTCTCGGGAGGATCCCTCGGCATGGACTCCAGGAGGAACAACGCGCACCGCCATGACCCGCCGACGCTAACGGCGGCCTCGTCCGTTGCACTCGGCGTCAACTCCTTCAGGGCCCTCAATGCGGGCGTACAAGGGCAGCGGGAACCCTTGCGGTGGCCGCTCATACGAGGGCCTCGACACCTCCTGTCGGGCGCCTCATCTCGGCGGCAGAGGGCTAGCCGTTTCTTCGGCGAAAGCGGATCGGGACCCTCTCGGGGGGCCTTTCCTTTCTCTTCTGCGGAGAACCGGCGGATCGGAGCCATTAACGTAATGTGGAGCAAGGATAAGGATGGAGAAGAAGGAGAAGCAAGAAGAGATGGACTGGAAGGGCTCTCGCCTTTCTGTACATATAGCCGAAGGAGGCCAACCGTCGGCCTCCACGATGTCAGGTAATCATGACCCGTTTTGCATGCAGGGACTTGTCAATTCGTGCAGTTGCCGAGGCATCGTGGGGAAGCAGGGACGCCCACGTCCAATCAACCGCCACGCGGCGCCCAAGGCCGCATGCTGTTGGGGCCCACGGCGCTTCGCACTTGCCCCTTCGCTTCTCTGCTAAGCCAAGTCCAGGTGCGCCTTGGGCCCGGGGGCTACTGTCGGCGTTACGGGGCGGGGTACCAGACTTGCTCTGCTGCGCCTGCAAGCGTGGCTCAAGGAGTGGCCCAGTATGGCCCATCTTCATCAACACGAGCTCAAGACCCTCGCGAGGGGCCAAGCCTCGCAGGGCGGACGACGGAAAGCCTCCTCAGGCACGGCCTCATCAGGCTGGCTCGCGAGGAGGCGGAGAGGTCAAGGCGGGGTATCTCACGAGGTGTCCATGACGCAAGCCGTGACGACCGAGACCGGGCGGGCGCCAGGCGGGCGCCGGCCTGCGCAGAGTCCTTGTTTCCCCTTTGGTGCAAAGGGAGCAAGCGCAGGCAAGAGTATCAAGCAAAGGCCACCATTTTGGTGCAACAAGACCAAGACGAGCAGAACGGCAGGAAGGAGGTCATCGTGGAGCCCAAGACGGCGTCACCGCCAGAGTCTTTGGCAGGTGAGGACCGACTTTAGTCAGGATAAGAGACTAGATGTTACCCTTCAAAATGGCCAATTGTTGGCGCCCTTCCCGCTCAATATTTGGGAAGAGGACCAGGGCCTTGCTCTATAAATAGGACTAGCCACCACAAAGAGAGGCGTCCGACAGAACCCTAGAAAGCAGACAGAACCCTAGCCAGATCTACCACCATAAGAACTCCTCCCCTCGTGAGGCAGTTCTTCCTTGTATTGTTCATCATCAGCCCCTGAGGCAATCCACCACACCACAAACTGGAGTAGGGTTTTACACCACAATGGTGGCCTGAACCAGTATAAACCCTCGTGTCCCTTGTGTTGTTCTTTGTGTAGTTTAGATCCATGCGGGGCAACGAGACGTAGGTAGGTTGGAGGTGTGATTTCCGCGTGCACCCCAGAGTTCGAACCTAGAGGGTCTGCCGGAACCCGAAACCCGACATCGGTGTTATCTTGTACATCAGGAGCAGTGTAAGCATCAGCTTGTTGTGCAACTTCATTAAACGAATTCCTTTCCTCAAACCTTTGCAATACTCTCCAGTCATCGCTACGTGCAAATGTGTCTTCCAAGAAAAATATCTGTGTTGCTTGATTTGCCAAAATAAAAGGCTCGTTGGTCTGGTACGCTGTCTGGACATTGATGGATTTGAAATAATCATCAGCTCTGGGTTTTGCGATCCTGGAAAATAGTTTATACCAACGACAACACA
The DNA here is from genome assembly GCA_021605205.1 of Aegilops longissima. Taxonomy (NCBI): domain Eukaryota; kingdom Viridiplantae; phylum Streptophyta; class Magnoliopsida; order Poales; family Poaceae; genus Aegilops; species Aegilops longissima. The sequence goes on from CM038681.1 coordinate 548,350,176, forward strand.
ACAGAACTACACACCGATGATCCTCGAAACTGGAGATATACTGCAAGCTGAACAATGTCGGTTATGTTAGCATACATTTCAGTTGTCTCTTTGTCATACGTATCCGTGCTCATGATGGCACTGTTTTGTGTCTTCCTGCCTTCGTCTCGTGCAAGGGTGTTGTAGCACACATCTCCAACAACGCAAGATTCATAATGTCTTACCCGAGTATCAGGACCCATTGCTTGTGAGTAAAGGGCATCATCAACTGTCTGCCCATCCTCCCGCATCTTCTTAACCTATGGTTAGAAAATAGACAAGCTGATCATCTTATGTACTCAATATATTAAAAAAACTGACAGTGCACTTCAAAAGCTTACATGGTTCTTGAACCATTTCGCAAATCCTGCAATAACTAGTTTGTCAATGTTTCCTGGATTTTGCGGCAGTAACTCCTCTTTGTAGATGCTGCACAACATAGTGATCGCATTAAACATCTAAATATATAAGAATGTGCTGCAAGTTTAGTAGATTACGATGTATAAGCTACAGTACTGCACTTACTTGATATAAGGTAGTATCTCAGGACAGTTATTCAAAACATACCAAACCATTTTGTCCAAATCTTTAGGTTTGTCCTCTTGTCGACTCTTCCCTGTAACTCGAGCAGAATAATCGAAAACATTGAGCCCGGGATTGTCTTCACCCACCTCTTTGCTAAGCTGATCAACTGTTTCAATGTATTTTGAGCAGAATGTCAACGCTTCTGTAGCAATGTAGGCCTCTGCAATGGAACCCTCGGGTCTAGCTCTGTTCCTAACATAGCCCTTGAAAGTTCCTAGCCGCCTTTCAATAGGGTACATCCAGCCATACTGTACTGGACCTCTAAGTAGTGCCTCATCAGGTAGATGAACAGCCAAATGCACCATCACATCAAAGAAGGCTGGAGGATATATCTTCTCAAGGTCGCATAGGATAGTTGGTATCTTGTGTCTAAGACACTCCAAAGCATCTATCCTGATATTTCTCTGCAGAGTTACTCAAGAATTGTCCCAACTCTGCAATCGCTCAGATAAGTCGTATGCCCAATCCTCTAAGGATAACAGTAAAACCCTTTGAAGTAGGACGTGGCAGTCATGAGTTTTCAACCCTTGTACCTTGTTTCCATCTGACCGACTCTCCTTTCGGGGTTGGAAGCAAATCCATGTGGGAATCTCACACGTGACAGACCTCGCAGAATTCTTTTCTTTTACCTTGTCCAAGACGTACACAGCTGGTGCCATATCCCGTGGTTTACCTTCATCTTGCACCTGCAAATCCTTTCTGATACCCATGTGTGTCAAATCAATCCTAGATTTTAAGGTATCTTTCGTCTTGCCTTCAATGTTAATAAGTGTGCCGATAATACTGTCACATATATTTTTCTCGATGTGCATCACATCAAGATTATGCCGCAGATCCAAATCTTTCCAATACTCCAAGTGCCACAAAGTGGACCTGCGGGTAAACAATAATCTCTCTTCTACCGTGCCACGCTTCCTTTTCCGCTACCATTACCGGGATGGTTTCACGTGTAATATGCCCGACCTTCTCTAATTCCACTTGCAACTCATCGGCGGTGAGCCTCTTTGGCGCATCACGGTTTTCATGCTTTGCATTGAACACATGTCTTCGGTATTTTCTAGGATGCGGCTTGTCCTTGGCAAGGAAACGACGGTGTACAATGTAACAAATCTTGCTAAGTATTGCGTATGACAGCGGATTCCTGTCACAGTGAACACATGCATTGTAACCATGTGTCGTTCGCCTCGACATAGTGCCCAAAGCGGATAATCATGGATGCACCAAATTACAACAAAGACGAGAAAGAAATCAGCTGGTGGGCTGCTATATAGGTCTCGAGTGAGAACACCCTTCCATAGCTGTTGAAGTTCCTCCACAAGAGGCTCCATGAACAAATCAAAATCCTTTCCAGGACTTTTTGGACCTGGGATGAGCAAGGCCATCATGTAGTTTGATTCTTTGGTGTAGACATTTGGAGGCATGTTGTAAGGATAACAAGCACTGCCACATGCTATATGTGGCGCCTGTGGCCAAATGGGTTAAATCCATCCTGCTAAGCCAAGTCTAATGTTTCTCGGTCAGCAGACAAACTCTTTGTGTTTATCATTGAAGCTTTTCCACTCACTACCATGAGATGGATGGCTCATTACATTCGATCTCTGTACTCTGGTTCCTAGAATGCCACAAGACATCCTCTCTTGTTTCAAAGATCATGAAACAACCTCTGCAATCTTGGTGTAACTGGAAAATCTCTCAGAACATTATGCGGAACCCTCTTCACAGCATCACCATCTTTCCATCTTGATGATTTGCATTTCGGGCATTCACTTAAGTTGCATAATCCTTCCGGAATAGAACACAATTATTCTTACAAACATGGATCATATCATATCTAATTCCAACTGCATGAAGGAAATTCTTCATTTTACTGTAGGTGTGTGGCAGCTCAGACGCATCTGGGAAAGATTTGCGGAAAGCAGCCAACATTGCATCGAATGATTTGTTGGTCATCCGCTTAGATGTCTTCACCTGAAGAAAGGTGACCATAGCTGAGAATACTGACAGCTTATTTCCTGGGGTGACAGCAACGTTGCATTGTTCCAACATGCGGGCCCACCATTTTTATTCTGCAGGTGAAAGTTCACGGAATGCATGAGCATTTCGTAGCATTGTTTCAATGTTGGTCAAACTCACTGGCTCCACCACCACCACCTCCTCCTCCTCTTCCACCTGAGCATTAGGCAGATCAAGATGGTGATCTGCTGCTTCCATGTAGTCAATAACATTGACGTTCACAACTTCACCATGATGAACCCACCTAGTATATGTGACCGACATCCCATACAAGTGTAGATGATTTTGCACAGTTGACTGGGGTCTTGTAACTGAATTCATACAACTGCTACAGGCGAGCACATCTGATTTCGGACCACCGTACTCAGCTCTGATAAAGTTCATGAAGTTTTCAACCCCCTCGACATATGCAGCGGAGAATCTTCGAGCAGAAGTAATCCAAGTCCTATCCATCTATTAGACATACAAATTAGTTCTTCTACTAGATATTACAGGAAAAACATATATGCTTTTTTATGAAGTCCAGAAAAAAATACCTAGGTCGATGTCTAATGCTATGGCAAGATATTTGGACGAGCAGATCTAAGTAACGAAATATATGTAAAGCTAATTCAGCAAACAGATTTGAGTGCTAAATTATGGAAGGTTGTTTCAGCAGTCAATGAGGCCGAGCACACAGCCATCGAACTATCGAAGGCCATCGCAGCAACAAAGATCGAGTATAAAACGGCGTAGAGCTATTTCATCTAACAGATTGGCTACTAGACCATGGCAATCTAGGTCACAAAAAATATATGGCAGGATATTTTAGCAACTAATCGGCCTTGGCATGCCATCTCAGCTAAGAAGATTGAGTGCAGAACAGGGCAAGGAAGCTTCTTAAGCAGAGCATATTGACAGTAAACTACTTCGGCAAACAGTGAGATTAACAGCGTCTATCAGCTAACATTCAGCTCTACACCGACATGAACGGGGCCTCAGTCTAGAATGCACGTACCGTGGGAGAAGCTGACCGCCATGCGTCTCCACACGAACGTCGCCAGCGGTTGTGGCGCTAACCGCCGTGCGCCTCCACAAGAACGTTGCCAGAGGTGGCGGCGCGGCTAGAGGACGGCAGTCTACGAGAGCGTACTGTGGGAGCGAGAGGATCGCCGTGCGTCCCCTCGACGAACCGCGGTGCCGACGTATCGGCACGGCGGGGAGGGTGGCTTTGGCAGAGCGAATGCAGTGGAGGGGGGACGGGGAGAGGGGTTTGGGGAATATTTGGCGAAGGGCGGTTGAATCAATTTGGGGAATTTTTGAGTGTGTGGGGGAGGATTTTCGCGCGGTGGGCGGGGGGAGTTTGACGCATGGTCGGTTTCTCCAAGTGCAGTCCCACGTGTCAGTGAAGAGGCAAGCCGAAGCGCGTTCCGTTTGTGTGAGCCGTGTGCAGGACCGAGCGTGTGTGGGGTGCAATGCGACCATGACAGAGTGCTGTGAGTGTACCACCTTTTTCCTTTTAAACTAGGTGCTTCGCCCTCTCAAAAAAATGTTGCTTGCGCGATCCATCGATACTACTACTAGTAATCTGGTAATCCCGACTAAAGCAGTAGCGGCGGGTCTTTTCCAGCGATATGCTGGGAGGTTGGCTTAGTTGGGTTTTTAGATTTGTCTCGGTTCAATAAAAAGCAGAGTTGGTGATGATGGTGTGCTGTCATCCTTCAATATAGGTCGTCCGATCTATATCTAACGGATAGGAAGGAAACTATGACAATTTACCCGCACTCCTCTCCACATTTGCAGATAAGGCTTTCCCTCGTTCATCCTTTTCTCCCACAAGATCTTGATCTTCCATGCAATGCACGGGCATCTTGCTAGTAATCCTACAATATGTATATTATTGTGAAAGTTCATATACACCGGCCGAGATTAATGCAAACACGGCAGATTTTCATTACATTTCGAACTTTTATAGGACAGAAAAATAAAAGAAACCCGACCCTAAACCTATTCTACGGCAGCGACCGACGTCCTCCATCTGCGATCTCTATGTACGGGGGCGGGGTTCAAGATCCGTGAAGTGAAGGTGCGGTCTCCGGCGAGGAAGAGTAGAACACGGGATACGGATCGGCTAGTTGACACACCATGCCCTGCCGCCTCCCATGCCCTACTCATCCTCGGAGGAGTCCCCGACCTCGGCGGTGCCGGACGTTGGACTGTGGCAAGTAGGACGCGTGGCTGACGGTGCTCCCGTCGTCAGCCGCCAGCGGGGCCACTGCTTGTGCGGTCGCGTCCGTGTCCGGCTACGCCGCTATTACGTCGCGAGAGGCGACTTGAGCGAGGGTGGCGACCTCGAGCTTCATCCCCGAAGACAAGCTCTCCCGCAGAGTGTTCGCACTTGCGGTCATGGCGGATGTGGTGCCAGGTAGGAGGACGATGCGCTATGGTGTGGAGGTTAGCTGGGCGTTGCCGCTTTAAGTAGCGCAATCCGGTGAGGCCAAGCGTCTGGGTGCGTCATTAAGTCGCCGGAGTTGGTTCCTCAGGCACTGAGCCTCTTAACGACGACATACAAACGGACGGCATGAATGCGGGCAGCTGGCCCGGCTGGGAACGCACCGCGCGACGGCGCGAGGGACGAGGGCTTTGGTGTGCCAGGGTAGTCAGCTGTGGTCGTGGCAACGTTGGAGATGCCCTTTGCTCAAATGCGATCCCCGCATGTCATTGAAAAAGCAAGACGACCTGGCATGGTCTCAGGCACAGAGGATGTAGTTGGCCGCACTACACCACTCCGCGGACGCGTCGCGGTGCCCCGTGCATCCTCGACGAGCCGGGTGTTGGGGTGTGTTTGGATTGTGGCCAAAGTGCACCTTACCAAAATTTTGGTCCTGACCCAAAGATTGGTCTTTGTTTGGATGGTTGCCATTTCTTTGGCATGCCAATGAACTCTAGCCAACTCTAGTTCATTTTTCTTGCCAATGTCGGCCAAATCATGGGCAACCAATACCTCAACCAAAATTTTGGCTACCCAATGCTTTGATGGGGCAACCTTGGGCACAAACCAAACATACCGTTGGTCGTACCACAGCACTAACGCCACCCTTGGCACACTGAAACCGACCGTGTCTATCGGCGATATGGCGTGTCGCTCACCGCTGATCGCCGTGTCGGAGGAGGTGCTGGAGCTGCGCCCCGTTGTTGGCCCCAACGACCCACATGAACGGTTGTCGGTGGCGAGGAGGTCGTGGGCCAGCTCCTCCATTGGACTAGTCTGCGCTATGTCGGTTTCCCTGTTTTCCCGGCCATATTCGAGCATCAGTGCTCCGCGTTGCGCATTAGGCCTTTCACTATGTAGGCCAAGCGAGAGAACTTATTGTTTATTTGAGCCGTTCAAGTGTAATCATGTGGCGTTTGCTTATTTCTCATTCCTCTCAACCCTCTTCTCCATCGATCATGTCGCCCTCGATCGAGTCCATCCTCCCGCATGCCTCATTTGAACATTTCACGAGTATCATTCGCATGTACCCACCCTAGTCCTCTTTCAATAGATCTCCAGACCCCGAGATGAAATCGAGAGGGAACGAGTGGGGGCACGTGATACCTAAGGCGGATTCAAACTTTTGAACCGGTGATAATAGCATCCGCAAATCATATATAAAGGGTATTCAATGTTCGTTTCATTTTTGAACGTACAATATACTCCCTCCTATCCTTTCTACTTTACATAGTATAAGTTTTATGTGTAGTCAAAGTATCTCTACTATGATAAAAAAGGTATCAACATTCAACAACGGCCCAATCAATATTGTTAGATTCGTACGTACTCCTAGATTTGTACTCGAGATGGTTTCCAATTTGACTATTGACTAGATTAATAGTACTCCTTTCACATAGGTGAGTAAGTTATCTTAGGCTGTGCACCATGACCAAGGAGGAGGGGAAAACGAGAGACATTAATGTTTATTTGCTAATAAATAGTATTGCATGCAATGAAATAACTACTGCATGTCATGTTTGATAGTCTCAGGTCATTAAAAGCATGCACACCCTCATCTCTTATTGGTTCATATGTCAAGAAACAAGAAACGAGGTAGAAGTTAATGCACCGCGCCTACGTGTTTTGGGATTATTTGGTTTTCTTAAGATGACTTACACACCTAGACGGAGGGAGTACATGAGATGTATAATGTGAAAATTATATCATTGGAAACTCCTTTCACATACGAAATTGATCATATGCTTTGTGTAAGTTGCATGTCATATATTATTACTCTAACATTTGGTCAAAGTTAGCCTCGAAAAATGCATTAGACCCTGTATGCTTTGTGTAAGTAGCATGTCATATATTATTACTCTAACATTTGTGTAAGTTGCATGTCATATATTATTACTCTAACATTTGGTCAAAGTAGTATAGTGGAAGTGGATCCTCTGACGTAGGTATCCCTACCTTACCCTCCCTTTCGGTCACTTACTGGCGGACCCCATGCTTGCTAGGCCCCGCATGTCAGTTACTCAATGGGTTCGGCCACGTCAGGGGATCCTCATCCGTAGTATACTCCCTCTGTTTTTATTTACTCCTCATAAAACGGAGGGAGTGGTGGTATAATAAATGGCGCGGGCGGGGGAGGGGGAGGGACGTTGGTTTGCTCTCAACTGCGGTCCCACAAGCAAGCGAAAACGCAAGACGAAGCGCGTTCCATTCGGTGAGCGACGTGGAGGGTCCAGCGTGCCGGGCTGCAACGCAAACGCGACAAGAGCGATGTACAGTCAAAACCAATTGACCGGTCGTCACCGGAACCACTATTCACACCAGAACCTTCACCGCTCGCCCACGCCAGCCACGCCCTAAAACCACACCAAATCTCCAGCCCATTCCCCACCTTTCGATCCCTAGCCCGCATCAAGCGTCCCCTAGTTCGCCAGAAAGCCATGGTGCGCCGCAAGATCACTTACTACAAGATGCTGACGCCGGAGCACCGCGCAGAAATCACGGCGGCAGTCGGCGCCACAGACCTCCGTTCCCAAGCTCGCTTTGCGGCGGGCCAATCCCCGAGTTCTCTGGAGCCAAGCTACGAGGAGGAGGAAGCCGATCCAATGTTCACTGCAGAGGTCGTGGCACAGAAGGCCCCCGATGGGTATAAGACGATGGACGTCGACTTCGTGCCGGCGTCCGAGTCCCCCATTGTGCAGGCAGACCAGCGGTTCAACATGGCGATACTAAAGGAGGACCAGGAGGCAGAGGCTCAACTCGACGCGGAGCGGGCGCATGCCGCTGCCATCGAGGCTCTCCTGCAGGCGGAACCGGATGTCGTGGATGTGAACCGGTCGGCGGAGGCTCAACTTGAGGCGGAGCGCACGGATGCTGCTGCCATCGAGGTACTCCTGCAGGCGGAACCGGACGTCCTGGACATGAACCGGGCGGCAGAGGCTCGACTCGACGCAGAGCGCACGGATGCCGCTCTCATCGACGCCCTCCTGCAAGCGGAACCGGAAGTCCTGGACTTGAACCGGGCGGCGGAGGCACGACTCGACGCGGAGCGCGCGGATGCTGCTGCCATCGAGGCCCTCCTGCAGGCGGAACCGGACGTCCTCGACTTGAACGGGCGGTGCTCTCGTCCGTGCAGAGCGCCCGCACGCTCTGCTTGAACGAGTATCCGGAGGCCGAGGACAACCACGGTGCGGAGACACACGTTGGCAGCGACGGGTGGTTCGCGCCGGCAGCCAAAGACGACGAGGCCGTCTCTTTTCGCGAGCAGTGATAGTTTTTATTTATGTTGTTGTTTTTATGGATCTTTTGCTGTGTAAAAACATACTATTTGTTATGCAAGTTGCCTGACTTGGGTCAGTCTACCATTTCAGGCGGTTGGATGAATATCCTACGTCTCCTAACCCTTCTTTCCTTCTTCCTCACCTCTTCTTCTTCCCCAACAGACCACCGCGCGGGCCGTACGGATACTCCCCAACATGCGGTTGGATAAATATACTCTATGAACGAAAATTATGTGTCAGCGATAGGATGGCTGAGTTTGGTTTGTTCACATGCGACATCACGTGTCAGTGAGGGTGCGTTCCCTTGGTTGGGTTTGCGGCGTGCAGGAGCGACTATGTGAGGGTGCGGTGCGACCGCGGCGTGCAGGAGCGACCGTCTGAGGGTGCGGTGTGACCGCGACAGCCGTGCGCAAGTGTACCTTCTTCTCATTTTGAAAACTTTAGGCAAGCTTGGCAATAATGTGTGGCAAAGTTTGGCAATGCAAGGCCTAGACCCAAACAGGATAAGTACGTACGTACTAGGTGTACTAGTGTTAAAAAAGAAAGGCGGGGTTTTCCTTCGCGGGATTTAATCGTTACAAATCCTCGTTTCACGTGTCAATTAATGCGTATTTTTTTCTCGAAATACCAAAGAGCTAACCATCTCACTCCTCATCGCTTGATTAATGCAGCGCCATGCAAACGAACCTTCTCACTTTCGCATGCATGCAGGGGATATTAATGTCCTTGGTTGCTAACCCCATCAATTTTGCTTCGATTAGTGTTAGTGGCCCTTTGCAAATTGTAATTTTGATATGCTGGCCTTGTGTACAAAAAAATGGAGGTAGTAACTATATTTGAATTCCTTGCCCATTGCGGTGACGTCGATGTCTTTTTTTTGTGGTTTGGTGAAGTGCGCTCGACGGAGAACACCATTGAGGGAGACCACGGTAAGTCATTCGCAAGTGCCGCCTGCAAGCCGAGACAACCGCCTTATTTTTATCCAGGAAGTCCTTTACTAGTACTACTACTAGGAGTACTAGTGCGGTGAGATGGTTTCTCGAAGAAGACGATGGAGAAGCAGAGTCAGCGAAGAGTTAAATGGTAGTTGCTTCGTCCGTGCTTTGTGATTTGACGCCTCACTGCTTTGTGATTTGTGATAGAAGGGACAGGGGAGTAGACTCTATGCTCTATACTGTACTACATGCGTCCAAGAATGGGAGAAAGAGGAGAGACGTTGCATTTTTCTATTCCTTCAATCAATCAATCAGGGAGCTTCGGTTCCATCTTTTTGGCTTTGGCAACACCGTCCACAATGGTTCCCACGATGCCAAAAGCTATTTTCACATTTGGCTACACATTGTGGATGCCCTTAACCGTACCACTTGGTTTTGCTCCTGTGTGCTATCTATACAAATCTCAGTTATACTGATCTAAAAAATTATAGAATCAAAGATTAGTAAAAAGGAGGTGATTTTGCCGCGCAGATGGCGGGGGAGGTTTCTTATTTTCGGAGGACGTTTTCCTGGCGGTTTGCTAACATGCAGTCCCACGTGTCAGTGCTTTACCAAGCTGATCCGCGTCCCACATGAGGCAGAACAATTGCAAAAGCAACACGTGGTTAAGTTGAAGAAGATGAGGGAGAAGCGGATTCAGCAACGAGTGCAATGATGGTTGCTTCGTCCCTCCAACTTCTTTTTTTTAGCATTATTACTTTGTCCCTCCAACTTAACTGCGGGAAAGGTGCAGCTTTGTGATTTGACGCCTCATTGCTCATTACTACGCCGACGCCATGACTGGGGTGCTTCACCCCGGCTGCTCTGCACTGTGTTTCGGTATGGCACGTGGACCCGGTAGCTTGATGTCCCACATGTCGGCGAAAGGGACTAGAAGATTTATGAAAGCGAGCGCTCCACTCTTATGACGGAGGAGTAGACGACACGACGGCTCAGTGAACTGTCACTTGTACTGTATAGTACTATAGTTTTGCCTTTCCGCACGATCCATCGATACAAACCCGATTAAACAGGAAAGGGCGGGATTTTTCCCGCGCGGTAGATGATACTGGCCATACATTTCAAAAGCAATTTTAATGTATGCAAACTGAATAATTATAAGTAAGAATATGATATCTAGTAAAACTAAAAACACATATGATTTATTGTGTTAGAGTGTAGTACTAGTGATGTATTGCATAGTTGTTAGATGTAACATGCGAGAACGTGTAGAGATGTAGTTTTGGAGGGCCTACAGAGAGAAAAGCGTAATACGGTCACCGAACTTCAGAATAAGCTGATTACAGTCACTATATACGTTTTGCGGTGATTATCCAGTCACTTGCTCAAGGTTCAGCATCGGATTGCACTCTGTTGACCGGCCAAATAGTCTGCGTGGTGCCATGTTGACTAGTTAAATTGACCACGTTCCTTGTGGGTCCCACCTGTCAGTTCGCATGGGGAAAAGGTCAAATAAACACAAATTTATGCAGGCGCGACAAGGCTCCAACCCGTGCGCGGGAATCACCTGGTTGTGTATGTGTCTGTCAGGGCCTGATGTGTGCGCATGCACGTGTAAGTTGAGCACTTGAGCGTGAGAGTGTGTGTGTTGTGGTTGTGTGGTGTACTGGTGTGTGCATGCATGTGTGTGTGTGTGCGTGTAAGTGTTGCGTGTGTGCGTGGCTGCGTGTGTATGTGTGAGTGTTGCGTGAGTACGTGGGTGCATGTGTTTGTGTGAGTGTTGCGTGGATGGAGTTCGTGTGCATGCGTGTGTGTGTGTATAATCACCACACTAGCTCCTGTGTGTTAAAACAGACGGCTCAGCATACCAATACAAGGCCACCTTGTCCGCTGTTCCCGTGGTCATGACTTCGAACCACCGTCAAAATATTTTTTGTCATTTGTTTTCATTCTTACAAGCAACATGCCCGTGCGTTGCACGTAACATCAAGATGCATTTGTATGACTTGTTTATCTTGTGAGAGAAAAGGATGAACGAGGGAAGGCCTTATTTGCAAATGTGGAGAGGTGTGTGGGTACCTTTTTGCATAATTGCCATAGTTTCTTTCCTATCCGTTAGATATAAATCGGCCGGCCTATATTGCAGGATGGCAGGCACACCATCATCGCCAACTCTATTTTTTATAAGAGTGTATTTTATGTATTTTATAGTAGTGTAGATGTAGAGTAGATACAAGTCGACAGGTGGGCACGATGTTAGTGAGATAATGTGATGCAACACTAGAGGTGCCACGTGGAGCGTTTAACTGTTCAACTAGTCATGTCATGAGCAAATACAAAGTTGTACGGTGAGCCCGTGACTGTATAACAACCACTAAACGTAAACTGTGACCGTAATGAGTGGATTATGAAGTCCAATGTATGTATCGTGCTTTCTCTTCAAATACAATGATCGTCATTGCATATATCGCGAGAGAAAGATGAAACACGCGTGAATTTTCCGGGGCTTACTTTTAGAGGACACGGAGATAGTTTTGTGCATACATGAAAGGGGCGTCTGAGGGGGTATGCGATGGAGAGAGAGATGCTCTTCGTTTCTCTTTATTATGACTAACTTTTATATAGTATAAAATATACAATTTCACAAAGTCTTGAATAAATATCATTGTGGGCACCATGCAATGCAAATTAGCGTTCGTACTCCTCCATATAACTTTGTAATGTTGTATATATGTAGAAACTCTAAAATAATTTTTTGGCCACACTTTATTCAAAAGGAATTTTGTATGCGAAATGAACGTGAAGAGAGGGCTTTTTAGATCAATGGGGTACGTGATGTAACATGTGTGAATGTGTAGTTGATGCAATTGGCGGGGCCTAGAGAGGTATGTGTGTGTATTACGTATTCGAGAGAGGCATGGATAGAGGGGCCGACGTGGGGGGGGCGTGGGAGAGATAGCACGAGAAATGAGAGTGGTCTAGAGAGAGAGACGAATATGATGTCACGACAAGAGATTCCATTCCCTTGAGTGTGTATATGCAAGGGGGGAGGGAATAGAGGCACCAGGAGAAAATTTCTGTGTGTGTGGTGTTTGTGTTGGTATGTGTGGGTGTGAGAAGATAATGAGACGTGGGGGCAGAGGGTGTCACCGCGTGAGGTCCGGTGGGTCGAGGTGAGGCCCTTCGTTCGGTTCCGTCCTGCGCCGCATTGGTCGGCCCATGACACATTTAGGAAGACCCATGGATGACTAGTCGTACAAGACAAAGATAGCAGAATTGTGAAGGACTCTGTGTCCATGACAAAGCCGGCTAGGATTTGTAACCCTAGGTTCTTGGACTAAGGTAACCCTTTATCTCGATATTACTATTCATTGAACCTAACTTTAAGGGCATCCTACAAAATGCTCTGCTAGAATCATACTAAATCGATTAGGAAGAGAGGTGTGAGATAATGCGTGAGAGATAGGCGTAAGATAATGTGCATACATGAGACACGTAGGCAGGTCCATGTATATAGAAAGGGTCAATGAGGATTGTGCGTGTGTATGTGTGCGAGAGGAAGAGTGCTTGTGATAAAGGTTAGTGAAAACAGTTGTAAATGGTTACGAGAGGGAGGGAGGGTTATATCTAGAGCATGTGTGTGAGAAAGACACCTCGGGAGAGAGTGTGTGAGCATGTGTGAGAGACCACCGATGTAGAGTGAAACTACACGTAAAAGACTGCTCTACACATTGATTTAAGATATAAATTGTATCCAAATATTAGGATGGGATCATGATATTTGCAATTCGCGCAAGGAGCGGTCATTGATCCATCAGACATCTGGATTCTATCGAATTTGAGCATGTCTATGTTATTATTCGACACAATTGATCCACATAGTTAGTATTTTGAACTCCAGACAATGCATCGCTTTAGCAATCGAATATAAACGTGAATATAGTTCATGTTGTGTGTGTAAAGCACATCATACATACAAAAGTTACACAATGGACATTTTAAAATAGCTACCTATGAACTAGCATACATTTGAATTCAACCTAAGGTGGTTTAAAAAAATCGAATTCAACAAGAAGTCCATTCAATTATTTGAATTTGATATCATGGCATTTGTAAACCATACCTAAGCTATGGGGGTACCAATCTTTGCTCTGATTTTGTACATAATAGCATATGTAGTCGTGTACAAAATAGATTGAAATTTAGCTCCTCCATTCCAAAATAATCGTAGTTATAGGATTTTCAAGTGTCAAAATTTCAAAAGGAAGCGGATAATTTAATGAGGTTTTCAAACATACAAGGTCAAATATAACGTTGTCTATTTAGGTCAATCCTCATAGTTCAAGAGTACTCTAAACGTGAATGCTTGTGTTTCAAAATTTGAACGAAGCGCCAAAAGATCCTCTACTACTTGAAACCGCGTGAGACCAATGTTTGGTAGTACAAGGAAATTACTTTTCTAATAACTCCGACCTGTGAAACCTATCGGCCCGACGTCCAAAGGTCTAAACCGGGGTAGGTTTGTAGCTTCATCTAGACGCCACTCAACCGCCTCCGAAAAACATTCATACACAATGGCCGCCTAAGCACACATGCGGCGCGTCAAATCACTCCGCCCACTATTTGGGACACAGGATTACCATCCTACCCCGACCCGCATGATGGGTCCGAAATTTAAGAGGGGGCAAAGTTTGTACTTTCCCAAATTTCAAACAAGCGTGTCCCATCTTTTGTTCAAAAAGCCAAAAGCAAGCGCGTCCCAGATCAAACATGGTTCCCCCACCCGTCCGATTCCCCATTCATACTCCGTGGGCGCCAAAACTACCTTTCCACCAGCCGCGAAACCCCGGCGTCCTCCGTCCGTCACCCCATCCCACCCATCAACCGCCGCCCTCCATCACGCCGGAGCCAATACCCCGACGTCGTCATCCACCGCAACCTCAACCGCAACGCCCTCCACGGCTAGTAGTTGAAGCCGAGGCCGAGCCTTCCGTACCCGAGCCAGTTCAACCACGCCGTCCTACGCCTCACCGCTGCCGCTCCAACTTCGCCACCCTCCACCGAACCGGAGTTGTTCCTGCTACGCCGTCCTTCGCCGCCTCGGATCTATTTCCCCTCCGCCGACATACGGCCACGGCAACACAGTCAACAATGTGGCCATGGGTTCGTCCAAGCCTGCACCCTCCCGAACATCGGTTTCCCCGGTAAAAAGAAGAAGATCGCCACGACATGTGGAGGTGACCACACCGGCAACCGAAGAAGGTACTCCTCTTCCCTTATTCGTGCAAATCTTACGTCTCTGCTTGCACGGTATTCATCCCACAGAAGACACTAGTTGACCGCTTCTTCTTGATACTAGATGTTTTTAGTAACTCGTGACGCACAAGGTTTCTCCTCATATACTATTTCACCTTAGCTAGATGTCCGTCGTCCCCCTGAATTTCAATTTCTGGCCAGTTGATTCCCAATTAACGGAAGCATTCCCCGGCGTAACAGGCGCTAGTACGACTATTACGCCGGGGAAGCAACGCCTTGGTGTTTATATTAGGGGCGTCTGCGGCCTAGAGCTACTGGCTCCCGATCTGGAGGTCAGCCGGGAATAAAGGGATGGCTGGGGGGCGTTGCCAAGCACGGCGGTGGTGTGAGGTCGATGGGAGGGCGGGGCGGCGGAGGCACGGGTCTGGGCCGGTGGTCGCTGGCGGTTCAAGAAAGATCGTCAACAGTGACTGGCAGGAGGTAGACGAAGGCCATCTGCCTGTTCCTTATAGATCGGACGGTTCATTAAAAAATCGACTTACCTATTTATTTTCAGTCGACTATTATCTTAGATATGACCACATGTGGTGGTGTGCTGGAGGAGTACCTGCATTTCCTGTGCTCATATATTACAAAATCATACGGAGTAGAATCTAATTTTGTTTGCCATGCAATGTTGTAGAGCTATCATATGTCTCCTGTCATTTATTTTTCAGCCACCTGCTATTTGCTACTTTTATAGTGCACTAGTTCTTCGAGTCTCTTTAGGATAGTATCGCATATTGGGCGTGACAAGTTGGTATCAGAGCCTCGACCGACCCTAGGAGCCCCCTTGATTGATCGTGTAGTTTGGCCGTTGTTGAGTCTAGAAGAAAACTGATTTCTGAGTCTAGTTATATCGGAGAGTAGGATTTCTTTTTACTCCTCTGCCCCTTCGTCGCTCCGGTGAGAAATCTTGACGTAGGTGTTTTGAACTACTCCTCTTCCCCTTCAAATTTTCCTTTAGGATCACGCGGTTAGTTTTCGTTCGTTGTCCATCCTCTTTTGTCCGGCGCATTTCTCGTCAAGCTAATTCGACCCTCTTTGGCTTTGGGAGATCAATCCTCAGTTCTTTTCAATCGATGTTGTTTTCCTGTCCGAAGTTGTCCTTGTTTTTTTCCGCCCACCCTTCTTCTTCTCGGAACCGGAGTCCGTAATCGAGTATCCATCCTACTCATGCGAAGTCTTTGCTTTCTTTCCTCAATGATTTCAACCGGTGTTTCCTCTTGAACTCATTCGTCAGTTTACCCTTCCAAGTTGCCTTTGTTTTCCGCCCTCCCACCCTCTTATTCCCGGAGCCTGAGTCTTTTTCGACCATCAATTTCATTCGTGTGGAGCCTCTTCAGTCTTCCCTCAATTATTTTAACCGGTGAATTCTCGTCTTGTTCGTCATTCTTCATCCCTTTCTTTTTCCAGTGCACTCAAATCAAGTTTTTCGGGTTAATCATATTCTTTTCCTTCGAAGTGTTCTCTTTGCTAGTTCGCCTCTCGCCAGTTTATCATTTCGGAGTTCCGAAGACATCTCAGGAGATTCGTCTGTGTTCCAATTAATTCGAGGTTGTCACCTATGTCAAATATTTCAGTTCTTCCGGTGCAACATCTATCTGTTCAACATCCCTTTCCAACGGTGTTTTCTTTTAGTGGGCCCTAACCCACAGGTCTTTCCCAGGATCTTACCTGACTCTTTTAATTTCCCCGGAGCTATTCCCAATTCTTTTCAAGTGTGATGTAAGAATGGATCACATCAGTCACATGCCATTTCCAAGATGGATTCCAAATCATTTTCATTGTTGGCTCAACCTCTTCACCTTTCGTTTCCCCGGAGTGTCTCAACAAATTTTGGTGGTGTTTATCATCGTCATTTGAAGACCGAAGTAGATTTCTCTTAAATCTTGTCTGTTCTCTCGAAGTTACGTGGTTCTAGCTTCATGCTATCCTCTCGAATTATTCCGTTTGTCAGATATTCTTTCTTACCCATACGGAGTATGTCAGGAGTTGTTTTTTCCATTTCTTTTCACCGGAGGCCATCATTCCAGTTATCGTTCTCTATTTATCCCGGTGCCTCGTTCAAGTGTTCTTTAATCAGCTCATGATCTCTTTGTTCTTTTGCATCTAAATTCCCTCTAGCATATTTGTTCTTCTAATTCTTCCCGGTGATTCATTCTCTTTCATCAGTCATTTTCAAATTCTTACGGTGGTTCCTTCAGACTCTTTTCCTTGATTATCATTTTATCCATTCGTTTTTTTCAATCCTACCGGTGGTTCATGAAGACCTTCTCAAGTTTGCGTTATGTCACTTCTCAATTCTTTTTCAAGAAGAATAAGTAGTATGCAAAATCCATTGCTTGTCATCAATTTAATTTGATGAAGGATAAGCATACAATAAATCTTATTCTTATTTCATCAAAGTGATTAATCTTTTTCTTCGGAGTTTGTTCTTGAGGAATAAATTCTACTTCCAAGGGTTTTCATCTTTTATTTTCCGGAGTTCCAAGTTTTCCGCATTATCGTCGCGAAGCTCCATCTAAATCACCGCAAGACTTAATCCTTATTCTTTCCATCCTTCAATTGTATCTCATCATCCTTTTGTTACCGGAGTTCTTCACGGTGGCTCGTAATGATTTAATTCATTCTTCAAGAGTTCATCAAGTTTCATTCCATCTTCTTTAATTCATGTTCTATTCTTTCCATGTTCAGCCGGAGTGCCGTCTAAATTCTTTTGTTCATTCTTTTTCTATATTGTTCTAACAGGAGTTGTTTCATAGTCTATCAGATTCCATGAGCTTTCGATTCTCGTCTTTCTCGTCGTTCCTCTCTTCTTCTCGAGTGCTCTCGATTCCTTGTTTCCTCTCTTGAGTTCTTGTTTCACCTCATCCTTTTTTTCCCTTCCGTCTCGGTCCTAAGATCTCGGGACGAGATCTCTTGTTAGTGGAGGAGTGTTGTAACGCCCCGGATTCGATGCGCCAGGTGTCTGCCAGTTATTCGCCATCGTTGCCATGTCATGTGCTTGCGCGTTGCACTTTGCCTTGTCATCATCTGCATTTCATATCATGTCATCATGTGCATTTCATTTTGCATACGTGTTCGTCTCATGCATCCGAGCATTTTTCCCGTTGTCCGTTTTGCAATCCGGCACTCCTATGTCTCCCGGCGCCCCCTTTTTGCCTCTTCTTTTGTGCGGGTGATAAACCTTCTCGGAATGGCCCGAGGTTTGCCAAGCGGCCTTGGTATAGCACCGGTAGACCGCCTGTCAAGTTTCAGATCATTTGGAGGTCGTTTGATACTCCAACGGTTAACCGGGTAACCGTAAAAGCCTCTTTTGTGTGCAGCCCAACACCCCTTTCAAAGTGGCCCAAAACCCAGCAAACTCCCCTCCATGCTCTCGGTCGTTCGATCACGATCGTGTGGGCGAAAACCGCTCCTCATTTGGACTCTCCTAGCTCCCTCTACCTATATATATGTGTCTCCCCCCGAAATTCGCGGATGAAATCCACCCTAACCCTAAAAATCGCCCGCCGCCGCCACCGGACGCATCCGCACCGCGCCGGACATGTCCGCGCCGCCGCCCTCGGCCAACGCGACGTGCCACGTCGCCCCAGCCGCCAGCGCCCGCCGAGGCCCTGCGAGCCCATCGCGGGCCCGCCTGCCCGTCTGCACCGCCGCCGTCGCCTGAGGCGCCGCGCCCGTGCCGACCCGATCGCCGCCCGGCCAACTCCGCCGCCCTCGCCGCCCGTGGACCCGGCCCCAGCGCCGCCGTCCTCCGCCGCGCCGTCGTCGACCATGGCGCTGCCCGCGCCGCCCGTCCCGGCGACCGCCTCCGCTGGCTCCGCGCCGCTCCGCACCTCCTGCCAGAACCGCGGATTCGGCGCCCCTCGCCGAGCCCGGCGCCACGGCGCGATCCCGCGCCTCGGCGCCCCCTCCGCCTTTGCTCTGGCCACCGGCGCCGCCCCCCGGCCTCCTCCGCCCAGTCCGGCCGGCCCCGACCTCTCCGGCGAGGTTCCGGCCAACCTTGAAGTCCGCGCCCGGGTCAACTCTCAGATCCGGAGGTGAAATTCGTCCAAGTCCCGAGATATATTTGCATTTTCATGCTCTGTTCATCGTATCATAACTTGCTGCATACTGCTCCGTTTTGTGCGTGTAATATGTCAAATTGTTCACTGAGAGATGCTCTTCATTTTGTTCCATTGTGCCATGTTCATTTGAGTTCATCTAGATGACCTAATCGTCGTCGCAAAACTGCTATATGATGTTAACTGCTGTCTGTTAACAGAACATGCTCATTTGTCATTTTTGTATCTTTTTGTGTGATTTTCCTATGAGGTTGACGTCTACATGTGTTTTGAAGTGTGCCATGCCATCTTTACAGGTGTGTATTCCATGTATTTTTGTGATCTATGTGGTGACTAGAACAAGCATGCCAACTAGGCTTCGTGATGTTGCTGATTTCAGCCCTTGTTCTGCTGTTATTGTGATGCCATGTATTCATGTTGCTACAGTGAGATCCATGCCTCTTTTGAGCATGGTCAGTAAGGATGTTTTGTAGATATGGTTATGCTCTATCCATCCATGCCTCTATTTGAATTTATGGATCAACCTAGCTTGACTCAATCGAGCTCTACTTTTGCTACAAAATGTTCCTGGCAGATTGTTTACATGTTATGCAATTTTGCCAAGGTTGTTGTAGTTGATCCAACCATGCTATGTTGTTGTTATTGCCATGTATAGCTTCTATGCCATGTCTAGTTGCTGGTTGTATGCTTAGTTTGTCATGCAATGCCTCGTAGTGAGTGCATCAAGCTCGTTAACATGCCTACTTGTTATCTGTTTATGCCATGCTCCAGTTTTTCACTAAGTCTGAATCTGTTTATGTTTTTGCTATGTTCACAGGCTTGCAATTGTATTTTCTAATCCCTTTTGTCTCATGGTCAGTAAGGGACATTTGTTATATGAGATTAGTAGATTCATGTCATGCCTTTGTTTGCCATGATAAGTTCCTTTAGCATGTTGTTTGATAGCTCTAAACATTGCAACCTGATGTTATTTCTGCCATGTCCTGTAAATTCTGCTAAGTCTGTGATCCTGATATTATATGCAATCTTGACATGTCTTTTTGAGCATGTTCTAGTTGTTTATGGAGATAGCTCAGTGTTCATGTTTTGTAATGCTTTACCTGTACATCATGTCCATGCCTTTTGTTATCATGTTTAGGTCCTGTAGCATGTCGTTTTGATGTTTGCTAGATGCCTACTTGCTGTTTTGGTCAGATTGGTGCTATTTATTGTTTGGAGTGTATGTGTTTCACCGTTGCTCCGTTTTGAGTGTGCTCTATATGAAACTTGCTTAGTTTTGCATGTAGTTTCATATTACCTTGTTGGATCCATGTCTTGAATGTGTTTGTTTGATGTTTGTATACATTTTGCATCGATGCCATGTTCAACTTGTTTTGCTCATATCTTCTAGGCGTAGCTCAATTAAATGAACTTTATATGTAACTTGACTAGAATTTCGTGTAGATCATCGTGGTGCATCTTAACTTGCTGTTTAACCACTTGAACTTAAGGTTTATTCAGATCTGGAACAATTTCGAAATTTGCATATGAGGACTTACCGAATTGTTCTATGTTGTTTCCGCCTCATTTAAACTTGCTTTGAGGTGTTGTTCTTGTTTGCATCATATTTTGCCATGAGTAGCTCCATGTAGCCTTGTCATGCATCATGCTTGTTGTGCATCATCCCTTGTTCATATGTGGTGTGTTTACTATGTTGTGTGCTTCTTCTCGATAGTTCCGTTTTGCGTTGCGATCGTGAGGATTCGCTAAATCTCACGCTTGGTTCGTCTTCGTGGCTTCATCTTCTTCATGGACTCGTTCTTCTTCCTAGCGGGATTTCAGGCAAGATGACCGTCACCTTGGATCTCATTTCTATCATTGCTATGCTAGTTGCTTCGTTCTATCGCTTTGCTGCGCTACCTGTCTTTTGCTCTTCAAGCCATCCCAAATTGCCATGAACCTCTAACCTTTGTCACCCTTCCTAGCAAACCGTTGTTTGGCTATGTTACCGCTTTTGCTCAGCCCCTCTTATAGCGTTGCTAGTTGCAGGTGAAGTTGAAGATTGCTCCATGTTGGATTATGTTTATGTTGGGATATCACAATATCTCTTATTTAATTAATGCATCTATGTACTTGGTAAAGGGTGGAAGGCTCGGCCTTATGCCTGGTGTTTTGTTCCACTCTTGCCGCCCTAGTTTCCGTCATATCGGTATTATGTTGCCGGATTTTGCGTCCCTAACGCGGTTGGGTGATTTATGGGACCCCCTTGACAGTTCGCTTTGAATAAAACTTGTCCAGCAAGGCCCAACCTTGGTTTTACCATTTGCCTCACCACTACCTATACCCTTCCCTTGGGTCGGCCAACCCAAGGGTCATGTTTATTCAGCCCCCCCCCCCGGGCCAATGCTTGTCTAAGTGTTGGTCCAAACTAGAGTCCTTTGCAGCGCCACCTTGGGGAAACTCGAGGGCTGGTTTTAGTTGTACGGTGTGCTCATCCGGTGTTGCCCTGAGAACGAGATATGTGCAGCTCCTATCGGGATTGTCGGCGCATCGGGCGGTCTTGCTGGTCTTGTTTTATTACTGTCGAAATGTCTTGTAGCCGGGATTCCGAGACTGATCGGGTCTTCTCGGGGAGAAGGAATATCCTTCGTTGATCGCGAGAGCTTATCATGGGCTAAGTTGGGACACCCCTGCAGGGTATAAACTTTCGAGAGCCGTGCCCGCGGTTATGTGGCAGATGGGAATTTGTTAATATCCGGTTGTAGTGAACTTGAAGTAAACTCTTCTAAAATACACCAACCGTGTGCGTAACCGTGAGTGTCTCTTTTCGGGGTTGATCGAGAGGAGAACACGGTTTCTGGGTTATGTCTGACGTAAGTAGGAGTTCTGGATCACTTCTTGATCATTACTAGTTGACGATCGTTCCTTTGTTTCTCTTCTCGCTCTCATTTGCGTATGTTAGCCACCATATATGCTTAGCCGCTGCTGCAACCTCACCACCTTACCCCTTCTTTACCCATTAAGCTTTTCTTGTCTTGATACCCATGGTAATGGGATTGCTGAGTCCTCATGGCTCACAGATTAGTACAACAACAGTTGCAGGTACAGGTTGTGCGATGATCATGACGTGAGAGCGATGTTACTTGTTTTGGAGTTCTTCTTATGCTTCTTCTTCGATCAGGGGATAGGTTCCAGGTCGGCAGCCTGGGCTAGCAGGGTGGATATTGTTTGAGTTTCTGTTTATGTTTGATCCGGAGGCGGATGTTGATCTCATGTAAGATGATGTTGTATTCGTGTGGCATCGTATGCCTTTTGTATGTATCCCCATCTATTATGTAATGTTGATGTAATGATATCCACCTTGCAAAAGCGATTCAATATGCGGTTCTATCCTTGGTGGGACCTTCGAGTCTCTTTAGGATAGTATCGCATATTGGGCGTGACACAGTTGTGGCGCTTCTTCAGAGGAACACTCGCAAACTCGGGGAGGCCTCTCCGGATCGGATATGGAAGTACGACGGCATCCATGTAAAACCACTCAGAGGTCCACTCTTCAGACGCCTTTTTCGGCGTGCCGGATAGGTATTCGGTCTCAGCAATGCGCCATATTTCGGCTCCCCCCACTTAGAACATTGATCCTTCATGGTTGCGCGGGACAAGGTAGCACAACTTTCTCCACAGTTCAAAATGGGCCTCAATACCCAGAAATAGTTCGCATAAAGCAACATAACCCGCGATGTGCAGAATGGAGGCTGGAGTAAAGTTGTGCAGCTGGAGGCCATAATACTCCAGAAGCCCTCGGAGGAATGGGTGAATGGGAAATCCCACGCCCCTCAGCAAATAGGGGACGAAGCACACCCGTTCTCCCGCAGACGGGTTGGGGGAATCCTCAGCCTGGGTTTTGCCGTTGAAGGAGGCCAATCCTGCTCGAACAGGGACCAGATATGCAGGAGGGAGAAATCCATGTGTTTACAGCTTCTCCAATTGGCCGTGGGGCACAGAGCACCTCTCCCACTCGCCTCTCTCTAGGCTGGAACGGGAAGAGTAGCTGGGACTGTTGGCCATGTTGGAGTGGTCTCTCCTGGCAGTCTCTGAGGATTTTTTCTGCGTGGTGCCGAATGGATCTGAGATCCAATCTCTTTAAATAGACGTTCTTTCTTGCATGGCTAGGGTGTTATTTGAAAAAAATACCCTGACCGTCCGCATTCGCCCGACACATGGAAGCTGAAGTCATGGATGCACATAAGCCGAGGGGCGCGGCATTGAATTATAAGCCAAATACATTACTTGGAAGCCGTCGGAGGAGGAACCCGCCTTGCAATGCCGAAGACAATCTACGCGCCGAACATGTCGTCATTGAAAGCCTGGTTCGGGGGCTACTGAGGGAGTCCTGGATTAAGGGGTCCTCGGGCGTCTGGCCTGTTAGCCATGGGCCAGACTGATGGGTTGTGAAGATACGAAGACCAAAGACTGCACCCGTGTCCGGATGGGACTCTCCTTGGCGTGGAAGGCAAGCTTGGCGACCGGATATGTAGATTCCTTTCTTTGTAACCGACCTTGTGTAACCCTAGATCCCCCGGTGTCTATATAAACCGGAGGACTTAGTCCGAAAAGGAGATATTCATTACCATGGACATATAGGCTAGACTTCTAGGGTTTTAGCCATTATGATCTCGTGGTAGATCAACTCTTGTAATACTCATATTCATCAAGATCAATCAAGCAGGAAGTAGGGTATTACCTCCATAGAGAGGGCCCGAACCTGGGTAAACATCGTGTCCCATGTCTCTTGTGACCATCGACCTAAGACGCACAGTTCGGGACCCCCTACCCGAGATCCACCGGTTTTGACACCGACAACTGCAGAAGAAGATGTTGGAAACATTAAACTAATCGAGGAGTTTATAGTAAGCTTGGAAAGCACAGTAGATAATAACGGATGGTTCCAGAGAAGTGCTTCATCAGTTCATCTGCTAGCTCTACACAATATGCCTCTTGACAAAGTTTGGTACCAGCCCAAGGATTTCATCCATATGATTGAGCTTTGTCATCACCATTGGTGTCGTGCTACTATTTAGGTACTCTCATGAGAAAGTGGTATTATTTCTCATGTTAATCTAAGGCTGCTAATAAATTGATCCACCGGTTTGCCACTGTTATAGCCACTGATAAAATTAAGTAATAATACAGTTCAAGTTGAGCTGCTGTGTTTGGTATCATATCATTTCCTATAAGGATAATGAGGAGGTGCATCTCTTTGTGACTATACATTTCATCAGTTACTCCCTTTGTTAATGTAATGGTTGTTTTAAGTATTTCCTTTCCCTTTTATTCGACCAAACATATGCTAGCATTCAGTTGTTCTCTTGTATTTGCACAACAGGATCATCCGTCTCTGAAGAAGAATATGGAGTACGTGAAATGACTAGTTCCAATTTGCCAGGATGATGAAGCCCAGTCTATCTTCTCATCAGAAGGAGCAGTGGAAGGATGGTTACATTACTCCCCACAAGACCAAACTAACTTCCGTCGGATTTCGGGTTCCGGCAGACCCTAGAGGTTCGAACACTAGGGTGCGCGCGGAAATCTGCCCTCTACCTACCTACACCCCGCCGCCTTGCTAGGATCTAAACTACGAAAGGAACAGCACAAGAGACACAGGGTTTATACTAGTTCGGGCCACCATTGTGGTGTAATACCCTACTCTAGTTTGTGGTGTGGTGGATTGCCTCTTGGGCTGATGGTGATGAACAATACAAGGAAGAACAACCTCGCGAGGGCTCTGTTCTTGGCTGGTGCGATGAACTGCTAGGGGGAGTTCAGTCGCCTTCTCTCTCTCTCTCTCTCTCTCTCTCTCTCTCTCTCTCTCTCTCTCTCTGTCCAAGGTGCATCCAGCTACTGATCAGATGTCTCTCTATGGCGGCTAGCTCTACTTATATAGGCAGAGGCCCTAGGCCTCTTCCTAAATATTGAGCGGGAAGGGCGCCAACAATTGGCCATTTTGAAGGGGAACATCTAGTACACTTATCCTGACTAAAGTTGGTCCTCGCCTATCAAAGGCTCTCATGGTGGCCTTGGCTTGGGCTCCACAATGACTTCCTTCCCGCCGTTGGACTGGTCTTGGTCTTGTTGCACGAAATGGGCGCTTTTGCTTGATGCTCTCGCTGTGCTTCCTCCCTTTGCACCAAAGAGGAAAGGAGGACACTTCTGGCTGGCGCCCGCCAGCGCCCTTGGTCGTCATGGCTTGCATCATGGGCACCTCGTGAGGTACCCGCCTTGATCTCTCCGCCTCCTCGCGAGCCAGCCCGACGCCGTGCTCGAGGAAACTCCTGTCGTCCGCCCAGCATGAGGCCCCTCGCGTGGGTCTTGAGCTTGTGTTGATGAAGATGGGCGTGATGGGCACCCCTTTGAGCCACGCCGCAGCCACAGGCGAGCAAGTCTGGGACCCCGTTCCCGAACGCCGACAATAGCCCCGTGCCCAAAGCGCGCCCGGTCTTAGCCGAGCGAGAGGCGAAGGGCAAGTCGCGGCGCCATGAGCCCTAACAGCCTGCGGCCTTGGGCGCCGCGTGGCGGTTGATTGGACGTGGGCGGCCCTGCTCCCCCATGACGCCTCGGCGACTGCTCGAATTGACAAGTCCCTGCATGCAAAGCGGGTCATGATTACCTGCGGTCGTGGGGGTCGGTGGTTGGCCTTCCCCGGCTATAAGTACGGGACGGCGCCTGCCCTCCTAGTCCATCTCCTTCTTGCTTCTTCTTCTTCTTCATGGCTCCGCCAAAGAGGTTCTCGGCCGCAGAGAAGGGGAAGGCTCGCCAGGTAGGGCCTGACTCTCCCCCGCCCAAGCACGGTCGAGGCCGTCCTCGCAAACACCTTGTGGCTCCCATGGTGGCTCCTCGCGGTCGTGGAAGTGATCTCCCGCGCGGTGGCGGGCGGCAGCCACTTGTTGAAGTGCGCTTCTGGCCGCTGACCCCTAGGCCGCTTCCACTCGTCGAGGTGCTGCGGAGTTCGTTGTGTGGTCGCGAGCCGACCGCACCCGCTCCAGCTTCCTCGCTTCCTCCTAGGTGAGGTTCGGCCGGTGCCCCAGTGACCTCGGCTTCAGGCGGATGGTTGCTGCGGTCGGGCCTCCTGGCTTCACTGGAGGTCTCTGCAGCCGGAGCACGCCCTGCCCGTGGCTGCAAGCGTTTGCCCGTCTGCGGTCCGAGCGGCGATGCACCCTGCACTTCAAGTTCGACGGTGATGCCACCCTCTACGTGAGGGTGTTCGGGGAAGATGGTCGCCGCGCTGGGTGCTGCCCTGAGAACGACAACCGTGGCCGCGGGTTCAACCCCAGCGACGATGAAGACGACAGCGCGCGCGTGGTCGGCAACGCCCGGGGCTCATCGAGCTTCGACGGCTCTTCTTCGGGCAGCGGCTCCTCCAGCGGTGGTCGCGACCAGCCTCCGCGCCTGCCTGGAGGGAGGTAGCGAGTCCGCCCGCCGTCCTGCCCCGGTGAAGCGCGAGAGGGAGTCCGCCTGAGCTCCAGAGGCAGTTCGAGTCTCCCCCGCGAGTTGGTGTCAGGCGAGCCGCGCCTGTTTTGTTCTTTTTCCTTTTCCTGCGCAAAGAAACAGTAGCGTAGGGCCCCGCGTGGGCGTGCTTGGACTATTGTTGTTAATTATCATATTGTTTCTGCTATCTCGGTATTATGCCCTTGCGCTACACGCTCGCGCGTAGAAATTACTTAGCTCGGGGGCGCCCGTCGTGGCCCTCGTTTCCCGGGGTCGAGGCCTCGTCGAACGCTTCATGTCCTACGAAGGTTAGTCTGTAGAGGTAGCTCCCGGCCTCAGCTGTGGAGGCGACCGACCCAGGTCATGTGTTCGTGTCGCGGTGCCCGTGGGGCGTGGACTGGAGGGGTGCTCCTGTAGTGGACCCGGGTAGGGAAACCTCGAACAATAAGGACAGAGAACACTCGCGGGGGCGCTCAGGCTGCCCCCCTCGCGAGACCTTGCGCGAGAGAAATCGAGGTAAGAGGGCGAAAGGTTGAAGATCCACAAGTCAAAAACGACAACAGCTTTGATAAAACTTCAAATGAGAATGAACAAGCCAACTGCAGAAAGCAAATGAAAAAGCCGCGTCCGGCACCTAATCTAGTCTTCGACGTCTTCTCACCAGCACGGAGCTAAGTGCTTCCACTGGGCGTGGGAGGGAGCCCCAGGGCCTGAGGCCGGCGCTCCTGAGACTCTGAGGCGTGTACAGCCCCAACTCATTATTACGTGAGAGTGTCACGGGCGGCGAGCTCCACAGGCGTTGGCCTTCGTCACAGGCTCTGGGCCTTTCTTGGGGGAAGCAAGCTTCACGAGCATTGGCCCTCTTCACAGGCTCTGGGCCTTTTCCCAAAACGCGACAGCTTCACAGGCATTCGCCTTGTTCACAGGCTCTGGGCCTTTTCCAAAAAGACAGCTTCACAGGCATTCGCCTTCTTCACAGGCTCTGGGCCTTTTCCAAAAAGACAGCTTCACAGGCATTCGCCTTCTTCACAGGCTCTGGGCCTTTTCCAAAAAGGCAGCTTCACAGGCATTCGCCTTCTTCACAGGCTCTGGGCCTTTTCCAAAAAGACAGCTTCATGGGCATTCGCCTTCTTCACAGGCTCTGGGCCTTTTCCAAAAAGACAGCTACACAGGCATTCGCCTTCTTCACAGGCTCTGGGCCTTTTCCAAAAAGACAGCTTCACAGGCATTCGCCTTCTTCACAGGCTCTGGGCCTTTTCAAGGGTAAAACCTCCGGAGGTGCTGGATGTTCCACGCGTTCTAGACTGGCACCCCCTCCTGAGTCTCCAAGCGCGCGGAGCCGGGCCAGGAAACATGAACAACCTTGAACGGGCCCTCCCACATGGGAGAGAGCTTATGCAACCCCTCCCTGGAGAGAACCCGCCTGAGCACGAGGTCCCCTACCTCGAGAGTTCTGGGGCGGATGTTGCGGCAGGTAAGCGGCGGCTGCCACTCATGACTCTTGACTCCTGCAGCTCCTGAATGGCCTTGCTGACGAGCTCCTGAGGGTTTGGCCCTCCTTGCCTTGCTCCTTCTTGAGGGAAACGTGCTTCGAAACACGCTTCCAAGTGGTGCCCAAGCGCCTCCCTCGTGACCTTAGCCAGGTCGGTGGCCCTCCAGGCGGGAGCCCCCGAGCCCTGCCTAAGGAGGGTGCCAAGCGCGCTTTCCTATGCGATAGAAGGAGGTTCCCCCTGAGCAGGCGCGGACCCTGAGGGGCCTGCCTCCTGAGGGGCCGGGCCGGACGATGTCTTCTTCTTCTTGGGGGCGGTCTCGGGAAGCCTCCTGCTCCCGCGATCTGGGTCCTCCAGTGATGCGGCCTGAAAGGCTCGCTCCAGGGAGCACACTGCGTCTTTCTCCTCGCAGGGCACCGTGATGACTCCGCCACTCCCTGGCATCTTGAGGACGTTGTAGCCGTGGTGGGTTACGGCCATGAACTTGGCCAGCGCTGGGTACCCGAGGATGGCGTTGTATGGCAGGCGAATGTGGGCGACGTCGAAGTCGATGAGCTCGGTGCGGTAGTTGTCGCGTGCGTCGAAGGTGACAGGGAGGCGAACCTGCCTGATCGGGACTGTGGAGCCGTCGGTGACCCCAGAGAAAGGCTTGGTTGGCTGAAGCTGATTGTAAGGCACTTGGAGATTGTTGAACGTTTCCACGGACAGGGCGTTGAGCCCTGCCCGCCATCGATGAGGTCTTGGTGACTAGCGTTCGTCGATGATTGGGGAACAAAGCATCGGGAGGACTCCGGCTGTGGCCGCACACTTGAGTTGATCCGCTGAGCTGAACGTGATGGTGCACGACGACCACCTGAGGGGGCATGTGGCTCGAGCTTGGGAGGACTGCATTCGCTTCGGGCGAACTGCTTGAAGATGCGTTGAGAGGTGGGGCTTGAGCTCCGCCCGGGATCTGAGCGATCGCGGCAGCTGCTCACGGAAGCCCCAGCCCCTCGTCCTGATGATGGTCTTCGTTTCTCCTTGGCTGTGGCGGCAGAGGAGGGAGGCCTGCGTTGCCTTGCGGGCGATCCTCGCGAGGCTGATCCCTCCAGCCTCCCTCGCGAGGCGGGTCTTGCCAGCGATCCTCGCGAGGTTGGTCGCGCCATCCTTGGCGAGGGCCGCGGTCTTCCCAGCGTCCTGCGTTCCTTCCTCCTCCTCGGCCGTAGCCCCGGTCGCTGCGGTCGGGACGTCGGCCGATCCTCCCTTCTCGCACGGCTCGGAGCTCTTGACATTCGCTGGTGTTGTGGGTGTGGAGGTCGTGGTACCGCAGATACCGGCTGCCCTTGGAAGACTCGGGCTGATCTCGCCCGCTTGGTGTCGGTTACGCATGAGCACGGCAGCCCCTTGCGCTTCACGTCCTTGGCCTTGGATTTCTTCTCTTACGGGTCTGGCGGGCAGCTCGAGGAGGAGAGACGCCCTTCCTCCGCCTCAGAGCACTTGGTCACCAAGTTGAACAGCTCCAAGGAAGTGCACAAGTCTTCATGCATCGCCAGCTCCTCCTTCATCTTGACGTCGCGCACACCGTCGGAGAAGGCGGAGATGATCGCCTCCTCGGTCACCTTGGGAATCTTGAGGCGTGCGTTGTTGAAGCGCTGGATGTATTTCTGCAGGGTCTCCCCTGGCTGCTTCTTGATGCGGCGCATGTTGCTCCTGGCGGTGGCCGGTCACGAGTACCTTGGAAGTTGGCGATGAAGCGGTGCGCATCTCGTCCCGAGAGGAGATCGTTCACGGGCCAGTTCGAGCCAGTGCGGGCCCGTCCTTGAGCGCCATGGGAAACCAGTTCGCCATGACCTTCTCGTCTCCGTTGGCGGCTTCGATGCCCAGCTCGTAGAACTGGAGGAACTCTGCAGGGCCGGCTGTACCGTCGTAGCGAGGAGGCAGGTCCGGCTTGAACTTGCCGGGCCACGCGACGCTGCGTGAGCTTCGGGGTGAAAACACGGCAGCTTCTTTGTAGCCACGGGGGCCTTGGGTGACGAAGAGCTTGGTCTTGCGGGTCCCCATGCACTGCAGCTGGGAGCAGCGAGGTCTTGGCGATGCGAGCAGGGCGTGGTCGCGGCGAGTTGGAGCGGGGAGCACTCGGGCAGCTTCTTGCGGGCGAGGGACCTCCTGGCAGCACTGCTCTTGCCACGCTGGCGCCGGACGGAGCGGGTTCCGCCCAGGGACCACGCGCCTTGGGGCCTGGGCGCCTTCTTGAGGGGGAGGCGGCCGAGGCGCCCCCGGAGCTTCGTCGCCTGCGCAGGACGGGGTGCGGTGCAGCGGGACAGATGGCGCAGGGGAGCCCCCTGCGGCATGGACGAGCTCGGTGACGCGGTCGAGCCACTCTTCGTAGACGTCGTCGACGGGACGGTAGCGCAGGAGCTCATTTTCCGCGATGAGCGCAACTCGAGCCTCCATGGGCGCGCGGAATGCGCGAGACGAAGAACCAGCCGGGGCGAGTGAGGGGTAGCGGTCGGCCGTCTTGCCTCACGGAGGATCTTTGGGGCGATGATTGCTGCTCGTTCCCCGCCGGTCCGGTGGCGGTGTTGACGGCAAAGCGGCGAACGACGAGGCGCCCGACGCACGGAGCCGTCTGGGCGACGCGGGAAGCGAGAGCGGCTCGGCGCTTCGGGCGCGGCCCGACGGCGTTGAACATGGATGTGGTGGTCGACGGAGAACAGGGCGGCGGAAGACGAGTTCTGGCGTACCCCTACCTGGCGCGCCAAATGTCGGATTTCGGGTTCCGGCAGACCCTAGAAGTTCGAACACTGGGGTGCGCGCAGAAATCTGCCCTCTACCTACTTGCAACCCGCCGCCTCGCTAGGATCTAAACTACGAAAGGAACAACACAAGAGACACAGGGTTTATACTAGTTCGGGCCACCATTGTGGTGTAATACCCTACTCTAGTTTGTGGTGTGGTGGATTGCCTCTTGGGCTGATGGTGATGAACAATACAAGGAAGAACAGCCTCACGAGGGCTCTGTTCTTGGCTGGTGCGATGAACTGCTAGGGGGGGTTCAGTCGCCTTCTCTCTCTCTCTCTCTCTCTCTCTCTCTCTCTCTCTCTCTCTCTCTCTCTCTCTGTGTCCAAGGTGCACCCAGCTACTGATCAGATGTCTCTCAATGGTGGCTAGCTCTACTTATATAGGCAGAGGCCCTGGGCCTCTTCCCAAATATTGAGCGGGAAGGGCGCCAACAATTGGCCATTTTGAAGGGGAACATATAGTACACTTATCCTGACTAAAGTTGGTCCTCGCCTGTCAAAGGCTCTGGCGGTGGCCTTGACTTGGGCTCCACAATGACTTCCTTCCTGCCGTTGGACTGGTCTTGGTCTTGTTGCACGAAATGGGCGCTTTGCTTGATGCTCTCGCTTGTGCTTGCTCCTTTGCACCAAATAGGAAAGGAGGACATCACAGAGTGGCCTTGCGCCCGGCGCCCTTGGTCGTCATGGCTTGCGTCATGGGCACCTCGTGAGGTACCCCGCCTTGATCTCTCCGCCTCCTCACGAGCCAGCCTGACGAAGCCGTGCCTGAGGAAGCTCCCTGTCGTCCACCCCGCAAGGCTTGGCCCCTCGCGTGGGTCTTGAGCTTGTGTTGATGAAGATGGGCCGTGATGTGACCCCCTTTGAGCCACGCCGCAGGCCGCAGGCAGGCAAGTCTGGGGACCCCCGTTCCCAGAACGCCGACAACTTCAGCTCAAAGGGACTCACTGATTTCCATTTTTTGCTGTGATGCGCAAGTACAATGTTGTTCTAGGATTCTTTCCGTTGAGTTCCATTTTTTAAAAGTGTGCTCTACATGGACCATGTAGGTGCCTGTTTAAACTATAAATTCATAATACAGTTTGCTTTACTAATCATTTTTTGTATTTATGCAAACAGGGGTGCTCAGCTTGATTTCAATGGGAATCATTCATTTCCACCACAATAAAGGAGGTGCCGATATGTTCAAGGCGTTGCAACATATAAAGGCGAAATCATACAAACTACACGTGAATTTGGTTGATTTTGGTGGAACTGCACAAAAAGAAGAGCTGGTTTATTTAGCACGAGGTGCCATATCATTGTCCGAACTGATGGCAAACCCTACCCATTCCACAATCGTAGGCATTTGATATTTTGGAATGGGAAAACCTTGTCAAAGTTTGCTCATTGATGTACGCAAAACAACACGCATTTGACATTTTGGGATGGGACAACCTTGTCAAATTTTGCTCATTGAGGCAAGAAGACATGGGTTTGATATTTTCAAATGGGACGCCCTTTGCTGTCAGCAGCATCGATCGATTTTCTTTATTCTTTAGTTGTGAAGTAAATATTGGCTCTGACATGTGAATCACTGAGATGCATAATCATCAATTGTTTTGAATGTTCTCTATGAATTGCCAGGCCTATGTGTTTGATTACAATGTACAGGAACGCTAAAAAGCTGCTCAAACTATTTGTGCTCCCTCTGTTCCTTTTTACTTCGCATATTAGATTTCTTTCAAGTCAGCTGATTTTACATTGTGAATGTCCATACTTTTTTCTATAACATTGGTCAAAGTAGAGATACTTTGACTTCAGACAAAACTTATATGCAGACTAAAAAGGACCGGAGGGAGTACATGTGAAACTTCTGCAAACGAGGTGATTACCCTAGGAATAATGCTAGTACGTATTGTTTTGCATGTTCATCCAATGCCAGTGATACAAGAATTCGAACTAATCGAACTAAATTCATTCATACGCCGTCGGATTTCATCTAAACTTGCCAGATTTCATTACATTTCATACATTCTTCAACTAAAAAGGGGTGCACTGGAGGTATAATTAATTAACCGAAGCTACCCATCCGTGTCCAGCTGAGCCGAGCAGAAGCTTCTTATCCAGCGGACTGAGCTTCAGTGACTTAACTACAGGTGCAGTTGCGTAATAGACATGTGGCCCAGATGCCTGTTGGGCCCACGTGTCGGTGAGCCAATTGCACCTGCAGTTAGGTAACTGAAGCAACTTCCTTCTCCAACACAACTCTCTGACTCCACGTCGCGGCCAAGAAGCTAATCGACCATCAATGGTCAACCCGCCTAGCTTGGCTTCAACCGGAGGGTAGCAGCGATGGCCTTACTTGGACCCAAGCGGCGGTGACCTACCGTGTTCTACTCTTCCTCGTTTTCTGTGTGGTGCGGCCTTGTTGGCAGCGGGGTGGGGCCTCGACGGAGCCGGCGATGTCCTCTGTCTCGTTGCCGGTGGGGCGGCGCCTCGGTGAAGCAGAGGAAATCCTCCCTCTGGGTGCCGGCGGGGCGGGGCATCAGCGGAGCCGGCGGTGTGCTCTGCCTCGTTGTTGGCGTGGCAGGGCCTCGGTGGAGCAGGGTCTCATCGATGCCAGCAGAGCGGGGACTTGGCGGAGCCAGAATTTTCGTCCGCCTCGTCCTTGGTTTCACCAAACAGCGCCTCACCCGCTTCATCGCCCTCTTTGTAGGCGGCCGCAACCTCTTCCACCCACATGCGGTACCGCCAGCGCGCGAGGCGGCTCTCGCAGGTGGGGAGGTACAAGTCGAGCAGCACCTCCTGCTCCACCCGCTCCGTGTCGATCTGCTCCTCCGCCTGCGGGTGCTCCTGGAGGAGATGGTGGTTGTAGGCGGCGTCCCTGCGCCTCCCAGAACTGCTCCTGATGCTTCTGCTTCACTGTGTCCATGTATTGGGCATGGGCCTTGCCGATGGTCATGGTGCAATGCACCAGTGAGGATGGCGCGGAGGAGGGGGTTGGCGCTGGATCGTCGACTACCATGTTCTCCATTGGGACGTCATCGTCCTCCGGCTGCCTGCCGGCCAGCCAGTCGGCATCAATGGTTGCCATCTCCTTGTGGTCCGTCGTCCGCTCGTCCCGAAGAGCGCTGGAGTGCGAGGAAGCCATGGTGGACAGTAGTGGTGTGGACAGGAGAAAGGGAACGGAGGCAGATGACAACGGCTATGGCCGGCGCAGCAGATTATATAGCAATGGTGGGCACGGAGGGATGGACGGGTGGCACCAGAGTAGCCACCTCGGCAACCACGTATCATTAATGTGGGCGGCAGACGGACAGACGGACGACACTTGAGTCATCTGAACATGGAGCAATCGCTTGCACCGGGAAGCGGCACGGGCGGCGCTGAACGTTTAAGGCGGAAAGAGCGCGAGTGCGAGGGAGGCGGTCTAGGTGGGCCAGGGCGGTCAGACTCATGCTTGGCAGTGGGTCGGTCCAGCAGCCGGACTTGCCGGCTTGCCAGCGAGCTCACCGAGCTGAGCAACGACAATCAGACGATGGACTTAGCTTCCGACCAGG
This sequence comes from Aegilops longissima, assembly GCA_021605205.1. NCBI lineage: Eukaryota > Viridiplantae > Streptophyta > Magnoliopsida > Poales > Poaceae > Aegilops > Aegilops longissima. The sequence goes on from CM038681.1 coordinate 548,384,110, forward strand.
AGCCGGCGCCACTATCCAAGCTGGTTCATGCCGTGTTCACCATAGAGCAGGTGCGGCCGCACTTTGACGCCCTAATGGCGGAAGAGCTACCAGCACAGGAGGACATGTGCTGCAACCTCTGTCTCCTCAACAAGCACCGACGAACAAGCAAACAACAATGCCGTCGCGGACATGTGGCCCTATGATCTTGGCTTCCGTAATGAGCAGCGGGCGCTGTATCAGACCATCCGTAGGGCCCGCGAGGCCCTCTCTGTCGTCCTTCGAGTTGTTGTGCTCCCCATGGCGCCGCCGTCTCGCGTTGTCAACATGGTCGACGGACATGAGGAATGAGGAGATCACCTTACTTGGAGAGGATGACAGTGGGGACCCACCAGGGCCGTAGCCGCACATACACAAGTGCCTCCTTATTATATACAACTATATTTTTTTTTGCTTCCTCCTGGTTTCCTGACATCACGGTACCACACCATTGTCAACCTATGTAGTCAATAAACGAGAGAATTTCACAAGGAGCGGTCGACAACTGGGACCAAGCAGCTCCAGCAGTATTTGTGTTTTTGAGGTGTGAGCACTTCAGAGTTTTTCTTGAGCAATGTTTTTGTTATTGTTCAGAGAGAGTAGGGTATTAACTGGGCGGGCTGTGGGCTGTCTAGCCCAGGCCAGATATCCAGCCCAGATATTAAGTTTTTTCAATCTGAAAATGGCTAGCCCAGCTATACTTTTTTTTGAGGAATACCCAGGCAAGGTCAACTTGTTATTCTCCGCCACACTGGGCTGTAAATCTTTCCTAGGAGGGATGCATTAGGCTTAACAAGAAAATGGGCTTTAAGAAATAATAAATGGGATGTAATTATAAAAACTGGGCAGTAACTATAAACAAATGCACCAAACACGTAATTAGTTTTAAAAAATATTATTTTTGGATTTTGAAAATTTTAATTTCATTTATTGTTGCGCACGTAATATTCCATTGGATTTTTATGTAATACAAATTTATTTTGAAATTATATTTAAACTGGCTAGAAATTCCGGGATAAAAATATTTCGGATCCCATCAAAATGTGCGAAATTTTATTGAATTCTGTTTTGAGCGGTTGGTTGAAATTTTTAATCGCTGTCCTACATAGAAAATGGGTTGTACTTCTAAAAAACTGTAAATGGGCTGTAGTAAAGTCCATTAGAATTCAAAAATGGGTTGTACATTCTTACAAATCGCAAATGGGCTATATGTTCTCTGCCACACACTTGTGGGCCTACTAAGTTGACGCGCCCCCTAAAAAAACTAAGTTGACGCGTATGCAAGGCTTTGTCAACTTATAGTCAACACACGATTCTAGGCGCAGTGGCCGTTGGATGTCCATCCAACGGATGTCGTGCTTCTTCTTCAATCTCAGATATTCTTGCTTCAGCCGCCCAAAAAATTATTATTTTTGATTGGGAATTGTAGGGTAAAACCCTCACAGCTTATCAAAAGCTTTATTAAAAGGAGTACACAATTACAAAGGGAGGATTACAAGGGGTAATCAAACTAATCTAAAGAAGAAAGAAGCAGAAATAGAAGATTACAAAACAAGGGCCTCAAGGAGACAGAAAAGAAACCCATCTCAGGAGCTCATCCTTGTAGGCAGCTTTCACTCTATATTGCATCAAACTGATATCATGAGTGAAAGCACGTCTCCATTTATTAAACCTAGCTCTCTCATGCCTGAAGACTTTAGCATTCCTGATGATCCATATATTCCAGCATGCAATAAAAACCACTTCAGTGAAGAAGGGCTTCCCAAAGCTTCTTCTAGCATTGATAACCAAATCAGCCATGGAGTCACCAGATGACCAGTCAACTTGCAAATAATTCCATACTCTGATACCACTACTGGAGGATGCTGCCAATGCGACACTATGATCAGAGACCCTTCAAGAAACTATGTGCGATGCAATAATCGCAAACGATGCTGTATGAAAACCGTCAGAAATGATGCAAAACGTTTGCGATGAATGATACATCAAACACGGTTCAGATTATAGTTGTGCGTGTGATGAGGGGCATACGGTTGATCCGTACGAACTGTTGCGATGAGATAGAACAACAGAAACAGGCAGCCATATCAAGGTGTGTGCGATATACGGCATCCAGTTCACTCTAATGAACCGTTTGCGATGAGCGAGGTGAACACAAACAATTCAGCGTAACAAGATGTGTGTGATACCCGGCAAACACGTTGGTAATCAGAATTGTGTGCGATCATTATTGACAGCCCATACGGTCTTTTTTGTGAATTGTGTGCTCGTCAGGGCACACAGTTCAACAAACCAACATGTTGGCGATAATGTAGAAGATCTCTGTCGAATACATATTACTAACCGTCTGCGATGAGATTGACAGGATAAACAGACATATATACAGTCTGCTTAATTTAGTCCTTCTTCTTCTTGTTGTTCTTGTTGGATGGCCCCGCGACATCGTCTTGGCGAGAACGCTTCTTGTCACTGGCCGTTGGCTTTTCATTGCCGCCACCGTCATCATCGTCGTTGTTGTCATTGTCGTCCCCCTCCTTGTTCGACCATTCCTCCTCCTCATCATCGTCGTCCTCTTCTTCGTCCTCCGACGGCTCCTCGTCCGTCTCGTTGTCGTCTGACGACTCTGGAGGCGGCGTCCCTTCCATGAACCGGATATAACTGAGGTCTGGGCTCGATGACAGACTCATGGAAGACGGGCGGGATGATTCCGATGTTGACCTATCATCGGGCAACAGACTGCTGGCCGAACTGTCGTCCTTGCTATCACTCGACATGGCTGTAGAGTGTGTGCTAGTGTGTAGCGCGGCCTGGCAGGGACGATGAAGATGGTGGACACTTAAGTGGGGTATGCAGAGAAGAGCAATTGCCAATTGAAGCGGGGATTGAAGCGGGGGTTGACGTATTATCTAACGGCTGATATAATCAACTGTAATTATTTGTACCCGGGCGCTCCAAATTCTCGGGGTTGCGCAGGACTCCTATTGGCTATTTGGCTGGTTTCCTTTTTCAGGACAAAAACAAGGAAGGAGTTTTGGTATTATGCATCGGTACCGGTACGAACATAGTAGGACAGTTGGCAAGCAATACATTGAGCTCTTCTTATTGATAAAGCCAGTAACATCAATCTTCGCGTAACACCAATGGCATATATAGGACCTAGATGTGCATTACTTAGAGCACATCTAGATGTGCTTTAGCAATACTGTCAAACAAAACCCCTAATCATCATTGCAAACAGCGCATAGAACATGGCTAATGCGACAACCACAACTACACATGCTAGTTCCTTCTTGTCTCTTGCTTTCATTTGTTGCCTATGATTGATTCTTTCTTGCTTCATCATACTGATTGTACATTCCAGATCAGCCAGTTTCTTCTTCACCTTTACGTTATCTTCTGCGAGCTTGGTGATAACACTCCGAGCCCTGCCATGCCATTCTTCATCTAGCCAGTTAACAAAGGCACAAGCCTCATATCCCTGCCAATGTTAAATAGTATTCTGGATGAGCGGCGGCATTAACTGAAGTAAAATGATGAACTTAATTAGCACTAACCTCTAAGGGGCAACTGAGAAACCGCCTACCAATGTCGAATCCCTTCGTGCATACACGTCGAGCGGGAGTGTGCCCGTGCACACAACTTAGCTTTTGGTACTTTCCGGTGGCGCAAAACTCGGAGTCAAACTCATGTTGCAGGAGTCTGGAGTCAAGCTCCGGATCCAGCGATAGATCGCCTTCCTGGGGGGTGTCATTCAGGACGAATTCAGCAAGGAGCCATACTATGGACATGCTAAAAAAGATCGGGATAGATTGGAACCTGACATGATGATTAGGATCCGTAGTACACCTACCTTCTGATGACCTTAGGCAAGTGATCGGGGGTGACTGCCGTCATGGCGGCGATACGAGCAGGAGCAGCCGCACCAAAACCATCAGCACCACTCGTCCGCATTCCCCCAATGTCAGAGCCATGCGAGGGAACTTGGAGGCTATGTAGGGATTTGGGGGAAATGGGGGAACTATGGAGATAAGCTAACGGTCGGGAACTACTAATGGCACTATATATATGTTGTATACGACACTGTTTGTACATGTCGTTTGTGTTAGGTATTACAATGTCACACACGATTTCCGCACCAAACCGTGTGAGAAGACAACGTAGATTAGACACGGTTGCCGTTACATAACCGTCTGTGATGTACTACCCTGTCCATATAATTGAGTTACAGTGAGATACCGTGTAAACAGCCGCTCCGCGGATATCCGTAAAAAATAGCCGCTCTGCATATAGAGATGGTGGCGGCAGCCTAGGCAGCGGCTATCGGAGAAGAGGTCAATCCTCGACCGGTGGGCGGTGGCGGCGTCATAGGTGGTCAATCCTCGTTCTGCGGTGGGAGATAGGAGGAGCTCAACCATCAAGGTCGGCGGCGGCATGATTCGAGCACATCCATCGCGGTCGATGGCGGGATAGTGGAGGTCGAACTTCAGGCGGCAGCCGCACTAAGCTTTGCTCCTCGACCCTGCTATCTCGGCGTGCTGCCGCATCGCGCTTGTCTATCTGCTGGGTGGAGGTCGCCGCGCGGCTAATTAATTAAGGTATTCTTTTCATGAGTGGCTAAATTTAGGTATTCAATTCCTAAGTGTAGTGTTGTACTAGTACTTTGCGTGTAAATTGACTGGCAATTAATTTTTGTCATAGCACGTCTGGATAAGAACATGGAGCGCCCTCAGTAATTATTAAAATAAAACCTTGTGATTTATGCACGCATCTTTGGACAACAGTTAATCCGTGTATTAACGTTGTTGTTTTGTTTTTAATTACCATTCGTCTGCTGCAGATGAGATGATCTCGATGGATGAAGAATCGGAAAACCGCAGATTTTATCAGTGGCATGACAGAGTTCAAGAATTTGGTTGAAAGTACAAACAGGAGAATTGGTGATGCAGATTACATCCTATGTCCATGTACTGATTGTGCCAATACAGAGTCACATGAAGTTGCAGATGTCTAGATGCACTTAGTCTCTAGGGGATTCATGGATGGATATACACGTTGGACCAGACATGGTGAAGAGGAGGTCATGGATGAAGATACCCAGGGCAGCGAGATGCCAAACCCCGATCAGTGTCACATGGATGTTGAATCTAACATCGGGGCAGAGGCGTCAAGCTACCAATGGAAAACCGGAAAGCCAAAACGCCCACTAGAAAACCAATATGTCGACGCATATGACGATGATCTTGATATGCCAGATTTTGCTGCTATGATTGCAGATTTCGAGGGCCCAGATAAGCATTTGATTGGGTACAAGGATCTGCCAACCATTGATGCGGAATCCAAGAAAGAATTGTATCCAGGTTGCAAAAAGAAATATTCCAGGTTGAGTGCCACCCTGGCGCTTCTCAGATTCAAAGCAGCAAACGGTCTATCAAACAAGGGCTTCACAGAGATGTTAGGTCTTTTGAAAGAAAATCTTCTAGAAGATAATGTGCTCCCTAGAAGCACGAATGAAGCAAAGAAAATTGTTTGCCCATTGGAACTTGAAGTACAGAAGATACACGCTTGTGTGAATGATTGTATATTGTACCGTGGTGAGTACAAAGATTTTCGTGCATGTCCCACATGCAAGCATGCACGATACAAGCGCAGGAGAGCAAAGGACAAGTACAAATTGGACGATGAGATCAAGACAGGAGTCCCATTCAAGGTTGTTTGGTACTTGCCTTTAATTCCAAGGTTGAGGAGTTTGTTTGCAAACCCTAGAGAGGCAAAGAGGTTGCGGTGGCATCATGATGAGCGAATTGCGAATAGGTATATGAGGCACCCGGAAGATGGGGCTCAGTGGGAATTAATCGACAAAAAGTTTGAAAATTTTGTCGAGGATCCTAGAAGTATATGGCTCGGGGAGTGTACTGACGGGATGAATCCTTTTGGCGATATGAGCACCAATCACAGCACATGGCCGGTGCTTCTGTGCATATATTGTTGGGGAACGCAGTAATTTCAAAAAATTCCTACGCACATGCAAGATCATGGTGATGCATAGCAACGAGAGGGGAGAGCGTAGTCCACGTACCCTCGTAGAGCGTAAGCGGAAGCGTTATGACAATGCGGTTGATGTAGTCATACGTCTTCACGATTCGACGGATCCAAGTACCGAACGCATGGCACCTCCGAGTTCAGCACATGTTCAGCTCAATGACATCCCTCGTACTCTTGATCCAGTTGAGGCCGAGGGAGAGGTCCGTTAGCACAACGGCATGGTGACGGTGATGATGAAGTTACCGACGCAGGGCTTCGCCTAAGCACTACGACGATATGACCGAGGTGTGTAACTGTGGAATGGGGCACCGCACACGGCTAAGAAATCAACTTGTGTGTCTATGGGGTGTTGGGGAACGTTGCAGAAAATTAAAAATTTTCCTACGGTTTCACCAAGATCCATCTATGAGTTCATCTAAGCAACGAGTCATGGGAGAGAGATTGCATATACATACCACTTGTAGATCGCGTGCGGAAGCGTTCAAGGGAACGGTGATGATGGAGTCGTACTCGCCGTGATTCAGATCACCGATGACCAAGTGCCGAACGGACAGCACCACCGTGTTCAACATACGTACGGAACGGACGACGTCTCCTCCTTCTTGACCCACCAAGGGGGAAGGAGAGGTTGAGGAAGAAGGCTCCAGCAGCAGCACGACGGCGTGATGATGGTGGAGAGGCAATATCTCGGCGAGGCTTCGCCAAGCACTCAGCGGAGGAGGAGAGGTGTTGGGAGGGAGGGCTGCGCCTTGAAGTGTGTTGCAGCCTCCCTCAACCCTCTATTTATAGGGGAATGGGCAGGGGCGGCCCCTCTAGATGAGATCTAGAGGGGGCGGCGGGGGAGGGGGGCTTGCCCCCAAGCAAGGGGCGCCCCACTAGGTTCCCCCAACCCTAGGCGCATGGGCCAAAGGGGCGCGCCAGCCCTCCAGGGCTGGTTCCCTGCCCTTGTGGCCCATGAGGCCCTCCGAGAGGGTGGCCCCTCCGGTGGACCCGGAACCTCTCCGGTGGCCCCGGTACAATACCGATATGCCCCCGAAACTTTCCGGTGTCCGTATGACAACTTCCCATATATAAATCTTCACCTCCGGACAATTCCAGAACTCCTCGTGATGTCCGGGATCTCATCCGGGACTCTGAACAACATTCGGTAATCACATAAAAGTCTTCCTAATTACCCTAGCGTCACCGAACCTTAAGTGTGTAAACCCTACGGGTTCGGAGACATCTGAACATGACCGAGACGGCTCTCGGTCAATAACCAACAGCGGGATCTGGATACCCATGTTGGCTCCTACATACTCCTCGATGATTTCATCGGATGAACCACGATGTCGAGGATTCAAGCAACCCGTATACTATTCCCTTTGTCGACGGTATGTTACTTGCCCGAGATTCGATCGTCGGTATCCCAATACCTCGCTCAATCTCGTTACGGAAAGTCACTTTACTCGTACCAGAATGCATGATCCGTGACCGCACACTTGGTCACTTTGAGCTCATTATGATGATGCACTACCGAGTGGGCCCAGTGATACCTCTCCGTAACATGGAGTGACAAATCCCGCTCGATCCGTGTCAACCCAATGAGACACTTTCGGAGATACCTGTAGTGCACCTTTATAGTCACCCGATTCGTTGTGGCGCTTTGGTACACCCAAAGCACTCCTACGGTATCCGGAGTTACACGATCTCATGGTCTAAGGAAGAGATACTTGACATTGGAAAAGCTCTAGCAAAATGAACTACGATCTTGTGCTATGCTTAGTATTGGGTCTTGTCCATCACATCATTCTCCTAATGATGTGATCCCGTTATCAATGACATCCAATGTCCATAGTCGAAACCATGACTATCTATTGATCAACGAGCTAGTCAACTAGAGGCTCACTAGGGACATATTGTGGTCTATGTATTCACACGTATTACGATTTCGGATAATACAATTATAGCATGAATAAAGACAATTATCATGAACAAGGAAATTTAATAATAATCCTTTTATTATTGCCTCTAGGGCATATTTCCAATAGTCTCCCACTTGCACTAGAGTCAATAATCTAGTTACATTGTGATGAATCGAACACCCATAGAGTTCTGGTGTTGATCATGTTTTGCCCGCGGAAGAGGTTTAGTCAACGGATCTGCGACATTCAGATCTGTATGCACTTTGCAAATTTCTATGTCTCCATCTTGAACATTTTCACGGATGGAGTTGAAGCGACGCTTGATGTGCCTGGTCTTCTTGTGAAACCTGGGCTCCTTGGCAAGTGCAATAGCTCCAGTGTTGTCACAGAAGAGTTTGATTGGCCCCGACGCATTGGGTATGACTTCTAGGTCGATGATGAACTCCTTCACCCATATTGCTTCATGCGCTTCCTCCGAGGCTGCCATGTACTCTGCTTCACATGTAGCTCCCGCCACGACGCTCTGCTTGCAGCTGCACCAGCCTACTGCTCCACCATTCAACATATACACGTATCCGGTTTGTGACTTAGAGTCATCCAGATCTGTGTCGAAGCTAGCGTCGACGTAACCCTTTACGACGAGCTCTTTGCCACCTCCATAAACGAGAAACATGTCCTTTGTCCTTTTCAGGTACTTCAGGATATTCTTGACCGCTGTCCAGTGTTCCTTGCGGGATTACTTTGGTACCTTCCTACCAAACTTACGGCAAGGTTTACATCAGTCCGGTACACAGCATGGCATACATAATAGATCCTATGGCGAGGCCTAGGGATGACGCTCATCTCTTATTTATCTTTTGCCGTGGTCGGGCATTGAGCCGAGCTCAATCTCACACCTTGCAGTACAGGCAAGAACCCTTTCTTGGACTGTTCCATTTTGAACTTCTTCAAAATCTTATCAAGGTATGTACTTTGTGAAAGACCTATGAGGCGTCTCGATCTATCTCTATAGATCTTGATGCCTAATATATAAGCAGCTTCTCCAAGGTCCTTCATTGAAAAACTTTTATTCAAGTAGGCCTTAATGTTGTCCAAGAGTTCTATATCATTTCCCATCAAAAGTATGTCATCTACATATAATATGAGAAATGCTCTGAGCTCCCACTCACTTTCTTGTAAACGCAGGCTTCTCCATAAGTCTCATAAACTAAACGCTTTGATCATCTCATCAAAGCGAATGTTCCAACTCGAGATGCTTGCACCAGCCCATAAATGGATCGCTGGAGCTTGCATACCTTGTTAGCATTCTTAGGGTCGACAAAACCTTCCGGCTGCATCATATACAGCTCTTCCTTAAGATAACCGTTAAGGAATGCCATTTTGGCGTCCATATGCCATATCTCATAATCATAGTATGCGGCAATTGCTAACATGATTGGACGGACTTAAGCTTCGCTACGGAGAGAAAGTCTCATCGTAGTCAATCCCTTGAACTTGCCGATAACCCTTAGCGACAAGTCGAGCTTTATAGATGGTGACATTACCATCCGCGTCCGTCTTCTTCTTAAAGATCCATTTGTTTTCTATCGCTCGCCGATCATCGGGCAAGTCTGTCAAAGTCCATACTTTGTTTTCATACATGGATCCTATCTCGGATTGCATGGCTTCAAGCCATTTGTTGGAATCCGGGCCCACCATCGCTTCTTCATAGTTCGAAGGTTCACCGTTGTCTAACAACATGATTTCCGGACAGGGTTGCCACACCACTGTGGTGTGGGCGTGTCCTTGTGGACCTCGAAGTTCAGTAGCAACTTGATCCGAAGTACCTTGATCATCATCATTAATTTCCTCTCCGGAGGGTGTAGGGACCACGGAACATTTTCCCGAGCTGCACTACTTTCCGGTTCAAGAGGTAGTACTTCATCGAGTTCTACTTTCCTCCCACTTACTCCTTTCGAGAGAAACTCTTTTCGAGAAGGATCCGTTCTTGGCAACAAAGATCTTGCCTTCGGATCTAAGGTAGAAGATATACCCAATGGTTTCCTTAGGGTATCCTATGAAGACGCATTTTTCCGACTTGGGTTCGAGCTTTTCAGGTTGAAGTTTCTTGACATAAGCATCGCATCCCCAAACTTTTAGAAACGACAGACTTAGGTTTCTTCCCAAACTATAATTCATACGGTGTCGTCTCAGCGGATTTAGACGGTGCCCTATTTAAAGTGAATGTAGCTGTCTCTAGTCGTATCCCCAAAATGATAGCGGTAAATCGGTAAGAGACATCATAGATCGCACCATATCCAATAGAGTGCGATTACGATGTTCGGACACACCGTTTACCGAGGTGTTCCAGTGGCGTGAGTTGTGAAACGATTCCACATTTTCTTAAGTGTGTACCAAATTCGTGATTTAAATATTCTCCTCCATGATCCGATCGAAGAATTTTATCTTTCGGTCACGTTGATTCTCTACCTCATTCTGAAATTCCTTGAACTTTTCAAAGGTCTCGGACTTGTGTTTCATCAAGTAGACATACCCATATCTACTCAAGTCATCGGTGAGAGTGAGAACATAACGATATCCTCCATGAGCCTCAACGCCATTGGACCACACACATCGGTATGTATGATTTCCAATAAGTTGGTTGCTCGCTCCATTGTTCCGGAGAACGGAGTCTTGGTCATTTGCCCATGAGGCATGGTTCGCATGTGTCAAATGATTCATAATCGAGAGACTCTAAAAGTCCATCGAATGGAGCTTCTTCATGCGCTTGACACCAATGTGACCAAGGCGGCGATGCCACAAGTATGTGGGACTATCGTTATCAACTTTACATCTTTTGGTATTCACACTATGAATATGTGTAACATTACGCTCGATATTCATTAAGAATAAACCATTGACCATCGGAGCATGACCATAAAACATATCTCTCATATAAATAGAACAACCATTATTCTCGGATTTAAATGAGTAGCCATCTCGCATTAAACGAGATCCTGATACAATGTTAATGCTCAAACTTGGCACTAAATAACAATTATTGAGGTTTAAAACTAATCCCGTAGGTAAATGTAGAGGTAGCGTGCCGATGGCGATCACATCGACCTTGGAACCATTCCCGACGCGCATTGTCACCTCGTCCTTCGCCAGTCTCCGTTTATTTCACAGCTCTTGCTGAGAGTTACAAATATGAGCAACGGCACCAGTATCAAATACCCAGGAGTTACTACAAGTACTGGTAAGGTACACATCAATTACATGTATATCAAATATACCTTTAGTGTTGCCGGCCTTCTTGTCCGCTAAGTATTTGGGGGTAGTTCCGCTTCCAGTGGCCCTTCCCTTTGCAATAAAAGCACTCTGTCTCAAGCTTGGGTCCATTCTTTGACTTCTTCCCGGCAACTTGCTTACCGGGCGCGGCAACATCTTTGCCATCCTTCTTGAAGTTCTTCTTACACTTGCCCTTTTTGAACTTAGTGGTTTTATTGACCATCAACACTTGATGTTCTTTCTTGATTTCAACCTCTGCGACTTCAAATTGAGAATACTTCAGAATGGTCTTCACCATCCCCATATTGTAGTTCATCACAAAGCTCTTGTAGCTTGGTGGGAGCGATCAAGGATTCTGTCAATGACCGCCTCGTCCGGAGGTTAATGTCCAGTGGGACAGGCGGTTGTGCAACCCAGACATTTTGAGTATGTGCTCACCGATGTAACTGTTTTCCTCCATCTTACAACTATAGAACTTGTCGGAGACTTCATATCTCTCGACCGGGCATGAGCTTGGAAAACCATTTTCAGCTCCTCGAACATCTCATATGCTCCGTGTTGCTCAAAACGCTTTTGGAGCCCGGTTCTAAGCTGTAAAGCATGCCGCACTAAACGAGGGAGTAATCATCGACGAGACTGCCAAGCATTCATTATGTCTTGGTTCTGCGATGGGTGCATCACCTAGCGGTGCTTCTAGGACATATTGTTTCTTGGCTGCTATGAGGATGATCCTCAGGTTCCGGACCTAGTCCAAATAGTTGCTGCCATCATCTTTCAGCTTGGTTTTCTCTAGGAACGCGTTGAAGTTCATGTTGACATGAGCGTTGGCCATTTGATCTACAAGACATATTTTGCAAAGACTTTAGACTAAGTTCATGATAATTAAGTTCATCTAATAAAATTATTTAATGAACTCCCACTCAGATTTGACATCCCTCTAGTCATCTAAGTGTTACATGATTCGATTCGACTAGGCCATGTCCGATCATCACGTGAGACAGACTAGTCATCGTCGGTGAACATCTCCATGTTGATCGTATCTTCCATACGAATCATGTTCGACCTTTCGGTCTCTTGTGTTCCGAGGCCATGTCTGTACATGCTAGGCTCGTCAAGTTAACCCTAAGTGTTTATGCATGTGTAAAACTGTCTTACACCCGTTGTATGTGAGCGTAAGGATCTATCACACCGATCATCACGTGGTGCTTGAACGACGAACTTTAGCAGCGGTGCACAGTTAGGGGGAACACTTTCTTGAAATTATTCTAAGGATCATCTTATTTACTACCGTCGTTCTAAGTAAACAAGATGCATAAACATAATAAACATCACATGCAATTATATAAAGTAGTGACATGATATGGCCAATATCATATAGCTCCTTTGATCTTCATCTTCGGGGCTCCATGATCATCTTGTCACCGGCATGACACCATGATCTCCATCATCATGATCTCCATCATCATGTCTCCATGAAGTTGCTCGCCAACTATTACTTCTACTACTATGGCTAACACGTTTAGCAATAAAGTAAAGTAATTTACATGGCGTTGAATCAATGACGCGCAGGTCATACAATAATTAAGACAAATCCTGTGGCTCATGCCGGTTGTCATACTCATCGACATGCAAGTCGTGATTCCTATTACAAGAACATGATCTCATACATCACAATATATCATTCATCATTCATCACAACTTCTGGCCATATCACATCACATGACAATTGCTGCAAAAACAAGTTAGACGTCCTCTAATTGTTGTTGCATCTTTTACGTGGCTGCAGTTGGGTTCTAGCAAGAACGTTTTCTTACCTACGAATAACCACAATGTGATTTTGTCAACTTCTATTTACCCTTCATAAGGACCCTTTTCATCTAATCCGCTCCAACTAAAGTAGGAGAGAGACACCCGCTAGCCACCTTATGCAACTAGTGCATGTCGACCGGTGGAACCTGTCTCACGTAAGCGTCGTGTAAGGTCGGTCCGGGCCGCTTCATCCCACAATACCACTGAAGCAAGAAAAGACTAGTAGCGGCAAGCAAGTTGACAAGATCTCGCCCACAAAAAATTGTGTTCTACTCGTGCAATAGAGAACTACACATAGACCTAGCTCATGATGCCCTTTGTTGGGGAGCGTTGCGAGAAAATTAAAATTTTCCTACGGTTTCACCAAGATCCATCTATGAGTTCATCTAAGAAACGATTCATGGGAGAGAGATTGCATCTACACACCACTTGTAGATCGCGTGCGGAAGCGTTCAAGGGAACGGTGATGATGGAGACGTACTCGCCGTGATTCAGATCCCCGATGACCAAGTGCCGAACGGACAGCACCTCCGCGTTCAACACACGTACGGAACGGACGACGTCTCCTCCTTCTTGATCCAGAAAGGGGGAAGGAGAGGTTGAGGAAGAAGGCTCCAGCAGCACCACGACGGCGTGATGATGGTGGAGAGGCAGTACTCCGACAGGTCTTCGCCAAGCGCTCAACGGAGGAGGAGAGGTGTTGGGGAGGGGAGGGGTTGCGCCTTGGAAGTGTGCTGCAGCCCTCCCCTCACCCCTCTATTTATAGGGGAAGGGGCAAGGGGGGTCGGCCCCTCTATATGAGATCTAGAGGGGGGGCGGCGGCCAGGGAGGGGGGGCTTGCCCCCCAAGCAAAGGGGCGCCCCACTGGGTTCCCCCAACCCTAGGCGCATGGGCCCAAGGGGGGTGCCCAGCCCTCCAGGGGCTGGTTCCCTGCCCCTTGTGTCCCATGAGGCCCTCCGAGAGGGGTGGCCCCTCCCGGTGGACCCCTGGGACCTCTCTGGTGGCCCCGGTACAATACCGATATGCCCCCGAAACTTTCCGGTGTCTGTATGACAACTTCCCATATATAAATCTTCACCTCTGGACCATTCCGGAACTCATCGTGACGTCCGGGATCTCATCCGGGACTCCGAACAACTTTCGGTAATCACATACAAGTCTTCCTAATTACCCTAGCGTCACCGAACCTTAAGTGTGTAGACCCTACGGGTTCGGAGACATCTGAACATGACCGAGACGGCTCTCGGTCAATAACCAATAGCGGATCTGGATACCCATGTTGGCTCCTACATACTCCTCGATGATTTCATCGGATGAACCACGATGTCGAGGATTCAAGCAACCCAGATACTATTCCCTTTGTCGACGGTATGTTACTTGCCCGAGATTCGATCGTCGGTATCCCAATACCTCGTTCAATCTCGTTACCGCAAGTCACTTTACTCGTCCGTAATGCATGATCCGTGACCAGACACTTGGTCACTTTGAGATCATTATGATGATGCACTACGAGTGGGCCCAAGGATACCTCACCGTAACACCGAGTGACAAATCCTAGTCTCAATCCGTGTCAACCCAATGACACTTTCGGAGATACCTGTAGTGCACCTTTATAGTCACCCGATTCGTTGTGACGTTTGGTACACCCAAAGCACTCCTACGGTATCCGGAGTTACGATCTCATGGTCTAAGGAAGAGATACTTGACATTGGAAAAGCTCTAGCAAAACGAACTACACGATCTTGTGATATGCTTAGGATTGGGTCTTGTCCATCGCATCATTCTCCTAATGATGTGATCCCGTTATCAATGACATCCAATGTCCATAGTCAGGAAACCATGACTATCTATTGATCAACGAGCTAGTCAACTAGAGGCTCACTTGGGACATATTGTGGTCTATGTATTCACACGTGTATTATGATTTCCGGATAATACAATTATAGCATGAATAAAAGACAATTATCATGAACAAGGAAATATAATAATAATCCTTTTATTATTGCCTCTAGGGCATATTTCCAACATGGGGTGCCCCCTGGCCACGTATATAAAGGATGGAGGGAGGAGGAGGCCGGCCCTCATAGGGCGCGCCCAAGTGTGGAGTCCTACTAGGACTCCCTAGTCCTAGTAGGATTCCACCTCCCACATGAGTCCTAGTAGGATTCCACCTCCCACATGGAATAGGAAAAGGGGAAGGGAGAAGGATAAGGAAGGAAGGGGGCGCCCCCTTTTCCTAGTCCAATTCAGACCAGTCCATGGGGAAGGGGCGCGGCCACCCTTAAGGCCTTTCTCTCCTTTCCCGTATGGCCCATTAAGGCCCAATACGAATTCCCGTAACTCTCCGATACTCCGAAAAATACCCGAATCACTCGAAACCTTTTCGATGTCCAAATATAGCCTTCCAATATATCAATCTTTACATCTTGACCATTTCGACACTCCTCGTCATGTCCATGATCTCATCTGGGACTCCGAACTATCTTCGGTCATCAAATCACATAACTCTTTAATACAAATCGTCATCAAACGTTAAGTGTGCGGACCCTACGGGTTCGAGAACTATGTAGACATGACCGAGACACATCTCGAGTCAATAACTAATAGCGGCACCTGGATGCTCATATTGGCTCCCACATATTCTATGAAGATCTTTATCGGTCAGACCGCATAACAACATACGTTGTTCCCTTTGTCACTGGTATGTTACTTGCCCGAGATTCGATCGTCGGTATCTCAATACCTAGTTCAATCTCGTTACTGGCAAGTATATTTACTCGTTCCGTAATACATCATCCCGCAACTAACTCATTAGTCACATTGCTTGCAAGGCTTATAGTGATGTGCATTACCGAGAGGGCCCAGAGATACCTCTCCGACAATCGGAGTGAGAAATCCTAATCTCGATCTATGCCAACTCAACAAGTACCATCGGAGACACCTGTAGAGCACCTTTATGATCACCCAGTTACGTTGTGACGTTTGGTAGCACACAAAGTGTTCCTCCGGTATTCGGGAGTTGCATAATCTCATAGTCATAGGAACATGTATAAGTTATGAAGAAAGCAATAGCAACAAACTAAATGATCATAGTGCTAAACTAATGGATGGGTCATGTTAATCACATCATTCTCTAATGATGTGATCCCGTTCATCAAATGACAACTCATGTCAATGGCTAGGAAACTTAACCATCTTTGATCAATGAGCTAGTTAAGTAGAGTCATACTAGTGACACTTTGTTTGTCTATGTATGCACACATGTACTAAGTTTCTGTTTAATACAATTCTAGCATGAATAATAAACATTTATCATGAAATAAGGAAATAAATAATAACTTTATTCTTGCCTCTAGGGCATATTTCCTTCAGTCTCCCACTTGCACTAGAGTCAATAATCTAGTTCACATCGCCATGTGATTTAACACCAATAGTTCACATCACCATGTGATTAACACCCATAGTTCACATCGTCATGTGACCAATACCCAAAGGGTTTACTAGAGTTAATAATCTAGTTCAAATCGCTATGTCATTAACACCCATAGAGTACTAAGGTGTGATCATGTTTTGCTTGTGAGAGAAGTTTAGTCAACGGGTCTGCAACATCCAGAGTTGTATGTATTTTGCAAATATTCTATGTCTACAATGCTCTGCACGGAGCTACTCTAGCTAAATGCTCCCACTTTCAATATGTATCCAAAGACTCTGAGTCATCTAGATCGGTGTCAAAGCTTGCATCAACGTAACTCTTTACGACGAACTCTTTATCACCTCCATAACCGAGAAATATTTCCTTAGTCCTCTAAGGATAATTTTGACCGCTGTCAAGTGATCTACTCCTAGATCAGAATTGTACTCCCTTGCCAAACTCAGTGTAGGGTATACAATAGGTCTGGTATACAGCATGGCATACTTTATAGAACCTATGACTGAGGCATAGGAAATGACTTTTCATTCTCTTTCTATTTTCTGCCGTGGTCGGGTTTTCATTCTCAATTTCACACCTTGCAACACAGGAAAGAACTCCTTATTTGACTGTTCCATTTTGAACTACTTCAAAATCTTGTCAAGGTATGTACTCATTGAAAAAACTTATCAAGCGTCTTGATATATCTCTATAGATCTTGATGCTCAATATGTAAGCAGCTTCACTGAGGTCTTTCTTTGAAAAACTCCTTTCAAACACTCCTTTATGCTTTCTAGAAAAATCTACATCATTTCTGATAAATAATATGTCACTCACATATACTTATCAGAAAGGCTATAGTGCTCCCAGTCACTCTCTTGTAAATACAAGCTTCACCGCAAGTCTGTATAAAACTATATGCTTTGATTAACTCACTAAAGCGTATATTCCAACTCCGAGATGCTTGCACCAGTCCATAGATGGATCGTTGGAGCTTGCACACTTTGTTAATACCTTTAGGATTGACAAAACCTTCTTGTTGTATCATATACAACTCTTCTTTAAGAAATCCATTAAGGAATGCAGTTTTGACATCCATTTGCCAGATTTCATCAAATGGGGCAATTGCTAACATGATTCGGACAGACTTAAGCATCGCTACGAGTGAGAAAATATCATCGTAGTCAACACCTTGAACTTGTCAAAAACCTTTTTGCAACAATTCGAGCTTTGTAGATAGTAACACTACTATCAGCGTCTGTCTTCCTCTTGAAGATCCATTTATTCTCAATGGCTTGCCGATCATCGGGCAAGTCAACCAAAGTCCATACTTTGTTCTCATACATGGATCCCATCTCAGATTTCATGGCCTTAAACCATTTTTGCAGAATCTGGGCTCATCATCGCTTCCTCATAGTTCATAGGTACGTCATGGTTAAGTAACATGACCTCCAGAACAGGATTACCGTACCACTCTGGTGCGGACCGTACTCTGGTTGACCTACGAGGTTGGTAGTAACTTGATCTGAAGTTTCATGATCATCATCATTAATCTTCCTCACTAATTGGTGTAGGCATCACTGGATCTGAAGTTCTACTTTCCTCCCACTCACTTCTTTCGAGAGAAACTCCTTCTCTAGAAAGGATCCATTCTTAGCAACAAAGATCTTGCCTTCGGATCTGTGATAGAAGGTGTACCCAATAGTTTCTTTTTGGGTATCCTATGAAGATTTACTTCTCCGATTTGGGTTCGAGCTTTTCATGTTGAAACTTTTTCACATAAGCATCGCAGTCCCAAACTTTAAGAAACGACAGCTTAGGTTTTCGCCAAACCACAGTTCATACGGTGTCATCTCCACGGATTTAGATGGTGCCCTATTTAACGTGAATGTAGCTGTCTCTAATGCATGACCCCAAACGATAGTGGTAGATCGGTAAGAGACATCATAGATCGCACCATATCTAATAAAGTACAGTGACGACGTTCAGACACACCATTACATTTTTGGTGTTCCAGGTGGCGTGATAGTGAAACTATTTCACATTGTTTTAACTGAAGGCCAAACTCGTAACTCAAATAGTTTACCTCTGCGATCATATCATAGAAACTTTTATTTTCTTGTTACGATGATTCTCCACTTCACTCTGAAATTCTTTGAACTTTTCAAATGTTTCAGACTTATGTTTCATCAAGTAGATATACCCATATCTGCTCAAATCATCTGTGAAGGTCAGAAAATAACGATACCCGCCGCGAGCCTCAACACTCATTGGACCGCATACATCAGTATGTATTATTTCCAACAAGTTAGTTGCTCGCTCCATTGTTCCGGAGAACGGAGTCTTAGTCATATTGCCCACGAGGCATGGTTCACAAGCATCAACTGATTCATAATCAAGTGATTCCAAAAGCCCATCAGCATGGAGTTTCTTCATGCGCTTTCAATATGACTTAGACGGCAGTGCCACAAATAAGTTGCACTATCATTATTAACTTTGCATCTTTTGGCTTCAATATTATGAATATGTGTATCACTACGATCGAGATTCAATAAACCATTTATATTGAGTGTATGACCGTAGAAGGTTTTATTCATGTAAATAGAACAACAATTATTCTTTGACTTAAATGAATATACGTATTGCAATAAACATGACCCAATCATATTCATGCTCAACACAAACACCAAATAACATTTATTTTAGGTTCGACACTAATCCCGAAGGTAAAGGGAGTGTGCAATGATGATCTTATCAACCTTGGAATCACTTCCAACACACATCATCACCTCGCCCTTAGTCTCTGTTTATTTTGCAACTCTTGTTTCGAGTTACTACTCTTAGCAACTAAACTAGTATCAAAAACTGAGGGGTTGCTATAAACACTAGTAAAGTACACATCAATAACATGTATATCAAATATACCTTTGTTCACTTTGCCGTCCTTCTTATCCGCCAAATACTTGGGGTAATTCCGCTTCCAGTGACCAGTCCCTTTGCAGTAGAAGCACTTAGTCTCAGGCTTAGGTCCAGACTTGGGCTTCTTCACTTCAGCAGCAACTTGCTTGCCGTTCTTATTGAAGCTCCCCTTCTTCCCTTTGCCCTTTTTCTTGAAACTAGTGGTCTTGTCAACCATCAACACTTGATGTTTTTTTTATTTCTACCTTCACCGATTTTAGCATCGCAAAGAGCTTGGGAATTGTTTTTGTCATCCCTTGCATATTATAGTTCATCACGAAGTTCTAGTAACTTGGTGATAGTGGCTAGAGAACTTTGTGAATTACTATCTTATCTGGAAGATTAACTCCCACTTGATTCAAGCAACTGTAGTACCCAGACAATCTGAGCACATGCTCACTGGTTGAGCTATTCTCCTCCATCTTGTAGGCAAAGTACTGTCAGAGGTCTCATACCTCTCGACACAGGCATGAGTATGAAATACCAATTTAAACTCTTGGAACATCTTATATGCTCTGTGGCGTTCAAAACATTTTTGAAGTTCCGGTTCTAAACCGTAAATCATGGTGCACTAAACTATCAAGTAGTCATCATACTGAGCTTTTGTCAAAACATTCACAACGTATCCATCTGCTCCTGCAATAGTTCTGTCACCTAGCGGTGCATCAAGGACATAATACTTCTGTACAGCAATGAGGATAATCCTCAGATCACGGAGCTAGTCCGCATCTTTGCTACTAACAGCTTTCAACTATTTTTTCTCTCGGAACATATAAAAAATAAACGGGGAACTACATCGCGAGCTACTGATCTACAACATAGATATGCAAATACTATCAGGACTAAGTTCATGAAAAATTAAAGTTCAATTAATCATATCACTTAAGAACTCCCACTTAGATAGACATCCCTCGAATCATCTAAGTGATCACGTGATCCATCTCAACTAAACCATGTACGATCATCACGTGAGATGGAGTAGTTTTCAATGGTGAACATCACTATGTTGATCATATCTTCTATATGATTCACGCTCGACCTTTCGGTCTCCAGTGTTCCAAGGCCATATCTGCATATGCTAGGCTCATCAAGTTTAACCTGAGTATTCTACGTGTGCAAAAACTGGCTTGCACCCATTGTATGTGAACATAGAGCCTATCACAACCGATCATCACGTGGTGTCTCGGCACGAAGAACTGTCGCAACGGTGCATACTCAGGGAGAACACTTATACCTTGAAATTTAGTGAGAGATCATCTTATAATGTTACCGTCAATCAATGCAAAATAAGATGCATAAAAGATAAACATCACATGAAATCAATATAAGTGATATGATATGGCCATCATCATCTTGTGCCTTTGATCTCCATCTCCAAAGCACCGTCATGATCACCATCATCACTGGCGCGACACCTTGATCTCCATCGTAGCATTGTTGTCGTCTCGCCAAATATTGTTTGTACGACTATCGCTACCGCTTAGTGATAAAGTAAAAAACAATTACAGGGCGATTGCATTGCATACAATAAAGCGACAACCATATGACACCTGCCAGTTGCCGATAACTCTGTTACAAAACATGATCATCTCATACAATAAAATTTAGCATCATGTCTTGACCATATCACATCACAACATGCCCTGCAAAAACAAGTTAGACGTCCTCTAATTTGTTGTTGCAAGTTTTACGTGGCTGCTACGGGCTGAGCACGAACCGTTCTTACCTATGCATCAAAACTACAACGAATTTTCGTCAAATATGTACTGTTTCAACCTTCAACAAGGACCGGGCGTAACCACACTCGGTTCAACTAAAGTTGGAGAAACTGACACCCGCCAGCCACCTGTGTGTGAAGCACGTCGGTAGAACCTGTCTCGCGTAAGCGTACGCGTAGTGTCGGTCCGGGCCACTTCATCCAACAATACCGCCGAATCAAGTATGACATGCTGGTAAGCATTATGACTATTATCGCCCACAACTCATTTGTGTTCTACTTGTGCATTATCGCCCCTTTTCCTAGTCCAATTCGTACCAGTCCATGGGGAAGGGGCGCGGCCACCCATGAGGCCTTTCTCTCCTTTCCGTATGGCCAATTAAGGCCCAATAGGAATTCTTGTAACTCCCCGGTACTCTGAAAAACACCCAAATCACTCAGAACCTTTCCGATGTCCGAATATAGCCTTCCAATGTATCGATCTTTATGTCTCGACCATTTCGAGACTCCTCGTCATGTCCATGATCTCATCCGGGACTCCGAACTATATTTGGTCATCAAATCACATAACTCTTTAATACAAATCGTCATCAAACGTTAAGCGTGCGAACCCTACGGGGTGGAGAACTATGTAGACATGAACGAGACACATCTCGAGTCAATAACCAATATCAGAACCTGGATGCTCATATTGTCTCCCACATATTCTACAAAGATCTTTATCGGTCAAACCGCATAACAACATACGTTGTTCCCTTTGTCATTGGTATGTTACTTGCCCGAGATTCGATTGTCGATATCTGAATACCTAGTTCAATCTCGTTACCGGCAAGTCTCTTTACTCGTTCCGTAATACATCATCCCACAACTAACTCATTAGTCACATTGTTTGCAAGGCTTATAGTGATGTGCATTACTGAGAGGGCCCAGAGATACCTCTCCGACAATTGGAGTGACAAATCCTAATCTCGATCCATGCCAACTCAACAAGTACCATTGGAGACACCTATAGAGCACCTTTATGATCACCCAGTTATGTTGTGACGTTTGGTAGCACACAAAGTGTTCCTCCAGTATTCGGGAGTTGCATAATCTCATAGTCATAGGAACATGTATAAGTTATGAAGAAAGCAATAGCAACAAACTAAACGATCATAGTGCTAAGCTAACAGATGGGTCATGTCGATCACATCATTCTCTAATGATGTGATCCCATTCATCAAATGACAACTCATGTCAATGGCTAGGAAACTTAACCATCTTTGATCAACGAGCTAGTCAAGTAGAGGCATACTAGTGACACTCTGTTTGCCTATGTATTCACACATGTACTAAGTTTCCGGTTAATATAATTCTAGCATGAATAATAAACATTTATCATAAAATAAGGAAATAAATAATAAATTTATTATTGCCTCGGCATATTTCCTTCATATATAACCTAGCTCCTTGGTTGTCTATGAAGAAAAATACATTATGATGTCATTGATTATCCAAGGCCCGAAGCAACCTGGAAATGACATTGACATTTACTTTTAGCTACTCGTAGAAGAACTGCTGATAGTGTGGATAGATGTGTCTGCTGTAAAATGTTATGATGCTTACAGAAAGGATATTTTCGATCTACATGCGATGCTGGTGCACACCATTCTAGATATGCCGGCATTAGGCAACACATCGGGGCAGAAAACAAGGGTAGAAGTAGGGTGTGTCACATGCATGGATAGGACAGCTAGCAGAAGACTTCCCAACTCGCACAAAACAATGTATTTGCGTCATCTTAGGTTCTTACAAAAAAATCACCCATACCGAAAGATGAAAGCTGAATTTGATGGTACGACAGAGGCAGCTGCAGCCCCAAGACCCTATGAAGGGAAGGTGGTCCACAACATGGCTAAAAAAATTAATGTTGTGCTTGGAAAGAACCACCCTTTGACGGTGAAACTAACACCCAAGGATCAAGTGTTTAGGAAGAAATCGTTGTTCTGGAAATTACCTTACTGGGAGATTCTACGTGTACGTCACTACATCGATGTCATGCACATAGAGAAGAACGTATGTGAAAGCATCCTTGGTACTCTGCTCAAGATTAAAGGTAAAAGAAAGGATGGTGACAGTTCACGGCTCGATATGCTTGCTGATCAATCACAACGCAAGAGTGAAGCAGAAGATGATGACAAGTTCATCAAAGCTCGCCAGAGTTACAATTTCAGTACAAAAGAAGCAACATAGTTCTTCACCTATTTGTTGTTAGTTAAGACACCCTCTTCCTACTGCGGAAACATCAGAAGTCTCGTGGATGTGAGCTCAGGTAAAATGAAGTTGGGACACATGAAGTCACATGATTGCCACGTAATGTTGACACAAATCCTCCCAGTGGCCATCAGGAATCTGATGGACAAAGATATAAGAAACACACTCGTTGACCTCTGTGATTTCTTCAACCAACTATGGCAGAAAGTTGTCGATCCTAAAGAGTTGGATCATATGCAAGATGATTTTGCAAGAATATTGTCCAACCTAGAGATGTTTTTCCCACCGTCATTCTTTGATATCATGGTCCATCTCATTGTGCACCTTGTCGACGAGATAAAGTATTATGGTCCTGTGTTTCTTTGCAACATGTATCCTTTCGAGCGGTTCATGGGAATCCTGAAGCGATTTTGTCGGAACCAATACCATCCAGAGGCAAGCATCCTACAAGGTTATATCGCGGAGGAGGTGGTTGAGTTTTGCACCGAATACATGAAACAAAGACCTATAGGTTTGCCCCTCTCTCACCACGAGGGAAGGTTGAAAGGTAAGCTAGTCCTTACTGGCACGCAAATGGCTGCACCTAGAGAATTGGCAGAGAAAGCCCATTTGACGGTACTGCTTAACAGCCCAGTTCTCATCGCTTATGCCGAAGAACACTTGGCGGAGATATTCCAAAGGTTCTTACCAGTGGTGCCTTCATCAGATGTGGAGATGAGGGAGCACACTAAGAACTATGCCGAATGGCTGAAGAATCGTTTGGCACAAGGATCCATCGATGACATTGCTACATGGTTGGCACAAAATCCATCACCTACGGTGCTGAAAAAGCAAGCATACGACATAAATGGATACATGTTCTACACTAAGGAACGTGATAAGAAGACCTCGTATCAGAACAGCTCTGTTCGAATAGAATGCATGACTGTAAATGAAGCTGATAAAAGGGTATATTATGGAACCATC
Organism: Aegilops longissima; assembly: GCA_021605205.1. Classification (NCBI taxonomy): domain Eukaryota; kingdom Viridiplantae; phylum Streptophyta; class Magnoliopsida; order Poales; family Poaceae; genus Aegilops; species Aegilops longissima. The sequence continues at coordinate 548,408,456 of CM038681.1, forward strand.
AAAGAGATTTGGGAGCTTGACGATGTGAAAGTTAAGGTGGCATTATTCAGGTGCGCATGGATCCCTCTTGGTCAGGTAAGGATTGATGAGTACTAGAAGACTGTGTTAACAGGACAACGATGGCATATCAGGCGGACCCATTCATTCTTGCTAGCGATGCTACCCAGATTTTCTTTGTGAAAGACCCTTGCATAAGAACGGCCATTTAGCGATGCATGGGAAGAGAAGGGTACTGGGTGTCGACGATGTTGCCGATCAGGATGAGTTATATGAATTTGATGAGTTGCCAGCCAAGGGATCACACACCAGTGCAACAGAGAAGAAGCGTAAAATCATCAAAAACCCCAAGTTCATTCGGGGTCAACTTAATGATCCCAGTTCCCCCATGTACATGGGAATTAAGCTGTAAGACTAGTGTTTATGCCTACCCTGCAACTTAATTCGTTCAATTTAGAACTGTCGCGTGTACTGAATTTGTGAGTTATATGCCCGGTTTTCTGTTGATGTAAGAATCATTAATATGTTGATCTTGATATGCTGTCAGCTTAGGCAATGAATATGAACTATTTATTATTATTATTATTATTATTATTATTATTATTATTATTATTATTATTATTATTATTATTATTATTATTATATCATAGAGGTAGCACACTCAATCGATCTCACTACAGTATGTGTGAACAAAAATATGCAATCTGGTTTGTGAATAGCACACGGTTCGTTGATGAAAGCCATGTGCCGACCAAACCCAGCCACCCCGCCCACAATCTAAGTCGTGCTTTCTGATTGGCCAGAATCCAAACCCCACGGATCGTACGTCTGCACCGTTGGATGCTCCCAGATCAAACGGCGATCCTCATCCCTTTCGGCAGCACATGCAGTTCCGGTTGTAATTTTATTTTTATGCACAAAATGCACGTTAATCTCAAAAAATGTCTTAAATAATGCGCCAGAAAATCAAACCCATGGTATAATGGTGATTGCATACCGTGGAAATTTTTATGAGGCCAAACGGTGAAGTCACCGGCCACAGGAGTTGAAGGGACACGTCTCCTTTTGGAAAACCATGATCCTTCATGTGAGATGCTCCGGTTTGGAAGGAGCGGTCATCAAAACTTGTGCCAAACTTTACCATTTTTTCCATGGGGTTGTGAGAGCACGCCACAGGCACACATCGATTTTGATGATGTCTGAACTCCATCTGAATTTTCTATAATTAAAATACCAACTAGGCATACGCCAGTGGCCGCATCTCGCGGCCAAAATGTTTGAAACTTCTCCCCGCTTCTCGAACAAACGGATGAAAACTCACAAAGTGACGCACAAATGATTTGTACACCTTTGCTGGGCTGATAGTAAGGGGTATCATAGCTAGTATCATGCATGCCAACTAGGCAATTTTGATGAGTTGTCATAGAATTAATTAAATGATGAAAGAGAGGGTTAAGTATCATATCATGAAACCGTATCATAATAAATGTTATGCTACTATGTGACATGCATGACAATATAAATACAGTACTACATATGATACTAGCTACTATATGATACTATGCATTATTAGAGCAAGTAAGTACACAATAGAGTGATATAAGATTAGCCACAATGGGTAGTAACATAGAATGTTACTAGCTAGTCTATGTTACTACCTCTATAGTGGGAGTAACATATGTGTAGTAACATGCAACACTTCATTTATTAGGCTATAGACTCATCTTGCCTTGAGATGTGTGATGTTACTCAGACTACACAATGGTAGTAACATAGACTAGTAACATGCCCATGTGTTACTAGTCTATGTTACTACCTCTATAGTGGGGAGTAACATATATGTGTGGTAACATGCAACACTTCATTTATTAGGCTATAGACACATCTTGCCTTGATATGTACATGTGATGTTACTCATACTACTAGTATAACTAGCTATGCTACTACTTTCCCCTCTTTCTTCATTTATTGCTTGCCACATCATCTACTTTATCTAGATATGTGTGATGTTACTACCTATGTTACTCCCATTGTGGGTAGTCTCATACTACTACACCCACAGTGGTAGTAACATAGGTAGTAACATCACACATATCCACTTTCCTCCATTTCATCATTTATTGCTTGCCACATCATCTATTTTATCTAGATATGTGTGATGTTACTACCTATGTTACTCCCACTGTGGGTAGTCTGGCTATAAGGAATAGAATAATATATATATGTGCTTATTAGGTCGAGGAAAGAGAAGAGAAGCGGGCTCTTGGTTAGTAGAGCTAGCTGCAACAGGAGACCCAAGACACTTTGTGAGGATGTAAGGTGGGCCAACTATTGATAAACTAGTACGTATATAAAACTTATTATTATACATGCCCGCTAAGAGGTTGGTTGTATATGACATGGCAACTTCTTATAGCCAACCCTTGGTTGTATTATTAACCATGCTCTTAGTGAGCACTACAAAAGAAGACACATCCGTGACATTTTGGGCTGAACGAAATTTTTTCTGTCATACTTATGGCACTTCTATGACGATAATTGTGACAAAACCCAGTATCATCATAGATGTGGTGGGGTCCTACTTCTATGACAAAAATCATGATGTAAAATGGGCTTTTCGTCACAGGCGGCTGGAGACGCAGCTGCATGACATTCTTTGGGCCGTCCATGACGGAAAAAACCGTGGTAGAAGCGAGGGCGAGGAAAATATCGGGGTGTTCCCGGTTACGGTGGGTGTGGTCGCGGCCGAGCGATGCGCGTTTCTCTCGTACACACATGTGTCTGGGTGCGAGGCGTTGGGCTCTAGCTGAACCCGAGCGATTGCACTACAGGCTACGCGTTACTGAACCCGAGCGACCGATCGATGGTTGTTAGCTGAACCCGGTCGAGCGATTCCTTCGCTACTGCTGCTAACTGAAGACGATTGATGCTACCTCTGGATGAACAGTGAGTGTTGCTGGGGGGTTTGGATGAACAGTTCCCAGTGGGGGCGGATGAACAGGACCACGTGGTGTTACCTCTGGATGAACAGGACCCCGATCGATCAAGCCGGTTGGGGCTGGATGAACAGGACCCCGTGGAGGGCTGGATGAACAGGACCACCCCGGCCCCGTGGAGGGCTGGATGAAAAGTAGACGGTGGAGGGCTGGATGAACAGTAGCCCGTGGAGGGGTTGTTGAACAGTAGCCCGTGGAGAGGGCTGGTTGAATAGTAGCCGGTGGAGTAGCGTGTGGTGTGGAGGCTGGATGAACAGGAGCCCATGGATGAACAGTCACAGGTGGAGGCTGGAGCAGGTCGACGGTGGATGAACAGTAGCCCGTGGAGGCTGGAGGGGGTCAACGGTGGAGATGAACAGTATCCCATGGAGTCCCGTTTTGCGGTACGCCACACCCCTCCCAATGAATAGGAGCCCCGTTTCGACGTAGCGCTCCAACACAAGTCCGTTTTGTCCGTTTTGCGGTACGCCACACCCCTCCCGATCAACAGGACCCCCATTTCAACCATAGGAGGTCCGTTTCCTCCGTTTTGCGGTACGCCAGACCCTTCCCGATGAACAGGATCCCGTTTCGACTGTGGCCGGTCGAACACAAGGCCGTTTCCTCCGTTCTGCGGTACGCCAGGCCTCGTTTCCATTGGTTGTTCCGTCCAAGCCCTCCCGATGAACACGACGACGCATTTTGTTCCGACCCAGCCGGTTGGCTCCCCATGAACACAACGATGATGCAGTTTCTTCGTTCCGACCCACCCATGTACACGAGCCCTGGCCGTACGTATGCGCGAGTAGGCATTCTAGACCCTGCCCATATGTGCATACGTGGTCGTATTTTCTTTCTTGCACACTGGCCGATGTACGTACGTGTACATGCTACGTGCGCGCCTCTACTACGACACGTGCGTGCCTCTACATCGACCAGTATGTACGTACACGTTCGCGAACAGAATGGCAACGCTACGTACGCTTCGACCAGGTGGGTCACGACTATCAGGCACTTCCCTGCCTGCGAAGATGTAGCTGGTGGGTCCCAGCAGTCAGGGGGGCGAATCATGTTTTTTGCCCGGACGCACTTCCTTGCGTGTGAAGATGTAGCTGGTGGGTCCCAGCAGTCAGGGGGAAACGTTTTTTTTGCAAAATACGGTGGCCTGTCCGGTGGGTCCCCGCTATCAGGTGGAGGAATAATTATTTTGCGCGTAATAAGGAGGCACTTCCTTGCTGCAGCCATGGACCCACCTGTGAGCCTCTCCACGTACAGTCCATGTCCGAGGGAAGCCGTTCCTTGACCATGTTGACCACGCCACACCGAGAGCACTAGGGCGGTGGACGACGACGAGGCCTATGAAGGGGACGACGCGGAGCCGAGGAAGACGCGGCAGTGGATGCCCATGCGTAGAGGAGTATGAGGGTTCACTGGTTCGCTGCGGTGTGAGGCTGCCTGATACGTCTCCAACGTATCTATAATTTTTGATTGCTCCATGCTACTTTATCTACTATTTTGGACTATATTGGGCTTTATTTTCCACTTTTATATTACTTTTGGGACTAACCTATTAACCGGAGGCCCAGCCCAGAATTGCTGTTTTTGCCTATTTCAGTGTTTCGAATAAACGGAATATCAAACGGAGTCCAAACAGAGTGAAACCTTCGGGAACGTGATCTTCTCATCGAAAGTGATCCAGGAGACTTGGACCCTACTCCAAGAAGTGCCAGAGGTGGTCACGAGGGTGGAGGGCGCACCCCTGGGTGCGCCCCCCTACCTCGTGGGCCCCCTGACGCTCCACCGACGTACTCCTTCCTCCTATATATACCTACGTACCCCCAACAGATCAGGGGAGGAGCCAAAAACCTAATTCCACCGCCGTACCTTCCTGTATCCACGAGATCCCATCTTGGGGCCTGTTCGAGCTCACGGAGGGGGCATCCACCACGGAGGGCTTCTACATCAACACCATAGCCCCTCCGATGAAGTGTGAGTAGTTTACTTCAGACCTTCGGGTCCATAGCTAGTAGCTAGATGGCTTCTTCTCTCTTTTTGGATCTCAATACAATGTTCTCCCCTTCTCTCATGGAGATCTATTCGATGTAATCTTCTTTTTGCGGTGTGTTTGTTGAGACCGATGAATTGTGGGTTTATGATCCAGCTTATCTATGGAAAATATTTGATTCTTCTCTGAATTCTTTTATGAATGATTGAGTTATCTTTGCAAGTCTCTTCGAATTATCCGTTTGGTTTGGCCAACTAGATTGGTAGTTCTTGCAATGGGAGAAGTGCTTAGCTTTGGGTTCAATCTTGCGGTGTCCTTACCTAGTGACAGAAAGGGTTGCAAGGCACGTATTGTATTGTTGCCATCGAGGATAACAAGATGGGGTATTTATCATATTGCATGAATTTATTCCTCTACATCATGTCATCTTGCTTAAGGCGTTACTCTCTTTTTAAGTTAATACTCTAGATGCATGCTGGATAGCGGTCGATGAGTGGAGTAATAGTGGTAGATGCAGAATCGTTTCGGTCTACTTGTCTCGGACGTGATGCCTATATACATGACCATACCTAGGTAACCTCATAACTATGCTCAATTCTGTCAATTGCTCAACAGTAATTTGTTCACCCACCGTAGAATATCTATGCTCTTGAGAGAAGCCACTAGTGAAACCTATGGCCCCGGGGTCTATTCTCATCATATCAATCTCCATCACTTTATTTACTTGCTTTGTTTTTTACTTTGCTTTTACTTTTCACTTTGCATCTTTATACCAAAAATACAAAAAATATTATCTCTATCAGATCTCACCCTCGTAAGTGACCGTGAAGGGATTGACAACCCCTAATTGCGTTGGTTGCGAGTAGCTATCGTTTTGTGCAGGTACGAGGGACTTGCGCGTGACCTCCTACTGGATTGATACCTTGTTTCTCAAAAACAGAGGGAAATACTTACGCTACTGTGCTGCATCATCCCCTCCTCTTCGGGGAAAACCAACGCAAGCTCAAGATGTAGCAAGAAGGATTTCTAGTGCCGTTGCCGGGGAGGTCTACGCAAAAGTCAACATACCAAGTACCCATCACAATTCCTATCTCTCGCATTACATTATATGCCATTTTCCTCTCGTTTTCCTCTCCCCCACTTCACCCTTGCCGTTTTATTTTCCCTCTCTTTCCCAATCTCCTCCTCTCTTTCCCTTGCCTTTTTGTCGTCCGTTTGTTTGCCCGTGTGTTAGTTTGCTTGTTCGTCGCAATGGCTCAAGATGCTACCAAATTGTGTGACTTCACCAATACCAATAATAATGATTTCCTTAGCACTCCGATTGCTCCTCTTGCCAATACTGAATCTTGTGAAATCAATACTGCTTTGTTGAATCTTGTTATGAAAGATCAATTCGCCGGCCTTCCTAGTGAAGATGACGCTACTCATCTGAATAGCTTCGTTGATTTATGTGATATGCAAAAGAAAAAAGATGTCGATAATGATGTCATTAAATTGAAGCTATTTCCTTTTTCGCTTAGAGATCGTGCTAAAGCGTGGTTTTCATCTTTGCCTAAAAATAGTATTGATTCTTGGAACAAGTGCAAAGATGCTTTTATCTCTAAGTATTTTCCTCCCGCTAAGATTATCTCTCTTAGGAACGATATTATGAATTTTAAGCAACTTGATCATGAACATGTTGCACAAGCTTGGGAGAGAATGAAATTAATGATACGTAATTGTCCTACTCATGGTTTGAACTTATGGATGATTATACAAAAAAATTATGCTGGATTGAATTTTGCTTCTAGAAATCTTTCAGATTCGGCCGCGGGAGCTACTTTTATGGAAATCACTTTAGGAGATGCTACTAAACTCCTAGATAATATTATGGTTAATTATTCTCAATGGCATACTGAAAGATCTACTAATAAAAAAGTGCATGCGATAGAAGAAATCAATGTTTTGAGTGGAAAGATGGATGAACTTATGAAATTATTTACTAAGAGTGTTTCTTCTGATCCTAATGATATGCCTTTGTCTACTTTGATTGAGAACAATAATGAATCTGTGGATGTGAATTTTGTTGGTAGGAATAATTTTGGTAACAACGCGTATAGAGGGAATTTTAATCCTAGGCCTTATCCTAGTAATCCTTCTAATAATTATGGAAATTCCTAAAACAACTGTTATGGAAATTTTAATAAGATGCCTTCTGAATTTGAGAGTAGTGTTAAATAGTTTATGAATTCACAAAAGAATTTTAATGCTTTGCTTGAAGAGAAATTGCTTAAAGTTGATGATTTGGTTAGGAACGTTGATAGAATTTCTCTTGAGGTTGATTCTTTAAAGCTTAGATCTATTCCTCCTAAGCATGATATCAATGAGTCTCTCAAAGCTATGAGAATTTCCATTGATGAGTGCAAAGAAAGAACCGCTAGGATGCGTGCTTCCAAAGATGCCTTTATTAAAGCGTGTTCTTCTAATTCCTATGAAAATCAACATGAAGATCTGAAAGTTATAGATGTGTCCCCTACTAAATCTTTTATTTGCAATATGAATCTTGATGAAACTGATTATGATCTTCCTTTACCTAGAAGGCGTTCTAAGAATTCTGAGTTTTTAGATCTTGATGATGAAATTGATAAAAGTGGGATTGAAAGAAATAAAAATCGAGATATTGCTACCACTATTTTGGATCTCAAGGAATTTAATTATGAAAATTGCTCTTTAATTGATTGTATTTCCTTGTTGCAATCCGTGCTAAATTCTCCTCATGCTTATAGTCAAAATAAGGCTTTTACCGAACACATTGTTGATGCCTTGATGCAATCTTATGAAGAAAAGCTTGAGTTGAAAGTTTCTATCCCTAGGAAACTCCATGATGAGTGGGAACCTACTATCAAAATTAAAATAAAAAATTATGAGTTTCATGCTTTGTGTGATTTGGGTGCTAGTGTCTCTACTATTCCCAAAACTTTATGTGATTTGCTAGATTTCCGTGATTTTGATGATTGCTCTCTAAACTTGCATCTTGCGGATTCCACTATTAAAAAGCCTATGGGAAGAATTAATGATGTTCTTATTGTTGCAAATAGGAATTATGTGCCGGTAGATTTTATCGTTCTTGATATAGATTGCAATCCTTCATGTCCTATTATTCTTGGTAGACCTTTCCTTAGAACGATTGGTGCAATTATTGATATGAAGGAAGGAAATATTAGATTCCAATTCCCTTTAAAGAAGGGCATGGAACACTTTCCTAGAAAGAAAATATAATTACCATATGAATCTATCATGAGAGCCACTTATGGATTGCCCATCAAAGATGGCAATACCTAGATCTATCCTTGCTTTTATGCCGAGCTAGGGGCGTTAAACGATAACGCTTGTTGGGAGGCAACCCAATTTTATTTTTAGTTTTTTGTTTTTGATTCTGTTTAGGAATAAATAATCCATCTAGCCTCTGTTTAGATGTGGTTTTATCTTTTAATTAGCGTTTGTGCCAAGTTAAACCTATTAGATCTTCTTGGGAGATAGTTATTTGATCTTGCTGTAATTTCCAGAATCTTTTCGCTCAGTGCCCGAATTGTTAAAAATCACAAGAACGTGATAAAATAGTGATTCCAATTGATGATGATCAAAAAACAAATTTTCCAGGTCGTCTAATTTTGGTAGATTTTTTTGGGTTACAGAAGTTTGCGTTAGTTACAGATTACTACAGACTGTTCTGTTTTTGACAGATTCTGTTTTGCGTGTGTTGTTTGCTTATTTTGATGAATCTATGGCTAGTAAAATAGTTTATAATCCATAGAGAAGTTGGAATACAGTAGGTTTAACACCAATATAAATAAAGAATGAGTTCATTACAGTAACTTAAAGTAGCCTTTTGTTTTCTTTCTCTAACGGAGCTCACGAGATTTCTATTGAGTTTTGTGTTGTGAAGTTTTCAAGTTTTGGGTGAATTCTTTTGATGGATTATGGAACAAGGAGTGGAAAGAGCCTAAGCTTGGGGATGCCCATGGCACCCCCAAGATAATCCAAGGACACCAAAAAGTCAAAGCTTGGGGATGCCCCGGAAGGCATCCCCTCTTTAAATCCACTTCCATCGGTAATTTACTTGGAGCTATATTTTTATTCACCAACATGATATGTGTTTTGCTTGGAGCATCTTGTATTATTTGAGTCTTTGCTTGTTAGTTTACCACAATCATCCTTGCTGTACACACCTTTTGTGAGAGCCATACATGATTTGGAATTTGTTAGAATACTCTATGTGCTTCACTTATATCTTTTGAGCTTGATAATTTTGCTCGTAGTGCTTCACTTATATCTTTTGAGCTTGATAGTTTTTCTCTAGTACTTGACTTAGATATTTTAGAGCACGGTGGTGGATTTGTTTTAAAGAAACTTGATCTCTCATGCTTCACTTAGATTATTTTGAGAATCGGTAATAGCATGGCAATTTGTTTAATGTTAATATACTTGGTGTTCGAGATATGTGAAACTTTCTTTTGAGTGAATTGAATACTAAGATAAATTTAATGCTTAATAATTGTTTTGAGATATGGAGGTAATAATATCAAAGTCGTGCTAGTTGATAATTGTGAATTTGAGAAATACTTGTGTTGAAGTTTGCAAGTCTCGTAGCATGCACGTATGGGTAAAGTTGTGTAACAAATTTGAAGCATGAAGTGTACCTGGCTTGTGCATCCTTATGAGTGGCGGTCAGGGATGAGCGATGGTCTTTTCCTACCAATCTATCCCCCTAGGAGCATTGTGCATAGTACTTGATTTTTTATGGCTTCTAAATTTTTGCAATAAGTATATGAGTTATTTTGACTAATGTTGAGCCCATGGATTATACACACTTTTATCTTTCCACACTTGCTAGCCTCTTCGATACCGTGCATTGCCCTTTCTCACCTTGAGAGTTGGTGCAAACTTCGCCGGTGCATCCAAACCCCGTGATATGATACGCTCTTTCACACATAAACTTCCTTATATCTTCCTCAAAACAGCCACCATACCTACCTATCATGGCATTTCCATAGCCATTCCGAGATATATTGCCATGCAACTTCCATCATCATTATTATGACATACATTACTTTTGTCATATTGCCATTGCATGATCATGTAGCTGACATCGTATTTGTGGCAAGGCCACCATGCATTATTTTCCATACATGTCACTCTTGATTCATTGCAATATCCCGGTACACCGCCGGAGGCATTCATATAGGGTCATATTTTGTTCTAAGTTTCGAGTTGTAATTGTTGAGTTGTAATAGAAATAAAAGTGTGATGATCATCATTATTAGAGCATTGTCCCAAGTGAGGAAAGGATGATGGAGACTATGATTCCCGCATAAGTCGGGATGAGACTCCGGACGAAAAAAAAGAGGCCATAAAAAAAAGAGAAAAGGCCCAAACAAAAAAAATATAATAAAAAAATGAGAGAAAAAGAGAGAAGGTACAATGCTATTATCTTTTTACCACACTTGTGCTTCAAAGTAGCACCTTGTTCTTCATGTAGTGAGTCTCATATATTTTGCTTCAAAAGTAGCACCTTGTTCTTCATGTAGTGAGTCTCATATATTGTGCTTCAAAGTAGCACTAAGATCTTCATAATAGAGAGTCTCTCATTTTGTCACTTTCATATACTAGTGGGAATTTTCATTATAGAACTTGGCTTGTATATTACAATGATGGGCTTCCTCAAAGTGCCCTAGGTCTTCGTGAGCAAGCAAGTTGGATGCACAACCACTTAGTTTCTTTTGTAGAGCTTTCATATACTTATAGCTCTAGTGCATCTGTTGCATGGCAATCCCTACTCCTCATGTTGACATCAATTGATGGGCATTTACATAGCCCATTGATTATCCTCGTCGATATGAGATTTTCTCCTTTTTTGTCTTCTCCACACAATCCCATCATCATATTTCTATTCCACCCATAGTGCTATACCCATGGCTCGCGCTCATGTATTGCGTAAAGGTTGAAAGAGTTTGAGATTATTTGAGTATGAAACAATTGTTTGGCTTGTCATCGGGGGTATAGAAGTTGGGAACATCTTTGTGTGACGAAAATGAAGCATAGCCTAACCATATGATTTCGTAGGGATGAGCTTTCTTTGGCTATGTTATTTTGAGATGACATAATTACTTTGATTAGTATGCTTGAAGTATTATTATTTTTATGTCAATATGAACTTTTGTCTTAAATCTTTCGGATCTGAATATTCATATCACAAGTAAGAAGATTTATATTGAAATTATGCCAAAGTATCACTCCGCATCAAAAATTCTCTTTTTATCATTTACCTACTCGAGGACGAGCAGGAATTAAGCTTGGGATGCCTGATATGTCTCCAACGTATCTATAATTTTTTATTGCTTCATGCTACTTTATCTACTGTTTTGGACTATATTGGGCTTTATTTTCCACTTTTATATTACTTTTGGGATTAACCTATTAACCGGAGGCCCAGCCCAGAATTGTTGTTTTTTGCCTATTTCAGTGTTTCGAAGAAACGGAATATCAAACGGAGTCCAAACGGAATGAAACCTTCGGGAACGTGATCTTCTCACCGAACGTTATCCAGGAGACTTGGACCCTACTCCAAGAAGTGCCAGAGGCAGTCACGAGGGTGGAGGGTGCCCCCCTGGGCATGCCCCCTACCTCATGGGCCCCTGACGCTCCACCGACGTACTCCTTCCTCCTATATATACCTACGTACCCCCAACAGATCAGGGGAGGAGCCAAAAACCTAATTCCACCATCGTACCTTCCTGTATCCACGAGATCCCATCTTGGGGCCTGTTCCGGAGCTCCGCCGGAGGGGGCATCCACCACGGAGGGCTTCTACATCAACACCATAGCCCCTCCGATGAAGTGCGAGTAGTTTACTTCAGACCTTCGGGTCCATAGCTAGTAGCTAGATGGCTTCTTCTCTCTTTTTGGATCTCAATACAATGTTCTCCCCCTCTCTCGTGGAGATCTATTCGATGTAATCTTCTTTTTGCGGTGTGTTTGTTGAGACCGATGAATTGTGGGTTTATGATCCAGCTTATCTATGGAGAATATTTGATTCTTCTCTGAATTCTTTTATGAATGATTGAGTTATCTTTGCAAGTCTCTTCGAATTATCCGTTTGGTTTGGCCAACTAGATTGGTAGTCCTTGCAATGGGAGAAGTGCTTAGCTTTGGGTTCAATCTTGCGGTGTCCTTACCTAGTGACAGAAAGGGTTGCAAGGCACGTATTGTATTGTTGCCATCGAGGATAACAAGATGGGGTATTTATCATATTGCATGAATTTATTCCTCTACATCATGTCATCTTGCTTAAGGCGTTACTCTATTTTTAACTTAATACTCTAGATGCATGCTGGATAGCGGTCGATGAGTGGAGTAATAGTGGTAGATGCAGAATCGTTTCGGTCTACTTGTCTAGGACGTGATGCCTATATACATGATCATACCTAGATAACCTCATAACTATGCTCAATTCTGTCAATTGCTCAACAGTAATTTGTTCACCCACCGTAGAATATCTATGTTCTTGAGAGAAGCCACTAGTGAAACCTATGGCCCCAGGGTCTATTCTCATCATATCAATCTCCATCACTTTATTTACTTGCTTTGTTTTACTTTGCTTTTACTTTTCACTTTGCATCTTCATACCAAAAATACCAAAAATATTATCTCTATCAGATCTCACCCTCGTAAGTGACCGTGAAGGGATTGACAACCCCTAATCACGTTGGTTGTGAGTAGCTATCGTTTTGTGCAGGTACGAGGGACTTGTGCGTGACCTCCTACTGGATTGATACCTTGGTTCTCAAAAACTAAGGGAGATACTTACTCTATTGTGCTGCATCATCCCCTCCTCTTCGGGGAAAACCAACGCAAGCTCAAGACGTAGCACTGCCGTCGCCGCAGAATCACAGGGGGTGTGGGTGAGTAGAGGGATGGCCTGGCCAGCGGTGGGAGTAGTAGGGGGTGGCGAGGCCTCCGCCGCATCGCAGCCGGCCACGGGAGGCAGGAGCACGAGGTACGACCGGCGCTGGTTTGGGCAGCTGGAGCAAGAAGACCAGAGGTTGAAGAAGCACTACGGCCGTTGGATGGACATCGTACGGACACTGGAGTTAGAATCGTGCATATTGACTAAGTTGACAAAGCCCTCCGTCCCCTTCAACTTAGTAGGCCCACAAGTCAGCCTGCCACTATACTGGGTCCCAGCTAGCAGGGGAAGTATTCATTTTTTTTGTGCGTAATAAGGAGGCACTTCCTTGCGTGCGAAGATATAGCTGGTGGGTCCAAGCTGTCAGTGGCGGTAACGTTTTTTTCACGAAATACAGAGGCCATTTCGGTGGGTCCCAATGTCAGGTGGAGGAATCATTGTTTTGCGCATAATAAGGAGGCATTTCCTTGCGTGTGGTCGTGGACCCAGCTGTCAGCCTCTCCATGTACAGTCCACTTCAGATGCATGTCGGTCGTTGACCATGTTGACCAGGCCGCTCCGAGAGAACCAGGGCGGTGGACGACGGTGAGGCCTAGGAAGGGAACAATACGGAGGCAAGGAAGACCCGGCAGTTGTTTCCCATGCAGAGGGGAGTACAACTGTACGAGGGTTTACTGGTTCGTCTGCCGTCGCCGGAGAATAACAACAGGTGTGGGTGAGTAGAGGGATGGCTAGGCCAGCGATGGGAGTACGGTGGGGCGGTGAGGCTCATTTGCTGCAAAGACAGCCGGCATGGGAGGAGAGAGAGTAGGTAGTCCCGCCGGTGCTTGTTTGAGCAGCTGGAGCAGGAAGAGTAGAGATTGAGGAAGCACGACGGCCGTTGGATGCACATCCAACTGTCACTGCTTGTGCGTCAACTTCTTTTAGGAAAGCGTCAAATCTGTGGAAAACATCATACAACCCATCTGCCATTATTTGTAATAATTTACAGCCCATTTGCTAATTATTAAGGATTTTTTTGAGCCCATATTTTTTTTGTTAGCATTACAGCCCATATTGTGGCCACGGTTAAAAAATTATACGAAATTTTGCATATTTTGGTGCGGTCCGAACTATTTTTAATCCCAAAATTTCGAGTCACATTCAAACTGATTTAAAAATAAATGTATATCAATATAAAATCTAACCAATTGTCCGTGCATAAAAATCAATGCAATTTAAAATCTCGAAATGAAAAAAGGAAATTTGAAACTAATTGCCGGTTTGATGTGTTTTAAAAATGTACAGCCCATTTCTCATTACTGATAAGCATTTTCTCGGCCAGCCGAATGAAGCTCTCCTCGTATTGAAAGATTTGCAGCCCAACAAGCCTGACAAAGCGACTTACTTGGCAAATCACAAAAGACTGGGCTGTGGCCGTGGACCCAGCTGCGGCCATGGACCCAGCTGTCAGCCTCTCCACATACAGTACTCCTCTGATGGAAGTCGGTCATTGACCATATTGACCACGCCACATCGAGAGCACCAAGGCGGTGGACGACGGCAAGGCCTAGGAAGGGGACGACACGGAGCCGGGGAAGACACGGCAGTGGATGCCCACGCGGAGAGGAGTACGAGGGTTCACTGGTTCGGCTGCGGGGTGAGGCTGCCGTCGCTGCAGAATAACAGGGGGTGTGGGCGAGTGGAGGGATGGCCTGGCCAGCGGTGGGAGTAGTATGGGGGCGTTGAGGCCTCCGCGGCAGCACAGCCAGCCACGGGAGGCAGGAGCAGGCGGCACGACCGGCACTGCTTTGGGTAGCTGGAGCAAGAAAACCAAAGGTTTTGAAGAATCACTAAGGCTGTTGGATGGACATCGTACGGTCACTGGAGCTAGAATTATTCATATTGACTAAGTTGACAAAGCCCTCCGTCCCCGTCAACTTAGTAGGTCCACAAGTCAGCCTCCCACTGTGGTGGGTCCCAGCTGGCAGGGGGTATTCATTTTTTTGTGCGCAATAAGAAGGCACTTCCTTGCGTGCGAAGATATAGTTGGTGGGTCCGACCTGTCAGCGGAGGGAACATTTTTTCGCGAAATACAGAGGCCCTTCAGGCGGGTCCCAGATGTCAGGTGGAGGAATCATTATTTTGCACGTAATAAGGAGGCATTTCCTCGTGTGCGGTCGTGGACCCAGCTGTCAGCCTCTCCACATATAGTCCACTTTCGATGGATGTCCTTCGTTGACCACGTTGACCATGCCGCGCCGAGAGCGCCAGGGCGATGGACGACGGTGAGGCCTACGAAGGGAACGACACGGAGCCGGGGAAGACACGGCAGTGGCTGCCCACGCGGTGGAGAGTACGAGGGTTGACTGGTTTGGCTGCAGTCGCCGGAAAATAACAGGAGGTGTGGGTGAGTAGAGGGATAGACAGGCCAGGGATGTGAGTATATGATGGGGCCGTGAGGCCTGCCCGCAACAAAGATGACCACAGGAGGCGGAGCAAAGCGGTTCCGACAAAGGTTGGTTTGGGCGGTCAAAGGTGGGAAGATCACACTGCAAGAAGCATGATTGCCGTCAGATTGTTGACTAAGTTTCTTTTTTGATAAACCTTGTGTACGCATGAACTTAGTTGGCCCACAAGTTAGCCTCCAAATATGTGGCAGACAACATAGAGCCCATTTGCTATTTTTTAATAATTTGCAGCCCATTTGCTAATTCTTAAGTAATTTATTACAGCCCATTTTCTGCCCAGGACCACGGTCAAAAAGTTCAACCTTATTTTGCATATTCCGGTGGAGTCTGAACTTTTGTAATCCCGAAATAATAAACATTTTTTTAAGAACTTATTGATTTGCTAAAAAAATCGTTTTGTTTTTGTAAGCAAATAAGACGTGGGACAATTGAGTTGGTTTAAGGGAAAACCAGTGTAAAAAAATCAGCGCTGGGAGGGAAAACAACAACAAAAATAAGGATGTAAATATGAAAAGGGAATTTTATGTATTTTCAATATAATGATACGTGTATATGAACTAGTAAAACTATAGATAGAGATTAGAAAACGGATGTAGGACATGCTTTCAACAGGAAAATAGAACTGGGTTGTGTGTTTGATTCAGTAAAAAAACTGCCTGCAGATGTTGTAAGACAGAATATAACTAACACTGGCGGGCCAAAGACCAATAGATACCTGCTGGATCGTTGTGCCCCATTGTCGTCATGGGCTGGGCCTGTTAAAAACAAAACCAAGCCTGGGTAGTCTACAGCCCAGTTGAAACTTGCCCGACCTGAAAAAACAATATACGTGCTCAATAAACAAGAGAATTCTGCAAGTACAGACTGATAATTGGGATGTAGCAGGGATATTGTTTTTTCATCGTGATAATAAGAGCATGCACTTGTTTCAAAAAAATTGGAGAACTGGGAATTCGAACGGCAGGTGCTTATGCTACCCATCAAATAAAAATCAGGTGCCTGAAAATTTGTTTTGAAACAAATGATTCAGCTTTATATCCACGTCGACCCTTGGCATGATGGTTGGAAGAAAATGCCAAGTTCATACCAAAAGATCGTTAACAACAATACCAACTTGCGGACGACAAGGTAGTACAAGTACCAATACCAAACTAACTTATAATCTTTTTACTCCTGGCCCTAGTGTTCGTCTGGTAGAAAATCTTGCAGAGGACCAGCTCCCGCTCCTTCTCTTGCTCTAGGTCCCCGAGGTGGTACTGGTGCATCACCCAGTTGGTCCTCTGCTGGTCGAAGTTCTTGTTGGTGTGCAGCACCAGAACCTTTTTGCTGCCCGTCTACCGGCCGTTGACCATCGCCGGCAAGGTAATGCCGGTGTTGTGCCACATCGCGTGCATGCCGCACTCCGACTGTATCTTGCGACGCGTCCACGTGCCCCTTTTGAACGCCCTGGAATTGTGCTGGAAGAAATGCTTGCTTAGGCCACTCAGTGTGATACCTGCAGTATTGTCGAATATAGGTTTTAGTGTACGTAGTTGGCATTTTCATAACATCTTTGGCATGTTGCAGTCACGTGTTTCACTTTTTATTAACTGTCAAATTGTAATTGCTTCACCAGGTCTGCGTCTAAAAAGAAAAATAGAGCTATAAACAACGGAATAGGTTTGTGCAAGTAGACGGCCGATCGGTGTCTTACCTGGAAGTTTCTCAGGATGGGTGTAGCATATGCCGTGCTCGCTGTCGATGGTTGGTATGAACAAATCGATGAGAGAGTGAGATCTCGCGCTGTTAGCACTCACTTTGGCCTCAAGGTGCTCGATCAGCTCCTGATCCGTGGGATCGAACTTGACGCCAGCCGGCAGCACCGACCAATCCTTCTTCGACTTGCATGGGTTAATTCCAGTTATATGGTACTCAATGTATGATCAATCGACTATTTTAAGTGAATGATGAAAGATTTGACGAGATAAGTGGTACTCCAAATCTGAAGTCCGAATACCCGAACACGCCGCCGAATTCTTGTGTCACCTCACGCGCAGCATGTTGTCACGTCAATTCAATGTGTGGACATGATGAATAATTTGACCGACGTATACTAGTACTGCTACTGTACTACTTACTAGTCGTATTTAGTGTCACATTTTAACCATAGGTTTAACTAACAAGTACGCACTTGAAGCCTAAGTGATATATATATATATATATATATATATATATATATATATATATATATATATATATATATATATATATATATATATATATATATATATATATATATATATATATATATACTGCACAACATCTCCATCATCATTATCAGTACATCCTGCGCAGGTGAGTTAGGATGCACTTGATCCCAGAAAGGTATCTATCCTTCAAACTAACAATAGTACATAATATCCAACAAAAGAGGGTCGTGCTACAGCAGCAGAATACATGGCTCAGTTTACATATCAGTACGAATCAAGTTATGCACATTTGCTGTTGGCATGAACCACATCGCCGCATGTCTGGTTTGCAAGAGCCATCCATCGCATGGAAGCTTGATGCCTTCACACACTGAATATTATCTAGCAACAAGCTGTGTCAACGAATCTCTGGATATGGTGGTTCATGAAACCCATGGTATGATGTGTAAACACAGTCCTCCCTGGCGAATGGAAGTTGCATAGCAGGTAATCATCGCCACTGATATGATCGATGATTGGTTGGATGATCGGATAATTGAGCCCGAGGAACATGGAGTGGTTGCCGAGGCTATAAACCCGCCTCCAGTTGAATACGCCTGGCCCAACGGAGCTGGGATCTTTCTCGAACATGAAGCAGCCATAGCCATCAATGTCACGAATGCCCCAGGCATTGTACTGCATGTGGTTTGATGAAATGGTTTGGTCAATTAGGTACGTGCAAATGAGCATCAAATGACCACCATTAGCTAAACGAGCGATAAACTACCACCCTCGGCTGGTATGATTCCAGGTCCTGGAATCATGAAGGCCAGCGCATTTGCGTCTGCTGCAACAATTCAAATTGGATACCAAAAGGACAAAAATAAACAATCATGTTCAGAGTGTGGAATTAAGATTATTATAACGGTGTCACATATCATAAACAGAGAATTGCAATGTCGTGGTCATAATCATACCCCAAGTTAAAAAAAATAAGCCAATGGCTTTCATATTCTAGCAATATATCATGGTTCAAACATCATGTAACAATGAGAGGAAAACAGATATGACAGGGCCTACTCATATTATACCATAGCACTTACTACAGTTATCATATCAACTCTAAGCAATAACATGTGTTGTTATAAAAATCCTGGAAATGAGAGTAACATATAGCAATCATGAGGTTATACTCATAATATCTATTCTAACAATCATTAGATACCAATTGTTCTCATATCAACTCTAACAATAACATGTGTGGTCATAAAAATGTAGGAAATGAGAGGAACATATAGCAATGATGTGGTTATAGACATACTATATATTCTAAATTTGTAACAATGAACAGGCAGTTGTATTCTTAAGGTAAAGATGATATGCGATAGAACAATTACACGACGATAGATTCCACCAGTATAGGCAGCCAATCTGTGCGTCGACCACATAAATAATGCCATCATGCACTATAGCATCAGACAGAAGTGTTGGGTAAAGAAGATCGACGATGAGCCATAACCATGTATGACGACCGGATTCCAGATAGACTAATTCGATGTTGAACACGGCAATGAGCTTGTAATCCATGTAGTCTTCTGATGGTGTGGGCACTTCGCGGATTACAACCTTCAGCAAACAGAGGTCAAGCCAAAAGCTCGACGCGTCTCGTGCGTAGTAGGCAGGAGTGTCCGGCGGGCCGCGAGGCTCGATGGCGGTGGTATCCAAAGATGGAAGGGTGATCTCTTGTTGGGTGTAGATATCCACGAGACGCCATGGACTACCGGATTGGTGGATGAGTACGATCCAGTTGGCCTTCATGCCCGCCCGATGAGTGGCGCGCGCATGAAGGGCGGTGGACGGTAGTGGTAGCATGTCGAGGGGCACCACGGCAACCTCGTGGGATCGTCAAGTCGGTTATGCAGCCACCTGTGAGGATCGGGCATCGACAAGCGGGGTGTCTTTAAAAGAGCCGGCGGTTGCGATTTAGTAGACGGTACAAAGACACCGAGCATGCGGCCAAACGGACGGTGCTTGAGTAGGTCCATACGATTCAGATCTGCTCCAAGAGAACATCGGGGAATTCCAATTGCGGATATGTGTGTCGATCTGTTACGCCATTGGGGTTTTCGTGCTGCGAGCCAGCGGGAAGTGGATTGGGCGAGCGAGCGAAGAAGCTTCTCCTCGTGTGGCGAGCAGCGGCGCGGGGATATGGTACGCCATGAGCTACCAAGGAAGATAAGCGGGCGGCGGCGAAGGAGCGGGGAAATGGTGGGCGGTCGACGGTGGGGAAGAGAGGAGGAAGAAGAGTGGAAGACGGGGAAGAAATTGCATTAAATCTCAATTCTACTACTACTACCAGGATATACCGTCCTTCGGAGTGTAAATAGTTACACCGATGACATGTGGGTCTACCACAAGAGGGCCCGTATGTCAGTTAATGGAGGACAGAAGCGTGCTCTACTGGCAAACATGATGGCAGTACTAGGTAAGGCTGATTTAGTAACACCAACACGCCGGTTCAGCTTATTAATTAAGTGTCCCATCTGCTGTTGCGTGTATTGTCACTTCACTACGAAGACTAGTTGAATAGTTCTCTCTGACCGAGATAGGGAATAATGGATCGCGAAGACTTCCTTTCTACATTATCTTATGCCTCTACGCTCACTTCACTCACTTTGCTCCATACGTAGTCACTTGTTGAAATCTCTAGAAAGACAAATACTCCGTATTTGGGAACAGAGGGAGGATTTTACTCCGTATTTGGGAACAGAGGGAGGATTTTACACCGTATTTGGGAACAGAGGGAGTATCACCATATGGAGGGAACATAGGAAGCTTGAAATATGAACATGTCAATGGGAGGGAGTAAGCCCTATGCATGCATGCATGCACGCGTGCAACATGCAACATGCAACACTCAAACGTACACATGGACGCATGCAACACTCACGCACCCATGCGGCACACAGCACACGACGCAACACACACGCTCACGCTCAAGTGCTCAACCTACTCCCTACGTCCGTGAAAGACTATACATTTAGAGATTTACACATTGATCAGGGCATAATTAACACCCAAAAGTAGCAGACTTATGTGTGCATGCGACCATTGAGAGAAGAAGATTAAATGAAGGTCGTTGCATGCTGTAATTAAGGATAGACATGTAGCCTATACCTAGAGCACAAGTTGGTGCATTAGTCAATCATTATCGATTTAGATTAAAGGCTAAATGCATTGGAAGTGTAGATGTACTACACTCTTTGTTTTTAGCTAATTTCTTTGCTCTGCCAACTGACAGGTGGGACCCAGAAATGAGGTGACAATTTAACCAGTCAACAAAGTGCCACGTCGACTATGTGGCCGGTAAGTAGGGTGCAATACGGTGCTCTACGATGAGCTAGTGGTCGTATAATCACCGCAAAACTATATATAGTGACTGTAAAGAGCGTATTGTTACATACGTTGACCGCCAGTGTATTTTTCTCGTTTCAAATTAAGCCATATTAACAAGGACGCAGTATGGACTAGTACTAGTACTGCTTTGATGTGTCCCGTCAACTCGTCGAACGAGGAGAAGCTTGCTTACTACGCCTCTCCCTCGCCCACGCGCGCGGTGGTTCGCAGGACGAGGAGAGGGTTTTGACTACAGCACCCTCTCCCTCTCCCTCGCCCTCGCAGTGGACGTGCAGCAGTTCAATCGGTGTCAGACTGCCAGAAGCATAATGTGTACTGTAGTATCATCATTGTTGGACCTTCCGAAGAGGCGGAGAGCCAAGTGCAAGGTTCACAGGAGTACGAACTGTTGAACCTCCCGAAGAGGCAAAGAGCCAAGCGCAAGGTTTTATAGGAGTTTTCGTCCTAGTAGGAGTGTACTACAACTATAGCGAACGATGCTACTGTATGATGCCGCCACGTCATGTATATCCAAAGCTGTGCCACCTTTTTTCTCAAAGAGCGTGTTGGAGCCCGTGCAACAACCACACAAGTTGCACGTACACATAAAACATTTACTAATAAATTCTAAAGGACAAATGCCAGTATGCCACACAAGTTCATCTCCAATTCATGTGATAAATTTGTGCACGACTAGTCTACATATATTCACAGCGCTACCGTTCACAATTTACCGTACTCCACTTACACGTTATAGATGGGCTACATGTCCTCCTCCGTGTTCCAGTCCAGTGTTCTTCATGGATGGCACGATCCATAGCGCTGAGCAACGGAATCATTATCGCAGCTTTCTAGTCCGGTTCCACACGATGGAGACTCATCCAAGTGAAGCGGCATAAATCGAGGATAGCGTGTCCCAATGTCATTCATCCGGCGGTGCGCTTGAAGACACAACCATGCTTCATGAACGGCAGGCCTTCCGTGTCATGCACGGAAGGTGGCATCCGCTTCACAATGGGGTAGTTGTCCCCAATGAAAAGCGAGTACTCTCCAAGAGTGTTCCTCGGCACCCACGTAACATCATGGGGGTCTAACTCGGCATCGTTCATCTGGTACACGCGGCATCTCAGATATGGACACATGGTGACGTACATAGTCAAGGTCCATGCATAATAATGTTGTGCTCAAATATGGTGGTCAGTAATACTGTGCAGCAAATAGTACTACTCCGTTATAGAGGAAGTAAAATAACCGGCTTATTATATATAGCCACTCTTGGATACATGGATGAGATAGTAAGACATGGAAAAAGAAAAATGGTGGCAGCCAGTGGGTTCAAGTCTTCAAGGGCCTAGCTATACGCGTCCTCCAAGGTAAAAAGTACTCCTACTAGTACGTAAGTAGAGTACTAGTACAACAATGAAAGAGAAGGCGAGAGGGTTAAAAAATGGAATACCTGGGTAGATGGGGACGGTCCGATCGTGGTAGATTGTGTGACCATGTTGCACATGAGTGGTACCATGGGTAACGACTGCTAAGATAGTTGATCCCAATATGCCAAAGTCAGCTACAAGGTTCCAGGTTAGACCGAATCGCATATGCTAATGCACATCCAGGATCGGCGATCTTATTTTGATCACGGGATGACTGGTCCCTACAAAATAATGGAGTACCGTTAGGGATGCAAATGATGGTTTGTGCATTCCGTTTGTAATCTTCCGTACCGTAGGATGGCAACCAGATGAAACAAGTCCCCTGGCTTGTCACCGCGAAGATGCGGCCTAGATGGCGCATGACATCTTCGAACATGTAGGGTTACAAATCTGCCGCCACCAACATGCGCTGCCGTTACTGCCTCTTGCATTGATGGCAATCCTTATGTTGAACACCGTGATGAGATAGTAATTGTCGTAGCCGCGTCGCTTTGTCGGCGGGTCCACAATTGCTATATTCTTCAATTTCATGTAGGCATCATCATACGTATTCAAGCCCAGCCAGTCCATAAGGCCGATCCCAATGGTGGAGAAGGGGTCTACCAGAACGGCCGCACTATTGTGGATGTTGTGCAAAATGATGGTGGTATCCGGCCGGAGGTATGCAAGCCAATCTTCGTTGGTACCGACCCAGGCCTATATATAAGACGGTGGGCAACAGAGAAATTACGAGATGGAAATGTAATAACTAAGTACTACATGATCAAACTTCATTACTGACCTGCTCATCGGACAAAATCCGACAACCTCTCAACGTCGGCAACTCTAGCGGAGCCAATGTGCAACCATGGCCAGGGAGCGGTGGACTGTTCGAAGGATTGTCCCATAGAAGAACCTTCTCCTCGAGGACGCATTGAAGACCAACAAGCATGGGCCATTTTAAGCACCGTCTTGAAAAAGTTGGTGCAGGAAGCACCGAGTCTTGCAGCGGTGAGGACGTCGAAGCAGTGTGCGATTTTTCCTAGAGGATCGTCGTCCAAGGTCTCCCAGCCCCGACGAGGAGGAGAACCGCCTGGAGAATCCATGGGAGCAGCGACGAACTGCCTTCTCTTCAGGGGGAGGGGAACTAGCGAGGAGGATAAGAGCGTTGTAACCGCAGGGCCTCATCCCTTCCAACTGTAGATTGTTCCTTAGCGAAGGGGTGAGGCTATTATTTACTACTAGTACTAGCATTATGGGACGTTATGGGATTGCATTATACTGTAAATAATAGCACTAGTAATAAATTTTTGGCACTAGCTAGTAGTTTTTGGCGTGGATTAAGAAATTTTGGCTATGTTTTTGCTATTTTTTATACACGCCAACTAGTGTCAAAAAATGTCTTACATTATGTGATTTGAGGATGCGTGATTGCATCAGTAGCAGATACTAGTACTACTTTCTCAACTAGTAGTGCAATGTACTGTACTTCTAGTATAGTGCACCAGTTTTGAACTCTTGAATCTCAGGGCCAAGGAGCTACCGTTGGAAGTGGAGGGTACTACTGTTCTCTATAACCATCGTTGTACTATCAATGCAGGGAAAGTACACCTGCGTAGTGGCCTAGTGGGTACTCTCGGTGCTCTATTCAGCCGCTCCTCTCACGTAGCTGTCCTACTCAACCGCTCCTCTCACGCACACACTAGCAGCCTGTTTATCAGCGACGCTTACTGCGGGGGCAGAACATTTGAGTTATTTGATACAGCGAGACTAGGCTTTTCGCTTCCATTTGTGGAGGTGTAATGGATCTCGTCGAACTTTGTTAGTAGTTCCTTCTTTACGAATGAGATGAAGCAAAGCTTTTGCCTCCATTTCAAAAAAAAACTCGTCAAGAGGAATTTCTTTTATAGTAGAGTCGATAATGGAGTGAAGTCCATGCGTGCAACGCCACAAGCTATAGAGTAGTAGTAGAGCACTTTACGTACAGAGCCATATTGCACAGTTCCCAATGCCTCGCCAGGCTTTTCCAGCTCCTCGGGCTTAATTGAGAGGCGCTAATTTAAATATGCTACTAGCTGATGAGGAAGCTGCAAGCGAGGTACGGCTAGGGCGAGCACTCGAGCCATGAGATGCTGGGAAGGAAAACCCGTTCACGTGGCTAGGCTATCCAGTGCACCTAGATTGTGGTGCCGCACGTCCGTTTGACTTCAATACTCAAACTACCCGTGTAAAATATTGGCTCGCAGCGAAGTTACTATTTAAAAAAAGTCCGACGTGCGTTCGGCCGGGATCGAACCCACAAAACGAGGTATACACTCCTGCGACCACTAGTAGTACTCGTTGGAGTACAACGCAACCTAGAATCGCCTTTTGCCACTTACAAGAAACCCCTAATAATGCAAGAAACCACTAATAATGCCAAGAAACTACTACCACTTGCATACGTGGCAGACTTAAGATAAGACTACCTTATCAACCATTGTACATGCTCTTACCAACCAGCCCTACCAAGAAACGACTACTCTACAAAGTGCCGTTATAAACACGTTTCAACCCATGGCCCAGTTTGGATACATTTGTTGTCAATCTAACCCTGCCATCCAAACACCACTTTGGTTAGAGTTAGTTCAGGGTTAGAATCCAACCTCTGACTTAGAGTATCCAAACAGGGCCCATGTCGCCCATTAAGTCAACGCCTTCTCTTTGACCGGGTGTTATTACTTGTGGGACCTACATGTCAGTCTGCACAAAAATCCCCGAGTGACCTCCTACCTCCGGCCCGTCCACCTAGTCATCCTCGGCCATGGGACGCAGCTACCGCCGCCTGCAGAAGGCGAGGTCAAAACCGCCGGTGGTGCGGAGCCCATCTTGCGGCAGCCCGGATGCCAGCTCCGTTCGGCGCTCGCGGCCGCTAGCTAGCCAAGATAGCTCCGTCCAGCTGCTGGTCTGCAAGGTTTTCTAGCTAGATTGGCACGGCGGCGCGACGGCTTGCTCACGCGCGCCGCGCTAAGGCCAACCATCTGGCTCGAGCGAAGTCTAGCGCGGCGGCTTGCTCGCTCGTGAGTCACGCTCGGGCCAGCCTGCCAACCTGTGCGGAGGCCAGCGCAGCGTCCAGCCTGTCCGGTGGAGCGGCGGCCAACTCGCTCATCGCCGGCGCCACCGACAAACACACATCAGTACTGTTTGAAGTAATGTTCAGGAAAAATAATGATTTGAGGGGGAATAACAGGATAGAAAGTCAGATGTGGGTCCCTTTTGTCAACGGTCAAACAAAATGTGTTGGTTTAAGCTAACTCGTCAGCACGGACGTGTGAGCCAACCCTGTCATAAATGTGTTTAAACTAACCTAATCGGTAGGTAGTAGTTTTTGGCGTGGATTAAGAAATTTTGGGTATGTTTTTGCTATTTTTTGTATAATAGGTTCTTCCTAGGGCTGGTTGAAAGTGGTAGTTTTTTGTTAAATACTCTAATATTGTAAGTAGGAGTGAAAGTTAAGCTTTGGAACCCAATAAGCAAGGCTAGTTACATAGTGCATATGTGTACATGATTGAAAATAAATATCAACCATGAGTGACTAATATCTTGATGGAAAACTCGAAACTATGGAATACTAGGGAAAAAAATTGCATGGTTGGAAATACTAGCAATGTTCATGTGCATTGCAACGAATCATAATTAGAATTATACTTATTCACAAACTTGATACAAAACACTCTAATTTTGATATACATATATCACTAGAGATATATTATGTTTCAATTAGAATATATTCCTTGGGCTGTTTTTGTGATGTCAGGGAGGGATGTGGTTGGTTTTAAGATACTAAGTATGGGTTTTTTCTGCAAATTGGTAGACAAGTGGGATGTTTGTGAGAAAAGTCAACAACTTACCTCACAGTCGTTAGATGTAGATCTAATGGTCATAAACGACGGATGGCAGACACACCATCATCACTAACTTAGTCTTCTGTAAGAGTACTAGCAAGATCCGTGCATTGCACGAAACATCAAGATGCATTTTTTTATAAAAACACTCGTTGTGATTGACCCATGCGGGAGTTATCCCATGTGTAAAAACTAATGATATCTCGAGAAATAGGAGATAAGGTGAAGAGGAGTGGGGCGTGGTGGTGATTAGTGGTCGGACTGAGCGGAGGCATGCGGATTGACGACGTCGGCAGTGGCCACCAGGCCAGTTTGTTCCAGAGGCTTCCTTTCTTAATTGCTCAACAATGAGGTTGTTGGAGATAAGGATGAACGAAGGAAGGCCTTGTCTGCAAATGTGGAGAGGGGTGCGGGTATCTTTTAGTTTAATTTCCATCAGTCAGATATAGATCGGACGGTCTATATTGCAAGATGGCATGTGTTCCATCATCACCAACTCGGTTTTTTATAAGAGAAGAAATATAAGTATGGAGATACAAATGTATTATCGATACTTGTTTCCGTAAACTAGCATCTACATTCTATTCAACGCCTCAGCATGTGAGGCCTTAGCACAATGACTTCTTGACTGTGTAAAACAAAGGTTTTCCCGTCGCCGATAAGGAGGGGGTGACGGCGGCGTGCTTTTTGGCTTGCTCTAGTCCTAGTAGTCATACTAGGTGGTCTAAGCACGTGTTGATTTATTCTTTTTCACATCTCATGTTCGTCGTACTGCCACGACTGTTGATGAATAGATGGTAAGTTATTCACGGGGAAACCCTTGTTGAGCGTGTTTGCAAGAGAGAGAGAGAGAGAGAGAGAGAGAGAGAGAGAGTGCGTGTGTGATATGTCTAGATACTGAGGCAATGATAACAGATTCTTTGTGCCTATGTGTGTGGAGGATATAGATAGACATGTACATGGGGCTTTGTGTTGTGTAACATGGAGACACATATACATAATTAGAGAGTGAGTGTGCGAGATACACATGCGGACATGGGGAGAGATGAGGATCCAGATTAATGGGTGTTTGTGCATTTCTGTGTGTGTTTGTGCGCGCGTTTGTGTGTGAGAGGGAGTGTGTATGTGGAGTAGAGACCACTAATGATGTAAACCTAGTATAAGGGAAGGGGAATGGTGTGGCGTGTGTAGTGCAGGGATAGCATGGATCTTTGGGGGGGAGCAGACTATTTGGAAGAGACATCGATTGTGTGTGGGAGAGGGGTGTGAGAGAGAGAGAGAGCTAGCGACGGAGAGAGAGAGCGACGGAGAGAGAGAGAGAGAGAGAGAGAGAGAGAGAGAGAGAGAGGAAGAGATGGGGCGAGAGAGGGGGCGTTTGTGTCCATAAATGGCGTATAGATAGGGAGACAATGTGGATGTTGTTTGAAATTGGCCTATGTACGGAGATGCAAGGGAAGCGAGTCATCGTGTGTGTGATAGGGACTTCATGAGAGATCTAGAATATTTGGTGTAAATAACAATGTGCGAGATCGAGAACGATGATACGTTAGGGAGCTATGGAAAGAGTCACGACATATATGTATACAGGGAGGAGCTGGGGCGGGTCGCATGTGGGAGAGATAGAAAGAGGAGAGTGGTGCATAAGGAGACAAAGTGTGTTTGTTTTGAAGTGGGGGTGGTGTGTGAGGTAAGTGTGCGAGAACCACATAACTAGGGAGATAGACGTTTGGGGGCGACGTTTTGTGTGTATGGGAAAGATACACTCTACATAGTGCGTGTGCTTGGGGAAGAGAGATGCCGGGAGACCTAGCTAGAGAGTGGGGGAAGAGATGTGTGCATGCCCAAGAGAGAAAGTGATAGAGACCTATATTGGGGTCCGGACTTTAGACGAGAGAGGGGTGTTAATGTTCTCGTGTGTTGGTGTTTGGGGGAGAGAACGACTTCTCTGTGTGTGGGGGGCGACGAGGGGTGGGGGGTGGGCGACGAGGGGGGTTGGCTTCAGATAAAGAGTGAGGTGTCTATATTTGAGGGACTTGAGCGTAATTGAGATATACATGGTCAATAGTGTGTGCACTCAAGGTTGATCAATTTGTTTCACAGTTTGGACTATGAGATAACGATACTTTTGAACATGCGTGATATACTTTGATGTACCAGAATTACAAACCTAAGATTGGAATTTTGGAATTCGACTCCATCATTAGCTTTTGTAATTCATTTAAACGGAGGTACATTTTTAAGCCGGGATTTCGTGATTTCAAATTCATATATCAAACCTAGATATATACACATACGGGCATGTTCAAACTTTATAATCATCCACTTTATTCATACACATACACGTTTTTGCTTTTGTCATCATATTTAGGATAAACACATTTGGAATTTCATTTGAATTGGACCATATGATCGTATTTGCTTGTAGTAGCTCAATTATCCATATTTGAATTGAATGGACAATCTAAGTTTCGAGTTGGAGACATTGATTTTCAAAACTTGCACCCTTTTTTGCGTGCAAAACAAACAAATTCTCGGCCATGATATCATAGTCGGTCGTACAAGAGCAGAATATAATTTCAGGCGCCAAACACTTTCAAACTTCCCGCTCACATAGAAATATCTCGCGCCCGAAAGTTTAGCCCTGTGATATTCCTGTTTTACCCCTGCCACATGAACGAAAAAGGTCTGCTTTGGTAACTCCATTGTTTTCCCCTCTTTGCCCCCAACATTCTTCCCCAGAGCCCCTCCCCTTCCCCTCCCCGACCCCCCCCCCAACCACGGCAAGCCGCCAAATCTAGTCCTTCGCCGCAGTGGTGGACCTCACACCCCGATGGATCTACCTTCCGCACCTTGGAACCCCCAACTGCCAACTCACCACTTCACCGGAGCCGCTTCAGCGACTAGCTTGTACACCGCTCCAGATCTCCTTGACCGCCATCATGGTCCACCACACCGGATTTGCTTAACCGGCGCCCTCGTCCACCACAGTGTAGGCCCTTCGCTGACTCCCTCGTCCATCCCTTCGCTGGCCCTTCATACAAGCCCTCGTCCGCCGCAACAGATCCGCCTCACCGAAAGCACTGTACAACACGCCCGCCGAAGCGTTCGTCCATTGCACCGGACCCGCTCCACGGACGCCATATTCAACTCCACCGGCCCTGCTTTACCGACGCTGCAGCCTCATCAGGTTATTTCGATCTATACTCCTTCGGTTTTTCTCTTTATCGTGCAACTGTTCACTTACCACAGATGAGCTTTCTTGTATGTCGACAGCGCCAAGAATCAGAAAGCACCGAGCCACTTCAGCGACGGCGCAACCGCCCAAACTCAACATAACATGAGCACCATCGACGATCCTTAGCTATCAAGTATGCCAACGATTCCCATCGCGCCGAGAATCGGTACTATTATCCAATGGCGGCGCCTCGTTCACTTTCTTAGCATAAGCACCGCACCTTTGAATTTCTTCAGGGCATCATTCAGTTTTTCATGAGACGTGTTATTCTGCTTGCACCTGTAGGGCCATACTTCTGGCAGTGAACATGTTACATGTGCTAAATTACATACCAGTGCACATATAGTTAATATGCTTTAGTTTTGTCCTAAGTATTATTGTACTTCCTAGATATCACTGCCTACTATTTTACTTCTTGCATGCTATATTTATGATAATGGTGTTGTTCTGATGCCACCTGTTGGTTCCATCAAACTGCTTCATGTTCTCTATGCTTAATTACACATCAGTAAACTAGCATGTGGTTCCGCTGGTTTTTGTTCGTTTTACCCTACATTTTCTGATGCTAGCTATTACATCACTGCTACGAGCCTTTGTTCATTACTTTTTTATGTGTTCTTGATCTTCCCAAGTTGCATGACTAATTTGATGCTTCTATTAATTATGGAGCTACCAACCCCATCAAGCAAAATATTTGTTCTTTTGGGGCTGGCACCTCGAACAAGCATAAAAATAGAGGGAAGCAGATATATTGTCGTGTATGCACACACCCTTCTTTCATTAGTTTAGATGAACCATTGATGATCAACTCGAACCAGTGCATGCGATTAAAATTAATTTTACCTAAATAGAGGGTGCAGAATAAACTACAACAAGTAGATTTGAAACCACCGAATGCTGACGATATCTTCAAAGAACATTGCAACAGTAGTGAGGCTTCACAACAACATATGGTAAGCCAGTGTGTTTTAGTACATGTGAAATGTAATGCGTGTGGGCTACTTTCTTGGCTTGTGCCCTCAACCTGTAATCCTACAGAATAACAAATATTTCAGTTGTCTGCTTTGCTGTATTGCTTGATTCAAATGTTTATTTGTTACTTGTTACGCTATACCTGAGTTGGCCAATATGTCAGCAGTGCCTGATGTACTATCGTAAAGAAATGCATGCCTAGTTCATTTGAGTCCTTAACTTTTCCTCTGAACTTCATCACAAGACTATCTTCGTAGTTTATATTAGGCCACGCTGTTAAGTGCATTCTCAGATTATTTCAACTGCTTAGATGCCTTGGCAACTTAAATATAGCAGTGGTACACCATTAGTAGTATGATAGTTCAAAAGATTTTTTGTTTTTTGAGGAAAATGAACCAGGGAGCTAGCAAAAACTAACTAGATGGGACTGGCGGATGTCGTTTATTTGCCACTTAAATCCCTAGTTTCATCTTACCATTTTAATTTTTTTCGGCTGATGCTGCTTCGGACCATTTAAATATAGCTTGCCATGCTCAGCAATAATTCGTATGTCGTTTACCATGTAAGCTTACTGCCTGGATCATGCGATAACTATCTCTTACTTATGTCCAGCGAAAACCTTTCAGGATGCCGTTCACACTAGGACACAATGTACAACCCCGGAATCTATTTGTGGAAGAAGTGTGCCATCCATGTTACCAGATGGTAGTAGTTCAGAGGCAACACCACCAGAGAGCAGTCTGAGCACAGATGTTATAGTTCTTGAGGCTCTACTAGAGGCAGAAAGAGATGGTGTGGCTGCCATGAATGAGGTAATCTCGATCTTGAAGCTGGAAATTATGCAATTAGCTGCACGCATTATGCAAGCAACCCAAGAATTGGAGGAAGTAAGAATGTTGCATTTGAAGACGGAGGAGGTCCTGCTGCTTCTGCTATCTGAAGCCCAGGGTAATCCCAGTTCTTCTTTAGATAGTAGTTGAAATTGTCATTAGATTATTGTACTTGCATGTTGTGTCATGTCTCTGAATGGATTATGTTGTAAGACCCCCTATGTTGTCCATGTGTTGAAATGATCTGAATTTTTTAGGCGAGGTAATCCTCAGTACTTGTATGATTGACATAAGGTGAACTGTTTTTCGTGTGAGCATATTGTATTGGATGAAATAATTGTTTCACTCAAAGTGTATCCAACCTACAGAATTCGAAGATCACGGCATTTCTAAATCATAATCATATATAAAGGTGGAATAAATCTTTGTTGTGGTTTTGAAGAAATAAATAACAAAACATAGAATTATTTGTGGATATTCGTAATCGAATAAAAATTGGATTTGGATTTAGTTTCCAGGGCCCAGGGCAAACATGAATACTAATTCTCCCAAGTTTTGAACGAAGCGGCTAAACACCCACTATCATTTGTGGGCTGCCCGAAGCAAGTGTTTGCGAGATGGAAATTACTGTCTACCCCTGACACTTGACATCCTTATCGACCAGATTTACACTGTTGTCGATAGGGGTAGACTAGTAACTTCAATCAGACGTGATACGACGGACTCTGAGCCCATTTAGACACGGTGGGTGATGGTGTCCTGGACTAGGGGGTACTCACCACGTCGTCTCCCGATCTGTTAGATTGGGCCGAGGACCCCCATGGCCGTATATTCATGGGCCAGTCCGGACAGCTGCCGCATACAAGGAAGATTCCACAAGACTTGGTGATCAAGACAAGGACTCCTCCCCGCCGGCGTATTCGGCTAGGACTCTTGTTATCCTAGGCCTCTGGTGCATTATGTAAACCAGGGCCGGGCTAGTCGATAAATCAATATACACAATCATAATCATAGGCTAGCTTCTAGGGTTTAACCTCTACGATCTCGTGGTATATCAACTCTTGTAATACTCATATCATCAAGATCAATCAAGCAGGAAGTAGGGTATTACCTCCATCGAGAGGGCCCGAACCTGGGTAAACATTGTGTCCCCCGCCTCCTGTTACCATTATCCTTAGACGCACAGTTCGGTACCCCCTACCTGATATCCGCCGGTTTTGACACCAACATTGGTGCTTTCATTGAGAGTTCCGCTGTGTGATCGGCAAAAGGATCAATGGCTCGACTACAGATCAACTGCGACGTCGATGTCTTCATCACCGGCTCGACTGGTCACCTTGGCTTGACCGAGGACTATGCCCTGCCTCCAATCGTCATGTTCGGATGAGGGCCTTCATCAACACCAACTCTGATCTCTATCAAGATCATGGAGGAATCATCTATGGAGTTCGGAGGTTCAACGTCAACATTGCCCTCGGGCGACCGTGCTGTTTTTCTGGACAGCAAACTCGTATCCGCCGCCACCGCCTCCTCGAGTGTCGTTTTAACGATCACTTCAGTGGAATTGTGCGGAATTGAGTCTACGAAAACCCTGGAAAATTTCGTCGTGTTCCGACGAAGGAATCTCCGGCAATCTTTGATATACTGGAGCCGTGTTGAATCTGGACGGGAATCCGGACAAGTTTGGAGTGTGGTGTCCAGCATCTAGCTCGGACGTCCTTTGGAAGATCCAATTGTTGATCGGCTGCGGAATTCCTATATCTACCACCTGTCGAAAATTCAGCTCGATCCGACCGTCCAAACCCCGGGAATCTTCCGATTAGTGCATCAGTTTTCGGATCTGTTTTCTGCGCGAGAACGAATCCGAACTGAGTTCATCTTCTTTATGAACGGGATTTCAGACATCCTTTTTGAAGGAAGTTTTTGCATGGGGTATTGTGTTTTATTCTCAAACACATCCCACTAATATTATAAGTATTTTTCCAATACAATCTTCGCCGTCGCGCCGGTGTCAAACCAGCCCGACAACATCACTCCATGGCGGCCGACCTGCGCTAGACACGTCATGGCTTTGTCGAGCCGAGCTCAACTTCTTCTGATCATCATCTCGGCCAGCCGAACAATAGTTCGGCATCGCGAAGGATAAATCATCACCAACACCACCGCCCCACGGATTACACGGAGCGGGCACACCGGCATCGCCGCACGGTCACTTCATCAAGCCAGTATTGACCACGTCACAAGCTTCGACCTGCATCGGCATGGTCGAACTGTTGCTTCATCGAGCCGATGTCCACCAACACCGAACTACTTCAACACCTCAGCTGACATGGCAGCTGCAACATCTCCTCATCGATCTGCTCCGTCTCCTCGTCCGGACCGAGGGCTTCGTTGTCCCTTCATCAGCACACTCCGGTGACTTCGGCGACACCAGCCGACCAGCTTCATCACGTCAGCTGGACCGGGGGCTTTGCCTCGGCGAGTCAACCTTTACCAGCATCGCCATGCCATCACTTCACCGCCCATCAGGCAATGGGTATGCGGATCGAGTCCCAATTTTGGGAGTCACTTTTCCTTCGGACTACTACAACAAATGAACCAGGTGCTATTAATCCTAGTAATTTTTTCTTGCTTGGGTTTATTTTTTCGAAAAATTATTACTCTGGTTAGTTCCATTATTTGTACATAGGTCTGTCAAAAGATGACCGCATTAACGATGATGGCGCGATGGTTCGGTCCGTCTCCCGTCTGTAGTTCGGCGAACGCCGCATCTGGAGCCCGGACCACCCTGCAAATTCAAGCCTTGTCATGCCTTCACTGCATCATGCCGACGCCCTGCATCGACATTGGCTTCAGCACCAGGCCACATCTCTTTAAATAAATTATTTTTGCGTAAAGCAATTAAGCAAGGATTATATATATATGTTATTATTATTTCCTGGACCGCACTATTTTATGTGTGCAGGTAATCAATTTTGACTGCGTTACGCAGTCACCACTACTCTGGAATGCCGAACTCCTTGCTCGGACACCTCGGGCCCGGGGGCTGGGACCTCGGCCATGCCGAAGACTGCGAACCTTTTCGGATCTGTAACAGATCAATGGGAGTTTTCGTCCCGCCACAAGCCTGAATCACATCATCAATGCCGAACGCACTAACCAGCTAAGTCGCTTTCATGCTCAAAGCTTTAAATTTTTAACCTGCGTTCGGTTCGACCAAGCATTATACTTTTTTGAAAAAGTTGCTTGTGAAAAATTCCTTGTCATAACTTTGTTTCTGACACACATATTCAAATACCCCGTTTACTTGGGGGCTTCCTTTGTGAAGCTTTTCCTCTTGCATATGATTATACTTGTACGGCTTCGTTCCTTGTTCGTGTATTATGCCACAATATGCACCATATTGACTTAAGCGATTTGCAAGCTTGGTTGCCTGGCTCCTGTGCTTACCCCTACGTTCCCGATTGTTCGGCTAGGGAGTAAAGGGAGCACCTCTACGATTGTCACGATCGGGTCATCCGAGCCGGACCTCAGACTGGGTGAAGCCGAAAGCTAGCACTCTTACTGTTTTCAATAATGGACGGCACACAACGAAACTCATGAGTACAAAAAATCTATTGCACAAGTCTCATAGTAATAATGAGCAACCGAAGAAAGGTATCGGTGGGGGCACTATTTTCTTCGAAGATGCTTCTTACACTTCGTCGGTAATATAGCATAAGTTCCCTGAGCGTGCTTTGTCTGTTACAGCCTTATGGCCTGATTGCTTGGTTATCGAAAACACCGTCAATATTCTCGACAGGTGGAGTACATAACACTCTTCGGCCCTTGACCGAAGAGGGAGAAGTCGATGGTCGGTTAAGACGCGTTTAATGTTCGGGTGAACACATATATGATATAAGTACTTCGGTACATACAATCATTATACATAAAATTCTTTTACCCAAGTCACTTGGGGACTCTTAAAATTTATATATGAGCTGTAAATGTGTTTTCTTCTTGGTCGTTGCAAAGTCTTTCTCTACCGCTCCTTTTTTGACTCGAAGTCTTGAGACCGGATGTGTCATGTTAAAGCACGACAGAAGCACAATTTTTTTCCAATTCTCGGATTGGCACCGAACACTAGATCTTGTTCGGACGTCATGTTTTTACTGACGTTTTTTTGGTTTTCCAAGATTTTGGCACTTTTAAACTAATTGTGTGTTTCCAGCATAAGTCTCGCGGTGCAAAGCCGGACATCTTTAGAGATTCGGCAAAAACATCCTCGGATGTTGCTCTATATGCATCGGTTTCGAATTGTGTCTTCGGTCAATAATTGGGTTGCCCGGCTCCTGTGCTTGACTCCTATGTTCCGCTTTGTTCGGCTAGGTGTGCAACGGGAGAACTGCTGCGATTGTGCTTCCAGGTCGCATGGTTACGCACCTCAGTGGAGAAAGCCGAAATCTGACTGTCACAATAAAGCAAACTGGTCAGCGATCCGATGACTGTGTTAAATGATTGGCCGTTCATAACATTGGCCAAAGCGTTTACGGCTTGACGTCAGCTGTCGCCAAACACTAACCGGGGGCTCGTAGCTAGCTTTCCCAGTTTAAAGCTCCTATGACTAAGTGAAAGTTATAAAAGCCAAGATATCTGATTGCCTCGTTTCCGCTAACACAACCGCCTCCGGGCGCCGAGACGTCGGCTAAGGGTTGTCTGGTTATTGCAGAAACACCCTGCTTAGTATCTACAAAGGGGTAGAAGCCGACGATGGGCCACTTTCAACTGATAAACGGTCGCAATGGAGTCAAAATAAGTATATATCATCAGCATGTGTATTCATTATACAAGTGTTGCCTTCCGTAATTATCGTTATATAAAGCCATAAATATGCATCAATTTGACTTAAGATTTTGGCCAAGCAGGGTTGCCTGGCTCCTGTGCTTACCCCTACGTTCCCGATTGTTCGGCTAGGCGGTAAAGGGAGCACCTCTGTGATTGTTACTACCGGGTCATCCGAGTTAGTACCTCAGACTGGGTGAAGCCGAAAGCTAGCAATCTTAAAGGATCACATTGGTCGGCAACGGCGGAAGTAAAACTTTTGATTCTTTAATACCACAGAGTTCAGGAACTTTCCCCGAACTAAATCCTCAATATTTTCCTACCATATTGATCGGAGCTGAGGTTTCATGATCATGGTTGGCATGACAACCCAAAGAAAGGAACCGATAGTGAGACTATTTTCTTTGGAAGATATTTCTTACGTTAAAAAGGTAATGGCCGGATTGCCATGTTTGTCATAAATCTTTGCCCTCATAAAGGCTTTATAAAGTGGGACAAACACTCCCTGGCTACTGGCCAAGGAGGTTGAAGCTGATGGTCAGTCAACAAAGTTTCGTACAATGCGGATCCGAGCATTAATGATGTAGAGTACTTGGATACATAGAATCATTACACATACTTTGTGATTTTACTATGGATATCGATCCTTAATTCGGCCACCCGTGCCCACATTAAGGCTCGGGGCTACTGGGCTTTGTGCTTATTATTTACAAATATTAAAGGGGTACATCGATCCCCTGATCTGGTGTTGCCACCCGACCAGTGTCTCGGGGGCTACTACATTGCCTATTCAATGCAGAAAATTCAAAATGCTCAGTGTTCGGCTTGACCGAACTATGCGCAAATGCGTCTTCGGACAACAATAGGTACCATACTGGTTATACATCTCGTCAGAGATTACATTGCACAATTCGGAATTAAATTCATAAAAATCAGCCCATGGCCAAGGTGGTGCACCACCTCGGAAGCAGCCCGGCATAAAGCTCGGGCGCCAGTGGCTGGCTCCATAGAGGGCATTTCCGATATTCAGCTTAGCTAAACTCTTTCAACTTTTTTGAACCAAGGTGATCTATGACACCTCGGATATAATATGGCGTTGGAGCTCGGATACAGTCCGGCGTTGGAGCTTGGACATAGTCCGACATTGGAACTCGGATACATTCCGGCGTTGGAGCTCGGAAGCAGTCCGGCGTTGGTTCTCGGCTGCAAAAGATACCTCGAATGCAGTCCGACGTTTGGGCTCGGATGCAAGAGAACACTGCCGCCCGGGAACAACTTCAAACCTGAGGTGTGGCGTAAAAAATAATAATAAGGCATTGATAAAGGCCGAAAACTTAAAGGGGCTCCTTGGATACCCGACGTGTAAACTCTTTGGATTTACTTCGGCGATCCTCAAGATTCAAGATGAGCAGATTTGTTGAACCAGTTTTCAAGACCGACGACCGAAGATGAAGAACAGTTCGGAAGAATCGAGGAGTGTCCCCAACTTGAAGACCGGTTCAGGGGGCTACTGACGGTGTCCTGGACTAGGGGGTACTCACCACGTCATCTCCCGATCTGTTAGATTGGGCCGAGGACCCCCATGGCCGTATATTCATGGGCCAGTCCGGACAGCTGCCGCATACAAGGAAGATTCCACAAGACTTGGTGATCAAGACAAGGACTCCTCCCCACCGGTGTATTCGGCTAGGACTCTTGTTATCCTAGGCCTCTAGTGCATTATATAAACCAGGGCCGGGCTAGTCGATAAATCAATATACACAATCATAATCATAGGCTAGCTTCTAGGGTTTAGCCTCTACGATCTCGTGGTAGATCAACTCTTGTAATACTCATATCATCAAGATCAATCAAGCAGGAAGTAGGGTATTACCTCTATCGAGAGGGCCCGAACCTGGGTAAACATTGTGTCCCCCGCCTACTGTTACCATTATCCTTAGGCGCTTACAGTTCGGGACCCCTACCGAGATCCGCGGTTTGACACCGGCGGTGGGCGCCAAGCGTGGCGGCAAAACACATTTGATTCAAGCTCGTCTGAAAGACATGTGTCTCTCCCTCCATTTCCCCATTCATCCATGGTGGGCGGCAAAACAAACTCTCCTCGTCCGAAATCGATGTAGGCTAATATTTAAAATAGGGAAGATGTGTAACTTCCCTCGGGCGTGACACAACCGCCCTACACATCAGCCCGTTCATACACCATGAGGCGCCAACCGTGGTGACAAAACACCCTCTCCTCGCCCGAAATCGTTACCGACAAATATTTGGGAGACGTGAGATTACCGTCCTATCCCCAACCGACGTGATGTCCAAATTTTTTTAATGGGGGATAAGTTCGTAACTTTCCCACATTTCAGACAAGCGCGTACCAAAGTTTGAGATCCCCCTCCCCCTCCATTTCCCCATTCATACATCGTCGGTGCCACGACAACCTCCCCATTGCGGCCAGCCTCCTCCGTCCGCCACCCCGTCCTCCACCTTGCCGGAGCCGCTACCCCTACCCCGTCGTCCACTGCAAGAGATGGACGTCTCTCATCCACGGCACCGGACCAGGATCCTTTCATCATGTCGTCTCGCTTCATCGGCGTCGTCGTCCACTTTGCCGTTGCCGCTCCTACGACCGCCTCATCCACGACAACAGGATTTATCCCCGACCCGGTCGTCTGCCATCTAAAGTCTTCTTCCCCACCGCCGACAGCTATCGCACCCGCAGCACCCTCAACGTATCAGTAGGGGCCTACACGGTGTCGCAAGAGAGGTGGTACTCTTCCATATGTGCTTAAGTTATTGATCTTACCCGGAAAATAGATCTTAAATTGTTTACTGTACTTTTCTTGTCTGTACCAAATCGTAGTGGCTAGTTGAACGCAAACATTGGTTGTGAAGTAGCTTTGTCCGGTTTGCACCTTCAGATCCGCCATGTCACGGTCACTATACTCGTAAAGCTTATGGTTTCCCCCTTTTATATTCACTACCATCATCGTATGTGCTTCACTACTTCGTGTCGTGCTAGCACTGCTCCTCAAGACCTCAACCCATCAAGCGAAACAACATGCCACTCATAATTCCAAAGCTTATGTGTTGAAATACGAATCTGATATGATGCTCATATTAGTAAAACAGAGAACTTTTAATTGGTCACCTAATGTTCCTATATTTGTTTCGAAAAGCATGTGCACCACCCACTGGTCTAGCTAGTTCCACTTTCCTGATTTTACTCTTGATGCTTAGGGTTTTCCCCTTTTATCTACTCTACTATGAACTGTGTAGGTGCTTTCTGTCATACTAGCACTACTCCACCCTTCAAGCTAAACAACACAACACTCAAAATTCCAAAGCTTACTTGTTCAAATATGATTGTGATATGATACTGATATTAGTTAACAGACACATTTAATTGGTTAGCTAATGGTCCCACTTGAGTTTCCAAATGCATGTCGCGACATATAGAGGCAGAATTGCATTTCTTTGTCACTTGTTGACTGTACTTTCTTGTCCATACCAAATCTTAGTTGTTATTCCAAAGCAAATATCGTTTGCTAACTACCCTTTGCACGGTTTGCAGCTTCAGATCTGCCATCCCACTGCCACGGTCAACACTATACTCATCATGTTTACGGTTTCCCCATTCTATGATGACCACGATCAGCCTACGTGGTTCATGTCGTAATAGCACTGCTCCACCCATCAAGCTAAACAAGCTTAGTTGTACAAATTCAAATCTGATATTATGCTGATATTAGTAAAACTGAGAAATGTTTAATTGGTCAGCTAAATGTTCCTACTTTAGTTTCGAAATGCATGTGAGCCACATGTGGAGAGGCCGGAAGGAATAGTATTTCTTTGTGCGCTCTGGTTCATCATGGGTGGCCAACCGACATTGTATAAAAAGACTTGTAATATCTTCAATCTGCTTGCTCTTCTGCTCTTCTTTCAGATGATCCTCTTCTCTTGCGATTATTTATCGGTCGTGTCGAGTTATTCTGCCTTAGTATATTTTGAATCATGTCGGTCGAATCGACTTGTTCTTCTTTACTATATGTTGAAGTTGTCATCTGCAGTATCATCATACGGAGCTCTCATATTTTGAGTAGTAGACCACATTATATTAATGCACACACCAAATTACAGCATGCATGGCACCTCTTAGAAGAATTGCAAAGATAGCACAAAGGGGTTTACAGGGAGTAAGTATTGGATTAGAATCACTTCTGTATTACAAAGATAATCTCACTTGTTTTTTATGTTTTCATGCATGTCAGGTATTGAACATTATCAAAATGAATATGAGAATGGGTGCACGAGAGGAATATTGCGGAACAATCCACTGGCTAACAAACTTGGCATGGTGGAGGATGGTTGTCGGTGTCAAAACCGGCGGATCTCGGGTAGGGGGTCCCGAACTGTGGGTCTAGGAGGATGGTAACAGGAGACAAGGGACACGATGTTTTTACCCAGGTTCGGGCCCTCTCGATGGAGGTAATACCCTACTCCTGCTTGATTAATATTGATGATATGGGTAGTACAAGAGTAGATCTACCACGAGATCGAGAGGCTAAACCCTAGAAGCTAGCCTCGGTATGATTGTTGTTAGATCCTCGGACTAAAACCCTTCGGTTTATATAGACACCGAATAGGGTTAGGATTACACAGAGTCGGTTACAATGGTAGGAGATCTACATATCCGTATTGCCAAGCTTGCCTTCCACGCCAAGGAAAGTCCCATCCGGACATGGGACGAAGTCTTCAATCTTGTATCTTCATAGTCTAGGAGTCCGGCCAACGGTGATAGTTCGGCTATCCGGACACCCCCTAATCCGGGACTCCCTCAGTAGCCCCCGAACCAGGCTTCAATGGCGATGAGTCCGGCGCCTTGATTGTCTTCGGCATTGCGAGGCGGGTTCTTCTCCAAATTCCATATACTCGTCGAATAGTGTCCGCTTCGATAAATGCTGCGCTCCTTGGCTTCTCGCCCAATAATGGCCATCTTCCACGTGTTTGAATGAATCGAAAAGCCGGGTATTTTTACACTTACCCCCTAGCTGCGCAAATGAGCCGCCTATAAAAGGCGAGGATCTAGATCTGAGTCACACCATCCCCCTCTGTGAGCTTTCATCGGGCGCCTCGACAAAACCCATTCCATCATGGGCGGTCGGCGGATCCTCCTCTCGCTCCCAGCCCTCGGCACGGAAATCGGGAGAGATGCTCGATCCGCATAGCGAGCTAGTTATACTCCAAACCAAGGGATTTCTTCCCGTCCTTCATAGTTCCGGTTCGAGCGGACTTGCCACCTACAAGGGCGGAAAGCAAGCGAAGAGTGTCCCGATCCCTCTAAAGGAGGCGGGTGTGCTTTTCTCTTATCTAGTAAGAGGACTCGGATTTCCAATTCATCTGTTTCTCTGGGGCTCTTGGAGTTCTCTGACCTCGGTTGCACCACCTACACCTGCCTCCATTTTGCACATCGCGGGCTTCGTGGCCCTTTGCGAACTGTTCTTGGGCATTGAGGCTCATTTTGCTTATGTGGAAGAGATTATTCTGCCTAGTACCCCGTTCTCATGAGGGGTCAATATATCAAGTGGGCGGAGCGAACTATGGCGCATCGCCGGGACGGATACTTATCCGGAACCCGAAGAAGGCGTCCGAACAACGCCTTGAATGGTTTTACATGGACGACGTCCGCTGCGGATCTGTTGGATCGGCCTTCGGATTTTAGCAATGCTCCTCTGAAGAAGCGCCTAAGCTGGCGCCCGAGCCCAGGAGGAAAATGGCCGGGGCGTCCTTTACTTGATGAGCCGAATAAGATTCTTGGCTCATGCGGATTTACCATGATTGGAGTCATGGCAATCTGCATTATGAAGTGCAGCCGCTCCAATATAGGGGCCACCCATGTGGGACTTCAGCGGGAGGCGATGCCACCGCCATGGCCGCAAAGGGCGGGATCGATCACCGAACTGGTGAAGACCTTGTCCGCCATGTACAAAGGGAAGAGGAGGATTTTCTCGCGTCGATCCATCGGCGGGTTTTCTTGAATAATCCTCGAAGTTGGGTAAGCAAACATCTTTGTGGCCTGTCCGATCCATGTTCCGTGGTTAAATATCTCATTTCATGGTTTCTACACAGAACTGCGCCGGGCCGTGGAGAAGATACACAGCCTGCCCCCACAACCCGAGGATCCGGAACGGTCCCTCGATCCGGCCTCCGAAGAGGACCCGGATATAAAGGTGGAGCCGATCGATGGGGTGTTCCACCAACTTAGCATCGACAATGCTTTGGTTGCCATTACGGCCGACTACCCCGGATTATTTCCGGCCTCCCAAATAACCGTGACGAAGTCCGGATACCGCGACCCATCCGTGATTTTTTATCACCGTATACCAATGGTGTTTCACGAGGGTGCCTTGAGGCGGGAGGCCGAGCCAGCGGCTAGCCAACAAAGGCGTCTGGCCCTTGAGCTAAAAAGAAGTGCGGTCGGATCGAAACTCCGCCGCAACGGTATGGCGCGTCACCATATTCCCAGGATTGATTCCTGGAAGGCGTACTAACGCTGGTTCTCTTTTCAGAAAAAAGAGCACTCGCCGGACTGAATCCGGAGAGGTTGCCAATCGAACCTCCACCAGCCAGGCTCCAAAGCCCGGTCCAGAAGCGGAGGCGAGCACGAGGCGTGCGTCGGATGCTCCTCCGACAGAGGATGCCGACAGATTGTCCGCCACCAACTCTGAGGTGGAGAGCGCCATGAATCACAGGCGCTGCCGGACAGTTCTTCGTGGCATGTTTCTCCCAAGAGGCCTTGAATGCCTTCAATTGGAGATCGCACCTCCGTGCGCTCAAGATGGTCTAGCGAGCCACGGAGCAGTATGTAAAGGACATCTGGTGAGAAATTTGTGATTATATATGTCAATGGCGAGACTTAAAATAGTTAGAATAACTGATTTAAGGATCATTTGTTATCTGAGATCTTACAAAAAGAATACCCGACTGTCCCAGGGCTTGAAGAATGCAAGGCCCAACTTGAGGCCGCACTAGCCGCTGAGGGGAGCCACGAGACCCCCTCCGGTAATATATGCCTCAAAAGATAAATAGTTTATGAAGTGCGGCGTGTGTATAAATCGACAATATTATTGCAGATGGCGCGGACTAGATCCGGACAAGCAACAGCTCTTGCGCGGTTGAAGGCTGGCGAGGCGTGCTTACGAGTGCGGCAGGAGAAAATAACCTCCAAGATGCCAACACCCAACTAGGTGAGGAACTAAAGGATGTTCGTGCCTAGTTATGCGACTCCGTAAAGGAGAATCGGCGGCCGTCGCGGCATTTTCGAGTAAGTGCTTGAGCGAACTTTGAAAGAGTTCGGCGAGGAAGGCGACTAACATAAACATGTGTGTAGGTTTGCTCACAGTCGTCTGAGGAGGAGATGCCCAGTTCTTGGTGA
Source organism: Aegilops longissima (assembly GCA_021605205.1). Classification (NCBI taxonomy): domain Eukaryota; kingdom Viridiplantae; phylum Streptophyta; class Magnoliopsida; order Poales; family Poaceae; genus Aegilops; species Aegilops longissima. The sequence goes on from CM038681.1 coordinate 548,451,972, forward strand.
TCTTCTTCCCGAACTGCGTCGGCTACTGAGCGAGTTCGGCGGTGATGAAAAGGCATTATCCAGGCCTTGTGGCCATCTATCTCCCTGCCGAAGGCATTGGGAAGCTGGCGAGCGGCTTCAAGGAGCACGGGCGCTTCCAACTATGGAAGATATTGGCCTGCCGTCAAAGGCGCCGAGGAGGCTGGGCCATGGTAAAGGCGCGGTACACGAGGCTGATCCAAACCACATGGCGAGGTCGGACTGTGGGGCCTGATGGGAAGAGATCCTGTAAGCTTAGTGTACGGCCAAGTAGAATTGACCGCCAAGTATTCCCAGCAAGATTGTAAACTAGATAGCCTATTAGATGGCATTGAGGAGGAATACAATTAGTCGAGTTGACTATGTAATTGAATATGACATGAAAAATGCCTTCTAGCCGGATTGTAGATCGTTTGTCATAGCGGACCTTTTAAGCCGACCTCGGGACCCAATAGTCCGGAGTGTGTCCGAATACCTCGCGATTATGTAAGAACCGGGGCATGCATGGAGACAAGGCGTAGGGGTCATTATTGTTGTATCAGACAAGTGCCCAACTAGCTATGTTATATTACATGGATAGTAAGAAACATCTTCCAGGGAGAATAGTTCCGTTAAGGGTTCCTTTCCTGGGAGGCATGCCCTAAAGTGCATGTCAAACTGCTAAAAAGCAGAAAATCATCCGGGGCAGATGGATAAATAGTTAAAATCATCTTTCAGTTCACCGACCGAATATTCCCTTAAGAACGCTAGCTTTCGACTTCACCCGATCGAGGTACACATCCGGCTGACCGGCGATAACAATCGCAGAGGTGCTCCCTTACCACCTAGCCGAACAATCGGGAGCGTAGGGGTAAGCACAGAGCCGAACAACCCAGCTCGGCCAAAACTTAAGTCATATCGATGCATATAATGGTGAGTAAAAGGTACATGCGGAAGTTTGACACATGTGTTGGGCATAAAGCCCGTATAAATAAGCTTCTGTTAAAGAAGCCCCCAGGTATAATGAGCGTGGACAGCGCATCAAGTATGTGCGAAACAAAGCGCAAACGAGCCTCTAAAGGCTTCAAGAAGAAGGAGGGGTAAGGAGAAAAATAAAAGACAGCAAAAAATAGAAAATAGGGACGGAGGAAGGAGACGAACTCGGAGTCCGACGCTTAGGCGTAGAATCTTCGTAGACGGGCTGCGTTCCATGGATTCGGCTCGAGTCGGTTATCCGATCGTTTATGAGACGGTATGCTCCGCCGGTCGGGACCTGGTCGATGATGAAGGACCTTCCCATTTGGGCTTGAGTTTGTCCTTTTCTTGTCCGCAGCGTAGAACTAGTTCGCCAACGTTGTAGCTTTGGCCCGTACTTCCTGCTTTGATATCTTGAGCCTGCTGTTGATAAAATGCAGAACGAGCTTTTGCCACGTCGCGCTCCTCCTCCAATGCGTCCAAACTGTCCTGCCGATCGAGCTCGGCTTCTCTTTCTTCATACATGCGCACGCGAGGTTAGTCATGAATTATGTCGCGGGGCAAGACTGCCTCTGCGCCGTACACCATAAAAAATGGTGTGAATCCGGTAGTGCGATTCGGCGTGGTCCGCAGCCCCAGTCTGGTCGAGCTCCTCAACCCGGTCGTATTAGATTCCTTGAGGACCGCACTAGTGCAGGTTTAATGCCGCTCATGATTAGACCGTTTGCTCGCTCGACTTGGCCGTTGGTTTGAGGGTGATAGGCGAGGCGTAATCGAGCTTGATGCCCATGTTTTGCACCATGATTTGACCTCATCGGCCGTGAAGTTGGTGCCGTTATCGATGATGATCTTGTGGGGGACGCCGTAACGGTGCACTACCCCTTATATGAAGTCTATCACCGGCCCAGATTCGGCCGTTTTAACAGGCTTGGCCTCTATCCATTTGGTAAATTTATCCACCATGACCAATAGGTATTTTTGCTTGTGGGTTCCTTCCTTAAGGGGTCCAACCATGTCAAGCCCCGGACCGCGACGGCCAGGTGATGGGTATAGTTTTGAGGCGGTGGGTGGCATGTGGCTTTAGTTAGCAAAAGCTGGCAACCGACGCATCGTTGGACTAAATCCTGCGCATCTGCCGGGCTGTCGGCCAATAAAATCATGTCTGGAAGGCCTTGCCTACAAGGGCCGGGCTGCGGCATGGTGCCCACCCAGTCCGGCATGAATTTCAGCCAGGAGGTTTCGCCCTTCCTCTTGGAGATACACCTTTGAAGGACTCTGTTGTGCTTTTCTTATAGAGCTCTCCCTCATGGACTTTATAGGCTTTGGATGGCCGTACTATGCAGCGAGCCTCATTTTGGTCTTGGGAGTTCCTGCCTAGTTAGGTAGGCTAGGAATGGTTCCGTCCACGGGGCGATAACCGCCATTATTTCGTGGGCGGAGGGTGTTATCTTGGCGGCAGAGCCTCCGATTGTGTCAGAGTGTTTGGTGTCAGGCGGTGCGGTTGGGTCGGATTGTTATTTCGGACTCCCCTTCCCATAATGCGGATGGCGAACAGCCGTTCGGGGAAGATGTTAGGCGGGGCGACATCGCGTTTCTGCGGATCCGTGCCAATCGTCCGCCGCTGGTTGTTATCCGGGCTATATGATGAAATTCGAGCCCTTGAACCGTCTTGACATTTTAGGACCGCATTGCGATGCGCTGCCATTCGGATCTTTGGCATCAAAGTCTCCGTTTATTTGAGATATCGCGAGGTTGAATCGCGCACCTCTAGGCGTTTAATGCCAATGGAGACGCCATCCGGAGGCGTGCGAAGGGCCTCGTGTTCGGCTGCGTTGTTGGAGTCCGTATACATTATCTGAAGGGCGTATTGGACTGTGTCCCCGTTTAGATGCGTCGGGACGGCGCCAGCCCCAGGCCGCCAACATTTTGGAGCCGTCAAAGTGCATGATCCAATTGGAGTATGCGCCGTACTCTTTAGGGAGTTCGGCTTCGGTCCATTCGGCCACGAAGTCGGCCAAAACCTGTGACTTAATAGCTCGTCGTGGCTTATAGGTTATGTCGAATGGAAGGAGCTCTATGGCCCATTTAGCAATCCGGCCCGTCGCGTCGCGGTTGTTTATAATGTCGTTAAGAGGTACTTCGGAGGCTACCATTATCGAACACTCTTGAAAGTAGTGTCGCAGCTTCCGGGATGCCATGAACACCGTGTATGCTATCTTTTGATAATGTGGGTATCGGGACTTGCATGGAGTTAGGACAGTGGACACATAGTAAACCGGTTTTGAAGAGGAACGGTGTCCGTCCGTTCTCGTTCGACGACGAGCACCTTGTGACAACTTGATGTGTTGCGGCGATATATAATAGCATTGGTTCGCCCATGTTGGTAGCGGCGAGACGGTTGTTGCCAATATGGCTTTTATTTCTTTGAGTCCGGCCGTGGCGTGATCAAATCCACTCGAAGTGTTCGGTCGCGGAGGAAGCGGTAAAGGGTAACACCTTTTCTCCCAAGCGGAAATAAAGCGGCTTAGAGCCGCTCGCATCGATCAATTTTGTATTTTTTGAGGTCTTTTGGAATATCCAATTGTGACAGAGCTCGGATCTTGGCTGGGTTTGCTTCAATTCCTCTACGGACACAATGAAGCCCAAGAGCTTTCCGGTGGGGCCTTGAAGACGCATTTTCGGATTGATCTTAATGTCATATTTTGGAGGTTGTCGAATGTGCACCTCAAGTCGTCTACTAGAGTTTCGACATGCTTGGATTTGTGACCATGTCATCTACATATGCTTCCACTGTTTTGCCGATCTGGTTTGCGGACATATACGAATCATGCGCTGATATGTCGGCGCCGGCGTTTTGAGCCGAAGGGCATTGTGTTGAAGCGAATGGGCGTATGGAGTGATGAATCTGTTGCGGCTTGGTGCAGCTCCGCGATCTTGATTTGGTGGTAGCCGATGCAGCGTCGAGGAAGCACAATGAGTCGTGTCCTGCTGTAGCGTCGAACTTGATCAATGTGAGGGAGGGGGAAGGGATACTTTGGGCAAGCCTTATTAAGGTCTTTGAAATCAACACATAGGCACCAGGATTTATCCTTCTTTGGTACCATCACCAGATTTGCTAGCCAGTCCGGATGTTTAATATCTCTGATGAATCCGGCTTCCAGAAGTTTGGCTAGCTCCTCTCCCATGGCATGTCTCTTGGGTTGGAAAAGCGCCCGAAGAGCCTGTTTGGTAGCTTGAATCCTTTTAGGATATTTAGGCTGTGCTCGGCCAGCCGGCGTGGGATTCTGGCATGTCGAAGGGTGCGAGCAAAAATGTCCCGCTTTTTCTCGTAGAAATTCTCGTAGTCTGGCGTCTACATCAGGGTTTAATTGTGCCCCAATGGAGGCCGTCTTTGCGAGTCCGTTGGGTGGACCTGGAATTTGACTATTTCATCCGCTGGTTTAAAAGAGGTGGACTTGGATCTTTTATCAAGTATCACATCGTCCTGTTCACCGTGGGCGCATCGCGATGAGTTCCTCGGCCGCTAGAACTTCGGATAGTGCCTCGAGGGCTAGTGCGGCTGTCTTGTTTTCGGCGTGAGTGCTATGTTGGGATCACTAGCGAGTGATGATTCCATTAGGTCCGGGCATTTTAAGCTTCATGTACCCATAAAGGGGTATAGCTTGAAAAATTGTGAATGCCTTTCGCCCTAATAAGCGTGATATCCGCTGCTAAGCGGGGCCACTTGAAATGTGACCTCCTCGGACCTGTAATTGTTGGCGAGCGAACACTACGTCGATGTGATTTTTCTGTGCAGCATGCTTCCGGCTAGGGATTATTCCTCTAAAGGTTGTGCTGCTTCGCTCAATGCGGTTCGATCTATTTCCATTTTTCGGTGTTTCCTCGTAGATGAGGTTTAGTCGCTGCCGCCATCCATGAGTACCTTAGTAAGTGAAAGTCGTCCACTATTGGATTGAGAACCAATGCGGTGGTGCTCGGGCTGTTGAATTTGGGTTAAATCCGGCATTAAAGGTAATAGCCGTGTCCTCCATGGATTTATTGTTGCTACTTGGTAGACTTGACAAGGTTGCGGAGTGTTTGCTTCCGCATATTATTTGATCTGAAAAAGTCTCGAAGACTGTTAATATCGTCTTGGTGTTCTTTGGGCTGGGATTACGAGGCTAGAAGCTCTTAGCCACTTTTGGCCACTGCGTAGTATCCAACATGCTCGAAGGCTATGAGTTGGAGTGGCACCCTACGTGCTATGAATTTTGCAGGTCCGTTTAGCCAACCCTCGATGCAGTTCCGTACCCTTTAGGGGTTTTGTTTTTGATGTTTAACCCAGGTGCTTGGTGATGATGCACCCTTTTATTTCGGACTAGGGATGTATTGGGGCGGATTATCCCAAAATTTACTTTCGGTTTTCCAAGCACTCTCCATCGCACAAGTACTTTTGTACTATGGTCACAGAGTCAACAAAGCGTGTAATTTGTGGCGACTTATGGCGTTTAGGATTCCCTTGTCCGTGCAATTATTGCAAAAAGTGAGATTCGTCCTCCCTCGGCATCCTTTATCCTGTCCATAACGGGAGGAATCGGCCCGATGATGATGTCTTGTTTCAGCGGGCTCTTGCGGTCGGGATAGATCGCTAATGTTTGGGTGGTAGGTGGAACTAGATCTGGAACCCGTCAAATTAAGACTCGAGGGCGAAGTTTCCAAACTTGGAAGTTTGGATTTTGAATGCTATCAATGAATCCAACCCGCCTGACTTTAAGTTCGAGGGCTTGATCGACATTCGTCCCTCTGCGGGAATCCAGCATGGAGGATCGGGAATCGGACGTAGCTAGTCCTTAAGATAGAAGAAGAATCGCCGTGTTGCTCCTCTATCACAGCAACATGATGGGTAGCACAGGAGAGTTGATCTCTCTCATATCGGTTTTAGGCCCGATCTGGTGCGTAGTCGTGGCGACTCCCGAGCGGCGATGCGATCAAGAGCTCGTTCGGAGGAGAGCTCGATCGGATCTAACTGCTCGGCAAGTTCGAGTTAACACGAAGATTGGTTTCGATGACTCGAGAAGTCATCGTCGGTATGATAGCGAACTGGTGATCATAAGAAAACCACCTAGCGAAGAGTCGACCCGGTGGCCAAGGCTCCTTTGGCGATAGTATCGTCTTTAAAGGCGGGATGAGGCATCCTTCGGCGGCGGCACGCAGAGGAACTCTCAATGAAAGCACCAATGTCGGTGTCAAAACCGGCGGATCTTGGGTAGGGGTCCCGAACTGTGCGTCTAGGCGGATGGTAACGAGAGACAAGGGACACGATGTTTTTACCCAGGTTCGGGCCCTCTCGATGGAGGTAATACCCTACTCCTGCTTGATTAATATTGATGATATGGGTAGTACAAGAGTAGATCTACCACGAGATCAGAGAGGCTAAACCCTAGAAGCTAGCCTATGGTATGATTGTTGTTAGTCCTCTGGACTAAAACCCTTGGTTTATATAGACACCGAATAGGGTTAGGGTTACACAGAGTCGGTTACAATGGTAGGAGATCTACATATCCGTATTGCCAAGCTTGCCTTCCACGCCAAGGAAAGTCCCATCCGGACACGGGACGAAGTCTTCAATCTTGTATCTTCATAGTCTAGGAGTCCGGCCAATGGTGATAGTTCGGCTATCCGGACACCCCCTAATCCGGGACTCCCTCAATGGCATATCTTATTCACCCATCAAGGTGCATGCTCTAACTTGGCAAGGTTGTATTGGTCGCACATATTTTGCATCCGACCTCTTGCATTACTTCTACTTTGTTACACCATCTTCTTAGTTTAAGCATCATATATGAGTATATGCCATACCTATCCATTTTCTGTACCTATTCCATGTGTCGTCATACTATGTTTTTTCAGTCAAATATTGTTCTTTCGTAATAGATGTCCAAAAGGAAGAGGGTGATTGCGGATCCTCAAGGAGTACAAACTAGGTATTTTTAAAAGGTAGTGATACCTATTAAATCAGATAGATCAGCAGCCACAGAAAACACAGGCCCAACTGTAACAGACTTTCCCCCTACTCCAGTGGACAAACCCCTATTAGAACTGTTGATAGCCCAACGTCAGGTACTGTCTATGATATCAATTCAAAATTTGAACTCCTAAATTTCTGCATGTGCCTTACCTTCTCTCTTGTATGAAAACTAATTTCAGATGAATCTCCTTGCTCAAAGGATCATAGGATCTCACGACAATACTGGGCTCTGCATTGCTCTTGTCAGTACCTCTTGCCCTTTGTCAGCATACTTACACTCATTGCTGTTTGATTATGTAGGATCACTGTAAATGTTCGCTTCTTTATCCTCCCTTTGCTTGAAATTACAAGATCTATATTTTCTCTTAGATAAATGTAGAATTAACACAATGGTTATGAAGTTTTGGATTGCTCATGTAAGTACCTATTGTCATGTACTCCCTCTGTATTGAATTAATTGTTGATCAATTGGATGTATTTAGAACTTAATAGTGCTAGATACATCCATTTGAGCGACAACTAATAACGGATGGTGGTGGTATTACTGTACATGCATCGCGAGATAGTTGATTGTCTAGCATTACTCTGCATCTTATCTGCCCTGCCCTCCACTTTCTCTAAATTATCATATCTACATTTACTCTTACCAAAATGTTGAATAAAGCCAATGCCACTGCACACGTTGATGTCTGCATTCCTCTTGTCAATACCTTTTGCCTTGTAACGTTGTACTTAATTAATTGCTATTTAATTATGTATCATCAGTCTGCACCTGAGCTTCATTATCCTCTATTTCTTCCAATATTATTTGATCTATATTTACTCTTTGCAAAATGTAGAATAATGGCAACGCTTATAAAGAATTTTCTTTGTGGAATTTATTGAATTATCTTTCCATCAACATGGAGAAGGGCTTTGTCCAGCCCGTGTTAACATGTAATGTAAGTTCATCCTTCTCAGGCCTTCAAATTTTGTTCTAGTATAGATTTGGATAGGCATCATTTCCTCCACGGCGGTTTACATCTGATTGGATGTTTGCAACAACTACCAGTTTTAAATTGTAGTTGTAAAAACATGTTCCTTATGCAGAACAGATCCATTTATTTGCTTATATAATTGTGAAACATGTTACGTGTCTCCTTGTTTCTCTTTCAGAGTCGTATCTCTTATGCCAGGCAGAACTTTAGGAAGACAGCGAGATGACCCCAAGGTCCTGTCTTGATGAAGACAGTGAGTTGAAGCTACTCACCAGCAGGTGTGAGACAACCTCTGTGCAGTCGCTGCCTCAATCAGTTCCACTTCAGTCTCAACTTAAAGCGGAAAGGCTTGCTTCAGCTCAGCTCCGACTTGAAGTCAAAGATGTAATGAAGATGTCAGGGGACTGCCTTGCGCACTATGGTGCCATAAAGCTAGGGATGAAGCATCTATCGTTGACACAACTAAGGTCTCATCAGCTTGTTCGGCTGCTTGCGGGCCCCGAGCTTGCCAGGTCTAGTGCCTTCTGAAGTGCTCTTAGTTTTGTATATTCTTTTGTCGGTAGCGTTTATATGCCTTTGGTGGCGACCTTTGATGCCAGTGTATGTAATCCGCGGTCATGTTAAGCTTTATTATCACCGTAGCGAACTTTGATTCCCGATGGATGTAATATGCCGTAATTTCTTTATTGTATAGTGTAGGTTTATTCTTTGGTCGGTATCTTTGTAATTTAAGCGGAAGGTTCGGTGGATCTCGGTGTTGTTGGTCTTGAGCGGCCCATTACTCATATGGGCCAAAACATTGAGCCTATAATCATCTTGGGCCATTAGCGAGTCTAAACCTATAGTAGTTTCCCGCCTTTAATAGGCCATGGGCTACATATTTACTGTGGTGACACTGGGCTTCCTACGGGCCGTAGAAACAATGGGCCTTCTACGGTCCATAGAAACAATGGGCCTTCTACAGGTCGTAGAAACAATGGGCCTTCTACGGGCTGTATCATCAATGGGCCTTAGACGGGCCGTATGATCGATTGGCCAAACATGGGCCAAAAACAGACCGCATTATGGCCATAAACGGGCTAGAGTTGGAGTCATCCGTTCATGGGCCGACCATAACGGGCCATCGTTAATAGGTCGTATTTGATGACGCTATGAAAACGGCCCAACGTATTAACGGGCCACAAACGGGCCGACTGTGACCACGGGCTGTATTTTGCCCACAAGAAGAAAATGGCAGTAACGGGCCGTAAGTAACCGAATGCTGGAAATGAGCCCAAGGATAAATGGGCCCTGAGAAGGCTGAAAGATAACATGGGCTGCAAACGGCCTAATTGATTAATGGGCCATTAATGGGTATAAAGTGATACACTGTTCATTACGGGCCAGTTTCACCACGGGCCGTTAATGGGCCAAGAGTTACAAAGGGCCTCATATGGGCCGAAAGACATCATGGGCCATACATGGGTCGGAACTTAAAATGGGCTGGAATCATATTGGACGGCCCAGATGACGCTACTGGGCCTAATTCGGATAGGTCATAACGGGCCTGGGTTAGCGGGTGTAAATGGGCTATAAGCGAACAGCCGTTAACGAGCTTTAGTGGGCGACCCGCCACCTTTTAGCCAAGTCAAGCGGGCGGCCTTTTCACATGAATGGGCCTCGTTACGGCCGTGCCACGTGTCGGCGTATCATAGGCGCCTTCAGGTCCAATGAGCGAATGACATCTGTCCCAGCGGTGAGCCGACCGTGTTTCCTCCGACCAATGATGATTTTACATGGAAAATCCCCATTGGTCGGGGCTGATAGCGGGTTATCGGATCCAAAACCGGACCCGATAGCTTAACGGCGTTACATTACGTTGGATGCCATGTGTCGGTCACCCTTGACGAAAGCACTTACGTGGCGATTTATCGTCATGGAAGTGGACACTTCGTGATGATAATTTTGGTAATGTCATGGAACACTTCTCTGACAACACAGGTATGACTATCTTGATTACGTCATAAAATTTTCATGGATGTACATGCATGACAGAAAACGTGACCTACTGTGACAAACACGTATCATCATGGAAGTGTATTTTTTTGTAGTGGAGGTAGCTAGTATATCATAGACGACTAGCTAGTATCAGACTAGCCACAGTGGGAGTAACTTCAACCGTAACACCGACTCCAACTCAGCAAACTTGCTTATGTGGCAATAAGTTAATGAGGAGAGAGATAGTTTCAGTAACTTAGGTAGTTACTGTAGCATCACATGTCCCAATGCAATATGAGTTCGTAACCTAAGAAATGAAGCTTTGCATGACACTACACTTATGTTACTACCCACTATGAAGGTAGTAACATATATAGTCTAGGGATATGTGTATGTTACTAGTGTACTACTCTCCATTGTGGCTAGCTAGTCTCATACTCCCTCCTTTCCGGTTTAGGCTGGTTGTAATGGTATTATCATAAGCGGTATCATGCATGCCAACTAGACTTTCTGGATGATGTGGCACACAAGAGAGGATGTGGTACAATATCATGATACCGTGTCATATTAAATGTTGTACTACTACTTTGTGTGATTAGTAAGGCAGCCTAAGATGTTAACTTATGATACCATGCATTACGGAAGTTGCTAGTATCCTAGCTACACTATCATATATATGCATGATACTACTAGTATATATGATACTCCCCATTACAACAGCCTTATAGGGCTCAATTCAAAAATCTCACCAACCAAGGTAGATGGTGAGTGGTGGAATACCTTTTGTAGTTTGCAAAAACACCCAATTAATGCTTTTTTTTCCTCAAAAATTTATGTTTTCCAATGTATTAATTGCAATAAATTCATGCATATATAAAGTACATGCATTGGTCAACTTTCTCTTAATACTCATGCAATGATTTAATGCACCTTGGAATCTGGACATGTGATGGGGAACAACCAAATTGAGCCTTAGAGTAACATATAGTAGGTAGATACCGTATCATGTCAAATGCGATGCTAATTTGTGTCATGCATGGCAATAAATATCATCTATATATGATACTATACTCTATATATGTATATTATACTATTCGCTATAATTAATTAAAGTAGTTTCATATGTACTATATATTCATGATACTAGTATATGACACTCTCCACTATACTCATGATTTCTTACCGTAGAAAAAATTGGAGGCGAAACGATGAACTCATGTTTTCATTCGAACAAAAATATGATGTTAGGTAATGTAAATGTTTTCAAAGAGCACACAGTTCACTCACGAAAGCAGTGTGTCCACTAAACCGTGGCTGATGCCCCCCACACCCTACGCCACGCCGATCATCTGAGTCGTGCGTTACGATTAACGAACCAAACCCCACGGATCGTACGTCTGCACCATTGGATTCTCCTTGATAGAACGGTGATCCACATCCCTTTCGACAACACATGTACATGTTTTCAAATATCCCCTCCCAAAAAATGTTTTCAAATAGCACACGGTTCACCCACGAAAGCCGTGTGCCTACCAAACCATGGCTGATGCCCCCCACACCACCCCCCTCGCTGCACGCGTGATCTGAGTCATGTGTTCTGATTGGCCAGAACCCAAATCCCATGGATCGTATGTCTGCATCGTTGGATGCTCCCAGATCGAACGGCAATCCTCATCCCTTTCGACAAGAAATGCAGTCCGGCTAGGAATTGATTTATATGCCAACATGCACGGTAAATGCCAAAAAATGTCTTACATATAGCACACGAGACCTGAAATGCGCCAGCAAATCAAACCCGTGGTAAAATTGTGATTGGTTTACGTGCGAAAAAATTATATGAGAAACGATGAACTCACGTCTTCATTTCAAAATTAGTACGTCTTCATTTCAAACAAAATTATTCTGTTTGTGCACATGAGCGCTTAGAGGCAACCGTTTGCATAGGCCTTTCCGCGCGCGCAGCGACCGAGGATATTTTTCACCCTTTTCACCTAGGCCGCCAACACCTCCCCACCGTCTGCCCGCGTTTCACTCAACTAGTCCACCCAATCTCCTTCGCCAGCTCCCCCCTCCCCCAGATCCACAGCAGAACCCTCTCCGGCGCCGTTGTGCTCATCCCGGCCGTGTGCCCGCTCTTCGGCGTCAAGCCTACCTCCACTTTCATTCCCAACACGCGGTGGCCCGCGCCTCGCCGTCTTAATTTGCTCGCCAGCCACCCTCGAGCATATCGATGTAGTAACCCTCGCCTCTCCTGTGGTCCGGCCGGGTTTGCATTAAGAAGCCTGTTAGTTACTGCTCTCCATCGCGGTGAGGCATATTTCCTCGCAATCCCTCTTCCAATTTCGTTTCGTATGTTCCCAAATTGGCTATAAAATAATGGAGAGCGTATATATGTTCATTATCTACCTTCCTTACTACATATAAGCTGCATTTGTTCCAATAAGTTACTGCCTATTTACAGGTCGCGGGCGCCCGAGTCACACAAACTTAACAAATTAGTCGTACATTTTCTAAATTACTGCATGGCATGTTTAGAAAGCTTGATACCAAGTTGTTAGTTTTATGCTTATCCTCCTTTCCTGAGTTTCGCATGTGTTCTCTGTAGATGCCGAGTAGCAGCGATAGCACTCATTCAGGCCATGTATCTTCATCTGATTCGGAGAACCCTAGGTCTTCAACAGATTGTGAGGGATCAAGTAGTCTTGAATGGGATAGAGCTGCAGCAATTACCCTTCTGGTCAGAACACGGAGGAATGCTCCAAGGAAGCCCATACACCAACCTAAAGGTGTATATGAAGTAACCGAGATTGATTTAAAGTCCTGGGCTCCAACTATACCAGATAAAGCACACATGAGGTTCAGGTGTGTGTGGATTTGTTGGCGGGCAAGGCTCAACATTAATCTACGGGGTTTGGAAGGCGACACGAAACACAGCGAAGGATAGTCCGGGAGATCATGGATCACTTCAATGTTCCAGAGCAGTGGAGAATGCAGGTGGAACACGCTGCACTGAAGAAGGCAAGGGATGCTTGGAGAAATTGGAAGCACGTGCTGTACAAGAAGTACTTGAGTGAAGGCAAGGACCCAATCCCTGCATACCCCCAAATTACAAAGGCAGACTGGGTAGAATTCAAAAGGGTCAGGGCAACTCCACAGTTTGCTGCGAAGAGTTTCAAGCAATCGGAACTTCATAAGAAGAACATACACCCCCACCATATGGGTGTGGCAGGATACTACGGCATGAAAATGATATGGGAACAGGAGGACAAAGAAGCAGTAGCGGCGGGTGGGAATCCGGCCTTTAGTGAAATCAAGGGCGAACGCACCAGAGACTACTTGCGGACACGTGCAAAGAGGCGTGATGACGGAACTTATTACTTTGAAAACGCACGTGACGCCAAAATATATGAAGTGATGGTAGAGGCTTCCAAGATCCTGGAAGGTTCTCACGAGAACTCGAGGCCATGTGACATTACATCCATTGCTCGGACACAAAAGAGCCCCAGGCCGTGCTAGGTGTATAGGTGTTAATGTCCCGCACAAGAGGGCTTTCACGATCGACAAAGAAGAGAGGCTCAGCATGAAAAAGCGAGGAGTGAAATGAAGCGAGAATGCATTGTTTGAAAAATTGAAGAAGGAGATTTATCCGTCTGCATTGAAAGGATGTTGAGGAGTCAATGATGATGATGCAAAGACTCTAACAACGACGGATAGCCAGCAGATGGGAGGGAGGTGGGCATGGATGATCTTGCTTATTAGCGACAACACTTCACAAGAGTAGCTGTGCATCGGTGACCCAGCGACTCTTGAGACTGCAGCTACTCGTGATGATGCTATATCTGATCTATCTGGAATGAAAGAGCAATTCGAGGCGTGCTTACACATTATTAAGGTACATTAAAATGTGCAACAGCCTGGGTTTGCCCACCCTTCTTGGAAGATGGCCTCTTCTTGGACAATGTGCCATTGAAGTCGGGCTGTGTGAAGTGCTACGTGGTGAAGTAAAGCACGGATTCAATGAATTTATACGAAGAATGTCCTAGGAGACTTGATGAGCGAGAGGACCTTGGGGCTCTGTTACATCACATCCGGTGGCCACGAAAGGAAATAGAGTTCATCGATGAGATTCCTGAAGCCCCGCCAAGAGCAACCACTATCGCCCCTCAACCGGTGGCGCTCTCCTTGCCAGAGCAGCTCTCGCGGGCTGATGCATCAACTCGTGATCAGCCGGGCCGACTTTGTGGCGTACAGGCCATGTCATCCTCCGCCCCTAAGCAGCCAGTGGCAAGGCCTACAACTGTTGATGATGCACCACCGGTTCAGATGCCGGCCGCTGAAGTAGCGGGGGGAGACCCAGCTGCAGCACATGCTCAGCAGACCAACATGGTGGAACAGACTGCTAAGCAGTCTGATGCTTCAGAACCACCTGCTAAGCAGTCTGTAGGTCCAGAACCGACTACTCATTAGTCCGTCGGTGCGTGTGATCAGCATACCAATGCATCAGAACTTCCTGCCCAGCAAACCAACGCGTTGGCACGGCCTCCTCAGCACACCGACAAGTTGGCACCACCTGCGCAGAAACCCGACATAGCTTCAACACATGGTCAGCAGTCCGATGCTCTGCTCCTACAGCCCAGCAGTCCGTCACTGCAACACTGCCAGCTCAGCAGTCCGGCATAGATAAACAGTCTGTTAAGAAGTTCGTCCAAGCTTCACCATCTGCTCAGCAGTCTACTGTGCAGGCAACCAGACGTTCTTCCAGAAATGCTTCAAGTACCAAGAAGGAAGTGGCCAAAAAGGCTACACCCACGACCATGAGGAAGCGCAGCGGGAAAGTGAAGAGGAAAGAGAACGATTGCCTCTTACTTAAAGCACTCATCGCCCAGAACCAAATTAACAACAGCTTGTTTGAATCGGGGAGTAATATTATTTCTGACGCCATGGATGATGAACAAGTAGAATTGTTGCTTGCTAAAAGAAAAGCAGACGTACTTGAAGCACGCAATTACGTCCATGGCCAGCCATTTCTTGTTGGCAAATACTTTGATGAGTGCGGCTCCAGTTGCCGCGAGTTACATGAATATTGCATGGATCAAATGTTAGAAGGTCATCACCATTTGCTAGTCCACTACAACAGAGATCATTTCCGACACGATGCTGGTTCCATCATTGTGAGTTTCGAGGAGTTACATCTCTTCTTCAACTTCAACGTGCTCGATGCCACTCTTGTTAGATGCGTGATTTTGTAAGTACTTAACAAACTCTGATCAACTTCTCCATACAAGGCTGTAAATGATAAACAGCTAACTGCATTTTATTCCTCTCAGGGGATTGAACGCGCGGAGAAGACAAAGTGAGAGTGTGTATTTCATAGATCCTGCATTAGCAAATGGCACAACATTACATGAAAAGGACCGGCGGAATGGGCCGTTAACACGCAGTCGTCCTTATCTTGAAAACACGTCTCATGCGAGAATCATTTCTCTGGCCATATCATGAAGGGTAAGTCAAGTAAACAACCACACATCTTGATTGTCTTTCAGATTTCGACATCATTAAGTAATTTCATGGCTTTCTTAATATGTAGCAATCCTTTGGATATTGGTATTCATTGTTCCAAACAAGAACACAGTTTACTACATAGATTCTCTTAGAGAGTCAACAAGCGCTTCGAGGATCGGCGCATCTTCAGCAATTCTTGGATAGGTATTGAATTTTATGATGTTGTTAATTTGCATTCATATCTGGTTCAATAATTGATGTTGTCAAAATTCATCATCATTTGCGATTGTGCTCACATTGTGGGAAACTAAAGCAGGTTACTGTTCAAGAGGAAACTACATCTGCAAAGCGAGATCGTTTCTCCGACAACACACGAAATCCATTATTTTCAGAAAATTTATCCAACGATGCAAATACCTTTCCTTCGCTAGTCAAATGTTCAAGCTTCTAAATAAACCTCTTTCTATTTTCTCCAAAGAAAAAATAATACATCTAACACCGGTTAGGTTGCTCCTAACAGGACAAATACATGACTAATTTTGTACAAAAAATTTCAGTGTCCTCAGCAAGAAGGGACCAACCTTTGTGGATACTATGTTTGCAGACACATGATCTCCATCTGCAAATCTGCTGATAGTTGTGACGATCCTCGTGAAATAGTACTAGTAAGTCTATCTTAATTAATATCTTCTACTCCACTCATATGGCACATTCTGATCTTAGAAATACTGCAGCTCATACACCGAGGACCCCTGAACCGCTCTCGGCTGGTGAATTGTTGATGGTTCAGAGATTTATCAGCGACTTCTTCCTGGATCACTACATCAATCCCACTGGTGATAATGAAGATTTCAGCATGCGTTCTCCTGAAACATTGAGTAAGAGTTAGCCGCGAAACATATTATGCACGGATCCATTGTTTTCCATCTGATGAGGTCTTCGTATTTCGTACACTATGATTAATTACGTAAAGCATATATGTGTAGACAAATCATTGGAATTTCGCTACCATATGTTCAATTGCAATTGTTGTGAAATCTAATGAATGTTCTTCCTATGGACACTATTTGTTCAATTGAATATTGTGGCGAATTTGCTTTTTGCGTGCCGATTCAAAATGGGATATTTTTGTTTATTTGTTAAATTGAATATCCTCGCGAATTTGCTTTTTGCGTGCCGATTCAAAATGGGGTATTTTTGTTTTAACCTAGCAATTGCTCTGCACACGGTTCAACTAAATGAGTGTGTGCGATCCACATCGGAAAGCATACATCAATCATATTGGAACTGTCGGTGATACACAGCAGATCGCAAACGATTCACAGTGCTACTACGTGTGCGTAGGTTCTCTGGAACCATTTGTGATATCGCGTTATCGCACACGAGAACTGGGAGTAAACCGTACCAATGTGAAATACAATCCCAGTCGTATTTTTTTAGGAAACGTGTGGGATCCCAAATGAAAAGCGCACGTCACTCTTGCGGCAACCGTCGGTGATTCCTAACAAATCACAAATGGTCTGCAGCACTTGTATGTGTGCGAAGGGGCTCCTGAACCGTTTGTGATAGAACATTATTGCAGATGGTAATTGTTGGAAAACGTGTGCGATGGAGTCTAGCATGGCAGACGGGTTATGCAGAAAACTCGTGTGCGGTAGGGCACAAATCACACACAGTCCATAAGTTGGCCCATGTGCCTTACATACTGCTTCCCAAATGGTTCGTTATGATAGACTGTATGGTTTCACTGCGTCATTAGAAATGCTTAATCACCGATACCACACGTGCGAAAGAATTTAGTGTGTGCTGCATCGCACACGATTGCATTTTGGAAGGCCTCTGGATCACTGTTCCATATCCCCGACGGTTTCTGGGTCGTGTGGGAAGGACCCCCTATCGCACACACTCACTTGGCGACGGTTCCGAAGGCCGTCGCAGAAAGGGGTTAAAACCGTTTGTTTAGGACCGACGCGTACTAGTGTACTGAAGTTTCATTTGAAAAACAAATGATCTCTGGTTTCCCTAGCCTGCAAAGGGCAAATAACACAATTTACCCCATCATCTAGATAACATTGCCTCCTCTCCACCATGTCCTTTGTGTTTAATCTGTCCATAATGAGCATCCAATCAAAAACCTTGATTTTCATTGTGCAAGAGGACTTCCAAATCCAAGAGGTCAAGGGGTTAAAGGACTCTGATGCAAAAGTATGGGAGTAAAACATCTTTGGTTTGTATCCCTTGGAAGTGCCATGCCAAAACCAGACATCCTTGGACCCAGGTGTTCTATTGTGGCCTTCCATCATAGACTGTAGAACGGTCAGGTCATCAAAAGCTTGGGCAGACAAAGGGAGATGGAAGTGCTGGAACATGTCTTGTGAGTCAAAAAACTCTTTAACAGTGATCCAAGGGTCCTTGGCATATGAAAAGAGGCTGGGGAATCTGTATTGAAGAGTAGAAACCTGCTGATCAAGCTGCCAGTTGTCTGACCACATGAGGGCAGTGTCTCCCTCATTTATCTGCACCCAAGAGCACTCTCCGGAGCTTTGCATGATCTTACATATATCTTCCCACCAGAAAGAGCAACAATCAGAAGTTCCCTGGGGCACCCTATCATGATAGTAAGAGTCCCAGATTAAAGACACCCAGGAAAGATCCTTCTTATTGAGAAAGTTATTTTCATGTTTGAGCAGAAGAGCTACATTCTGAACACCAAGGCTAAGAATACCAACACCCCCCTTGTTTTTTGGCCTACAAATAAGATCCCAAGCAGCAAGGGAAGGAGCAGACTCACCCCTATGTTTCCTCCAGAGGCATTGCCTCTGAATTCTTTCCAATTGCTTCAAAATTCTAGTAGGAACAACCAAACTGCAAAGGAAAAAATGGGCATAGAAGACAAGGCAGAGTTCAAAAACTGCAATCTTTCTCCTTGATTTTAAAAAGATGAGTTAGTTGTAATTCTTCTCTCCATGCAGTCCACCAATGGCATAAAATCAACCATTCTTGGCCTTGTAGTTCCCACAGGCAGCCCAAGATAAGTAAAAGGCATTTTTCCAATCTGACACCCAAAAGTAGTAGCTAATTCAGTCATCCGAGCAGAGTCCACATTGATTGGTATAATAAAGGATATGTGATAGTTCACATCAAGACCAGTGGACACAGAGAAAACCTGCAGCATGTCCTTCAGAGCAACAAGTTGATCCTTGTCAGCAGGCAAAATAATCAGTGTGTCATTAGCATACTGAATCACATGGTAATCTTGGTCATGACAAGGTATGGGCAGGTGGAGGATGCCTCTTCTAAACATGTCATTAATGACAGTCTGTAAAAGATCAGCAGCTAGGACAAAAAAGAAGGGGGGAGACAGGATCCCCCTGTCTAACTCCCTTTTTGCAGATGAACTTCCTACCAGGAACTCCATTAAGCAAAATAGATGAGGTACCTGTGGACAATAGCTACTTCATCCAAAGAATCCACTTCTCATTGAAACCCTTATATCTCAAAATTTGAACTATAGCCTCATGCTCTAGGGAATCAAAAGCCTTCTCAAAATCCAGTTTAAGTATTACAATTGGTCTCTTGGACTGGTGACACTGGTGCAAATACTCAAAAGTCCATCAATGCAATCTGAATAGTTTTGCTTTTATGAAACCATACTGGTTTTGTGAACACACTACATAATCACCTCTTGAAACCTATTAGTTGCCATCTTAGAAAGAAATTTAAGACCCATTCCAATTAAGGAGATAGGCCTAAAATCTCGCACCTCTTGGTGAGAGTTTTTAGGCACCAGTGATATATGAGTCATTAATATTTACCATCTTAGCGAGCCATCAAAGAAAGCCTGGGCCAGCTCATAAAAATCCTTAGAAATTATGTGCCAACACTTCTTAAAGAACAAACCATTAAACCCATCAGGATCTAGGGCTTTATCCATAGGCATATGCTTGACAACATTATCCATTTCCTCCTTCTCAAAAGTCTTAGTTAGAATATCTAAAGCCTCCACTGGAGTAATGAGGGATGAGAGGTCAAAACCCATGAAAATTCCCCTGGAAGAACCCATTATGTCTTTAAAACAATTCGAGATAATACCCTCCATTTGTGAATTGTCAGTGACCACAGTCCCATCAGGCAACTTTAAACTGGCAATGGAATTTCTTCTGTGTCTTTCAATAGCCATAGCATGAAAAAACTTTGTATTCTCACCTCCCACTTTAATGTACCTGATAGTACATCTTTTCTTCCAATAAATAAATTGGAGGTGAAGCAACTTCTCCACATGGACCTTAACCACTTTTCTGAAATTGGATTCATGTCTATAGAGTGGCATGTATTCCTCAAGCTCACCTAAGAGCACAATAACATTATTACATTTATAGACCAGGGTTTTCAGTTTGGAAATGTTCTTTTGCCACCTCTTAAGACACATTCTCAAGGACTTAAATTTATCAGCTATCCTAGCAACGATATGTCTCTTCCTGGAGTGTTTTTGCCATGAAGAATCAACACAATCCATAAAACCATCTAACTCAAGACAATAATTCTCAAACCTACAGAGGTTAGACTTGGGAATAGAAGTTTTAATGGTAACCACACAAGGCACATGATCAGATGCAGTTTTGCCTAGAGGTAGCACCTCAGTCATAGGATAGTCAGATATCCAATCAACAGAGGTGAAAAACCAGTCCAGCTGCTCAAGAAGTGGAATATCCTGCATGTTTGACCAAGTGTAAGATCTACCTTTGATAGGTAACTCCAAGAGGCCCAAGTGCCCAATTATTTCATTGAAGATGAACATGTCATTCAAATCACCACCAGGTAAGTTTCTATTATCCAAGGATCTCAAAAAATTAAAATCCCCTAGTAGCAACCAATTTTCATCCACAGGAATATTCACGTGATACAACCAGTTGACAAAATTATCCCTGGCTTCCCCCTGGCAAGGGCCATAAACAGCCACTAAAGTCCATCTCTCATTGTTTTGCCTGGAAACAAACTCAATCACCACTGCAAATTGCTGAACTTCCAATAAAGTCCCATCAAAGACAGAGGAGTTCCAAACAACAAGAATTCCACCAAAGGCCCCCAAAGAAGAAGCTCATGGAAAGTGGGCTTAAAACCATCATGCTGGGCCGAGCTTCTAGTGCATCTTCGAACCGAGATTTCAACGAGAGGCGTTGGCGCCAGAGTCTAGCGGGGCCTCCTTGCTTTTGCATGCACAGAGGGAGAAGGGATAGCATCGTGCGCAGCCCTCTCCGCATCATTAACAAAAAGAGCTCGAGCAACAGGTCAAGCAGGTGTCATGATGATGGAGATCATGGTGTCATGCCGGTGACGAAGATGATCATGGAGCCCCGAAGATGGAGATCAAAGGATCTATATGATATTGGCCATATCATGTCACTATTTGATTGCATGTGATGTTTATCATGTTTTGCATCTTGTTTACTTAGAACGACGATAGTAAATAAGACGATCCCTCATAATAATTTCAAGAAAGTGTTCCCCCTAACTGTGCGTCGTTGCGAAAGTTCGTTGTCTCGAAGCACCACGTGATGATCAGGTGTGATAGATTCTAACGTTCACATACAACGGGTGTAAGACAGAATTACACACGCATAAACACTTAGGTTAACTTGACGAGCCTAGCATGTACAGACATGGCCTCGGAACACAAGAGACCGAAAGGTCGAACATGAGTCGTATGGAGGATACGATCAACATGGAGATGTTCACCGATGATGACTAGTCTGTCTCACATGATGATCGGACACGGCCTAGTCGACTCGGATCATGTATCACTTAGATGACTAGAGGGATGTCTAATCTGAGTGGGAGTTCATTAAATAATTTGATTAGATGAACTTAATTATCATGAACTTAGTCTAAAACCTTTGCAAATATGTCTTGTAGATCAAATGGCCAACGCTCATGTCCACCTCAACTTCAACGCATTCCTAAAGAAAACCAAGCTGAAAGATGATGGCAGCAACTATACGGACTGGATCCGGAACTTGAGGATCATCCTCATAGCTGCAAAGAAAGATTATGTCCTAGAAGCACCGCTAGGTGAAGCTCCCATCGAGAGAACCAAGGCGTTATGAGCGCTTGGCAGTCTCGTCTTGATGATTACTCCCTCGTTTAGTGCGGCATGATTTACGATTTAGAACCGGGGCTCCAAAAGCGTTTTGAGCAACATGGAGCATATGAGATGTTCAAGAGCTGAAAATGGTTTTCCAAGCTCATGCCCGGTCGAGAGATATGAAGTCTCCGACAAGTTCTTGATTGTAAGATGGAGGAAAATAGTTACGTCGGTGAGCACATACTCAAAATGTGCAGGTTGCACAACCGCTTGACTCAGTGGGAGTTAATCTCCCGGATGGCCTTGATTATTGACAGGATCCTCGATCGCTTCCACCGAGCTACAAGAGCTTTGTGATGAACTTCAATATCCGGGATGGAAAAGACCATTCTGAGGTATATTCAATGCTGAAATCAGCGAGGCGAAATCAGAAGGAACATCAAGTGTTGATGGTGAATAAAACCACTAAGTTCAAGAAAGGCAAGGGTAAGAAGAACTTCAAGAAGGACGGCAAGGAGTTGCGAGCCCGTAAGCCGATTCTTGGGAAGAAATCAAAGAATGGACCCAAGCCTGAAACCGAGTGCTTTTATTGCAAGGGAAGCGGACACTGGAAGCGGAACTGCCCCAAATACTTAGCGGACAAGAAGGCCAGCAACACTAAAGGTATATGTGATATACATGTAATTGATGTGTACCTTACCAGTACTCATAGTAGCTCCTGGGTATTTGATACCGGTGCCGTTGCTCATATTTGTAACTCAAAGCAGGAGCTGCGGAATAAGCGGGGCGAAGGACGAGGTGACGCTGCGCATCGGGAATGGTTCCAAGGTCGATGTGATCGCCGTCGGCACGCTACCTCTACATTTACCTACGGGATTAGTTTTAAACCTCAATAATTGTTATTTAGTGCCAGCTTTGAGCATGAACATTGTATCTGGATCTCGTTTAATATGAGATGGCTACTCATTTAAATCCGAGAATAATGGTTGTTCTATTTATATGAGAGATATGTTTTATGGTCATGCCCCGATGGTCAATGGTTTATTCTTAATGAATCTCGATAGTGATGTTACACATATTCATAGTGTGAATACCAAAAGATGTAAAGTTGATAACGATAGTCCCACATACTTGTGGCACTTCCGCCTTGGTCACATTGGTGTCAAGCGCATGAAGAAGCTCCATGCTGATGGACTTTTAGAGTCTCTCGATTATGAATCATTTGACACATGCGAACCATGCCTCATGGGCAAAATGACCAAGACTCGGTTCTCCAGAACAATGGAGCGAGCAACCAACTTATTGGAAATCATACATACTGATGTGTGCGGTCCAATAAGCATTGAGGCTCAAGGAGGATATCGTTACGTTCTCACTCTCACTGACGACTTGAGTAGATATGGGTATGTCTACTTGATGAAACACAAGTCTGAGACCTTTGAAAAGTTCAAGGAATTTCATAATGAGGTAGAGAATCAACGTGACGGAAAAATAAAGTTCTTACGATCAGATCGTGGAGGAGAATATTTAAGTCACGAATTTGGTACGCACTTAAGGAAATGTGGAATCGTTTCACAACTCACGCCGCCTGGAACACCTCATCGTAACGGTGTGTCCGAACGTCGTAATCGCACTTTATTGGATATGGTGCGGTCTATGATGTCTCTTACCGATTTACCGCTATCATTTTGGGGATACGCTCTAGAGACAGCTACATTCACTCTAAATAGGGCACCGTCTAAATCCATTGAGACGACACCGTATGAATTATGGTTTGGGGAGAAACCTAAGTTATCGTTTCTAAAAGTTTGGGGATGCGATGCTTATGTCAAGAAACTTCAACCTGAAAAGCTCGAACCCAAGTCAGAAAAATGCGTCTTCATAGGATATCCTAAGGAAACCATTGGGTATACCTTCTACCTCAGATCCGAAGGCAAGATCTTTGTTGCCAAGAATGGGTCCTTTCTGGAGAAAGAGTTTCTCTCGAGAGAAGTAAGTGGGAGGAAAGTGGAACTTGATGAAGTACTACCTCTTGAACCAAAGAGTAGAGCAACTCAGAAGATGTTCTGTGGTGCCAAAACAAGCGAAGAGGAAGTTAATGATGATGATCAAGGTACTTGGATCAAGTTACTCTTGAACTTCGTGGTCCACGAGGACACGTTCCACACCCAGTGGTATGGCAACCCTGTCCCGGAAATCATGTTGTTGAACAACGGTGAACCTTGAACTATGAAGAAGCGATGGCGGGCCCAGATTCCAACAAATGGCTTGAAGCCATGCAATCCGAGATAGGATCCATGTATGAAAACAAAGTATGGACTTTGACAGACTTGCCCGATGATCGGCAAGCTATAGAAAACAAATGGATCTTTAAGAAGAAGACGGACGCAGATGGTAATGTTACCATCTATAAAGCTCGACTTGTCGCTAAGGGTTATCGACAAGTTCAAGGGGTTGACTACGATGAGACATTCTCTCACGTAGCGAAGCTAAAGTCCGTCCGAATCATGTTAGCAATTGTCGCATACTATGATTATGAGATATGGCAAATGGACGTCAAAACGGCATTCCTTAATGGCCATCTTACGGAAGAAATGTATATGATGCAGCCAGAGGGTTTTGTCGACCCTGAGAATGCTAACAAGGTATGCAAGCTCCAGCGATCCATTTATGGGCTGGTGCAAGCATCTCGGAGTTGGAACATTCGCTTTGATGAGATGATCAAAGCGTTTGGGTTTATCTGAGACTTATGGAGAAGCTGCGTTTACAAGAAAGTGAGTGGGAGCTCAGAAGCGTTTCTCATATTATATGTAGATGACATACTTTTGATGGGAAATGATATAGAACTTTTGACAACATTAAGGCCTACTTGAATAAGTGTTTTCAATGAAGGACCTTGGAGAAGCTGCTTACATATTAGGCATCAAGATCTATAGGGATAGATCAAGACGCCTCATAGGTCTTTCACAAAGCACATACCTTGATAAGATATTGAAGAAGTTCAATATGGATCAGTCCAAGAAAGGGTTCTTGCCTGTATTGCAAGGTGTGAGATTGAACTCGGCTCAATGCCCGACCACGGCAGAAGATAAAGAAGAGATGAGTGTCATCCCCTATGCCTCAGCCATAGGATCTATTATGTATGCCATGCTGTGTACCAGACTTGATGTAAACCTTGCCGTAAGTTTGATAGCAAGGTACCAAAGTAATCCCGGCAAGGAACACTGGACAGCGGTCAAGAATATCCTGAAGTACCTGAAAAGGACAAAGGACATGTTTCTCGTCTATGGAGGTGACGAAGAGCTCGTCGTAAATGGTTACGTCGACGCTAGCTTCGACACAGATCTGGATGACTCTAAGTCACAAACTGGATACGTGTTTATTTTGAATGGTGGGGCAGTAAGCTAGTGTGGTTGGAAGCAAAGCGTCTTGGCGGGATCTACATGTGAAGCGGAGTACATGGCAGCCTCGAAGGCAGCGCATGAAGCAATCTGGGTGAAGGAGTTCATCACCGACCTAGGAGTCATACCCAATGCGTCGGGGCCAATCGCACTCTTCTGTGACAACACTGGAGCTATTGCACTTGCCAATGAGCCCAGGTTTCACAAGAAGACCAGGCACATCAAGCGTCGCTTCAACTCCATTCGTGAAAATGTTCAAGATGGAGACATAGATATTTGTAAAGTGCATACGGACCTGAATGTAGCAGATCCGTTGACTAAACCTCTCCCTAGAGCAAAACATGATCAACACCAGAATTCCATGGGTGTTCGATTCATCACAATGTAACTAGATGATTGACTCTAGTGCAAGTGGGAGACTGTTGGAAATATGCCCTAGAGGCAATAATAAAATGGTTATTATTATATTTCTTTGTTAATGATAATAGTCTATTATTCATGCTATAATTGTGTTATTCGGAAATCGTAATACATGTGTGAATACATAGACCACAACGTGTCCCTAGTGAGCCTCTAGTTGACTAGCTCGTTGATCAACAGATAGTCATGGTTTCCTGACTATGGACATTGGATGTCATTGATAACGGGATCACATCATTGGGAGAATGATGTGATGGACAAGACCCAATCCTAAGCATAGCTCAAAGATCGTGTAGCTCGTTTAGCTAGAGCTTTTCCAAATGTCAAGTATCATTTCCTTAGACCATGAGATTGTGCAACTCCCGGATACCGTAGGAGTGCTTTGGGTGTGCCAAACGTCACAACGTAACTGGGTGACTATAAAGGTACACTACAAGTATCTCCGAAAGTGTCTGTTGGGTTGGCACGAATCGAGACTGGGATTTGTCACTCCATATGACGAAGAGGTATCTCTGGGCCCACTCGGTAATGCATCATCATAATGAGCTCAATGTGACCAAGTGTCTGGTCACGGGATCATGCATTACGGTACGAGTAAAGTGACTTGCTGGTAACGAGATTTAAACGAGGTATTGGGATACCGACGATCGAATCTCGGGCAAGTAACGTACCGATTGACAAAGGGAATTGTATACGGGGTTGCTTGAATCCTCGACATCGTGGTTCATCCGATGAGATCATCGAGGAGCATGTGGGAGCCAACATGGGTATCCAGATCCCGCTGTTGGTTATTGACCGGAGAGGCGTCTCGGTCATGTCTGCATGTCTCCCGAACCCATAGGGTCTACACACTTAAGGTTTGGTGACGCTAGGGTTGTAGAGATATGAGTATGCAGTAACTTGAAAGTTGTTCGGAGTCCCGGATCAGATCCCAGACGTCACGAGGAGTTCCGGAATGGTCCGGAGGTAAAGAATTATATATATGGAAGTCAGGTTTCGGCCATCGGGAAAGTTTCGGGGTCACGGTATTGTCTGGGACCACCTAAGGGTCCCGGGTCCATCGGTGGGGCCACCTATCCGGAGGGCCCCATGGGCTGAAGTGGGAGGGGAACCAGCCCCTGGTGGGCTGGTGCGCCCCCCCTTGGGCCCCCCTACGCTTAGGGTTGGGAAACCCTAGGGGTGGGGGCACCTCCACCTGGCTTGGGGGGGAAGCCACCCCCCTGGCCGCTGCCCCCCTTGGAGATCCCATCTCTAGGGCCGGTGCCCCCCCTAGGGGGCCTATATAAAGAGGGGGGAGGGAGGGCAGCCGCACCCATGCCATAGGCGCCTCCCTCTCCCCTTCCTACACCTCTCCCTCTCGCAGACGCTTGGCGAAGCCCTGCCTGGATCGCTGCTGCATCCACCACCACGCTGTCGTACTGCCGGATCTTCATCAACCTCTCCTTTCCCCTTGCTGGATCAAGAAGGAGGAGCCGTCTTCCCAACCGTACGTGTGTTGAACGCGGAGGTGCTCTCCGTTCAACACTAGGATCATCGGTGATTTGGATCACGACGAGTACGACTCCCTCAACCCCGTTCTCTTGAACGCTTCCGCTCGCGATGTACAAGGGTATGTAGATGCACTCCTTTCTCTCGTTGCTAGATGAACTCATAGATTGATCTTGGTGAAACCGTAGAAAATTTTTATTTTCTGCAATGTTCCCCAACAGTGGCATCATGAGCTAGGTCTATGCGTAGTTCTCTTTGCACGAGTAGAACACAAACTTGTTGTGGGCGTAGATGTTGTCAACTTTCTTGCCACTACTAGTCTTATTTTTCTTCAGCGGTATTGTGGGATGAAGCGGCCCGGACCGACCTTACACATACGCTTACGTGAGACAGGTTCCACCGACTGACATACACTAGTTGCATAAGGTGGCTAGCGGGTGTCTGTCTCTCCCACTTTAGTTGGAGCGGATTCGCTGAAAAGGGTCCTTATGAAGGGTAAATAGAAGTTGACAAATCACGTTGTGGCTTTTACGTAGGTAATAAAACGTTCTTGCTAGAACCCTATTGCAGCGACGTAAAACATGCAACAACAATTAGAGGACATCTAACTTGTTTTTGCAGCATGTGATTGTGATGTGATATGGCCAAAAGTTGTGATGAATGATGAATGATATATATGTGATGTATGAGATCATGTTCTTGTAATAGGAATCACGACTTGCATGTCGATGAGTATGAAAACCGGCAGGAGCCATAGGAGTTGTCTTAATTATTGTATGACCTACGTGTCATTGGTTCAACGCCATGTAATTACTTTACTTTATTGCTAAACTATTAGCCATAGTAGTAAAAGTAATAGTTGGCGAGCAACCCCATGGAGACACGATGATGGAGATCATGATGATGGAGATCATGGTGTCATGCCGGTGACGAAGATGATCATGGAGCCCCGAAGATGGAGATCAAAGGAGCTATATGATATTGGCCATATCATGTCACTATTTGATTGCATGTGATGTTTATCATGTTTTGCATATTGTTTACTTAGAACGACGGTAGTAAATAAGATGATCCCTCATAATAATTTCAAGAAAGTGTTCCCCCTAACTGTGCGCCGTTGCGAAAGTTCGTTGTCTCGAAGCACCACGTGATGATCGGGTGTGATAGATTCTAACGTTCACATACAATGGGTGTAAGACAGAATTACACACGCATAAACACTTAGGTTAACTTGACGAGCCTAGCATGTACAGACATGGCCTCGGAACACAAGAGACCGAAAGGTCGAACATGAGTCATATGGAAGATACGATCAACATGGAGATGTTCACCGATGATGACTAGTCCGTCACACGTGATGATCGGACACGGCCTAGTCGACTCGGATCATGTATCACTTAGATGACTAGAGGGATGTCTAATCTGAGTGGGAGTTCATTAAATAATTTGATTAGATGAACTTAATTATCATGAACTTAGTCTAAAACCTTTGCAAATATGTCTTGTAGATCAAATGGCCAACGCTCATGTCCACCTCAACTTCAACGCATTCATAGAGAAAACCAAGCTGAAAGATGATGGCAGCAATCATGCGGGCCGGGTCCGGAACACGAGGATCATCCTCATAGCTACAAAGAAAGATTATGTCCTAGAAGCACCGCTATTTGAAGCTCCATCCTGAGAACCAAGGCGTTATGAGCGCTTGGCGGTCTCGTCTTGATAGTTACTCCCTCGTTCGGTCGGCATGCTTTACGATTTAGAACCGGGGCTCCAAAAGCGTTTTGAGCAACACGGAGCATATGAGATGTTCAAGAGATGAAAATGGTTTTCCAAGCTCATGCCCGGGTCGAGAGATATGAAGTCTCCGACAAGTTCTTCAGTTGTAAGATGGAGGAAAATACTTCTGTCAGTGAGCACATACTCAAAATGTCTGGGTTGCACAACCGCTTGACTCAGCTGGGAGTTAATCTCCCGGATGACGCAATTATTGACAGAATCCTCCAATTGCTTCCACCGAGCTACAAGAGCTTTTTGATGAACTTCAATATGTAGGGGATGGAAAAGACCATTCCTGAGGTATATTCAATGCTGAAATCAGCAGAGGTAGAAATCAAGAAGGAACATCAAGTGTTGATGGTGAATAAAACCACTAAGTTCAAGAAAGGCAAGGGTAAGAAGAACTTCAAGAAGGACGGCAAGGGAGTTTCCGCGCCCGGTAAGCCAGTTGCCGGGAAGAAGTCAAAGAATGGACCCAAGCCTGAAACTGAGTGCTTTTCTTGCAAGGGAAGCGGACACTGGAAGCGGAACTGCCCCAAATACTTAGCGGACAAGAAGGCCGGCAACACTAAAGGTATATGTGATATACATGTAATTGATGTGTACCTTACCAGTACTCGTAGTAGCTCCTGGGTATTTGATACCGGTGTCGTTGCTCATATTTGTAACTCAAAGCAGGAGTTGCGGAATAAGTGGAGACTAGCGAAGGACGAGGTGACGATGCGCGTCGGGAATGGTTCCAAGGTCGATGTGATCACCATCGGCACGCTACCTCTACATTTACCTACGGGATTAGTTTTAAACCTCAATAATTGTTATTTAGTGCCAGCTTTGAGCATGAACATTGTATCTAGATCTCGTTTAATACGAGATGGCTACTCATTTAAATCCGAGAATATTGGTTGTTCTATTTATATGAGAGATATGTTTTATGGTCATGCCCCGATGGTCAATGGTTTATTCTTAATGAATCTCGAACGTGATGTTACACATATTCATAGTGTGAATACCAAAAGATGTAAAGTTGATAACGATAGTCTCACATACTTGTGGCACTGCCGCCTTGGTCACATTGGTGTCAAGCGCATGAAGAAGCTCCATGCTGATGGACTTTTAGAGTCTCTCGATTATGAATCATTTGACACATGCAAACCATGCCTCATGGGCAAAATGACCAAGACTCGGTTCTCCGGAACAATGGAGCGAGCAACCAACTTATTGGAAATCATACATCTTGATGTAAAAGCGGTCCAATGAGCGTTGAGGCTCGCGGAGGATATCGTTATGTTCTCACTCTCACTGACGACTTGAGTAGATATGGGTATGTCTACTTGATGAAACACAAGTGAGGGAGTCCTGGATTAGGGGGTGTCCGGATAGCCGGACTACCATCATTAGTCGAACTATCATTTGCCGGACTATCATCATCGACCGGACTCCAAGACTATGAATATACAAGATTGAAGACTTCACCCCGTGTCCGGATGGGACTTTCCTTGGCGTGGAAGGCAAGCTTGGCGATCTGGATATGTAGATCTCCTACCATTGTAATCGACTCTATGTAACCCTAGCCCTCTCGGTGTCTATATAAACCGGATGGCTTTAGTCCGTAGGACAACAATCACAACAACCCTTACAATCATACCATAGGCTAGCTTCTTGGGTTTAGCCTCCTTGATCTCGTGGTAGATCCACTCTTGTAAAAATCCACAATAGCAATATCAATCAAGCAGGGGCGTGGGTTTTACCTCCATCAAGAGGGCCCGAACTCAGGTAAACATCGTGTCCCTTGTCTCCTGTTACCATCCGCCTAGACGCACGTTCGGGACCCCTACCCGAGATCCGCCGGTTTTGACACCGACATTGGTGCTTTCATTGAGAGTTCCTCGTGTCGTCACCGATAGGCTTGATGGCCTCTTCAATCAACAACGACGCAGTCTGGGTGAGACCTTTCTCCCGGACAGATCTTCGTATTCGGCAGCCAGCTGCGCGGGCCAACTCCCTTGGCCATCTGGAGCAGATCGAAGCTACGCCCCGGCCGTCGAGTCAGGTTTGAAGCCTAAACTTCACGGCCGATATCCGCGGGGACTTGATCCTCGATGGATCGAGCCATAGCCGAAGCGCTTGTGCTGTCACGATGGGCATGATCTAACTCGCCGCGGACAACACCTTGAGGTCGCACCGGATCCGCTCCGACTCATAGTCCGGAGCCGATCGCTCGAATCGAGGACGGATGGCTGGACACCGCCGAGAGCCGCAATTCCTCGGCGATGGGCGAACACTTACCTTGTCCCACGTAAAACCCATGACTCCGAGGTGCCGGACTCCCTGCCGGACTCCGAACCTCCTGCGCCCCTGCCAGTCGAATCCGATTGGGCGCCGATCATGGAATTCACCGCCGCGGACATCTTTCAGCACTCGCCCTTCGGCGATATCATAAATTCATTGAAGCATCTCTCGCTATCCGGAGAGCCTGGCGAACTACGGCCGGGGCGGTTGGGATGCGGATGACGAAGAAATTCAGATCCCACCCACCACCCACTTCAGAGCCACCGGCGATTTATTTAACCGACTACGACTCCGACCAAGACATCGACGGTATGGAAGACGATGCGGAGACTACCAAGAACCAAAGGTGCCTACGGACACCGAAAACCACCTCGTCATCGACATATACATGGTGGACACCCCAAAAGATGGGGACGCGAAGAAGCAGCGGAGGCCGATTCCTTAAAGAACAGCCCAAGCGCCCGCGTCGTGGCGCCCTCTAAATCCCGCCACGGCAAGAATGGAGATTCCGCACGGAGATAATAACACCCGAGAAAGTGCCGAAGACAACTCCCTCCAAAGACGATCCAGCGGGGAGGCGAAGCAAGCCCTCGGGAGAGGGCGGCGATTTAAGAGGTCGAGGATGACAATTACTTACCTCCTCCGGAGACGAGGCAAGCCTCGGCGACAGCGAATTCATCGTGCCTGAGGATCCCGTCGAACAAGAGCATTTTAGACGCAGGCTAATGGCCACGGCAAACAGCCTAAAGAAAAAGCAACAACAGCTTCAAGCTGATCAAGACATATTGGCCGACAGATGGACCGAGGTCCTCGCGGCCGAAGAGTATGAACTCGAACGCCCTCAAAAGTTACCCAAAACGCAAGTTGCTCCCCGATTAGAGGAGGCAGCATCACCAGCGCTGTCTGGCAGACCGACCACCTCGTGGCGCGATAGAGAGCGTGCAAGCCCTCCACCAAAACCGCACCCGGCATCGCTCTAAAAGCAGGAAGCCACGGGGAACGCGCGGACTTATGAGATATATTGGAGGACAAGGCAAGACAATCCAGATCTATCTATGGATCGCGTGGGCGCCCGACCCACGCATTTAATACCGTCGCACGGATACAACTACTCGGCCGGGCGAACACAGCAGATAACGCTCTCTCGAGCTACGTCGCGATATTGCTCAATCTGAGGCGCCGCACACCCACTATGCTTCACCGACGAAGTAATGGATCATCAAATCCTCAAGGGTTCAAACCCGTTAATATCGAATCCTACGATGGCACAACAGACCCAGCGGTGCGGATTGAGGATTATCTCCTCCATATACACATGGCCCGTGGCGGCAATCTTCACGCCATCAAATATCTCCCGCTCAAGCTTAAAGGACCAGCTCGGCATTGGCTTAACAGCCTGCCCGCAGAGTCAATTGGATGTTTGGGAAGACCGGAAGCCGCATTCCTCGACAACTTCCGTGGCACGCGCGTAATGCGACCATCGGACGAGATGACCTAAGCCACATAATCCAGCAGCCGACGAATCGGCCGAGCAATTACGGACACGGTTCTTAACAAAGTCGACTGTCCGGATGCAGAGGCACTCGCTGCCTTCAAACATAACATCCGCGACGAGTGGCTGGCCCGGCACCTAGGACAGGAGAAGCCGAAATCCATGGCAGCCCTCACATCCCTCATGACCCGCTTCACATGCGGGAGAGGATAGCTGGCTCGCTCGCAGATAACAACCTCAAAGAAAAACGCTGGCAGTCCGGATACCAAGGACCGCAATGGCAGGTTGCGTCGAAACAAAACAAACGCCGCATTAACGGCGACAACAATGAGGATATGGCAGTCAACGCCGGATTCCGAGGCTCCAAACCCGGTCAACGAAAGAAGCCATTCAAAAGAACCACTCCGGGCCCGTCCAATCTGGACCGAATACTCGACCGCTCTTGTCAAATACATGGAACCCCGAAAAGCCAGCTAACCATACCAACAGAGATTGTTGGGTATTCAAGCAGCAGCAAATTAATCGCCGAAAATAGTGGCAAGGGCTACACAGCGATGACGAGGAGGAGACCCGCCGCCGAACAACAGAGGACAAAGGATTCCCCCCTCAAGTTCGGGCGGTAAACATGATATACGCATAGCATATTCCCAAGAGGGAGCGAGCGTGCACTAAAGGACGATATCGCGATGGAGCCAGATCGCCCCAAAATTCAACCCATGGTCCTCTTGCCCGATCACTTTCGATCAAGAGACCATCCGACCAATATCCGCCATGGCGGATTCGCCGCATTGGTTTTAGACCCAATCGTTGATGGATTTCACCTCACGAGTCCCGATGGATGGCGGCGTGAGCTCTGAACCTGCTTTATCGGGATACAAAGGCGTAAGATGGGCATAGACCCTTCAAGGATTAAACCTACAACGACGACCTTCAAAGGCGCCATACCGGTGTCGAGGCCAATTGTACGAGCTCGATTACATCGAAGTGGTCTTGGATCCCGGATAATTTCCGCGAGAGTTAATCTTCGACATAGTCCCGTTCCGCAGCGGCTATCACGCTCTGCTCGGACGAACGGCGTTTGCAAAATTCAATGCGGTGCCGCATTATGCATACCTTAAGCTCAAGATGCCAGGCCCTCGTGGAGTCATCACGGTCAATGGAAACACGAAACGCTCCCTCCGAATGGAGGAACATACAGCGGCTCTCGCGGCAGAAGTATAGAGCAGCCTTTTAAGGCAATTCTCGAGTCCGGCCGTTAAACGACCGGACATGACCAAACGTGCCCGGAGCAACATCAACCAAGACCACTGCATGTTCCGTGCAGCAGTAGCAATGCGGCCCCAACCCCAGCCCTCGCAAAATTGCAAGACAAACTCTCCACAGACATAATTACGCCTGGAGATACCATGGGCATAGGGGAAGGCACAACCACAACAGACCCAGTGCGGTTCGACCACACCAGGGCTCCCAAGTGTGTCGCTCTTTTTCTTTTATTTTCTCTTTTTTACAGAACTCAGTCCGGGCGAACCCGCCAACTCATGATGCAACAGCCGAGGAAGGACAAAGGCGCGATTTAACACTCGTGGTCTCCATCACGAGCATTAAATTTGTTAAAATACAACATTCCACGGCCTACCCACGAGGGAGACGCCTTTAATTCGTCCAATCCTTTGCTTTCCGCACTATTTGTATCATTCCGCACTGATAGCATATCTTCTCGAATAAAATGCAGCACTTTTGCCTATAATTGCATTACTTTATATATATATATATATGTGTGTTCATTTACGACATGTTGCACCCGTGCATCTTGGTACGCCAAACACACCAGGGGCTTATGTCCTCCGCTTTATGGTGTGATAAAGTCCGACACTTTCACAAGTGCGGCACCCGAACTTATAGCATTATATGAATCAGCTCGAATCATGCATTGGGTCAATAGTTGGGTTTGCCCGCTCCCATGTTCGCACCTTACGCCCGCTCTATCGGCTAAGGTAGCACTGGGAGAACCACTGCGATTGCGCCTGGTTGAGTCGGGTTAACGCCTCGATGGAGAAAGCTAAAACTGACCGGCATGATAAGGCGAGACTGGTCGCTGTTCGAGAGGTCCTTTCGGTCCTTAAAGACCTCGCCGCTTGAGCGAAGTTCGGATTATGTCCGATGAAGGCGTGATAGCGCCCCAATTCGGTCTTCCGAATACTAGGGGCTTCACGAAATTTAAAATTATAGAATTCTATGGCTAAGTGAGAGTGTTCAAGCACTATAAGTCCGGTTGCCTTGTTCGTTGTGTTGAGCACCTCCTAGATGGACCCAAAATGGGAACAAGAGTGCTCAAGTTTATCCCAACACCCCAAAGACTGTGGCATGGGGGCTGAAGCCGACGACTTGCCATCTCTCGATTTAATAAACGGCCGCATGTAAGGTAATATTTCAAATTAAACAAGCGTTGCTTAGCGATATGAACAAGGTTTTCAGCGCATGTGATAACACATTGCGAATTCACTCAAAATTACATCCCTGGGCACTCATCCGCAATCTTGCGGCACCCTTCAGACAGCCTTTATAACGCCCCGATGCGGCTATATCTCCCACGTGTCGAGGCACGACTTAGAGGCATAACCGCATTGAAAGCAATGTCGCAAGTGAGGTAATCTTCACACAACCCATGTAATAAATAAGGGAAAGATACATAGTTGGCTTACAATGCCACTTCACACAAGTACATAAATAAACATCCATCATTCGAGTACACTCAAGGTCCCACTACGGAACCAAAATAAAAGAAGATACCCCAAATGCTACACAGATCCCGAATCGTCCCAACTGGGCACCACTCACGATCATCCGGAAAAGACACATAGCACTTGTACTTGAAATGCCCTTGTCGATACCACGCTTCACCTTTTTCACCATGGTATCCGAAGTTGAGCCTCACGAATCTGATCTTCCAAAGTAGGAGAGACTATGAGGTTGGCAAGAAAGCCTTGAGGAACAACTTGAAGATTCAGCTTGCGGAAAGATTCACAGAGATCCGCTGAAAGGGCTTGAGGATTAGGCATTGCGATAAGCTTTCTGCTCAAAGCATCTGCAATGACATTGGCTTTGCCGGAGTATATTCAATACTTGGGTTGTACTCTTGAATCATTTCACCCATCGAGTCTGCCTGAGGTTGAGGTTGGGTTGAGTGAAGATGTACTTGAGACTCTTGTGATCGGTGAAAATGTCCACTTTCCTTCCCAACAAGAGATGTCTCCACGTTATCAATGCATGGACAACTGCCGCCAACTCAAGATCGTGAGTGGGGTAGTTCTTCTCGTTAGGCTTCAAGCTGGCGAGAGGTATAAGCCACAACTCTTTTCTCTTGCATTAACACAGCACCGAGACCTTGAAGAGAAGCATCACGAAAACTTCAAATGGCTTGGATTCATCAGAGGAGTCGAGCAGGGAGCTGTGACGAGTTTCTCTTTGAGGGTATTGAAAGCAACGTCACACTCGGGAGACCAAACATACTTCACATGCTTCTGGAGAAGGTTGGAAAGAGGCTTTGCAATCTTGGAGAAGTTCTCAACGAATCTTCGGCAATAGCTTGCAAGACCAAGAAAATCATGAGCTGCTTTACATTCGAGGAGGTTCCCAATTCACAATTGCGGACACCTTCTCGGGATTAACAAATGATGCCCTTGGCGAGATGATATGACCAAGATAAAGCACTTCATCAAGCCAAAATTCACATTTGAAGAACTTAGCATAGAATTGGTACTCTCTCGAGCTTGTCTAGCACCAATCGCAAATGTTTGGCATGATCCTTCTTATTCTTGGAGAAGACCAAAATATCATCAAGATAGACCAAGACGAATTCATTGGTGTAGGGGTTGAATATGAAGTTCATCATCCGAGAGAAAGTTGGAGGAGCATTGACGAGGCCGAAAGACATGACAAGATATTCATAAGAACCAAAGCTTGTTCGAATGCTGTCTTGGGAATATCTTGTTCACGAATGCGAATCGATGATAACCCATACGAAGGTCAAGCTTGGAGAACAACTTTAGCACCTTTGAGTTGCTCGAAAAGCTCATTGATGTTGGGAAGTGGATACTTGTTCTTGATTGTCTTCTTATTCAATGGACGGTAATCGACGCAAAGTCGGTCCGTGCCATCCTTCTTCCGGACAAAAAGAACACCACAACCCCAAGGAGATGAACTCGGTCGATCAAACCCAGACGCTCTTGTTCATCGAGCTGCTTCTTCAATTCCTTCAGCTCATCAGGTCCAAGCTTGTAAGGACGCTTGCAAACGGGTTCATGCGGGCTCAAGATCGATAACGAACTCAATCGGCGAGGAGGCATACCCGAAGCTCTTACGGAAAGACATCTTGGTACTCACAAACGATCGGAATCGAGAGATGGCATTCAGTTCGCCCTTCTCATTGAGAGAAAACAACCAATAGTTTCATCACGAGCGGCATAGATGATCACATCATTAGAAGAGTGAGTCAATTGAATTTCCCTGGCAGCACAATCAATCTGAGCTTTGTGCTGATAAAGCCAGTCCATTCCGAGAATAAGATCAATATCCGAGTCACCAAGAACAATTGGTTTAGCCAGAAACCTATAATCGCCCATCTTGATAGAAACATCCGGGACATAATTATTAGCTGTCATATGCTTACCCGGGGACACAATTGATAAGGAACTAGGCAATTCTTGATAACCCAATTCATGCTTAGATGCAAATGGTCTTGAGATGAAACAATGCGATGCACCAAAGATCAAATAAGACTTTTGCAGAATATCATTAATCGAGAGATTACCCATTATCACATCGGAAGAATCCTCCGCTTGAGTTGCATTCATCATATTGACCTTGGCATGCTTTGGATTATGCTTGACCACCGCATTGCTGGAAGATTTCACAGGGAGGAGGAGGCGGAAGACGCCTCTGGTTGAAGCACTTGTTCAGATAGTGACCCTTCTGCGACACTTGTTGCAAGTGACCTCGTAGAGCGGACGGTGGTAAGGAGCACTTGACCTTGGAGCTTGAGAATTAGACTTGTTCGATAGCTTGGGTTGGGTGGGTGGGAAGATCCACGGCCACCTGAGTTCTTCTGCTGATAAGGCCGACGGAACGGAGGAGGAGGAAGGTAGAACTTCTGCTGCTTAGCTGCCACTTGAGAGGAAGAAGAGGACTGAATCGCATCCCCGATTCTCTTCTTAGAAGCCTCACATTTGAGCTGGGCAGCTTCTTGCTTGAGCCATGTTCTAGAAATCATCATACTTATCTCGCTCAAACAGCACAAGAGGTAATTACAGATCTTCTCTCGGACCACCTCTGAATTGATAGATCATACTCTTCTCATCAGTCGTCTTGCTTAGCAAAACGAGCGAGCTTCGAACTGGATATTGTATTGATAGACAGACATGTTGCCCTGCTTGAGATTGCGGAACTCCTCACGCTTGCTCTCAACAACACTTTTCGAATGTGATGAGCTCAAAATCACGGCGGAACTCATCCTGTAATGACACAACCTCCTCTGGAATCTTTGTATTGCTGGTACCACTCAAAGAGCTTGATCCTTGAGTTGAAACAATGCAAACTTGACAAAGTCCTCGTGTCCGACATTGCTACTGATCAAAATGCTTGCAGATGTCCACTAACCAATCGTCGGCGTCGTGGCCTCGACACGTAAACCGAAAGACTTCGCTGATTAGCGAGGAACCGAGAGTAGCAAAGTGTGGCTGGTTGTTGCCTTGACCTTGATTTCCTTGATTGCCTTGCCCTGATGCGTTCTTGCAAGAGCTGCAAAATCATCGAGCATTGGCATTGGTGGCTGCCATGATAGCTTGCCGTGCCTCCGGAGGCGGAGGTGGAGGTGGAGGTGGAGGTTCGATGATCCCCATCATTGCGATCCGGATTCGACGCGTTGGCGGAGCCATCTGAAGAGGGTGACATCCGTTAGTCCTTTGATAGACAAAAGATAAGTAGAATCAACGGATAGAAATTGCAACATATAGTCTTCACAATAAACATTCGAACAAGAATGAACGAATGAATTCCAAAGTTAATCATCACACGTCCATTAAGGTGAGAAGCCACTTAGATAAAGATATGGAAACAACATATGTCTTAGAAACAAATCGAATATCACAACTGAAAACAAAAGATTGGCTTCTAGAATGAGCCGGAACAAACACATGATAGAGATTTCGCCCAAAGTGTTCGTGGTGGGGCCCACACGGACACGACGTATAGCGGACGTCACGAATGACAAACAAGACGTCCCCGAATCAGCATAGCCAAGGATTCTTTAAGACGTCTCGCGACCACTGTAAATTGACCGTGAATGGGCGGACCACTAGACGTTGAACCCCAATCTCAAATCATACATCTGTCGGAAAGAATATCCTGTAAGCTACTAGAATTCCCACCTATAAACTCCCGAAACTTTCTGGTTATGCAATTTGGTGTTGGGGATACAGGGACACAAAATATATCACCCAAACTAACAATACCTAGATCCAGCAGTATCCATCCGTCAACACATAACCAAGAAATCCTCGAAATCGTGTACCTCGACCTTCAAAAACATCCATTATACAAGTCATGGCAATATTCTCCTTTCGCCACAATCTTTGGGCTATCGGGTTATCTCACCAACAACTGCACAAAAGAGATTTCGATGTCGGCAAAACTCGTATTCCAGAATCTGCAACGATAAAATTGTGACGACAACACCTCGGAGCTCAACTCCCCGGACACCGCCACAACCCCTAAATGTCGAGGCACCAAGAACAATGTTCTCGTCACAAAACCATCGGAACGATTCCAAGATACCCACGTGATCCTAAATTTTTTAGTGAAATTTGAGGAGAGAAGAGTCAAAACTCTACGTCGGGAGACCTCACAGAGCTACGAAGGACCTGGAAGTAAAAGAATCCTACTCTCGATATATATAATCCTAAGACTCAAAACATTTTCCATTCTAGACTCAACAACGCCAACAAACAATCAAGTAGGGGCTCCTAAGTCGGGAAGGCTCGATTACCAACTTGTAACGCCCGATGCGGCTATATCTCCCACGTGTCGAGGCACGACTTAGAGGCATAACCGCATTGAAAGCAATGTCGCAAGTGAGGTAATCTTCACACAACCCATGTAATAAATAAGGAAAGATACATAGTTGGCTTACAATGCCACTTCACACAAGACATAAATAAACATCCATCATTCAGAGTACACTCAAGGTCCGACTACGGAACCAAAATAAAAGAAGATACCCCAAATGCTACACAGATCCCCGAATCGTCCCAACTGGGCACCACTACTGATCATCTGGAAAAGACACATAGTAACGACCACGTTCCTCGTCGAACTCCCACTTGAGCTCGGTTGAGTCACCTGCACTGGCATCGTCGGAACCTGCAACTGTTTTGGAAGTATCTGTGAGTCACGGGGACTCAGCAATCTCACACCCGCGAGATCAAGACTATTTAAGCTTATAGGAAGGACAGGGAAGTAAAGTGGAGCTGCAGCAAGCGACTAGCATATATGGTGGCTATTTCGCAAAAGAGAGCGAGAAGAGGAGCAAAGCACGGTCGTGAAACTAATAGCGATCAAGAAGTGATCCTGAACTACTTACGTCAGACATAACTCCAACACCGTGTTCACTTCCCGGACTCCGCCGAGAAGAGACCATCACGGTTACACACGCGGTTGATGTGTATTTTATTTGAGGTCAACTTTGGGTTTTCTACAACCGGACATTAACAAATTCCCATCTGCCTCATAACCGCGGGCACGGCTTTCGAAAGATATTACCTGCAGGGTGTCCCAACTTAGCCCATTATAAGCTCTCACGGTCAACGAAGGATATTCCTTCTACCGGAAGACCCGATCAATCTCGAATCCCGGACTACAAGACATTTCGACAGCAATAAAACAAGACCAGCAAAGCCGCCGATTGTGCCGACAAATCCCGATAGGAGCTGCACATATCTCGTTCTCGAGGCACATCCGGATGAGCAGTCCATACAACTAAAACCAGACCTCAAGTTGCCTTGAGGGGCATTGCACAACACTCTAGTTCGGGCCAGCACTCGAAGGAGCACCGGTCCGGGGTTAAAATAAAGATGACCCTCGGGCTCGCGAAACCCGGGGAAAAGGCTTAGGTGGCAAATGGTAAAACCAAAGTTGGGCCTTGCCGGACGAGTCTTATTCAAAGCAAACTGTCAAGGGGTCCCATAAATCACCCAACCGTAAGGAACGCGAAATCAAGGAACATAACACCGGTATGACGGAAACTAGGGTGGCAAGAGTGGAACAAAACACCGGGCATAAGGCCGAGCCTTCCACCCTTTACCAAGTATATAGATGTATTAATTATAGCAGATATATATTGTGATATCCCCAACAAGTAAACATGTTCCAATAAGGAACAACATCTCCATGCTCCAACAAGGAACAAACTTCAGCTTCACCTGCAACTAGCAATGCTATAAGAGGGCTGAGCAAAGCGGTAACATAGCCAATCAACAGTTTGCTAGGAAAAAGGATGGTTAGGGGCTGACATGGCAATATGGGTGACATGATATAGCAAGTGGTAGGCATCGCAGCATAGGCATAGCAAAAGAGCGAGCAACTAGCATAGCAAAGATAGAAGTGATTTCGAGGGTATGGTCATCTTGCCTGCAATGTTCTCAGAGTTGTCGAAAGCTTGATCCTCGAAAGCGTTCTCAACAGGTTTCTCGTTCACGTACTCGTCTCCCGACTCTACCCAAAGCAACAACACAAACAAAGAAACCACAATAAATCACGGTGCAATGCACAATCAACATGATGCAAAACATGACATGATATGCGAGATGCGATATGCAATGCGTATGTGCACTCCGGAAAGAAAATGATGAACCAGGCATCAACTTGGCAAACCAAGCATGCCACTGGAAAGATGAGATGATTTCGGTTGAAATCGATATAAAGATCACCGGAAACGGATGCACGGTTTGGAAATGACAAGCAAAACAAGAATGGCGCAAATCTGCCATTAACAGCATGATGCCACTTAGCAAGCAACAAATAATTAAGCTACTGCACCCAAACGTATCACCAAAGTATATGGCAGTGACCTACACATGATGCTCGACAAAAGATGAGCACTGAGCTACGGCTAGTTCACAACATAACAGGTTCAAACAAGCATGGCAAAAGTGCACAAAATATCAGGCTGGACATGGCAAAAACAGCATCAGGTTGCAATGTTCAGAGCAACAAAACTACATGCTACAGGAACTTAAAATAGCAAAACATGGCATGGCATGAATCTACTCAAAGCATAGAACAAAAGTCCCTTACTGACCATAAGCCAAAAAGGACTAGAAAATATAGTAACACACATGTCAATATTGAAAGTCTCGTTAACAGATTCAGCAACATGGCATGTCAAAAAACTGATAACGAGAGGGCATGTTTACAAGCTCAATGCACTCACTACAGAGCCTTAAATGAAAAACTAAGCATACATAAATCAAGAAGACATGACATAGAAGACATACATGGCAAGAACAATAACATAGCATAAATGGATCAACCACAACAAACTAGGCAAACTTGAATAACATGTATACAATCTGCCAGGAAACATTTGATAGCAAAAGTAGAGCTCGATTGACTCAAGCTATGGCACTCCAAAATTGCAAACAAAGGCATGGATGGATAGAGCAAGACATGCTTTACAAAACACCCTTACTGAAGTATCTCAAAATATGCATAGATCTCTTGGTATCATCAAGTAAACATGGCATCAAAATCAGCTAAAACAGGGCTGAAAATCAGCAACATCAGGACACCTACTTTGCATGCTTGTGCTAGTCACCACATAGATCACAAAAATACATGGCATACACCCCTGGAAAGATGGCATGGCATTTTACAAAACACATGTAGGACTCAAATTCATAGGGTGCACACAATAATCATGGCAAAAATAACAAAAGTGCAAGTTCTGTTAAGAAACAGAAACTAACATCACATAGCACTCTTCCAACAGCATTTCGGGAATCAAGATGAGCTCAAATGAAAATGATGCAATGAGATGAAG
Organism: Aegilops longissima; assembly: GCA_021605205.1. NCBI lineage: Eukaryota > Viridiplantae > Streptophyta > Magnoliopsida > Poales > Poaceae > Aegilops > Aegilops longissima. Next base: position 548,494,448 of record CM038681.1, read on the forward strand.
TGATCTACTCTTCAAGACGAACATTTTGACATATTATACGCGCAAAATGGACCTACAGATGCAAAGATATACCACTTTGAAAATTGCACAAAATATCAAATAGCTCAAGACTTAGGGAAAAAAAAGGGGAGGGGAGAGAGTCAACGGCGCGGGCTTCCCGAGGCCGGATCGGGCTGGATCGATCGGATCGGCGCCGGTGGGGCGCGGGCGGCGGTGAGGAGGAGGGAGGTCGCCGGGCGGGCGGCCGGAGCGGCGCGGCCGGCTGGTTCGGCCGGTGAGGAGAGGCGGGCCATGGGCCGGGGGGCCGAGCTCGGCCGGGCGCGTAGAGAGCTCACGGAGCGGGCGGCGAGGGCGGCCGGACTCGGCGAGGCGGAGGCGGGCGCGGCAGCGCCAGCAAGCCAGCGGCGGAGGGCGGCGGCAAGACCGGGCGCGGAGGCGCGGCGGCCTGGCGGCGGGCGGCAAGGGCGGGTCGGGAGGGCCTGCTGGCAGGCGAACGGGCGGCGGTGGCGGCGGCGGGCCACGTGGCGGCGCTGGGATTCAGCGGGCGGCGGCGGCGACGACGTCAGTAAGCGGCGGACACGTCCGGTGGCGAGGCGATTTTAGGGTTTCGGGAAGGGATGATCCGGATTTGGAGGGGGTTTGCTTAAATAGGCATAGAGGGAGCTAGGAGAGTCCAAATGAGGTGTAGTTTTCGCCCACACGATCGTGATCGAACGACGGAGAGCATGGAAGTGACTTAGATGGGTTATTGGGCTGTTTTGAAGGGGTGTTGGGCTGCCACTTAAAATAGGCCTTTGCGAAGGTGCGGTTAACCGTTGGAGTACCAAACGAGCTCCAAATGACCCGAAACTTGACCGGTGGTCTACGGGTGGTATACCAAGGCCACTAGACAAACCTCGGTCCATTTCGAGAAGGTTTAATACCCGCACACGGAAAAACGTAAAAGGGACCGCCGGGGGAGATAGGAGTGCCGGATTGCAAAACGGACAACGGGAAAAATGCTCGGAATCATGAGACGAACATGTATGCAAATGCGATGCACAAGATGACATAATAAAATGCATGACATGGGCAAAATGCAAAAAGGAGAAAACCCAACCACGGAGGGAATATCATATATCAATGCCGAAAATGGCAAGAGTTGGAGTTACAAATATGGAAAGTTACTTCCGGGGTGTTACAGCCTTATAGTAAATTTCGGGCGTACGATGCTCCTTGCCCGCTGGTGGCACGTCAGTGATTAGCTTCTCCGCATCCAGCTTGCCCCAATGCACCTTTGCGCGGGCAAGGGCCCGACGAGCACCTTCAATACAAAGGAGCGCTTGATAACCTCCACCCGAGGGCACGCATCCACCAGCCGTCGCCGTGACGAGGCGAAAGTAGCTCCTGGCATGGCCTCTCCAGCCACACCGGACTATGAGGCCCTTCATGGCCTGCTCGGCCACCTTGTGAAGCTCGACCAGCTGCTTCACTGGTCGCTAGGGGAACGGATGGCGGCCTCGGCATACCGAGACCGTAAGACCTTCTCCGTTGAGCTCCCTCCTCGGCTCGGTAGAATGCGGCGACATCGACACGCCATGCAGGCAGATCTGCAAACGCCTCGAGAGCTCCGAATTCGGGTAAGTAACACGTAATTTACATTCACATGCTTGCTTTGCATGAAAAATGCCTTACCCGCCGCTATCTTCCTCATCAACTCAACCTCCTGAAGGGACTTATGGGCCTCGGCCTTGGCGGTTTTACACTTCCGAGAGCCGAGGCAAGCTCGGACTCTCGAGTCTTTGAGTCATGCTCCAAACTCTCATGCTTTTCCATGAGAGCCTCGGAGCTCTTGCTGAACCACCGCCACCCGCCCTCCTGCTTTCTCGCTCTGCCTGCCTGTGGCCACATTGCGTTCGTCACAGACACGGCCTCCTTCGAGGTCGCCACCTCGTTCGTGGCCCCCGCAGTACCCATGTTATCCTTGTTATTTTTTGTCGCAACCTAAATCCTTTTACTCAGAAGGTACAAATTCAAAGTGGTGTTACTCACCTTCTTTGTCTTGGAGTTGCTTCTGGCGGCCGAGCTCTTGCCCGACCGCTCGAGCTCTGCTTCAACGCACCGACCTCCATGATCGGTCGGCAGAGGTCAGCAGCGCAGCAGCTGCAACCAATATTGACATAATTTTTAGCAACCCTGCGTATATCTTTTTAAGATCCTCATCCGCTTTTCTTTCCGAACACCGAACCGAGCATCGAGGGCTACTGTCTATGTGGTATTACATTGCATATTTTAACTTCTTACCTCAAAGCCCGATAGAAGGCTATGCAGCTTCGGTCAGCCCGCTCTTGGCGAGCTGCACCTTTCGGATCACCGCACTCATAATAGTGCGGTGTTCTTCTCGATGGAAGCGCTCTGCAGCGCCTCAACAAATTACCCGCGCCTCGGTTGGGCGGAAGCCGCGGCGTCACGGTCTTGCCCTTCGTTCGAAGGGCATGGCCGGACTCGGAACCACTGCGGGTTCTGCTGTGGAGTCCGGCGCAAAGTCCGGAGGGCGCCTTGTGGCGCCCGAGCCTCCCGATGGGTCCTTCGAGATCCCACCTCGGCGTCTTCGCGTCGCGATGATGGGTGGGGCGGTCGATGGATTCTACATCCGACGAGCCAACCACCCGCCGATGAAGCGGGAGATCATCACCGGCCGGACTACGAGCAGTATGCGGCATTAGAATGACACTATGTGACGCAGAAAAGAAATTATAAATCATTCAGAATCTGGATACTTACGATCTCGCCGGAGGCCTGGCCCTTGAAGGCCATTCTTCCTCGCCAACATTAATGTTGGCAGAGCTGTTCGGGAATAGTCCTTCCCTCTTGACCCTCCGCCTCCCCCCGTTGGGGAAGCCTTCCTCTTCCTCTCTCCTCCTCCGGAGAGAGTCCTCTCCTCCTCCTCATTTTCGGAGAGAGTCCGCCCGAGTCGTCGGACACTGAAAGCGGGCACTCTTCGAGCACCCGTGGCCTCCTTCTTGGCCTTCTTCTCCGGCACCACGCGCGGTGCGGAACTAGCAGCCTCGCTAGACGAAAGCGTCTCACTGGTCTTCGGCATAGGAGCCGGACAGTAATCTGCTCCGCCTTCCTCATCCAGTCCTGTCAAAGGAAAAGGGAAATTAAAACCCGCATAGAGTCAAACTATGAAAACAAGTGTTCCGTAAAGGGTAGTATCACTTACCTCGTCGGCTGGCGCGCGAAAGAAATCCGTGATCTTGATCGCGGATGCGGGGCCAGCGCGCCTTGAACAGCACCTTCCAGCGCCTTCAGACGTTGTGTCAAGAGCTTGTTCAGCGCTGGTGCTGTTCCGGATCGAACTCCATAGATTGAATGCCCGCTCTTGGCATGGGAGAATCCGCGACGAGCATGACTCGACCACGTTAACCAGCTGAGCTTCTTCACCAGCTTCTTGATACAGTGCTTGGAGTCCCGCGGCTCCTTCAAACTGCCCCACAGAAGCCCTTCTCTTTCCGGAGGTGAGCTGCGTGGGGATACCAGATCTAAACTCGGGGCCGCCGCCCATTTAGGGTCACGCTGCTCGGTGATATAGAACCACCCCGATTGCCACCCTTGACGGATTCCATGAAGGCCCTTCAACCAAAGGACGTTGGGCATCTTGCCCAACATGGCGCCCAAGACTCCGCTTGAATGCCCTTCACTACCTTCGCTTGACATTGAAGGTCTTGAGCCACGTCAAGTGCGGCTGGATGCTGAGGAAGGCCTCGCACACGCACGATAAACGCCGAGATGTTGAGGATGAAGTTCGCGCGGATCATGGAAATCCAGGCCGTAGTAGAACATGAGCCCCTGGACAAAGGGGTGAAGTGGAAAGCCCATCCACGGAGGAAGTGGGAAAGAAAGACAACCTCTCATGGGGCCTGGTGGTGGGGATGAGCTGCCCCTCGTCGGGCAGCCGGTCTGTGATGTCGCCGGGAGGTATCCGCGCCGCGCTAGCTTTAGCGATTTGCTCCTCCTTAACGGTGGAGGCCAACCATTTACCTCCGCTCCGGACATGGTCGGAGAAGGTTGAGACGAGATGCGCGAACTTGGGCGCTGGAGCTCGAAAAGGCGAGATGGATAAGCAAAGGAGGAAGAAGGCGAGGGTGAGAAGGTGAATCCTTATCCCTTATATGGGCGGCGAAGTCTTACGCGTCCCCACCGCCCGGTAAAACTCGCTTATCTCCCAAGCGCCACCATCAATGACGCGTTGGGTTACCCACGCCGTATTGATGAGAATCCCGGATTAAGGGAAACACGATCTACGCTCGACAAGACGTGCCAAGAAACCGCTTCGCTAAATGCGCCGAGGTGGTAAAGTAAAAACAATTCGAGTAATGGCTTGGTAGTGGTGTGACGTCATGCCACGGAAAACGCCGCAGATTGAACTTGTGTATATATTATTATTCTCTCTACGGTGGAATGTGGAATTTATTTTGCGAGCGGACACTATCCCGGTGTTCACAATCTTCTATCATTTGAGGAGGAACCCGCCTTGCAATGCCAAGCAATATACACGCCGGACTTATCGTCATTGAAGCCTGGTTCAGGGGCTATTGAGGGAGTCCTGGATTAGGGGGTGTCCGGATAGCCGGACTACCATCATCAGCCGAACTATCATTTGCCGGACTATCATCATCGACCGGACTCCAAGACTATGAATATACAAGATTTGAAGACTTCACCCCGTGTCCGGATGGGACTTTCCTTGGCGTGGAAGGCAAGCTTGGCGATACGGATATGTAGATCTCCTACCATTGTAACCGACTCTATGTAACCCTAGCCCTCTCCGGTGTCTATATAAACCGGATGGCTTTAGTCCATAGGACAACAATCACAACAACCCTTACAATCATACCATAGGCTAGCTTCTAGGGTTTAGCCTCCTTGATCTCGTGGTAGATCCACTCTTGTAAACATCCACAATATCAATATCAATCAAGCAGGACGTAGGGTTTTACCTCCATCAAGAGGGCCCAACCGGTAAACATCGTGTCCCTTGTCTCCTGTTACCATCCGCCTAGACGCACAGTTCGGGACCCCCTACCCGAGATCCGCCGGTTTTGACACCGACAACAAGTCTGAGACCTTTGAAAAGTTCAAGGAATTTCAGAATGAGGTATAGAATCAACGTGACCGAAAAATAAAGTTCTTATGATTAGATCGTGGAGGAGAATATTTAAGTCACGAGTTTGGTACGCACTTAAGGAAATGTGGAATCGTTTCACAACTCACGCCGCCTGGAACACCTCAGCGTAACGGTGTGTCTGAACGTCGTAATCGCACTTTATTAGATATGGTGCGGTCTATGATGTCACTTACCGATTTACCGCTATCATTTTGGGGATACGCTCTAGAGACAGCTACATTCACTTTAAATAGGGCACCGTCTAAATCCGTTGAGATGACACCGTATGAATTATGTTTTGGGAAGAAACCTAAGCTGTCGTTTCTAAAAGTTTGGCGATGCTATGCTTATGTCAAGAAACTTCAACCTGAAAAGCTCGAACCCAAGTCGCAAAATGCATCTTCATAGGATACCCTAAGGAAACCATTGGGTATACCTTCGCCTCGAATCCGAAGGCAAGATCTTTGTTGCCAAGAACGGGTCCTTTACGAGAAAGAGTTTCTCTCGAGAGAAGTAAGTGGGAGGAAAGTGGAACTTGATGAAGTACTACCTCTTGAACCGTGAGTAGAGCAACTCAGAAGATGTTCTGTGGTGCCAGCACCAACTCAAGAGGAAGTTAATGATGATGATCAAGGTACTTGGATCAAGTTACTACCGAACTTCAGAGGTCCACGAGGACACGCTCCACACCAGTGGTATGGCAACCCTGTCACGGAAATCATGTTGTTAGACAACGTGAACCTTCAACTATGAAGAAGCGATGGCGGGCCCAGATTCCAACAAATGGCTTGAAGCCATGCAATCCGAGATAGGATCCATGTATGAAAACGAACTATGGACTTTGACAGGCTTGCCCGATGATCGGCGAGTGATAGAAAACAAATGGATCTTTAAGAAGAAGACGGACGCAGATGGTAATGTTACCATCTATAAAGCTCGACTTGTCGCTAAGGGTTATCAACAAGTTCAAAGGGTTGACTACGATGAGACATTCTCTCCCGTAGCAAAGCTAAAGTCCGTCTGAATCATGTTAGCAATTGCCGCATACTATGATTATGAGATATGGAAAATGGACGTCAAAACGGCATTCCTTAACGGCCATCTTAAGGAAGAACTGTATATGATGCAGCCGGAGGGTTTTGTCGACCCTGAGAATGCTAACAAGGTATGCAAGCTCCAGCGATCCATTTATGGGCTGGTGCAAGCATCTCGAGTTAGAACATTCGCTTTGATGAGATGATCAAAGCGCTTAGTTTATGCAGACTTATGGAGAAGTCTGCGTTTACAAGAAAGTGAGTGGGAGCTCAGAAGCTTCTCATATTATATATAGATGACATACTTTTGATGGGAAATGATATAGAACTTTTGGACAGCATTAAGGCCTACTTGAATAAGTGTTTTTCAATGAAGGACCTTGGAGAAGCTGCTTACATATTAGGCATCAAGATCTATAGGGATAGATCAAGACGCCTCATAGGTCTTTCACAAAGCACATACCTTGATAAGATATTGAAGAAGTTCAATATGGATCAGTCCAAGAAAGGTTTCTTGCCTCAGATTGCAAGGTGTGAGATTGAGCTCGGCTCAATGCCCGACCACGCAGAAGATAAAGAAGAGATGAGTGTCATCCCTATGTCTCAGCCATAGGATATATTATGTATGCCATGCTGTGTACTGACCTGATGTAAACCTTGCCGTAAGTTTGGTAGGAAGGTACCAAAGTAATCCCGCAAGGAACACCGGACAGCGGTCAAGAATATCCTGAAGTACCGAAAAGGACAAAGGACATGTTTCGTCTATGGAGGTGACGAAGAGCTCGTCAGAAGGGTTACGCCGACGCTTAGCTTCGACACGATCTGGATGACTCTAAGTCACAAACCGGATACGTGTTTATTTTGAATGGTGGGGCAGTAAGCTGGTGCAGTTGCAAGCAAAGCGTCGTGGCTGGATGTACATGTGAAGCGGAGTACATGGCAGCCTCGGAGGCAGCGCATGAAGCAATCTGGGTGAAGGAGTTCATCACCAACCTATGAGTCATACCCAATGCGTCGGGGCCGATCGCACTCTTCTGTGACAACACTGGAGCTATTGCACTTGCCAAGGAGCCCAGGTTTCACAAGAAGACCAGGCACATCAAGCGTCACTTCAACTCCATTCGTGAAAATGTTCAAGATGGAGACATGGATATTTGTAAAGTGCATACGGACATGAATGTAGCAGATCCGTTGACTAAACCTCTCCCTAGAGCAAAACATGATCAACACAAGAATTCCATGGGTGTTCGATTCATCAAGATGTAACTAGATGATTGACTCTAGTGCAAGTGGGAGACTGTTGGAAATATGCCCTAGAGGCAATAATAAAATGGTTATTATTACCTCTAGGGCATATTTCCAACAAGGACCCCCTATCGCACACACTCACTTGGCGACGGTTCAGAAGGCCGTCACAGAAACGGGTTAAACCGTTTGTTTAGGACCGACGCATACCAGTGTACTGAAGTTGCATTTGAAAAACAAATGATCTCTGGTTTCCCTATCCTGCAAAGGGCAAAGAACACAATTTACCCCATCATCCAGATGCCATTGCCTCCTCTCCACCATGTCCTTTGTGTTTAATCTGTCCATAATGAGCATCCAATCAAAAACCTTGATTTTCATTGTGCAAGAGGACTTCCAAAGCCAAGAGGTCAAGGGGTTAAAGGACTCTGATGCAAAAGTATGGGAGTAAAACATCTTTGGTTTGTATCCCTTGGAAGTGCCATGCCAAAACCAGACATCCTTGGACCCAGGTGTTCTATTGTGGCCTTCCATCATAGACTGTAGAACGGTCAGGTCATCAAAAGCTTGGGCAGACAAAGGGAGATCGAAGTGCTGGAACATGTCTTGTGAGTCAAAAAACTCTTTAACAGTGATCCAAGGGTCCTTGGCATATGAAAAGAGCCTGGGGAATCTGTATTGAAGAGTAGAAACCTGTTGATCAAGCTGCCAGTTGTCTGACCACATGAGGGCAGTGTCTCCCTCATTTATCTGCACCCAAGAGCACTCTCTGAAGCTTTGCATGATCTTACATATATCTTCCCACCAGAAAGAGCCACAATCAGAAGTTCCCTGGGGCACCCTGTCATGATAGTCAGAGTCCCAGATTAAAGACACCCAGGAAAGATCCTTCTTATTGAGAAAGTTATTTCCATGTTTGAGCAGAAGAGCTACATTCTGAACACCAAGGCTAAGAATACCAAGACCTCCCCTGTTTTTTGGCCTACAAATAAGATCCCAAGCAGCAAGGGAAGGAGCAGGCTCACCCCTATGTTTCCTCTAGAGGCATTGCCTCTAAATTCTTTCCAATTGCTTCAAAATTCTAGTAGGAACAGTCAAACTGCAAAGGAAAAAATGGGCATAGAAGACAAGGCAGAGTTCAAAAACTGCAATCTTTCTCCTTGATTTAAAAAAGATGAGCTAGTTGTAATTCTTCTCTCCATGAAGTCCACCAATGGCATAAAATCAGCCATTCTTGGCCTTGTAGTTCCCACGGGCAGCCCAAGATAAGTAAAAGGCATTTTTCCAATCTGACACCCAAAAGCAGTAGCTAATTCAGTCATTCGAGCAGAGTCCACATTGATTGGTATAATAAAGGATATGTGATAGTTCACATCAAGAGCAGTGGACACAGAGAAAACCTGCAACATGTCCTTCAGAGCAACAAGTTGATCCTTGTCAGCAGGCAAAATAATCAGTGTGTCATTAGCATACTGAATCACATGGTAATCTTGGTCATGACAAGGTATGGGCAGGTGGAGGATGCCTCTTCTAAACATGTCATTAATGACGATCAGTAAAAGATCGTGACTAGGACAAAAAAGAAGGGGGGAGACAGGATCCCCCTGTCTAACTCCCTTTTTGCAGATGAACTTCCTACCAGGAACTCCATTAAGCAAAATAGATGAGGTACCTGTGGACAATAGCTACTTCATCCAAAGAATCCACTTCTCATTGAAACCCTTATATCTCAAAATTTGAACTATAGCCTCATGCTTTAGGGAATCAAAAGCCTTCTCAAAATCCAGTTTAAGTATTACAATTGGTCTCTTGGACTGGTGACACTGGTGCAAATACTCAAAAGTCCATCCAATGCAATCCTGAATAGTTTTGCTTTTTATGAAACCATACTGGTTTTTGTGAACACACTACATAATCACCTCTTGAAACCTATTAGTTGCCATCTTAGAAAGAAATTTAAGACCCATTCCAATTAAGGAGATAGGCCTAAAATCTCGCACCTCTTTAGGTGAGAGTTTTTTAGGCACCAGAGTGATATATGAGTCATTAATATTTTCCATCTTAGCAGAGCCATCAAAGAAAGCCTGGGCCAGCTCATAAAAATCCTTAGAAATTATGTGCCAAGACTTCTTAAAGAACAAACCATTAAACCCATCAGGATCTGGGGCTTTATCCAAAGGCATATGCTTGACAACATTATCCATTTCCTCCTTCTCAAAAGGCTTAGTTAGAATATCTAAAGCCTCCACTGGAGTAATGAGGGATGAGAGGTCAAAACCCATGACAATTCCCCTGGAAGAACCCATTATGTCTTTAAAACAATTCCAGATAATACCCTCCATTTGTGAATGGTCAGTGACCACAGTCCCATTAGGCAACTTTAAACTGGCAATGGAATTTCTTCTGTGTCTTTCAGTAGCCATAGCATGAAAAAACTTTGTATTCTCACCTCCCACTTTAATGTACCTGATAGTACATCTTTTCTTCCAATAAAGAAATTGGAGGTGAAGCAACTTCTCCACATGGACCTTAACCACTTTTCTGAAATTGGATTCATGTCTATAGAGTGGCATGTATTCCTCAAGCTCACCCAAGAGCACAATAACATTATTACATTTATAGACCAGGGTTTTCAGTTTGGAAATGTTCTTTTGCCACCTCTTAAGACACATTCTCAAGGACTTAAATTTATCAGCTATCCTAGCAGCGATATGTCTCTTCCTGGAGTGTTTTTGCCATGAAGAATCAACACAATCCATAAAACCATCTAACTCAAGCCAATAATTCTCAAACCTAGAGAGGTTAGACTTGGGAATAGAAGTTTTAATGGTAACCACACAAGGCACATGATCAGATGCAGTTTTGCCTAGAGGTAGCACCTCACCATAGGATAGTCGATATCCAATCAACAGAGGTGAAAAACCAGTCCATCTGCTCAAGAAGTGGAATATCCTGCATGTTTGACCAAGTGTAAGATCTACCTTTGATAGGTAACTCCAAGAGGCCCAAGTGCCCAATTATTTCATTGAAGATGAACATGTCATTCAAATCACCACCAGGTAAGTTTCTATTATCCAAGGATCTCAAAAAATTAAAATCCCCTAGTAGCAACCAATTTTCATCCACATGAATATTCACGTGATACAACCAGTTGACAAAATTATCCCTGGCTTCCCCCTGGCAAGGGCCATAAACAGCCACTAAAGTCCATCTCTCATTGTTTTGCCTGGAAACAAACTCAATCACCACTGCAAATTGCTGAACTTCCAATAAAGTCCCATCAAAGACAGAGGAGTTCCAAACAACAAGAATTCCACCAAAGGCCCCCAAAGAAGGTGAGAAGGCAAAACTGTCAAAACTCTTAGGGACAGAAACTTTTAATTGCTCTGGAATCAAATGAGGTGCATTTAGTTTCTTGTAAGCAAGCAATAGCACAGTGACTTTCATCATTTTTTTGTCTAACAGCTCTTTGTCTATTCTCAGAATTTAAACCCCTGACATTCCAGCACAAAACATTCCAGCTTCTACATTGGGTACTCATTAATAAATATCTTTAACAGGTCCACAAACCATATGAAACACAATGCCATATGTCCAAAATGCACAGATAAGTTTGAACCAACATTATTACAATGCATAGAACTAGAATATAAAAACCGAAAGCAGATAGCAAATTTAGGGGCTTACAAAACCCATCATAAGTTAAGCACACTATGCATGAGTGGCAGCATTTGTAGCATCAGCAGGATCCACCATAAGTGCATCCACAGTGAGAAGCGTTGCATCAATTTCCAGCTCCTTCCCGATTGCCTGCAGGTGACTTATGGGAGTAGGTGGAGGAACATCTGCATGTGCAGGGTCGTCGGGCATCTCAGCAGAGATAGGATCGGCCTTGGGCTTCTTCCTCTTGGGTTGTAAAACAAGCTCATTGAAAGTGGGCTTAAAACCATCATGTTGGGCCGAGCTTCTAGTGCATCTTCGAACCGAGGTTTCAACGAGAGGCGTTGGCGCCAGAGTCTTGCGGGGCCTCCTTGATTTTGCATGCACAGAGGGAGAAGGGATAACATCGTGCGCAGCCCTCTCCGCATCATTAACAAACAGAGCTCGAGCAACAGGTCGAGCAGGTTCCTGCTCCTTCCATGTCAACAGAGGAAGATCATCTTGTCGGAATGCAAAGTCCCAGTTTCTCTTTGATAAAATTATAGGAGACAGAGCCCGAGGTAACAAGGGTTTTGGCACCTCAAACACAATAGGTGCCTTCAGAAGATTTGCAAAAGAACGCCTCCAAATCATATCAGGGGTAGGGGCGGCCCAAGGGGAACTGCAACAACAGGTGGATCCAATACTTTGACCTCAATCACAGAAGGTTGATAGAGCACAATTTCCCAGTTGCTAACATCCACCAGATCGTGTTCTACCTCCGTCGGATCATCTTGGTTTTCAGGTTCATCCTCCTCAATAAGAATGATAGGAGTAGGAGGCACCTGTTGCTGCACATTAGAGCTTGGCTGAGCAAAGAGGTTAAACGCCCTAGATTCTTGATCTTGGACAGCAGGTTGGTCAGCAGGCTCATTCCAGTTTCCCCAATTATCATCTTCCACTTCATTATGTGCAGGTTCAGGCAGAGGGGGCGGCACATCATTCCAGCCCAGAGCTGGGAATGGAGGCAAAATAAATGGCGGCATCTCCGGGAAGGGCACCCCAGGAACTGGATGAGGATTGCCATTGATGGGCATCCAATCCTCATCCTGGGGCATTTGCACTACAAAATTTGCACCAAGAATATAAAGGGGTGTCGTCCAAGACACCCTAGCCCCTCCCCAAGCTGCAAAATCAATAAACACCACATCCCTTGGTACTAGTATATCTTCTAGAAAGGAAGAAAACACCAAAGTCCGAACAAGGTATGGGTCCTCACTAATCCAATGATGAAATTTCTCAAAGGTGTTGACCGCTGCCTTGATACATTCGGTGTTGTAGAGATCAAGCGGAATACCCAAGAACATGAGCAATCCCTGACGGAAACCCTGTGCACCCCAGAAAGATTCGCCCTCATCATGTTTCATGAAACTAACAAAATGATCATTGCCAAGGGGCTGGGGTGGCAACTGCAGAAGCGAGAATCTGACTGCTGCATCTCGAAGCTCAAAAAGACCGACCGATCGAATCCAAGGCTGATAAGACCTCACCAAAACCCCATGAGCTTGTAGCCATTGAACAACTTCCTCTCTAGCAGCACCGATCTGATCAGGAGGAGGGATGGGCATTACCTCAGCTAACATGAACTCCTCGTGGCATCTGGGGCGCACCGTTTCGAAGGCTAGCCTATGGGCCTACTAAGTTGACGCGTACCAAGGGCTTTGTCAACTTAGTCAATATAAATGATTCTAGCTGCAGTGACCGTACGATGTCCATCCAACGTTCGTCGTGCTTCTTCAACCTCTGCTCTTCTTGCTCCAGCCGCCCAAACCAGCACCGGCCATGCCACCTGCTCTTGCCTCCCGTGTCCGGCTATGCTGCCACTGCTGGCCATGCCATCCCTCTATACTCACCCACACCTCCTATTATTCTCCAGCGACGGCAACCCCACACTGCAGCCGAAGCAGTCAACCCACATACTCCCCTCCGCGTGGGCATCCACTGCCGCGTCTTCCCCGGCTCCGCGTCATTCCCTTCCTAGGCCTCACTATCGTCCACCGCCTTGGTGCTCTCGGCGCGGCGTGGTCAACGTGGTCAACGAAGCAAAGCCATCGGAAGAGGACTTTAGGCGGTGAGGCTGACAGCTGGACCTACCAGCTACATCTTCGAACACAAGGAAGTGCCTCCTTATTACTCGCAAACTAAAAACGATTCCTCCCTCTGACAGCTGGGACTGACCAGCTATGTCTTTGCACGCAAGGAAGTGCGCCTTTATCCTCCCTGACCACTGGGACCCACCCGGTCAAAGCATACATAGTGTTGTCTGTCTGGTCGCGAACGTGTACGTACATACTGGTTAATCGGTCTGTCTGCAGGCTGCAGCGATGAACCGTGGCCGAGTAAGGAAGGGCACGTGTCATAGTTGAGGCGTGCATGTAGCATGTCACGTAGTCCCGTTAATATCGTGTACACGTACGTACAGCCAGGGTGCAAGAAAGTAAATACGGCCACGTACGTACATACGGGCGGGGTCTAGGATGCCTACTCGCGCATACGTATGACCAGGGCTCATGTACATGGCTAGGTCGGAACGGAGAAACTGCGTTGTCGTGTTCATCGGCAGGCAACGGAATGCGTCATGTTCATCGGGAGCCAACCGGCTTGGACGGAACAATCGATCGAAACGAGGCCTGGCGTACCGCGGAACGGAGGAAACGGCCTTGTGTTCGACTGCCTACGGTCGAAACGGGACCCTGTTCATCGGGAGGGGTGTGGCGTACCGCAAAACAGAGGAAACAGACTTCTCTTGGACCTCCTACGGTCGAAACACGGTCATGTTGATCGGGAGGGGTGTGGCGTACCGCAAAACGGAGGAAACGGACTTGTGTTGGAGCGCTACGGTCGAAACGGGGGTCCTGTTCATCGGGAGGTGTGGCGTACCACAAACGGACTCCACGGCCATCGCTCATCTCCACCGTCGACCTCCTCCAGCCTCCACAGCCATCGCTCATCCACCGTCGACCTCCTCCAGCCTCCACCGCAATCGCTCATCCATGGGCTCCTGCTCATCCAGCCTCCACCGCTCCTCCACCGACTCATCGTTGAACCAGCCCTTCCACGGGTCCTGCTTCAACCACCCTCCACGGGCTACTTGCTCATCCAGCCGCCCATCGGCTACTATTCAACCAGCCCTCCACGGGGTCGTCCTGTACATCCAGCCCTCCACGGGGTCCTGTCCATCCACCCCCAACCGGCTCGATCAATCGGGGTCCTGTTCATCCAACGGCAACAACCTCTACTACCACGGGGTCCTGTTCATCCAACCCCCATCAGGAACTGTTCATCCAACCCCCCAAAAACACTCACTGTTCGTCAAGTGGCAGCAGGTTTGATCGGCTTCAGTTAGCAGCAGAGCGGCGAATCGCCGATCGGGTTCGATTAACAACGAGGATCGATCGATCGCTCGGGTTCAATGAACGCCAGAGCGGCAAAGGCAATCGCCGGTTCGAGATAACACCTCGCTTCGGGTTCGATGGCGAACACCTCGCCGGGTTCGATTAGAGCCCAACGCCGCGCACCCACGTGTGTATGCGTGTACGAGAAACGCATCGCATCGCCGGCCCGACCACCCACAATAGAACGGAACTCCCGATATTTTCCTCGCCCTCGCTTCTACCACGGTTTTTTCTGTCATGGACGACCCAAAGAATGTCATGCAACTGCGTCTCCAGCCCACCCAGGACGCAAAGCCCATTTTCTGCCATGGTTTTTGTCGTAGAAGTAGGAGCCCACCACATCTATGATGATACCAGGTTTTGTCACAATTATCGTCATAGAAGTGTCATAAGCATGACAGAAAAAAATCGTTCAGCCCAAAATGTCATGGATGTGTCTTATTTTTTTAGTGCTCATGTTCCTCTTTAGACTCAGCAAGTTGCTTGCATCTACGGGCTCGCTTCTTGGACATGGTACGAGGAGCAGAGCGAGAACCAGAGCCACCTGCACACACACACACACACACAGGAAGCACCCAAGAAACCCAACAGAGATGAGAGGATTGCACACAAGACGAAGGAATATATTGCTTGTGAATTAGAGAAGAGAAAACGGGGCAACATGGTTAAGGAATCCCGGTTGTACTGGTTCTCCAACCAGTGGAACCACCCCAGCGGTTGTTCCGCCCAAGAGGGGCGGTTGTACCGCTGGAAGCGAGCGGTTCCACCCGTGGGAGAGCAAGTACCCACGGGATTTGAATCAGATTGCAATATTTCAATTTCTAACGATGCACAAAGCAATAGCAGGAAGCATAGAGATCTCTTCCACCCAATAGTTTGGACAAACAAACGCAGGATAGCTAGTAATGCCTTAAGAGGAGGGATTCAAAGATTGAAGCCATGGACAAGAGGAACGAGGCATTACATTGTCCATGGGAGGAGATCAAGGAGGAGGAGGCCTCCACAGAAGGAATCCGAGGGAGTCCCATAGATCTGAAGCATCGGAGAGCACTCCGGGGCTAGGGTGATGGCGACCGGTGGCTGGGGAAGGAGAGGAGAGCGGGCACGAAGGGGAAAAAGAGAAACCTCTTCGGCCCGGCCCCTTTAAATACCTTCCAAAGACGCAGAGCGGTTGTACCGCTGCTACGAGCAGTTGTACCGCCCCTAGTACAGGCCTGTGGTTGCGGGCGGTACTTCCGATGCCAGAGAGGCAGCGGTAGTACCACCTGGAACCGCCCAGTTGTACCACTCGAACAGTACACCGAGTTCCTGAGCGGTTGAACCGCCTAGGCAACCGGTTGTACCGCCCGGTCACATACACCTTCACCAAGGACAAACTTGTGTGCGATTGGAAAAAGATGGTTTGAGGGAATAGGAAGTCTTGGGATGGAGACACGGCACAGTAAAATGATGTGGTAAACTCCAAGAATGCAGGAAGCAAACAAGAAAGGCCATCACTTGCAGTATACACACACCTAGTACCTAAACAAAATCTAGCAAGAGCGAATAAGATTCAAGCAATGAAGACCAACCTCTACAATAGAGGCGGTGGCCGGAGCCACCTATGTTTGAGTATGTTGGTATGGCACCACAAAGATTTTAACCTTGGGCCCATGACCAAAACTCATCTTTGAAGCACGAGTACCATCAAAGATGTCTAATGTGAAAGACTTTATCAATTTATGCATAATGGGGGGAGGGAGAGTTCATTGAGAGAACAACACTCACCCTATATCCATGCCTACATCTAGAACAAGATAGTATGATGAATGTGGTGGGGTGTGCCTAGATTCAAGCCACATTGCTCGAATCAATGATATTTAGCTCATTCCTTAACTCGCAAAATCTTGCTTCATCCAAGGGCTTCATGAAAATGTCCGCTAGTTGCTCTTGAGTGTTGACATAGATAATCTCAATCTCCCCATGCTTGATATTATCCCGGATGAAAGGGTGACGAATCTCAATATGCTTTGTCTTGCTATGTTGCACCGGATTGTAGGAGATCTTGATAGCACTTTCATTGTCACATAGAAGAGGCACTTTGTCACAAGTGACACCATAATCCTTTAAAGTTTGCCTCATCCATAGCAATTGTGCATAACAACTTGCGGCGGCTACATACTTGGCCTCGATGGACGAGAGAGACACATGATTTTGCTTCTTCAAAGACCAACTTAACAAAGAGCAACTAAGGAATTGGCACCCTCCGGAAGTTGACTTCCTATCCACAACATCTCCTGCCCAATCCGAGTCCGAATAACCCATGAGGTCAAAGCTTGCTCCTTTGGGGTACCATAGGCCAAAGTTTGGGGTATGAGCCAAATATCGGAAGATTCGCTTGACCGCCACATAGTGACTTTCCTTATGTGCGGCTACAAATCTTGCACACATTCCCACACTCAACATAATATCTGGTCTAGATGCACAAAGGTAAAGCAAGGATCCAATCATGGTGATATACCTTTTGATCCATGGCTTTACCATTGGGATCGATGTCAAGCTTGCATTTGGTAGGCATAGGAAACTTGACCAGCTTGACATCATCTAGCTTGAATCTCTTGAGCATGTCTTGGGTATATTTGGCTTGGTTGATGAAGGTTCCTTCTCTTCTTTGCTTGACTTCAAATCCAAGAAAGAATTTCAACTCCTCCATCATAGACATCTCAAACTTCTCGGTCATTAGTGCGGCAAACTCATCATTGAAAGATTTGTTAGGAGAACCAAATATGGTATCATCAAAATCTAGTTAGCATATGAAGAAATCCCTTTGACCCTCTTAGTAAAAAGAGTGGGATCGATTTTCCCAATTTCCAACCCACGATCTTGCAACAACTCGGTAAGATGCTCATACCACGCACGTGGGGCTTGTTTAAGGCCAAAGAGTGCCTTGTTGAGTTTGTATACATGATTGCGGAGCTTGGGATCCTCGAATCCTGGGGGTTGTTTGACATATACCAACTCATTCAAAGGACCTTTAAGAAACGCACTCTTCACATCCATTTGTTGCAATTTAAAATCATGATGAGATGCATATGCAAGCAACATGTGAATAGATTCAAGACGAGCAACGAGGGCAAAGGTTTCCCCATAGTCGATACCCTCGACTTGGGAGTAGCCTTGTGCCACCAATCTTTCCTTGTTTCGAACAACCACATCGTTCGCATCTTGCTTGTTCTTGAAGATCCACTTGGTCCCAATGACATTGTGGCTCTCCATTGGCCTTGGCACTAATTCCCAGACTTGATTGCGCTCGAAGTTGTTGAGTTCATCATGCATGGCTTCAAGACAACCCACATCATCGAGTGCCTCATGTACCTTTTGGGGTTCAACACATGAAACAAACGCGTGATGCTCACAAAAATTTGACAATTGTCTACGAGTAGTAACCCCCTTTTTCAATCTTCCAAGCACATTCTCCAAGACATGTTGTTGATGCTTGAGCTTGGAAGCCACCTTGTCGACACGGTGCTCCAAAAGTTCCTCAATGGGAATTTGAGGATAATCAACTTGATCATTTTGAGCATCGTCTTGAGCTTGCTCTTGATCTTGAGCATCCTCTTGATTTTGAGCTTGCTCGGGGTCATGAACTTGATCTTGGGCATCACTTGGTGGACCACCATCATCATCAGGTTGATCTTGCCCTTAATATTATTCACTTGGTTGAGGGCCTTCACTTTGTTCTTCGGAAGCGTGTGGGTCTAGCGTCGGTGATGGCTCCAGTTGAGTAGAGCATTGTCCTTCTCCTTCGACCACAAGGGGTTCCTCAATGGGGAGTATTTGACCAATCCCCATTCTTCTTATGGCTTGAGGAGGAATTTCATCACTTACATCACAAAGACCACTTTGCTCCACTTGGGAGCCATTATTTTCATGAAACTCCACGTTATACGTCTCCTCGATGAGTTCGGTGGACTTGTTGAGGACACGGTAAGCATGAGAGTTTGTAGCATAACCAACAAATATGCCCTCTTGAGCTCTAGATTCAAACTTAGACAAACGAACTCCTTTCTTGAGGATGAAACACCTACAACCGAACACCCGAAAGTACTTGAGGTTGGGCTTGTTACCGGTAAGTATCTCATATGGAGTCTTGTTCAAGCCTTTGCAGAGGTAGAGCCGATTGGATGCATGACATGCAGTGTTGATGGCTTCATCCCAAAAGTTGTACGAAGATTTGAATTCTACCATCATGGTCCTTGCCGCGTCCATCAACGTCCGGTTCTTCCTCTCTGCTACACCATTTTGTTGAGGGGTATAGGGTGCGGCATATAGGTGCTTGATCCCCTCATCACTAAGAAATGCATCCAAGGTGTAGTTCTTGAACTCGGAGCCGTTGTCACTTCGAATCATCAAGATCTTTGCTTCATATTAATGTTGGGGAACGTAGTAATTTCAAAAAATTTCCTACGATCACGCAAGACCATGGTGATGGCATAGCAACGAGAGGGGAGAGTGTCCGTCCCACGCACTCGTGAGACCGAAAGCGAAGCGTTATAACAACGCTGTTGATGTAGTCGACGCGTCTTCACGATCCGACCGATCCAAGCACCGAACGTCACGGCACCTCCGAGTTCTCGCACACGCTCAGCTCGATGACGATCCCGGACTCGATCCAGCAAAGTGTCGGGATGAGTTCCACAACCGACGGCGTGGTGACGATGTTGATGCTCCACCGACGCAGGGCTTCGCCTAAGCTCATGACGATATGACTTCTCCGGCGCAGGCTTCGCTAAGCTCCGACGATATGACCGAAGTGGAATATGGTGGAAGGGGCACCGCACACGGCTAAGGAAAGATCCGTAGATCAACTTGTGTGTTATGGGGTGCCCCTGCCCCGTATATAAAGGAGCCAAGGGGAGGTGGCCGCCCAAGGGGCGCGCACTAAGGAGTCCTACTCCTCCGGGAGTAGGATTCCCCCAATCCTAGTTGGATTAGGATTCCGGAGGGGAAAGAGAGAGAGGGGGCCGCCCACCTTTCCTAGTCCTAATAGGACTAGGGAAGGGGGCGCGCGCCACCTAGGGCTGCCCTTTCTCCTTTCCTCCAAGGCCCACTATGGGCCCATGAAGTTCCAGGGGTTCCGTAACCTCCGGTACTCGATAAATTCCGATTTCACTCGGAACACTTCCGATGTCCAAATGTAGGCTTCCAATATATCAATCTTTATGTCTCGACCATTTCGAGACTCCTCGTCATGTCCGTGATCACATCCGGACTCAACAACCTTCGTGCATCAATACTTATAAACTCATAATGAACTGTCATCGAAGCGTTAAGCGTGCGGACCCTACGGGTTCGAGAACTATGTAGACATGACCTAGAACCATTCTCGGTCAATAACCAATAGCGGAACCTGGATGCCCATATTGGTTCCTACATATTCTACGAAGATCTTTATCGGTCAAACCGCATAACGACATCGTTGTTCCTTTGTCATCGGTATGTTACTTACCCGAGATTCGATCGTCGGTATCCAATACCTAGTTCAATCTCGTTACGGTAAGTCTCTTTACTCGTTCCGTAATACATCATCTCACAACTAACTCATTAGTTGTAATGCTTGCAAGGCTTAAGTGATGTGTATTACCGAGAAGGCCTAGAGATACCTCTCCGACAATCGGAGTGACAAAACCTAATCTCAAATACGCCAACCCAACAAGTACCTTTGGAGACACCTATAGTACTCCTTTATAATCACCCGATTCACGTTGTGACGCTTTGGTAGTACCAAAGTGTTCCTCCGTAAACGGAGTTGCATAATCTCATAGTTATAGGAACATGTATGGGTCATGAAGAAAGCATTAACATACTAAACGATCAAGTGTTAAGCTAACGGAATGGGTCATGTCAATCAGATCATTCAACTAATGATGTGACCTTGTTAATCAAATAACAACTCCTTGTTCATGGTTAGGAAACATAACCATCTTTGATTAACAAGCTAGTCAAGTAGAGGCATACTAGTGACATACTGTTTGTCTATATATTCACACATGTATTATGTTTCCGTTAATACAATTCTAGCATGAATAATAAACATTTATCATGATATAAGGAAATAAATAATAAATTTATTATTGCCTCTAGGGCATATTTCCTTCAGTCTCCCACTTGCACTAGAGTCAATAATCTAGATTACAAAGTAATGATCCTAACACCCATGGAGTCTTGGTGATGATCATGTTTTGCTCGTGGAAGAGGCTTAGTCAACGGGTCTGCAACATTCAGATCCGTATGTATTTTGCAAATCTCTATGTCTCCCACTTGGACTTGGTCCCGAATGGAATTGAAGCGTCTCTTGATATGCTTGGTCCTCTTGTGAAATCTGGATTCCTTTGCCAAGGCAATTGCACCAAGATTGTCACGAAGATCTTCATCGGTCCCGATGCACTAGGTATGACACCTAGATCGGAAATGAACTCTTTCATCCGCACTCCTTCATTTGCTGCTTCAAGCAGCTATGTACTCCGCTTCACATGTAGATCCCGCCACGACGCTTTGTTTAGAACTGCACCAACCGACAGCTCCACCGCTTAATAAAAACACGATCCGGTTTGCGATTTAGAATCGTCCGGATCGGTGTCAAAGCTTGCATCGACGTAACCATTTACGACTAGCTCTTTGTCACCTCCATATACGAGAAACATATCCTTAGTCCTTTTCGTGTATTTCAGATGTTCTTGACCGCTGTCCAAATGATCCACTCTGGATTACTTTGGTACCTTCCCCGCCAAGCTTACAGCTAAGCATCGTCGTGTCTGGTACACAGCATTGCATACATGATAGAGCCTATGGCTGAAGCATAGGAACATCTTTCATTTTCTCTATCTTCTCTCGTGGTCGGGCATTGAGTCCGACTCAATCTTACACCTTGTAATACAGGTAAAAACCTTTCTTTGCTGATCCATTTTGAACTTTTTCAAAACTTTATCAAGGTATGTGCTTTGTGAAAGTCCAATTAAGCGTCTTGATCTATCTCTATAGATCTTGATGCCCAATATGTAAGCAGCTTCACCGAGGTCTTTCATTGAAAAACTTTTATTCAAGTATCCTTTTATGCTATCCAGAAATTCTATATCATTTCCAATCAATAATATGTCGTCCACATATAATATTAGAAATGCTCTGAGCTCCCACTCACTTTCTTGTAAATACAGGCTTCTCCAAAAGTCTGTATAAACCCATATGCTTTGATCACACTATCAAAGTGTTTATTCCAACTCCGAGAGGCTTGCACTGCACCATAAATTGATCGCTGGAGCTTGCACACTTTGTTAGTACCCTTTGGATCGACAAAACCTTCTGGTTGCATCATATACAACTCTTCTTCTAGAAATCCATTCAAGAATGCAGTTTTACATCCATTTGCCAAATTTCATAATCATAAAATGCGCAATTGCTAACATGATTCGGACAGACTTAAGCATCGCTACTGGTGAGAAAGTCTCATCGTAGTCAACCCTTGAACTTGTCGAAAACCTTTCGCAACAAGTCGAGCTTTGTAGACAGTTATATTACCATCGGCGTCGGTCTTCTTCTTAAAGATCCATTTATTTTCAATGGCTTGCCGATCATCGGGCAAGTCAACCAAAGTCCATACTTTGTTCTCATACATGGATCCCATCTCAGATTTCATGGCTTCCAGCCATTTTATGAATCTGGGCTCACCATCGCTTCTTCATAGTTTGTAGGTTCGCCATGGTCAAGTAACATGACTTCCGAATAGGATTACCGTACCACTCACTGTGCGTATTTTACTCTGGTTGACCTCGAGGTTCAAGAGTAACTTGATCTCAAGCTTCATGATCATCATCATTAGTTTCTTCACTAATTGGTGTAGTTGTCACAGAACCATTTCTTGTGATGAACTACTTTCCAATAAGGGAGCAGATCTGATTATCTCATCAAGTTCTACTTTCCTCCCACTCACTTCTTTCGAGAGAAACTCCTTCTCTAGAAAGGATCCGAATTTAGCAACGAAAATCTTGCCTTCAGATCTGTGATAGAAGGTGTACCCAACAGTCTCCTTTGGGTATCCTATGAAGACACATTTTTCCGATTTGGGTTCGAGCTTATCTGGTTGAAGTTTCTTTACATAAGCATCGCAGCCCCAAACTTTAAGAAACGACAACTTTGGTTTCTTGCCAAACCACAGTTCATAAGGCGTCGTCTCAACGGATTTTGACGGTGTCCTATTTAATGTGAATGCGGCCGTCTCTAAAGCATAACCCCAAAATGATAGCGGTAAATCGAAATAGACATCATAGATCGCACCATATCTAGTAAAGTACGATTCGACGCTCGGACACACCATTTCTCTGTGGTGTTCGGGTGGCGTGAGTTGCTAAACTATTCCACATTGTTTCAAATGTAAACCAAACTCGAACTCAAATATTCTCCTCCACGATCAGATCGTAGAAACTTTATTTTCTTGTTACGATGATTTTCCACTTCACTCTGAAATTCTTTGAACTTTTCAAATGTTTCAGATTTGTGTTTCATTAAGTAGATATACCCATATCTGCTCAAATCATCTGTGAAGGTGAGAAAATAACGATACCCGCCAAGGCCTCAACATTCATTGGACCACAAACATCAAGATGTATGATTTCCAACAAATCAGTTGCTCGCTCCATAGTTCCGGAGAACGGCGTTTTGGTCATCTTGCCCATGAGGCACGGTTCGCAAGTACCAAGTGATTCATAATCAAGTGATTCCGAAGCCCATCAAGATGGAGTTTCTTCATGCGTTTTACACCGATATGACCTAAACGGCAATGCCACAAATAAGTTGCACTATCATTATCAACTCTGCATCTTTTGGCTTCAACATTATGAATATGTGTATCACTACTGTCGAGATTCAACAAGAATAGACCATTCTTCAAGGGTGCATGACCATAAAAGATATTACTCATATAAATAGAACAACCATTATTCTCTCGATTTAAATGAATAACCGCCTCGCATTAAACAAGATCCAGATATAATGTTCATGCTCAACGCTGGCACCAAATAACAATTATTTAGGTCTAAAACTAATCCGAAGGTAGATGTAGAGGTAGCGTGCCGACCGCGATCACATCGACTTTGGAACCATTTCCAACGCCGATCGTCACCTCGTCCTTAGCCAATCTTCGCAATCCGTAGTTCCTGCTTCGAGTTGCAAATATTAGCAATGTAACCAGATCAAATACCAGTACTAATGCGAGTATTAGTAAGGTACACATCAATAACATGTATATCACATATACCTTTGATCACCTTGCCATCCTTCTTATCCGCCAAATACTTGGGGCAGTTCCGCTTCAAAGGTCCAGTTTGCTTGCAGTAAAAACACTCGGTTTCAGGCTTAGGTCCAGACTTGGGTTTCTTCTCTGAGCAGCAACTTGCTTGCTGTTCTTTTGAAGTTTCCTTCTTCTTCCCTTTGCCCTTTTCTTGAAACTAGTGGTCTTGTTGACCATCAACACTTGATGCTCTTTCTTGATTTCTACCTCCATGCTTTTAGCATTGCGAAGAGCTCAGAATTGTCTTAGTCATCCCTTGCATCTTATAGTTCATCACGAAGCTCTTGTAGCTTGGTGGCGTGATTGGAGAATTCATCAATGACACTATCATCCGGAAGATTAACTCCCAGCTGAATTAAGTGATTGTTATACCCGGACATTTTGAGTATGTGCTCACCGATGTAACTATTCTCCTCCATCTTGCAGCTATAGAACTTATTGGAGACTTCATATCTCTCAATCCGGGCATTTGCTTGAAATATTAACTTCAACTCTGGAACATCTCATATGCTCCATGACGCTCAAAACGTCGTTGAAGACCCGGTTCTAAGCCGTAAAGCATGGCACATCGAACTATTGAGTAGTCATCAGCTTTGCTTTGCCGACGCTCATAACTTCGGCTCAAGATCTGCAGCAGGCTGTCACCCAGCGGTGCTTCCAGACGTAATTTTTCGTGCAGCAATGAGGATAATCCTCAAATTACGGACCCAGTCCGTAATTGCTACCATCATCTTTCAACTTTGCTTTCTCAAGGAACGCATTAAAATTCAACGGAACAACAAAGACGAGCCATCTATCTACAAGAAACATAGACAAGCAAAATACTATCGGTACTAAGTTCATGATAAATTTAAGTTTAATTAATCATATTAAAACCTCCCACTTAGACAGACATCTCTCTAGTCATCTAAGTGATTACGTGATCCAAATCAACTAAACCATGTCCGATCATCACGTGAGATGGAGTAGTTTCAATGGTGAACATCACTATGTTGATCATATCTACTATATGATTCACGCTCGACCTTCGGTCTCTGTGTTCCGAGGCCATATCTGTTATATGCTAGGCTCGTCAAGTTTAACTCGAGTATTCTGCGTGCGCAACTGTTTTGCACCCGTATTTGAACGTAGAGCCTATCACACCGATCATCACGTGGTGTCTCAAAGACGAAGAACTTTCGCAACGGTGCATACTCGTGGAGAACACTTCTTGATAATTTTGGTGAGAGATCATCTTATAATGCTACCGTCAATCAAAGCAAGATAAGATGCATAAAGGATAAACATCACATGCAATCAATATAAGTGATATGATATGGTCATCATCATCTTGTGCTTGTGATCTCCATCGCCAAGCAACGCCATGATCACCATCGCCACCGCGCCGACACCTTGATCTCCATCGTAGCATCGTTGTCGTCTCGCCAACTATTGCTTCTACGACTATCGCTACTCCTTAGTGATAAAGTAAAGCAATTACATGGCGCTTGCATTTCATACAATAAAGCGACAACCATATGGCTCCTGCCACTTGCCGATAACTCGGTTACAAAACATGATCATCTCATACAATAAAATATAGCATCACGCCTTGACCATATCACATCACAACATGCCCTGCAAAAACAAGTTAGACGTCCTCTACTTTGTTGTTGCAAGTTTTACGTGGCTGCTACGGGCTGAGCAAGAACCGTTCTTACCTCGCATCAAAACCACAACGATATTTCGTCAAATAGACTCCGTTTAACCTTCTCAAGGACCGGGCGAGCCACACTCGATTCAACTAAAGTGAGAGAGACAGACACCCGCGGTCACCTTTAAGCAACGAGTGCTCGGGCGGTGAAACCAGTCTCGCGTAAGCGCACGCGTAATGTCGGTCCGGGCGCTTCATCTCACAATACCGCTGAACCAAAGTATGACATGCTGGTAGGCAGTATGACTTGTATCGCCCACAACTCACTTGTGTTCTACTCGTGCACATGACATCAACGCATAAAACCAGGCTCGGATGCCACTTGTTGGGGAACGAGTAATTTCAAAAATTTTCCTACGATCACGCAAGACCATGGTGATGGCATAGCAACGAGAGGGGAGAGTGTCCGCCCACGTACTCGTGAGACCGAAAGCGGAAGCGTTATAACAACGCGGTTGATGTAGTCGTACGTCTTCACGATCCGACCGATCCAAGCACCGAACGTACGGCACCTCCGAGTTCTGCACACGTTCAGCTCGATGACGATCCCGGACTCGATCCAGCAAAGTGTCGGGATGAGTTCCGTCGACGACGGCGTGGTGGCGATGTTGATGCTCCACCGACGCAGGGCTTCGCTAAGCTCCGACGATATGACTTCTCCGCGCAGGGCTTCGCCTAAGCTCCGCGACGATATGACCAAGTGGAATATGGTGGAAGGGGCACCGCACACGGCTAAGGAAAGATCCGTAGATCAACTTGTGTGTTATGGGGTGCCCCCGCCTCAGATATAAAGGAGCCAAGGGGAGGTGGCGGCCCAAGGGGAGGCGCACAAGGAGTCCTACTCCTCCGGAGTAGGATTCCCCTCAATCCTAGTTGGATTAGGATTAGGAGGGAAAGAGAGAGAGGGGGGCCGGCCCACCTTTCCTAGTCCTAATAGGACTAGGGAAGGGGGCGCGGCCACCTAGGGCTGCCCTTTCTCCTTTCCTCCAAGGCCCACTATGGGCCCATGAAGTTCCCGGGGTTCCGGTAACCTCCCGGTACTCCGGTAAATTCGATTTCACTCGGAACACTTCCGATGTCCAAATGTAGGCTTCCAATATATCAATCTTTATGTCTCGACCATTTCGAGACTCCTCGTCATGTCCGTGATCACATCCGGGACTCCGAACAACCTTCGGTGCATCAATACTTATAAACTCATAATTGAACTGTCATCGAACGTTAAGCGTGCGGACCCTACGGGTTCGAGAACTATGTAGACATGACCTAGAACCATTCTCGGTCAATAACCAATAGCGGAACCTGGATGCCCATATTGGTTCCTACATATTCTACGAAGATCTTTTATCGGTCAAACCGCATAACGACATACGTTGTTCCCTTTGTCATCGGTATGTTACTTACCCGAGATTCGATCGTCGGTATCCAATACCTAGTTCAATCTCGTTACCGGTAAGTCTCTTTACTCGTTCCGTAATACATCATCTCACAACTAACTCATTAGTTGTAATGCTTGCAAGGCTTAAGTGATGTGTATTACCGAGAAGGCCTAGAGATACCTCTCCGACAATCGGAGTGACAAAACCTAATCTCAAATACGCCAACCCAACAAGTACCTTTGGAGACACCTGTAGTACTCCTTTATAATCACCCGCTTCGTTGTGACGCTTGGTAGTACCAAAGTGTTCCTCCGTAAACGGAGTTGCATAATCTCATAGTTATAGGAACATGTATGGGTCATGAAGAAAGCATTAACATACTAAACGATCAAGTGTTAAGCTAACGGAATGGGTCATGTCAATCAGATCATTCAACTAATGATATGACCTTGTTAATCAAATAACAACTCCTTGTTCATGGTTAGGAAACATAACCATCTTTGATTAACAAGCTAGTCAAGTAGAGGCATACTAGTGACATACTGTTTGTCTATATATTCACACATGTATTATGTTTCCGGTTAATACAATTCTAGCATGAATAATAAACATTTATCATGATATAAGGAAATAAATAATAACTTTATTATTGCCTCTAGGGCATATTTCCTTCAATTAATGTTAAGCTTCATTTGCAAAGTTGATGACAGTTTGTTGAGTCTCACTCTTCCTCTTGAAGAAGTATACCCAGGTGTATCTTGAGTAATCATCTACAATCACCAAGCAATACTTTCTCCCCCCAAGACTATTGAATGATGGAGGACCAAAGAGATCCATGTGGAGGAGCTCCAAGGGCCTCTTCGAGTAGATGATAGTCATGGGTCGGTGAGCCGTTTCATGAAGCTTTCCTTGGATACATGCACTGCAAGTACGATCTTTGGCAGAACTCACATTTTTTAGTCCACGAACATGGTCCCCCTTGAGGATACTTTGCAAAGATATCATATTGACATGGGCTAGTCAGCGATGCCAAAGCCATCCCACATCAACTTTAGCCATTAGGCAAGTCGCTGTCTTAGTGGGTCACTCTGAAAATTTCACCACATAGAGACCGTTCCAACAAAAGCTACTTTAAGAGTCTTGCACCACAAAAGGGCCACAGTATCAAGATCAAAGAATGTTGCAAAACCCATGACTGCAAGTTGACAAACGGAAAGTAAATTGTATGCAAGTGACTCAACAAGCATGACCTTCGCAATAAATAGATCTTGAGAGATGACCACCTTGCCAAGACCCAATACCTTGGATGTTGAAACATCGCCGAATTGGACATGGGTCGGCATAGATGGAAGAGGTTGTACATCCTCCACCAAGTCCTTGCTCCCGGTCATATGATTTGTTGCTCCACTATCAAGCAACCATGACACCAAACCGTAAGCAAACTCCTACAAGAGATTAATGCTTGGATTTAGGTACCCATTTTCGAATGGGTCCTTTGATGTTAGTAACAAGGGTCTTAGGAACCCCAATAGACCATTCAATGTACTCATAAGAAGAACCAACAAATTTGGCATAAACTTCCCCATCACTAGCACGGCACAAAATATATGAGGGGTTAAAGTCGTCGGCTTTGTTGGTAGGGACGGTTTTGCCCTTCTTGCCATTACCACCCACTTCCTTATTCTTCTTCTTATCATGGGTACCCTCACCCCCCTTGACAAAGGCTTCCTTAAGTGGGAGAGGTTGCTTGGCCTTGTTGTTGTTGTTCTTCTTCTTCTTCTTCTTCTTCTTCTTCTTCTTCTTCTTCTTCTTCTTCTTCTTCTTCTTCTTCTTCTTCTTCTTCTTCTTCTTCTTCTTCTTCTTCTTTGACTTGGGTACAAATCCAAGTCCTTCCTTTCCCACAACTTCCTTTTGATTGCTCATAAGGTCATTTAGGTTCTTCTTGCATTGTATGCACGTCACAAGGCCTTTCTCAAGTTGTTCTTTCAACTTGGCATTCTCCTCCACAAGATGCACACGCTCACAACACGGGTTAGAAGGATTTGCATTATCAATTAGAACAAAAGGATGACATGTTGCTATCTCCTTGGTTAGCTTCACTTGGAGTTGATCATGAGACTCCTTGAGAGAAGCATGAGCACCCTTCACGGCCTTGTGAGCCTTGTCGAGTATGTAAAACTCCTCTTTGAGTCTATCATGGCCAACCCCAAGTGCAACTTTCTCAGATTTAAGCACACGAGAAAGAACAATAGCGTGATCAAGATCTTTTTGCAATTTAGCACGATCAACATTGTGTGACTCCTCAAGAGTCAAACGAAGACCTCGCTCTTCCTGATTGCTTATCTGGACACATTATTAACTGGTGAATGCTTCCATGGAGAACATTTTAGGTCAGCTTCTGTGGTGACAGCCTTCTTGATGAAGTATAGAGGGTGGAGACTTGCACCGTCTCTACATTGGGTAAAAGATCGGCGACCACAGGTTCAAATAACATAATGTTAATTTTATATCCTTGTTTAGTAAATAAAGATTCCTCGTGTATTGAAAAATCCTTGCCAATCAACCATTCATAATTTTATTTTCCGGGAGCCCGGTATTGTTAATAACGGCTACTCGTACATATTGAATTTGATGCGGTATGATATATTAGGCCATCCTCTTTAGTAAATGAATCGATATATGCTGTCATTGAATGTATCATTAGTAGTATAGTGAAATAGGTGTGGTAAAATAAACTCGACCAGCCTTTTAGTTGACATGCAGGGTATGTGTTGTCATTTGAATGCATAAAATATTTTAAGGAGCTAGACTAATAATGTATTAGTTAGTTTTTTTATTGCAACACTATGGGAATGCTACGGATAACCTGTTATGCAGATTAATCACCTTTCCAAGAATAAACTTGGCTATCTTTTCCCTCATCAAGTCATGTCATTGTTGCTATCCAAAAAGTACAATCAAGTCATTTATAAATTACTTAGTTGAGCAACTGCAGCCAATGAACATTTTTCTTGCATTTTTGAACTGTGTGGATTGATGAGCAATCCATATGTGTTATCATAAGCTAACTGTAACCCTTTTCTCTACGGCTTCTCAATATCAGCTTGTTGAGTATGAACTGAAAGTCTTTGTACCCAGCGCTGGCCACGCCTGAATGTGTTATACATGAATGTTAATATGTAAGAAGACCAGAGTACTCATTGGAAGTGTTTTTGAAAATATCTGTAAGAAGACATGAGTACTCATTCGAAGTGTTTTGTATTAACATTCATGTATATGTAGCTCTGATAAGTGTTGATGTGTTTAGTTTTCCAATTCCATAGCTTTAGTTTTATTTATAGAGTAAGATGGAACTAAACATATCCAAACTTGCATTTAGAGTTACTCAACTCTGTCAAGTTTCAACAGATTTAACTTTATAATACTCCCTCCATCCCAAAATAAGTGTCGCCGTTTTAGTACAAAGTTGTAGAATCAACGACACTTATTTTGGGACAGAGGGAGTACCATATAGTTGATCTTGCTTTCTTATGATAGCATTCAAACCACCATACTTCCTCTTTGATAAGCTTATGAGAACAATCTTCAGCCTTTTAACCTAATAAAATAAGAATATAGAGTGAGTGACCACTAACATGTTCATAATATGAAGGATAGAGGCAATAATTTGCAGAAGAAACTATATGTTTTGAGGAGGCGGAGTCATACGCGAGAGCATGAGGTGTTTGCACCTGGTGGCTTTCTTCAAATAAGCACAAGAGCTTAAGGATCATGTCATGTAAGGAGTCGAGCAACGAGATGACCCAGTCAAACTATCAAGTATTAAACTTGGGCATAACTAACTAGGTTCTTTATCTCGCAATGCCTCACAAGCTCGCTTGAGCTATGTCATGACCCAACTATTGTATTTGTTTAGTTGTGATCCATTGTCTTGGCTTACTTTTGGACTATATAATGACTCATCTTCTTTGGTTATAGTGCAGCTAAGGTTCTTTATCTCGCACCACTGCTGTGGCTCCCTTTGTCTATATAGTGACTCGACATTGTGTGTGTACTATGGGATGACTTATCGTGTTGGGTTGCTTTTGCCAAAAATGCTGCTTCGCTTCTGGTATGATAGATTGCACTGCCCTTTGGCATTGCTTGGATGGATGTTATGTGTTAGGCACAACTGTGTTATATATAAAGGCAATGCCATACTTTTGATGTTACTTGATCCATTTGCAACAACTGCTTTTGCAACAATAGATGCGTTTTTTACTCGCTAGGGCAATGTTTTGAGCCAGGAACCACACACCAAGGTGCGTTTCCTACCTTGAGGCTCCATCAGAACAGAGGCATCTTAGGAAATATAAGAAATGCATCCAGTGCTCCGTCTATGGTACTATCTACAAAATGTCATGACTAAAATTATCTTGGATCATCGTTAGGACTTGCTTTTGTTATGTCATGTTACATTTCCTACAACATGCTCAAAGTGATGTAATGAACCAAACCATTCAAATAGGCATCATAGTTATCTACACTTTCTATCTTGAGGCTCCATCTAAATAGAGCCATCTTAGTTTTCTATATTTTTCTTGGGTCAGTTTATAGATGATGATTTGGCGTATGGCACTATACAGAACCAATATCATGCTATTTTTGTAATGCTTTGATGACTGTATTACCGGAGTGGATATGGCTTGTACCCGTCAGCACAAGCCACAATTCCTACCTAGTCTTCAATCATCACAAACTCATCGGCCTCATCAAGGACCACCTCAAAGTTGGACCATTGGATGCTTGAGCTCCCCTTGTACAAAGATATGATGTGCTCCCAATAATCCTTTCCACGGGTGAAGGGATGCAAGTGAGATAGATCTTTGGGAGGCATCGCGTCAACCCGGCAATTCGACCCATGGGCACCCGACCCGAATGGGTAGGGTATGGGTCGTCATATTGACCCATGGGTAAGCCCGATGGGTAACCCGATTAGTCATGAGTAGGGTATAGGCATGGGGTTCTGCCCGTGAGTTTCCCAATGGGTCACCCGATTAATGTTAGTGAATAAAATATATTTGTTATTTTACATAACGTGTGGACGTTTTGGTGAAGATACATGCTAATTAATTTCTTTAGTACAGCCAAACACTGCCGGTAGCGATGCATCTTTGCTTCGCTTTTCATTTCCTGTCGGCCGCTCCAGGATGGTAAGGCCCATATATACTACTACTACTAGTCCAGGTAACTTGGAAACGGTGTCGTATTTTGGCCTATTGGGCCTCCAATGATTTAAGCCCATGCATGAGGCATGTGCAGTGTGATGTGTGTGCTTGTCGTGAACTAAGCAAAGGCGTAGCTCGTTTAGTCCCACCTAGCTTGCTTGAGCACACGGTAGGCTGGGTTGTGCTATAAAGCATACAAGGAAGGGAATTCACAGTTAAAAGTCATGCCAGACGAAACTCAGCAGTCAACTCGGTAAGATAAAAATGAATTAAAATATCAGACCTGATGGGTGCCCTATTAGGTCGGGTCACCCGTCAGGTTCGGGCATGGGTCTCGTTCTCCGCCCATGGGTAGGGTCATGGGTACGACTGCACACCGTTTAATATTCGGGCATGGGCCTCTGAAAGCCTAACCCAGTCAAACATGACCCGACTGCCACCGCGGCTTGGAGGATGAACAATGCGGAGTGATTGTATTGATTGTCCGCTTCTTCTCTTGGAGTGAAATTGTTTGGATCATGCGGGCAGAAGTCTTGTTCAATGATTCTCCAAAGATTCATTGAGCTGTGATTCAAATGAGACTTGATACAAAAAACCCAATTAGCAAAATCACCCTTCACAAGTTTAGGAGGAGGACCAAGGTGGTTAATATGCAGTGTAGGGATTGGTCCTCCATAGACCGGGGAGGGGGGACCGAGGCAAAGATTCCCGTCCCATTCTTGTTTTGAGGGGGACAGGTTTGAGTACCTTTAGCCGCTTCCTTAATGAAATTGGCCTCCGACTCCAATGTGGTGGGGTTAACCACAAGCAATGGGTCGGGAGTAGTTTTCAACCCCTCAAGTAATTCTTTAAGCATGGACTTGACCTCGAGGTCATCATAGACGTCTTAAGTGAAGCCATAGCTTCATTTAATTCATCTCGTGTGTTCTAAGTCAACTCCGCAGCCTCGGGCACTTCCTCCTCTGTGTCAACCATACTCTTCGGGTGGTGAAACACTTAATAAAGAGACGAGGCTCTGATACCAATTGAAAGGATCGATATGGTTGACTAGAGGGGGTGAATAGGCAACTACCAATTTTTAGCTTTTCTTAACAAATAAGGTTTAGCAACAAATAGGTTGTCTAGATGTGCAAATAGGTGAGCAACCTATAGGATGCTAACAACAATAACAACAAGAGCAAGCAGAGGATACAACACAATAATATCTTGCACAAAGTAAAGGTAAGAGATAACCATAAGTGGAGCCGGTGGAGATGAGGAAGTGGTATCAAAGTTCCTTCCCTTTGAGGGGAAGTACGTCTCCATTGAAGCGGTGTGGAGGTACAATGCTCCCCAAGAATCCACCAGGACCACTGTATTCTCCTCACGCCCTCACACAATGCGAGATGCCATGATTCCACAAGTGGTTCCCTTGAAGGCGACAACCAGACCTTTACAAACAAGTTTGAGGCTCTCTTCACAACTGAATTGGAGTCTACCGACACCACCATGGAGCTTCACCACAATGGAATGTGGCTCCGAGGTGACATGTTCCGTCTAGGGTGCCCAAACACCCAAAAGTAACAAAATTCACACAAGAAAGTATGGAGGAATCAAATTTCCTTTGGTGGAAGTGTAGATCTAGGTCTCCTCCTTCAATCTCTAGCAAATCAACAAGTTTGAGTGGCTAGAAAGAGAGATCGGGCAAGAAAGCTTGGAGGGCATCAATGGAGGAGAGAGAGAGAGGCAAGAGGTTAAGTGGTAGGTGGAAGAACCACCCTTTATATAGGAACCCCCAATTTCCAACCATTACAACAGTTTTTACACTACAGTGGTACAACCGCTCATTGGCCCGGTATTACCGGGATTCACGGGTATGCTGCAGAAACCCTAGCAAGCGGTACAACCAGTGGTACGAGCGATAGTAATGGTTACATAGAGTAACCGTACCAACCGCTCTACTACCTCCCAACTACCGCCTCAGACAGAAGGGAATCACCCCTATAGCGGTAGTCGAGCTGTAGTTGCAACGGAACTACCGCTTGGTCTGAGTCAAGGAGAAGGCTAAGTCCAGAGTAGTAGAACCGCTCCGGTCATCGATAGTACCGGTTAGCAGAGGCTAACTGGGACAACTGGGCCACCACCGCCCAAGGACCGCTCCATCACAGAAGCTTGTCCGGTGGTTGGGCGGTACCGGGCCGGTACAACCGCCCGTGAAGCTATCCAAGGCTTTCCCAGAGCGAGGCGGTACAACTGCCTAGGGGCAGCGGTACAACCGTTGGGTATGAACCTGGGAGCAGCAACCCCAGGGTATCACCCCTGGGGCAGTGGTTGTGCCGGTTGAACTGGGCAGGCGGTACAACCGCCCATACGAGTGGTACAACCGCTTAGAGGGTAAAACCAATGCTTTGGAAGGAAATGAGGACCTCTCTCTCCTCGAACGAAAGATAACAATGCGTGGATAGGAATATGTACATGCATTGATTCACCAATACCTTTCGATGTGGATTACCTCTTAATAGTACGGTTTCCTACGACCAAAGAAGTAAACACGTAGAGAACACCATCTTTGATCTTTTCCGTCCAGAGGGAATGCCTGAAGAACTTGGCACACGATTAGACCACAAGGTGAGTTGTCATCATCACCAAAAGAAAAAGGCGGGAAATGCCCTAACACACGTGTGGAATAATAAACGATAAAATAAGGGTCCTAGTCTCGCCTCTAAGACTAGCTCAAGTGTTGTCGATGATCATTTTTCGGATCTTAGGATATTGTTAAGTGTAACAATAGTCCTAAAACAACATTGAGAGTATGACGTTAGTAGAACGATCATATTGAATCAACCCAAACTTGTTCGTTATACTTTGAGATAATATCGTTAGAAGTCAATTGTTATAACAAAGAGTGTTAACGTGCGTTTTAGTTCCTTAGAACATGAGAGTATCGTAGTCACTTCTTACTGTACGGTGGACTTTAGGATTGCTCAAACGCCATCTGTAACACGGTGATCATAACGACAACTTATAGGTTCATCAGAAAGTATTACAAGGGACTAAATAACTCAAGAGTGGAATTTTCTCCTCCGATGATGGAGAGATATTGTAGGACCTTGAAGTATGTCTAGAGGGGGGTGATTAGACTACTTGACCAATAAAAACCTAACATTTTCCCAATTTTAGACTTTGGCAGATTTTAGCTATTTTAAAACAAGTCAAGCAATCTTCACACAATTCAAGCAAGCATGCAAAGAGTATATTGGCAGCGAAAAATAAAGCATGCAACTTGCAAGAATGTAAAGGGAAGGGATTGGAGGATTAAAACGCAATTGGAGACATGGATGTTTTTGTCGTGGTTCCGATAGGTGGTGCTATCGTACATCCACGTTGATAGAGACTTCAACCCACGTAGGGTAACGGTTGCGCGAGTCCACGGAGGGCTCCACCCATGAAGGGTCCACGAAGAAGCAACCTTGTCTATCCCACCATGGCCGTCGCCCACGAAGGACTTGCCTCACTAGCGGTAGATCTTCACGAAGTAGGTGATCTCCTTGCCCTTACAAACTCCTTGGTTCAACTCCACAATCTTGTCGGAGGCTCCCAAGTGACACCTAGCCAATCTAGGAGACACCACTCTCCAAGAAGTAACAAATGGTGTGTTGATGATGAACTCCTTGCTCTTGTACTTCAAATGATAGTCTCCCCAACACTCAACTCTCTCTCATAGGATTGGATTTGGTGGAAAGAAGATTTGAGTGGAAAGCAACTTGGGGAAGGCTAGAGATCAAGATTCATGTGGTTGGAATGGAATATCTTGGCCTCAACACATGAGTAGGTGGTTCTCTCTCAGAACTGGTAAGTTGGAAGTGTAGGTTTGTTCTGATGGCTCTCTCCACGAATGAAGAGGAGGTGGAGGGGTATATATAGCCTCCACACAAAATCTAACCGTTACACAGAATTTACCAAACTCGGTGGGACCGAATCATCAAACTCGGTCAGACTGATTTAGTAAACCTAGTGACCGTTAGGGTTTTCGGTGGGACTGACATGCATCTCGGTAGGACCGATTTGGTTAGGGTTAGGGCATAACGTAATCTCGGTGAGACCGATTACACAAACTCGGTGAGACCGATTTTGGTAATTAGCTAACCGAGAGTTGGTCGTGAACTTCGGTGGGACCGATTTGCTCTTTCGGTGAGACCGAAAAGTTACAAAAGGAAACAGAGAGTTTACATTGTAATCTCGGTGGGACCGATTCGCTCTTTCGGTGAGACCGAAAAGTTACGAAGGGGAAACAGAGAGATTACAATCCCATCTCGGTGAGACCGAGATCCCTATCGGTGAAACCGATTTGCGTAGGGTTTGTGGCAGTGGCTATGACATCTGAACTCGGTGGCACCGGATAGAAAGAATTAGTAGGGCCGAGTTTGACTTTGGGTTTAGGTCATATGTGGATGTGAGAAAGTAGTGGAGGGTTTTGGAGCATATCACTAAGCACATGGAGCAAAAGGCTCATTAAGCAACACCTCATCCCTTCTTGATAGTATTGTCTTTTCCTATAGACTCAATGTGATCTTGGATCACTAAAATGTAAAATGAAGAGTCTTGAGCTTTTGAGCTTGAGCCAATCCTTTGTCCTTAATATTTTGAGGGATCCACTTTCATCATCCATCCCATGCCATTCATTGAGCTTTCCTGAAATATTCATCTTGGAATAGTATTAGCTCAATGAGCTATATGTTGTTATGAATTACCAAAACCACCTAGTGATAGTTGAACTTTCAGATATTCTTATGACCCTCTAGGTGTGACAACATCCATCATCGTCTGGCCAGACATAGGTGACTATGTCCACTGGGATGCCGGAACATGTCAAGGAGAAAGAAGAATAAAACCGGTAGCGAGGAGAACGGTATATGAGCATGTGTATGACTCAAGAGGATACCATATATCTCACCTCAGATTTTGTAAAGTACCGCAAAGCAAAGGAAATAGCACATATAACCAAAGGTCCACTCGAATATCATTCGTGTAATCATAGGGATCAATATGGACGTCCACGGTTCCACTATCGGTCATTGAACAAAAGGGTTTTGTTCACGTCTATGTTTTATCAAACCTACAGGGTCACAAGCTTAAGCTAATCACGATCTGTTGAGCGTTAGTAGGATAGGAATAATGGGAAATATTCATGAAATAATTTCGTCAATATTCAAAATAGTTTCGAGAGGAACCGGGAGTGTCTCCGGGTCACCAGAAGGGTTTCGGAGTTTATCGAGCAATACCGGGCATTGCCGATAAATTATATATAGGTAAAACATGTTTTTGGAGATATTAAATTAATAATAAAAGGATCTAATAATAGTTAGGAGGCTTTTATATTTAAGTTAATATCAACAGGCCTTAAAAGGCCAAAAGGTGGAAGGAGAATTGGGCCACAAGGGCCCAATAGGGGAGCGCCCCCTTTTCCCACTTGGGGAGGCCGAATTGGACAAAGGGGGGGACTCCTCCTCCCCCGGGGGCTAGCAAAAGGGGAGGGGAATACTTCCCCTTGTGTGGCGCCCTCTTCTTCCCCCTCAGCCTATATATACTATAGGTATTGGCACCTTTTGAACACACAAGTTTTAGAGCCTCCTCTAGTTCTCTAGTTCTAGTTGGCCCTAGTTTTTTGTGGGGAAACTTCTAATCTATTCATCCTCAATCATGGTAGTACAATGAACATCAGAAATAATAAAAAATACATACAGATCCATAGACCACCTAGCGATGACTACAAGTACTAAAGCGAGCCAAAGGCGCGCCGCCGTCATCGCCCCACCTTCGCCGGAGTCAGGCACAACCTGTTGTAGTAGACAGTCGGGAAGTTGTTGTGCTAAGGCCCCATAGGACCAGCGCACTAGAACAACAACCGCCGCCGATGAAGAATAACATAGATCGGAAAGATCCAAACCGAAGAGACACGAACGTAAACGGACAACGACGAGATCCGAGCAAATCCAACCAAGAGATCCACCACAGGCACACCTCCACACACCCACCAACGATGCTAGACACACCACCAGAATGGGGGATAGGCAGGGAGACCTTTATTCCATCTTTAGGGAGCCGTCGTCGCGCCTTCCTGAGCAGGACACAAACCCTAACAAAACTGAAAGAAACGACTAAAAGTGGAGCCCTCTCACTGGCCCTTGCAAGGATCCACCGTGCCCCCGTGTCTCTAGGGCCACCGGAGACAAGGCGGACCTGCGGCGGTGCTGGTAAGAGGCAGGAACCCTAGCTTTTGTTCTAAAAGAGGAGGAGGCGGTAGCTGCGTTTCTCTAGTTGGTCCTAGTTGATCAATTAGAGCTAGACCTAGATCCTCTAATCCTCATAATTAGAAGCCCATTGTGGTTCTAATCTCCTCCCTCTAATTCTCCAGCAACGATTAGCTCTGGACGTCAAAGCGCTGCCAGATCGTGAAGACCGTACGCTTGCAACTCCTAGGGAGGTCGTGCTTTAGGTCTTCCATTCGAGGGACTATTCATGGGCTTTCCACGAGATCGTTCATGTATGGTTCGAGGGACTCTAAGTACGATCTACACTGACTCGTCTTCTTTCGCTGTAACTCAGAGTCGGTAACGATTTGATCCAAACCGTCCATCGCATCTTCATAGTGCTCCTGGGTGACCGTAGGGCGATTTTTTTTGTTTTCTACTATGTTTCCCAATAACAGGCTCCACTGGGAGCCCCCCAATGCTCACGTGGCATTTGGACGACAAGCGTGTGTCCGAAGGCACCATGACGCCGCAGCAGCCGGGGAGCAAGGCTTCATCAACCAGGAGGGTGCACGGCATGTCTGGATGCACACTGCATGACATCATCCCTGCTGCTACTTCTCGCCCCACCGTTGTGGCTGGCCATTGTTGCGGCTACGGAAGGGGAGGCCGCTAGGGTTTTTGTGGTGGAGGTGTGATGGAAATATGCCCTAGAGGCAATAATAAAGTTGTTATTATTATATTTCCTCATTCATGATTAAGGTTTATTATTCACGCTAGAATTGTATTGATCGGAAACTTAAATACATGTGTGATACATAAACAAAATACCATGTCCCTAGTGAGCCTCTACAAGACTAGCACGTTGATCAAAGATGGTTAAGGTTTCCTAACCATAGACATGTGTTGTCACTTGATAACGGGATCACATCATTAGGAGAATGATGTGATGGACAAGACCCATCCATTAGCTTAGCATATGATCGTTCAGTTTATTGCTATTGATTTCTTAATGTCAAATACATATTCCTTTGACTATGAGATCATGCAACTCCCGGATATCGGAGGAATACCTTGTGTGTTATCAAATGTCACAATGTATCTGGGTGATCATAAAGATGCTCTACAAGTATCTCCGAAGGTGTCTGTTGAGTTGGCATGGATCGAGATTAGGATTTGTCACTCCGTGTATCGGAGAGGTATATCTGGGCCCTCTCGGTAATACACATAACAAGAAGCTTGCAAGCAAAGTGACTAAGGAGTTACTTACGAGATGATGTATTACGAAACGAGTAAAGAGACTTGCCGGTAACGAGAGTGAACTAGGTATGAAGATACCGGTGATCGAATCTCGGGCAAGTAACATACCGACAGACAAAGGGAATTATGTATGTTGTCATAAGGTTCGACCTATAAAGATCTTCGTAGAATATGTAGGAACCAATATGGGCATCCAGGTTCTGCTATTGGTTATTGACTGGAGAGGCGTCTCGGTCATGTCTACATCATTCTCGAATCAGTAGGGTCCGCACACTTAACGTCTGTTGACGATATAATATTATATGAGTTATGTGATTTGGTGACCTAATATTGTTCGGAGTCCCGGATGAGATCAGGGACATGACGATGAGCTCCGGAATGGTCCGCAGGTAAAGATTTATATATAGGATGATGTTATTTGGTCACCGAAAAAGTTTCCGAGTGTATCGGGTAGTCATCAGATCACCGGAAGGGGTTCCGGGAAGCCCCGGGAGGTTAATGGGCCTTATGGGCTAAGAGGAGGGAACACACCAGCCCACAAGGGGCTAGCGCGCCCCTTCCCTTGGCAGTCGGCCCTATGGATGGAAAGGGAGGAGGGCTAGCCCCTCTTTCCTTCCCTCCACCTAAGAGGAAGGAAAGGGGGCGCCACCCCCTCCTGCCTTCCCCCCGCAGGCAAACAAGGAACGGGGGCGCCAAAGGACAGGCGCCCAAGGGGGCTGACCGGCCACCTTGGGCGCACCCAAAGCTGCCTTCCCTCCCACCCAACTATATATAAGAGAGGAGGGGCACCACACAACCCACGACAATCTCTTAGCCGTGTGCGGCACCCCTCTCCACAGTCTAGTTTTCGGCAGTGCACGATGAAGCCCTGCGGGAACAAGTTCACCATCACCGTCACCACGCCGTCGTGCTGCCGGAACTCATCCACTACTTTGCCCGTCTTGCTGGATCAAGAAGGCAAGGACGTCATCGAGCTGAACGTGTGCTGAACGCGGAGGTGTCGTACGTTCGGTACTTGATCGATTGGATCGCGAAGGTGTTCGACTACATCAACCGCGTTGTTAAACGCTTCCGCTAAACGGTCTACGAGGGTACGTATACATACTCTCCCCTCTCGTTGCTATGCATCTCCATGGATAGATCTTGCGTGTGCGTAGAATTTTTTTTGTTTTCCATGCAACATTACCCAACAAGATGCACGACCGAGAAGGCTGTGGGTGGCGAGGGGAGGGGAGGGAGGGGATTGGAATGGAGTGGGTGTACGTCGGTGCGCAGCGCTTGGCTATAAAATCCATTAATAGGCGCCTGACGGGCACACCGGTGACGCGACTCTCCGTATGGGAAACCACGTGGTGTGTACTCCTCGTGAGTGAAAGAGTCGACGTGACCACGATGTGACTACTCATGCATGCGGATACACACACGGCTGACTGTGAGAACGCCATATGGCACGGGGGTGTCCCACACGTCAGGAACAGCGACGACTAATAATCAACACCCTTGACAAGCGACAAACCCTATTTGGGCATTGATGAGGGAGAAAAGTGAGCAAAAATAGTA
Organism: Aegilops longissima; assembly: GCA_021605205.1. Classification (NCBI taxonomy): domain Eukaryota; kingdom Viridiplantae; phylum Streptophyta; class Magnoliopsida; order Poales; family Poaceae; genus Aegilops; species Aegilops longissima. The sequence continues at coordinate 548,535,621 of CM038681.1, forward strand.
GGCTTAGGCAAAATTGACCACACGGGCATCTTTTGAAAATTGAGAGCACTATTGTAAATCCAAATCTCTTTTGAAAACTTGAAAAATATTTGAAATATTTGAAATAATTTCTAAAATTGTGAACATTTTTTGACATTCCAAGCATTGTTTGAAAAACAAACAATTTTATATTCTGAACAATTTTGAAATATGTTGAATATTTTATGAAAATGTACTAAAAACAAAAAGGAAAAGAACAAAAAAAGGAAGAATGAAGAAACAAAAAATAGGAAGAAGAAAAATAAAAACCCTATAAAGAAACAACCAAAACCAATAAAAACTATGTGGTTCCTAAAACCGGGATTAGTGGAATGTATTACTAGGCGGTCTAGCTAGATCGCTTGCTCGGCAAATTTGCGCGAAGGGTCGACATTACGATGCAATGAGTATCGAATAGGATTCGCGCCCATTGCCCTCTCCACTGCACTAAATGTGCCGGCCCAAATAGGGATAGAGAGTATACCAACGAGCTTCTCTAATGTTTAATTTTGTCAGCCAATTTTCTTAAACCGGCTAAAGACAGAAAACACTAAAAGTGTACTTGAATTGGGGTTAAAAAATGTTTCAATTTTAGAAACGTTCACGATTTTAGAAAAATCTTAGATTTCACAAAATGTTCCTGAGTAAAAAAAGTTCTAATTTCAAAAAAATCATGAATTACAATAATATTTGGAATTTGGAAAAAACTAGAAATTTGAAAAATGTTTCTGCATTTGAAAAGTCATCCATGAATTTGTAAAATCTTCTAAAAAATCAAAAAAGTAAATTTTCGAAAATTCTTTATGAATTTCAAAATTCTCATGAATTTTAAAAAATGGAAAAAGAAATATAAAAAAGTAAAGAACATGACAAAAAACAGATAGAAAAGGAAACAGAGAAAACCCGGTGGGAGAAAACACATAGCAGATGCGCGTGAACGAGTCGACCCAGAGCATCGCGAGAGCTCCCTAGGAGGTGTGTGTGTTACAATCAAGAAAAGGAATCTCCCCTATATGTGAGAGTGTGTCCTCTGTTCCGGTTTTCTGGCGCTGACCTCTGGTCTGATCGGTAGGCTCATACTCAATCAAGAAACGGGTGATGGTGCCGTCTGAACTTAAGAAATCTGGGAACCGGATAGTGGTGTGAAGATTTTCGAAGGTGATCGACTGATGGACTACTACATTGTTCCAGTGCTCAAGTGCCTCTGCCGTGCATGTCAGTAAAGCTTTGCAGCTGCGCAGCCCCCTCTAAATTGTGCGCGAGTAATCATGCGGCCAGTGCGAGGAGCTCGTATTTGTCGCTCGTGCGGCAAATACAGATTCTGACGCACATGCAGCTCCCAACTGAGCTGAGCCATCTAACAATCTGTCACGAGCGACTTGCCTTGGCAGTGCGGTACCATAGTGGTTTGTTACTATACCGGCACAACACTAGTGGTCCATTATTTGTAGTATTTTTGTATCCCTTCGTCTTTTATGGAAAAACTTTCACAAAAGTAAATATATTTTAGGTGCTGTATAAAATTTGAAACGTGAAGATTTTTTGGAAAGCAAACAATATTTGACATTTCAATCTTTTTTTCAAAAAAAATAAATTGCATACATTTTTTAATGTGTGAACAGTTTTTAAAATTCCTAAAATTTTATAAAATTGTGAAGAAATTATATATTTTATGAACATTTGTTGAAAACTGTGAAAATATTTGGAATCCAAGCTTTTTGAAAATATGAACAATGTTTGAACTATAAGTACAATATTTGAAAGTTTTGAACACTTTTTGATGTGAACATTTTTAAAATTCCAACAACTTATTTAACTCCAAAGAAATTTTAAATATAATAAACATGTTTTTGGAAATTTTGCATTTTTGAAAAAATTGAAAAAGCAAAGAAAAATGAAAAATGTGAGAAGAAAACCAGAAAACTTTTTAAAGAAGAAAAAACCGGTTCAGGAAACTTCTAGAAGGTTCCCTAAAACGAGATCAGTGAAGCGCTTTAATGTGCTGGTCCAACTAGATCGCTTGCACGCCAACTCTTTGCGTAGCGTCGACATTACTGACGCAATGGGCAGCGAATAGGATCTGCCCTTATTACCCTTCGTTCTGGACTTAATGGACCGACCCAAATAGGCATAGCAAGCTATATTAACGAGCATCTCTGGTGGTTTTTCACCTGGTTTTCTGAAATCGGCTAAAAACAGAAATTCTCCATCAAATGTTCTAATTTTTCTGAAAAATATTTCGATTTTTCAGAAATGTTTTAAAAATTAGAAATTCATGACTTCATTTCCTCCCTAGATTTAGCAAAGTTTTCTGAATTATAAAAAATGTTCAGAATTTCATAAAATGTTATGTATTTAAAAATTGTTCTTTGATTTTGTTTTTTTACTAATTTATAAAATTGCGAAACAAAACCGGCAAGAAAGGAAACAGAGAAAATCCCAGAGAAAATGCATAGCAGAAGCCCGTGAATGGGTCGACCCGTAGCATCGCTAGCGCCATCCCGAGGAGGTGCTCGTTAAAATCAAGAAATAGAATCTCACCAATATCTTCACACTATATATCTCGCTAAAAGCGAACCAACCTACGGCTGGATGGTTAGGTGGACAGTGGTATCACCATCCCACCAGAGTTCAAGTCCTGGTGCTCGCATTTATCCTAGATTTATTTCATGATTTACGGCGATACCCGTTCAGTGGGAGGAGACGTTCCCATTGACTATGAGGCGCCTACTATGACTTCGTAAAATCTCAAAATGACATGCCGTCTCGGTCTGTCGGAGGTGCTCATAAGGGTAGAGTGTGCGTGTGTGCGTTCATATGGGTGAGTGTATACACGTATATATGAGCACTTGTGTCTGTACTGATGTTCAAAAAAATATATTTTTTAAATAAGTTGTGTTTTTCTTGTCAGGCGGAACTCTTCGTCTACCAGTTTCCTCCATTTTTTGTTCAACCAGCCAGTTTTCTCCCACGACGCCATATTTTATCGCACCTTCCCAATACGCTAGTCAATCAAATTAGCTTATTTAACCTTTGCAGCACTACATAAACTTCATCTTAACTAAATTAACAATTTCCTGTACGCCGCTCAATCATATTAATTTACTTGCCATGAATGACATGGGCTACCAAATTATAATGACACCAAAATCAAAATTCCAATCCTTGGTCCTCCATGGGATGCAACACAACTTTTTTTCCATGTTTCATATGAAAGACACATGGAATATATGGGAAAATTGCCATGCAACATACCCCCTAAAAATAAGTTGACATGCCCACTAGAGAAAGAAGTGTGGTTTTCACCCCCCCCCCCCCCGCCTCCTTCCCTCGCATTTGCCGCGGTAAATAGTAAAAAAATGACATGATGCACATGAAAAAATGGCATGTTGTGACATATAACAATATTGCCATGTTAGCATTGCAAAATGTATACAAATGGCAATGATCTTGAGAAAAAGGTAAATCTGCCATGACATAAAAACATAACTAAAAGCAATTCACCACAAAAAAAATCAGAAAACACAAACTAACAAAAAAAGTTGCTATGATGTAAAAAAGAAGGGAGAGAGAATTTAAAATGTTATGTTAAAAAATTACCATGTGGTAAAAAGAAATTTCAAGAATTAACATGTGTCTTGTGCCAATTTTTTTCATATGAACATTGCAACTGCTAAACTTGCCCTAAGAACATTGCAAAATTATAAAAAATGCCATGATTTAGAATATACAAAAGTATATAAATTTTGCATGATTTTTTTCAAGAATTGCCATAATTTAGGAAAATTGAATTAGTAAGATTGCCATGTGACACTTACAAAATTCTCTAAATTTTTCCATGCTTTTGAATAACATGATATTCTGTGTGACTTGTAGAAATATTTTGCCATGATGCGGAAGATACAAAATATCCGAACTTTTCGTGAGACAAAGAGTAAAATTTGTTTCAATAATTTCCATGGTTTAGAAAATAAAATTACTAAATTTACCATCTGCCAATTACAAAATTATCCTAAATTTACCATCTTTTTTGAAAAATAATGTTATGGAATTTCCATGGCAAACATCTTAATTGAGCTTGGCAAAAAATGATTTAAGTAGACTTAACAATGATTATTAAGCAACCTTGCCAACATGAATCTAGTCGCCATGGAATAAAAAGCATGAAGATGCCGCCACTGGTATGATAAAAATCATTTTCAAAGAAAGCAATGCATCTTTAAACAACGTATTTGTTGTGGCAAAATCATTTTGCAACTGCAAAGAGAGAAGAAATTTCAAGAAATGTTGTATGTTTGTACACCGCAATTCCTAAATTTTCCATGTCAACATTGCAAAAAATTGCTAACTTGCCATGAACTTTGCAAAAAAAAAATAGTTTGCCATGATTTAGACAACATAAATTACTAAATCTGCCATGTGGCAATTGCAGATTTCTCTTAAGTTTGCCATCTTTTCGCTAACATAATGAGATGTTTTTGCCATGACAAAAACATTTTAATTCAGCAATGATGTTAGTTAACATGGCAAAAGTAAACTTTTCGAAAACCCTACTTTGATGCAGTAATTAAAAGGTGTATCATGGAAAATTTGCCACGAAATTGGAGTTCAAAACAACTACACCAAAAAATGCCCCCCTGGATAAGCTAAAATTTCTACGAAACGATGAGGGGGACATGATTTGTACTCGGCACGGGGAAAATTACGTCAATTATGTCGTTGCCGATTTGCATCTCCGTGCGATAGACCTTCGCCGCAATTTTTTGGTGGCTATAAATACTCCACGCTCCAGTCTGAAAGGATCGTTCGCTTTTTGATATGAAACGTCACACAGGTAACGTGTGTTGGGTGAGTTCTAGTTTTCAGGTAAGAGATTACGAGGGACGGTTCAAGGTCTATACTAGATCGTCCATGGCGCGCGTTGCCGCGCCCATCTATGGAAAGCTACATAAATATTTATGAAAATCAAGATGGTACAAATATGATGATTTTTTAAAATTACTATGCCTCAATATAGACCAGACATATATGATCAAAATTTTAGTCCCGATCGAAGGTTGTATGTAATTGCATAACTTGACACATACATATTCGGGGAGAAACAAAGATGATTAATATTGAGAATTAAAATAGCATACATATATCTAGAGATGGCATACCATGACACTTCTGTGTCACTCATTAATGTCATGGAACCCGCGCGGGGGGTGGGGAAGGGTCTTGGTTCCGGCACGGTTGGAGGCTTGGAGCGACATTTTTACCTGACAACTATAGATGACACCAATCACATAAAAATCAATGCATAACTGATCAGAAGTTCAAGTGTTTCACTAAAAATAAAGAAGTTCATCTGCAGAGCAAGAAACGAAGTTACAAATGGTTGTATCTTGTTAACATAGCAACCCCATTCATCTAAGTAGGCATCACTATGAGGCTATTATGACTTGTCATGTCCAAAACTTCTGTATTGATCAAGGGAAACAAATATGTACTCCACCTAAGGCTAGTTATGATACTTTGTGCAATCAATAATCACCTTTTGCTTTTGCCCACCAGATCTAAAGCTTGAATATCTTTTTGAAATGTTTTCATTAATGGATTTAACTCACTCAGTATATGTTGTTCTAGATATACACATATCTTCTCTCTAATATGCTACCAGATGGGATTTTTAGACTCTGAAGTGTAAAATATATTTACTGGAACATTGGATTTTACATTAATTTAGAATTTTGAAAGGGAAAAGATTGGTACAATAACAAACATTATGATTTAAATTAGAAAAATAAATGGATAAGAGTACATGAGCACCATCATACCTTGTTGAGATTAAACTGCACAAATCGCTCGGTTGTTATTCTCCATTGGATCAACAAATCAATTCTCCCACCCTAAGGAGCATAAACAAGGAAAATATAATTTTATAAGTTGTTCATATGGAGTGGGTCGCTACACTGATTTAGTAATTGCACGAATAGCTATACATGATGTTGCCTTATGGCAGCGATATGCTTTTTTACACGTGGCATGGAGCTAGATAATTTCCCACCTTTGCTCGGCGAGCTTTGTAAGTGAAAAAGATACAACCTAGAACAACAAGTGCACATGCACAACTATAGTTATTTCATCATTGACAAAATAAATCTGAGACAACGCTGAGAAGTTTGTATTTTGATTGACCTCATAATTTATTGTATTTGTCAACATTTGGACCATCATTTGGAAAGGGACCCAACAGAAAATATACAGAAACCAAAGTTAAGCATATGTTCTCACCAACAGGAAGGAAGAGGCGAAAACAAGGACTGAACTGATGCATCAATTCCTGAGATGAGAGAGTGAAAACAGGCATTTGTTATATCTGTTCGTACCATAGAAAAAAGGATCAATGCATTCAGTGCAAGTCCATTCCTACAAACAGGAAGAGAGAGAGAGAGAGAGGGAGAGAGAGAGAGAAAGAGAGAGAGAGATGACAGTGTCATATAGGCATAACATATATGTTCTCAACAGGAACAAGAGGCAAGAAAATGGTTCTTTGTTCCATGGTTATGCGAAAATAGAGTTTACAGGAGATAAAGAAATTTTACCTACTACCGGCAACAAAAAAGAACAACAAACAGTATCATAGAGAGGTCATGTTCTTAAACTTACATGGCATTTGCACATAACAGCAGGCAAGGAAAATGGAAGGGTTATGTTAATCTAATGAACTTTGATCAGTTTGCCACCAGAAAATTTTGAGGAAGATATCGAGACGGAGACGGTGCAGGCTCCACGGGAGGTCAGTCATTAGTAGAAAAAGGGACATTTGTCCCGGTTCTAGAGGGCCTTTAGTCCCGGTTCTGGAACCGGGACTAAAGGGTTGGTACTAAAGCCCCCTAGTCCCGGTTTCTTAACCGGGACTAAAGGCCCTCGAAATTTTACAAAATTATTTTTTTTTATTTTTTTATTTTTTTTCTTCTGATTTTCAAATTTCTGAATTATTTTATAATTTAATCTCTAATCACCCCTCATCATTCCAAATCATCTAACTTCCCGGCCGATCACTCATCCTCTCACTACTCCAGCCTGAGCATGCTTAACTTCCGGGTTCTATTCCCCCTCGTTTCTAAGTCTGCACTTGTTGTTTTCCTCACAATAGTAAGATGTCAATCCTATTAACCCTCAGGAGTTTAGCTTGAGCATGAAGTCACACGTTTCACTGTTTGAGTTTAAAACTATTATTCTAAAAAATAATAATTATTTAGTAACACTAATATTTCTTGAGTAAGTAGTTTGACCAGATTTGACCAAAATTCAAAAAGATTGAAATAATTATTTAGTAACACTAATATTCTTGAATAATTATGTAGTAACACTAATACTTCTTGAATAAGTATTTTGACCATAGTTTGACCAGATTTAACCAAAATTAAAAAAAACTGAAATTTGAGCATATCTTTTTTTCTTTTATAATTTGAGGATTCTAAAAATTTGCAAACAGGTCTACGGCCGTCAAAATAGGATGCGGATTTTAGTGCTGAACATTTTGATATATTATACTTTTTTTCCGACATCGTATGCAAAAGTTGACACTTTTTTGCAAAACATGTCCAAATTTAAGTTTTTTTAATTTTCCTAACTAGTAGATGTAGTAATATAACTACATCTCGAAGGATTTTATTTTTTGAAGTTTTTATCATTTTCTTTTGTTTTTTTTAACTAAAATGGCAATACACCGAGGGGGTGGTAGAGTTTAAGAAATGGGCCCTTTAGTCCCGGTTTGAGACACGAACCGAGACTAAAGGGCATCGCTCCCTTTAGTCCCGGTTCATATCTCAAACCGGGACTAAAAGTCTAATCTTTAGTCCCGGTTTGAGACACGAACCGGGACTAAAGGGCCGCACCCTTTTGTCTCAGTTCGTGTCTCAAACCGGGACTAAAGGGCCCATTTAAACCGGGACTAATGCCTTTAGCCGCTCGAACCGGGACTAATGCTCACATTAGTCCCGGTTCGTAATGCAACCGGGACTAACGTGTATATTGCGCCGTGACCAAAGCCCTGTTTTCTACTAGTGATTGCATCTAGCCGCATCATGTGCCCTGTGAACCACCTGATATGCGCCATAAATTGAAACACATAGATGATCTTACAAAAAAACTGCTTGCTAAAATTGACATTCAAAGTGTCGAAGGATCAGAATAATTACCTCATGACCCAATTACATTAACCAGAGGGTTTGTTCATGTGTGTTATCTCCAAGGATTGAACATGAACTGACCGGTTCGCAAAGTTCCTTCCTAGCTCGGGCTACACGGTCCCTATTATCCATACCGTATGTTTGCTTCGAGATTTGTGCAAGAAAGCAGCATCGCAAGCGCAACTGTGTGATATTAGCAGATGTTGTCCTGTCCTGTCCTGTCCGTGAGCTGAAACGTTCCTGCAGCAGCAGCCTTTCTTGCTATGAGACAAATTCATACTAGTTGACTTGCAGTCCAGCATTAAGCTCTCATAAAAGTCGCAACTATTATAATATTACACATTGGACAGAACAAAAACACATTTCTTCATCCTTTTGTACGAGAAGTTTGACTAGGTTATCATCTGAATATTTTTTGGCAAATTGCAATCATAACAAAGGTTTCATGTTGACAATCAAATTTCTACCTACGAACATCACCTCCTGTACTCAATTTATATGCTCTAAAATTATAAATTCCAACAATTTATTGTGTCAAATTTATGGTGCACTACCAACTCTCTGGGGGAGGAGACAAGGGATAAAAAAAAGCAGTAATTTTAGACCATGATTTATATTGCTCCAAAGAACGATGTGGCTTCTGATGTGTTCCAAAATTAGTAATGTTCACAGAAGATCCCGCTGAAACGTTCTTGGCTCAACCATGTGCGTGTGCAAGGCGCTCCATGTGACAATGAACAGTGTCTAGCTTTATTGATGTGACTAGAAAATAGTGTCCAGCTTTATTGACCATCAGTCTACTAGCTTTATTGACCATCAGTCTACTGTGCTGTAAACGACTGGAGCCATTCTGTTACATTTGCAGGTCTGCCGTCGGTGTATTAGGCGCCGATAGTTCTGACGTAGCTGTAGGTTTTCAAAACCGTGCTCGTATCCCTATACAGCAGAAGCCAAAATTGATGGTCTGGATAACGGATACCGTGTAGCTCGTCCTTGGAAAAACCATGCTTCCTGACCGGTTTCCTTCCATCTGCACATAAGGTGGAGGTGTACATGCATTTTATGCACTAAGAAGTCGAGAGAGAATGAAATGGATGATTAATAAATCTGATTTGAACCGCATGTTGTATTTCTAACGGCAAGTCGGCAATCCTCGAGGATACATCATAGACGATATGGCCGGAGCCTCTGCTACATGAGAACGATAGCGTGTTTTTCGTCAGCTGCAAATTTCCGCAAACCAATATACCAGAATATAAAGTGCAAAATAACTTCAAAGAAATCGAACTGAGTCGCACCATGGGTGGAGAAGTGCTTGTGTGGTGCGAAGGAAAAACCGCCATCGAGGTTGAAGATGCTCCTCTCATCGAGGTCGAGAAGGAGATCTGCGAGGAGGAGGACTCGGGCTTCCTCCGCTTCCTCTCGACTGCTTCATCCACGCGGCGCAGGAAGATCTGTGACGACCTGCCGGATCGCGAGGAACGACATCAAATCCATGGTGTGCCCAAGGCATTGTGGTGCTGGGTGCGCGACCCGGCCATCTTTGTCTGCAAGAGGAGGAGCGGCTACAACTCCACCATCAGCCTCGGCTGCCATTAATCGTTGTAGAACGTCTGCCTTAGTCCCCGCCTGAATGACGGCGGACGAACTCCAATCGCTCGCGATGCAGCGTCGCCGCCCTTCGCATCACTAACCCGCATCGTCGGGCGAGGGCCCGATCTCTCGGGGATATGTGAAGACGATGACGCCACAGGTTGTGAGCCAGAGGTTCCAGGGGATGATGCGCCGGCGACACGCCTAGGGCTTCATGAGAGAATAGTGATGGCCGCAGGATGGTGGATGGAGCGGAAGCGATTGTGTTAACCATTTTTTTAAGGGCCAGCGATTGTGTTAGCTGGATCTCGTAGATGGCCCTTTTACCACAAGCCCAATGAACCAGCGTGCTTCAATTCGGCTTCTGGAGTAGCGCCCGCTAGAACAGGCGGCCCACGCAGCTGAAAACATGACCTGCTAGCAGTTAACGATCATCAAACGACCGAAAACGATCCAAATGGCAAATCCAACGGCTCATGAGTGCGTGAGAAGGGTCCGGCTCTCGTGCGGTGTTCCCAGCAGGAATTATTGTGCAGGTCCACTGAACAGCTGCCAGGTGTCCTTGTGGGCCAAAAGGTTCAATCAATTTAGATTTATTTTGTTTCTTACCCCTTAGGGCCTTCATCAAGCTGGCTACGCGCGCAGCAGCGGACAGGTCTTTGCTCGCCCGCCAGCGATGTTGCTAGGTCGTCCAGCTGCTCATTTTTTCTTTTCCTCGCCACTACAAAAAGAGCCCTTCGCCGCCGGCCTCTTCTAGCTAGTGCGTGGTCACTGTTATCAGTTATCACTTTGTGCCGCCCGCGGCCCGCGGTCCTTTCTCCCACCGCGCATGCCGTCGTTGGAGCATGCCGCCACCATCCGACTCATTACCAAAATGGAGCCGCACATGTCGGATTTGTATGGTCAAAACGACTCCCATCAAATTAATGGAGCGAAAGTAACTACTCCCTCCGTTCCGAATTACTCGTTACAGAAATGGATGTATCTTGATGAGAGAGTAGATCAGAAGCCGTCATTTTTTACTCTCGTGGAGCGCCGCCGTGTTAATCTCTCGTTTTAGCGAGACTCACTCTAAATGATGGATCTCTGTCATAACAAACAAGTATAATTATTGAATCAACACATGAATAAAAATGGACTGACCTTTTGGTTTCCATTTTACCACACTAGCGACAGCAGAAGCGCAGCCATGCCGGTGTGTACGACGATCAACCAGTGTCCGTACAGCCGTACTGCTGGCCATGCGGGGTCGTACACGTCTACAACGCTGGTGGGCGTGGGCTCGTTCGTGACGGTTGCAGACGGGCTGAGCGGCTCCGGCGAGGGGGCGGACGCCTTGTTCTTGGGCTCTGCTTCTTCCGCTTGTGCCTGTTATTGCTCTTGGACGAGGCCTTGCCACGGGGCAGCACGGCAGGTGCCTCGCCCACCGGCGGGGGCATCGCAACGGGTGGCAGCACCGTGGGAGCCTCGGCCGGGCGGCCGCCGGCAACCACGACATACTCGTATGGGAGGTACACGGGCCAGCGGCGTCGCCGGCCGACGAGCAAAGAACCGATCAACGCTAGTAGCTACCATTCTCGTGACGAGGAAAGGACCGAAGGAGCAAGAAGAAATAAATTAAATATAAATTGATTGAACCTTTTGGCCCACAAGGACACCTGGCAGCCATTCATTGGACCTGCACAATAATTCCTGTTCGGAACGCCGCAGGAGAGCCGGACCCGCGTGAGAAGGCTCGGAAACCGGGAATTCCCTATTCGCCGCTCTCTGCGGCGAACAGCCGCTGTTCGCACAGGGGATCAGGCGATCATTCGGTTTTGGCCGGCCCGTCTGCGCGTTTTCAACGTTCCCAGTTTTGGGAACCTTCTAGAGGTTTCCAGCCGGTCTTTTACGGTTTTGGGAACCTTCTAGAAGGTTCCTGAACAGGATTTCTTTTTTCCTTTTATCTCCTTGTTTTCTTTTTCTGTTTATATTCTTTACTTATTTTTTTTGTTTCTATTTTCTCCATTTTCTTTTCTTTTCATTTTCATTTTCATTCTCAGATTTCTTTTTCTTTTTCAAAAAATGTTCGCATTTTACAAATTCTGTTCATTTTTAATAAAAATGTTCCTGTTTTCAAATTTTGTTCATGACTTGCAAAATTTGTTTGCTCTGTTTAAAAAAATGTTAATAATTTCATGAAAATGTTCCATTTTAAAATATTTGTTCAAAAATTCAAAAAATGTTCATGGTTTAAAACTTTGTACAGAATTTCATAATTTGTTCGCAAGTTCAAAAAAGTTTCATGTTTTTCAAAAACATTTTCTGCAGTTTCAAATTTTTTGATCGCATAGGCAAAAAATGTTCTTGTCTATGAAAATGTTCAGAAATTCAAAACATGTACGCACTTTTTCAAAATATAGACCATTTTTCTGAATTTTTTTTGAACAAATTTCGGGTTCGAGAACATTTTTTTGGAATGTTTCAAGAATTGTTTGCAATTTTAAAAAACGATCATTTTTCAAATTTTGGTTAGTACATTTTTCTTTAAAAAATCACATCTTAAAAAAATTGTTCATCATTCTAAAAAATGTTACCGTTTTAAAAAATCACAAATTAAAAATATTCCTGTTCTCAGAATTTGTTTACAAATAAAAATGCTCCTCCTTTTGAAAAGTGTTCACAAATTTAAAAATGTTCCTTTTCTCAGAATTTGTTCACAAATTAAAAAGTGCTTCTCTTTTGGAAAATTGTTCACAAATTCAAAAATGTTAGCATTTTGTCAAAACTTGTTCATGATTTTGTTCGAATTTAACAAAATGTTCATATTTTTCAGGATATGTTCACAAATACAAAATATGTTCCTGTTTTTAGTTTTTTTAACTATTCAAAATATTATTCACATTTTCAAAAAACTTGTCTGTTTTTATCAAAACTTATCGTCATTTTGAAAAAATGTTCCTATTTTTCAATATTTGTCCACAACTTTTAAATTGTTCCTTTTTTAAATTTTGATTACATATGCAAAAAAATGCTAAAAAATTGAAAATCATGTGTGTTCGTAAAAAACGTTCTTAAATTTTTTAAAATATTCAGAAATTACAAGAAAATATCGAAAAAAGACAAAATAACCCAATTTGGTGATGTGAGGAGTTCCATAGCATTCGTATTGCCATATCACCAGAAGCCTCGAATTAGGCGTAGTGGTTAGATACCTCGCTCTACAAGTGCGTGGAGGTGAGATCGATTCCTGGCTGAAGCTTCACGTTTTTATTTCTTTTTTACAACGCTCGCTGCCTGTGTGGGCCGGCCCACTCGGGGGGCGCCCTGTGCGAAGCACCGACTGGTTGCCGCAATAAGCGACACATAGGTGCTCCCCGGAAAGTGCTCAGTTTTAGGGCCTGTTTGGGACTACTCCACTCCAGGAAAACCAGCTTCACTCCACCAACTTCACTTTAGAGCAGTTTCACCCAGAAGTTGGAGCTCCACTTTATACTGTTTGGCTTCCAGTTATCTCCAGCTTCAAGAATAGGAATTTTTGATGGGAAAAGTCTATTGTGCCCCTATTTTATTATGGATGATATTTTGAGCGGGCTAACATTTCTGCCCCTTGAGGAATTGTTTTTTCTTCAAATTTGTACTTAAAAAATACAATATTACAAGTGAACTCATGTACTCACGGTTTGAGTGTTGTATGCATGAACATGTCGTCGGATTACAAAGATGTAAAATGATGTGAATTAATACAACCAATATATATCCACTGATATATAAATTAAAGTTCGACATAAATATCAATCGATAGATAATTAAAAAGTTCACATGAATGTGCAACGTTACATTGTTTGACTTCCTTGAAAAGAAATGAAAAGAAATGATTCAAATAAGAACCAGACCATCTTTGATTAGAACATAGCTACTTCCAACCAGAGGCAATAGCGGTGGCTAACTCGTCACGGAATTTATCCATGGTCGGAGCATCCGGTTCCGCAGTAGATCTATCTGAGGCGGCAACAAATTTGTTATACCTGTCTGGAATTGTAGGCACATAATCAGGATCACGGTCGAACCGCTCAAAGTCCAAGTCTACGCTGTTATGCTCGCGAATAAAGTTGTGAAGGACCATAGTGGCAACAACGATCATTTTTTGTTTGAACATCGGGTACGGTCGCATCTTATAGAGAATCTGCCACTTCATTCTTAGCACCCCAAATGATCGCTCAATAACATTGCGGATAGATGAGTGAACACGATTGAATTTTTTTGTTGGAGTCTTGGGCTCCATACCTCTATGTCATTCTGGCATATGATACCTCTCACCCTTGTAAGGAGCCAGGTATCCCGGACGATTGGGATATCCCGCATCAACAACATAGTATTTGCCTATAAATGGAGGAGATGATATGAGCTATTTTTTAATGGACATTTCATGTTTGAACAATTAGTAAATTGTATGAGTTTATGCAAACATGTTTACCTTTTGGAGGGTGTGGGAAGATACTTTCATCAACACTTATTGCATTGTATAGCACACTAGTATCATGCATAGCTCCTGGTTGCCCCACGGACACATAAGTGAATAGCATGTCAAAGTCACAAATTGCAAGAACATTTTGAGTCGGTATCCCCGATTTCCCAATATATCTGACACTATCCTCAGGAGACAGAGACACTGAAATATGCGTGCCATCAAGTGCACCAATGCAATCTTTGAAGTGTGGATACGCCCGTCTATCATCTCTTATCCTCTTATGAACAGTTGGAAAGTTGGGGTTTTTAGGTCTAATGAAATCTTTTGCCATTTTCATCAAACAATTCAGAACCTCATCAAATTTCCTACTAATGGTTTCGCCCGAGTGCTTGAAACGATTTTGAACTCTTCTGTTGGACTCATTGCCACCACAAATGAACAGGAACATTGCAAGACTTTCATAGGTGCTCACATGCATGGATGATTCTAACCCGTACCTTCGCACCAACAAGTCGTGAAGGTCCATGAATACTTCTGTGCTCATGCGAAGTTGTGAAAGGCATTCACCTGGAGTCCTCAAAGTCTCTTGCAACCATCCCATACCACTTAGAATTGATGTCTTTGGTGGATTCTTATCAAGATATGTATCACAATACACTTGTGCAAGTGTAGCAGCACCCAAAACAAGATTGCAAAACTTCATACTCTCATCATCAAAATCATCGTTGTCACTATTAGACATCTGCATACATAGAGAAAATATTTCAAGTGACATTACATAGAGAAATAATTCAAGTCACATACAACGATACAATAGTTCACTCCAACATACATAAAACAAATAGTTGAAGTGACATACGACGATAAGATAGTTCACTCCAACATAGATAAAGCAAATAGTTCAAGTGGCATACAATGACAAAATAGTTCACTCCAACATACATAAAGCAAATAGTTCAAATGACATGACGTAAGAAAAATTCATGCACCAACACACTACTTCTTCAATTTCCATACTTGTCGTTGTATCTCCTCTTAAGCCAATTGAACCTAAACTCTTTAGGAAGGGTCTTGAACATTTCCCGTTGGTCCTTCTTCACAAATAACTGTGTGGCAATATCATGCTCATTGGAACCGTGCATGGCCCCACATTCCAAGACCATATCCATGACTTCCTTGATTGTCACCTCTCCTTGCTTCATTGAAGTAAAAGAAGCGGCGGATTCAGCTATCTTTGTGATTTTATCTTGGATAACAAGTGTTGTGCTTGACTTTGGCTTCTTATTTTTTTCAAAAAGAACACGAGGTTTTTTCTTTGCATTAGCAATGCAAGGCGAATGTAACACCCGGATGATTAGGGAACAGTAATCACCCCGGTTATGTTAATTAACCTCTCGTTGATTCAAACCCGACCTAAAACAAAAATCAAAAATAAAACAAACGATAAAAAGTTTCAAAAATAAATTCTAAAATGTTCGGGGGCTGATTATAATAACTAACCTAATATTGGTGGGGTGCACTAATTTTTACAAAATGCCAGAGCATTTTAAATAAACTAAAACAGAAAAGGAAAAATAGTAAAAGATAAAACAAAATAAAGGGGGTAACTCTCGGCCCAGAGCCTCCCTCTTCCCCCTGGCCCATTCCTCCCACTGGCCGCCCACTGCCCACCATGCCACTTACCCTCCCCACCCCACGGCTAACCCTAGCCGACCCATTCCCCACGCCCCTCGCCCTCTCCTCCCATAACCGATCTGGATCGGGCGGAGGAGGCCAACCGAACCTCCCCGCCCCCCCTCTCGCCGCCCCCCCACCCACCGCCCCTGACCTCCTCCTCCTCCTAGCCACGCCGGGCGCCCCCTCCCTCCGCCCCCAGCCCGAGCGACCCCAGCCATGATCCGGCTCGGCCTCCACCTCCCGACTCATGGCGCCTCCCAGGCCTCCTCCCAAGCGGTCATCGTCGTCCCCATCGAGCAAATTGCCGAGACCACCCCCCAAGTGAGGCTCCTCTCTTCCCTCTCCCGTCGGCGGCTCCCAGGCCACCCAGACCGAACCCCGGCCCCCTCCCTTCGTCGCCACGCCTGCCCCGACCGGCCCTGTCGTGGCTCGGCCGCCATGTTCACCCCACCACGTTCCTCTACTTCCTCCCCTGGGATCCGACCGCCCGGCCACCGCATGGCTTTTCCCCTTCCTTCCCCTCGGCGACATCTCCGGCGTCCTGGGCGCTCCGAACCCTCGCCCTCCGACCGAGCCCGCCCGTTCGGCCTCGCCCAGAGCCCCTCGTTTCCCCACATGACGCTCGTGACCCGAGCCACCACCACCCCGTCGCCTCACCTCATGGCGCCGGCTTCGCCAGGCGGCCGCTGTGGGCCTCGACCATGCCGGCCCGTGGCCTCGATGCGCCCTGGATCGCCTCGGATCGCGCCTCGATCCACACTGGATCGCGCCCGATCGGTGCAGACATCGCCTGCAACCACCGCCGATTGGCCTTGGGCCACTGACAGCAGGCCCCACCCCCCAAAAAAAAACAAAAAGAACGTTTTTAATTAAAAACAGAATAAAAATGAATAAAAATTAATTAACTAACTAATTAATTAATTAATTAATTGAGTAATTAATTAATCTAATTAATTCTGATTAATTAACCTAAACATTAATTAATTAATGGAGTAATTAATTAAACTATTTAATTCTGAATTAATTAACCTAATCGTTAATTAACTTAATTAAGCAATGTTAATTAAATTTGATTAGGTTAATTAGCCATTAGTGAATGACATGCGGGACCCACACATCGGGGTTGACTCGATCAACCCTATTGACCGATAACGTCGGCATGACATCATCTTGATATCATAAATGCAATTTCGAAATTAATTAAATAATTAATTAAAATTCCGAAATTAATAAAATCTTTTATAAATCATATCTTTTAATCCGTAATCCGGATTAAAATAATTTCAACATGAAAGTTGCTCGAGCGGCGAGGCGAATCCGGATCGCGCATCCGTTCGTCCACCACACATCTCTAACCTATCGAACCTGCAAACCTTCCTCTTGGTTCATCACATCGACAGACGGCCGGAGCAGGATAACTTCCGGATGTTTTCCCCTAAACCAGTACCCTTCTTACCACGTTAGGGCACGCCTAGCATCGCTTCTTGGCATGTCATGCATCGTTATGCATCTGTTACCGTGTATTCATTGTTTCTTCCCCTCTTCTCTTGGTGAGACTACGAGGCCAAGCCTGCGGTGGCGATTCGACTACTGATCTTGGCGACCCTCTCTCTTGCCCGAGCAACCAGGCAAGCCCCCTTGATCACGGATATCGCCTACTCTTATCTACCTGCTTGCATTAGAGTAGCATAGCATATTCTTGTTTTGGATACTCCTATCTTTCTTTGCATAGCTTTGTCCTTGTAACCACATTGTTACCTTACGCAATCCTATATGCTTAGTATAGGATGCTAGTACATTCATCTGTGGCCCTTCATACTTGTCCGTCGCGTGCTATACTATCGGGCCGTGATCACTCGGGAGTTGATCACGGTATATACTATATACTTATACATGACACATGTGAGACTAAAGTCGGGTCGGTGATGGAGCACCATGAGTGGATCTTTGTGGCGGAGCGGCAGGCGAGTTGAGACCGCCTAGGAGAGAGTGGGCTGGCCTGTTGGCGTTCGCGGTTACTTAACACGCTTAACGAGGTCTTGGTATTTGATCTGAGTTGGCTCTGAGCTTATCGCACTAACCATCTCTGCGGGAGTAGTTATGGGTATCCGGCGTCGTGGTATCGGCCGAAATACTTGAGACGTCGGCGGACGGAGCGGCTAGCGCCCGGATTGGACTGGAGCGCTGATGGGCTAGGTGCGCTTCGGCCACGTCACATAGCGTGCGAGTGTGCTTTCGAGGCGATGGGCCCGGACCCTGCGCGCTTAGGTTTGAACCGGCGTGTTGGCCTCTCTGTTGTGCCTAGGTGGGGCTGCGGCGTGTTGATCTTCTGTGGCGGGCATGACCCGGAAAGTGTGTCCGGCCAAATGGGATCAAGCGTCTTTGGGTAAGATGGTGCACCCTGCGGTGAAGTTAATCTATTCGGATAGCCGTGATCTTGATAACAGGGCGACTTGGAGTTGTACCTTGAGCTTATGACAACTAGAACCGGATACTTGATAAAACACACCCTTCCAAGTGCGGATACAACGGTGGTCGCTCTCGCTCGGGGATATGAGCGAGGGATTGCGGGTAGGATTATTGCTATATGATGTTACTTGGAGGACTTGGATCGTCCCTCCTACCTGTTGCAAGGCAGGTGTCGAGCGTAGTCTTCGTTAAGACTAACTACCCCTCTTATTACGGCATTCTGCGATTCAGTCCATGATATGGCCTTTACACATATATCCATGCATATGTAGTGTAGCTCCTTGCTTGCAGTACTTTGGATGAGTACTCACGGTTGCCTTGTTCCCCTTTTCCCCCTATCTATACTCGATTGCTGCAACAGACGATGGAGCCCAGGGCGCAGAGCCGCCGCCTATGGCGACTACTACTCGGGGCGCCTACTACTACGCAGCAGCCCGGCGGCGACGACCGGGAGTGACCTAGGAGGATCCCGGCGGGAGGCCTGCTCCTCTTCGATCTGTATCCCGGTTTGTGCTAGCCATCTTATGGCACCTTGTTTAACTTATGTCTCGTACTCAGATATTGTTGCTTCCGCGACTTCGTCTATGATCGAGCACTTGTATTCGAGCCCTCGAGGCCCTGGCTTGTATTATGATGCTTGTATGACTTATTTTATTTGTAGAGTTGTGTTGTGATATCTTCCGTGAGTCCTGATCTTGATCGTACACATTTGCGTGCATGATTAGTGTCTGATTGAATCGAGCGTCTGAAGATTAATATCGAGCCATTGCTGTAGAATCCCCTTCCACACTCCTTGGCGAAGTCGAGTCTAGACATTGCAAAACTTTTACTAACTTGGCTGTGTGCCTTACGGGCCCGTCGCCATTGGGTGGTACTAGGATCTTTTACTCCTCGACCTTTACTCGGGACTCGGACTCTCTTCTACTCGGGTTAAGCGATTTTACTAACTATCACTAGGATCCGTGACCGCATTCACCCGAAGATGGATATAGCCTTAGTTGTTTTGGAATTGTATTTGAACAATTTCCACCTGTCATTGACTCCTTTGAAGCGTCTTTGTTTTCGGATGGAACCCACGAGGCGGGTCGTGCGTCACACGACGGCCATTGGTGCCTCGGGATCACTGCGGTGCTAGCGAGATGATGACCTATCTGGGTTATCGGCGGCACCTGAGTACACCGTCTATGAGGAGTACCAGGACTATAACCGGGAGCGATGCCGCCATCGTCCACCTCTACTCTCGGGAGTATGAGTCCACTCTTGTCTTGCACCGCACATGGTGTTGGAGTGACCATCGATATGGCAGTCCACGATCTGCTTATGCTGCTTCGACCGTCTTCGTGCGAGTATCGAGTTGGACACCTCCCCTTGAGGCACATTGCTATCGCGTCGATGTTGGTGAGGAGGTTACTACTGCTGCCTACACCATCGTCACGAGAGCCCTTCCACCATCGAACTTTGTTACGCATCGCGATGGGCTGGATCGAGCTAACCGAGCTCTTCGCCACGAGTTGTACATCACCGTCGGCACCTCTACCGTGCTCGACGCTGATGCACCCTTTGTCCGATCCGGAGAGCTGCGGCGTTCTGCGATCTACCCGCCGGGACCGTGATGCCCCGGTGTCGGTTGGCGGGCGTGGGAGGCTACTCTCCGCGCTTGGCCCTTTACGCCACACGGGCGTCGGATTCAGCACAAGAGTATCCGCGGCCCCAGTCACCGACGTGGAGGACTATCCTTTGCCGCACTATCGACTTTCGAGCTCTGACTACCTCCATGATGCAGCGTGGGACTGATGTAGACTTGCTTGTTAGTATTTGATGTATTCGCCATGAGCACGTGTGCGCCTATGATGTAGTAGTCTATGTCTTGGACTCTATGTATCGAACTCTATGCATGATTCCTTTTGTAAGATATGCCAACTACTATGTAGTTCCCATCATCTTGCTTTCATTATGCATGTTTCATCATGAATGATTCATGTCTCTTGCTTAATTTCTCAAATCTTGAACTACCTGTTATATAATAGCGGGATGGTTAGGCCAGCAGTCGTGGCCGTGGTGCCAACTTCCCACCACCGCTTTGAGTACATGGCTGGTATGATCCAACAGCTCGAGATGAATCGCCATTCATGGAGAACATGATGGCTCGTTCCCTCGCCCCAATATGCACCAAGACCCAAACGGAACAACTCTGCGGGATTTCATACGCTGAACCCGGCGTGTACCGCAGCTCAACTCAGCCATCGGATGCGATGGTGGCTCCGTGGCGTCACCTATGAGATGGAGTCTGCTGATGTAGCCCACCCGGCTATGTCACTTTTGCTTCCTTCTTCTGAAGGGACCCGCAGCTCAATGGTGGGACAGCCACGGCGTACTCTGCCAGTTGGAACACTCATCACTGGCGGACTTCCGGCTGCCTTCGTGCCCGCTTCATCCCTCAAGGGGTCATGGACGGAAGAAGCGTGAGTTCATAACCTCACCCAAGGCAACAAGGCTGTTGAAGCCTATCGGCGAGAGTTCTGGACTTGTCTCGCTATCTCAAGAGGATATTGCAAGCGATGCCTTGAGCGGGAGAAGTTCGTGGCGGACTTCAAGGCGACATCGAGCTCGCACTACTAGTGCACGACTTTGCTGATTTCGCCACCTTGGTGAACAAAGCTATCAATGTCGAAACTGGTGCGAGGAATACGAGCTCTAACAGCGCAACCGTGACACGGGCTCATCTTGAGCCCGTCCTCGCGAAGCGCAAGATATGGATTCCCAACAGCATGTACCAGCCGAATGCACTGCTCCAAAGCGAACTATGCTACACCTCGTGCGCCTACAACTAAGCAGCCAAAGCTTCCAGCTCCGCCACCCCAAGCTCTGTTCCCTCCCAATAATGGCTTATGCTTGAGTGCGGACAGCGAGGACACGTGCTAGAGAATGCAACGAACCGAGAATCAATCGGCCCTTCCGACAATCGGCCGTGGAAACAACCGAACCGCAACAACACGGCAAGTCTTATGGGCAAGCTCGGGCCAACCACGTTGATCTGAGCGAAGCTCATGACCAGCCTGCTCTTGTGATGGGTACACTTCTCGTAAATTCAGTACTGCATCTGTTTATTGATTCAGAGAGCATCGCATTCATTCATGTCGAAGACTTTGCATACAAGCACGACGTTAAGTGTGAAGAGATGAACTCTTGGTAGTGGTAAAAACCCCATTGGGACAATGTCAAACCTCCATGGTTGGCGTCGGCGTCCCGTGGAAATCGAAGGGTTGGAATTCTATGCCTCCCCATTATCCTGAAGGCGTCTAACATCGACCTCATTTTGGGGATGGATTGGTTGAAAGCGCATCTGGCGTCAATCGTTTGCGCCACTAAGACCGTCCATCTGCTGCACCCTTCGATGAAATCGTGGCTACAATGCTAAATGCGGTTCAAGATGCGAGGCAAGGCTCTATGCATTGAATGCATTGAGCGCCGCACCCTCGAGGGAATTGAAAACATTCACTGCGTTTGCGATTTCCAAGGCGTCTTTCTGAAGAACTTCGAGGATTCCCCACTGCTAGAGCTGTCGAATTCGTCATCGACTTGAAACCAGGCACCACTCCTATAGCCAGCGTCCCTACAAGATGCCGCCGCGCATGAACTCCTTGAGCTAAAGGAGGAAATCGACAAATCTCTTCAAAGCGGTTTCATTAGCCCAAGTTGCTCACCTTGGGGAGCACCTTCTCTCTTTGTCAAGAAGAAGGATGGGACAAACCGATTGGTCCAAGACTACCGTCCTATAAATCAAGCTACCATTCGAATAAGTATCCTCTTCCTCGGATCAATGATCTTTATGATCAATTGGCTGGTTCGTCGGTGTTCTCGAAACTTCGACTTGAGGTTGGGTTACCACCAGATCCGTGTTCGCGAGGAGGATATCCCCAAGACCGCATTCGTGACTCGTTATGGTTCATACGAGTACACCGTCATGTCTTCGGCAACCAATGCTCCAGCCACCTTCTCTCGCTTTGATGAACTATATATTCATGGATTACCTCGACAAGTTAAATGCGTGGTTTATCTGGATGATATCTGATCTATTCAAGAATGAAGAAGAACATCTTGAACATCTTAGTCTTGTCTTTGGAAAAGCTACGAGAGCATCAACTCTATGCCAAGTTCTCCAAGTGTGAATTCGGCTTCCCGAAGTAACCTACCTTGGACATGTTATCTCTAAGGATGGTATTGCCGTCAACCACGAGCGAGTTCAGGCTATTCTCGATTGGACTCCTCCGAAGAGCGTTAAGCAAGTCGAAGTTTTCTCGGTCTACTTGACTATTGCCGTCGATTAGTGAGAACTTCTCCAAGATTTCGAGCCTCGACTAACTTTGTTGCATAAGGCGTCAAATTCCAATGGACGAGATAAATGTCGGGAAAGTTTCCGAGCACTTAAAGACAAGTTGACGACTGCCCGATGCTAGCTCCTCCCGATACTAAGAAGGACTTCGTCATTCTATCGCGACGCATCCGTCAAGGGTTAGGCGGTGTCCTAATGCAGAGGCGCAAAGTAGTTGCTTATGCCTCTCGGCGATTCGCCCTCACGAGGAGAACTACCCAGTTCACGACCTCGAACTTGCTGCTGTCATTCATGCACTAAAGCGATGGCGACATTACCTTCTCGGTAATCGTTGCGAGATCTACTGACTACCAAAGTCTGAAGTATCTGTTTACTCAGCCAGACCTGAACCTCCGTCGGCAGAGATGGATGGAGACCGTTCTGAGACTTTGATTTGGGTATTTCCTATCGCCCGAGCAAGGCTAATGTAATGGCTGATGCCTTGAGCCGCAAGTCTTCTGCAACCACCTTGAGTTCACAAAGTTCAGCCCCACTTGTTGAAGAATTGAGAAAGCTGAACCTCCATATTGTTCCTCCGGTTTTTCGCTCCCCTCCTCCGGAGTTCAAAAGATGAATCTTCGTGTTGTTCCCCGGGGTTCCCTCTATACCTGGCTGTTGAACCCGATCTCGTGGGCACCATAAAGACAATGCAGGATTTGACTCTGAAGCCTACAAGCTTAAACAAGACATCAGGAAAGGAAATCCCTCATCCTTCACTATTGCTGATGATGGCGCCTTGTACTTCAAAGGCCGCCTAGTGGTGCCATGTAAGAAGGAAAATCTGAATATGACTCGGAAGGTTATGCAAGAAGCTCATGATCGCCTCTATGTATCCACCTGGCGGTACAAAGATGTATCAAGACATTAAATCGAGAGATTACGTGGTCTAATATGAAGCGGGACATTGCTCGCTATGTTTACGAGTGTGGCGTTTGCCGTCGTATCAAAGCAGAACATCAAAGGCCTCTTTGGAACTCTGCAACCTATCTCTATTTCGAATGGAAATGGGACCATGTTGAAATGGACTTAATCCTTGGGTTTCCCAAATCGCGAGAAAGTTAATGATGCTATTCTTGTCGTCATTGACCGGCTTTCTAAAGTTGCACATTTTACGGCGGTCGAAAAGCGATCACTTTGCTAGCCACCGGCAGCGCTCTATATGTCGAAATTGTTTCACTTCACGGTATTCCACCGGTTGTCGATTCGGACCGTGGCAGCTTATTCACTTCAAGATTACGGGCAAGTTTTCAAGAAGCTATGGGGACTCATTTATCTTTCGATCTGCATTTCATCCATGATCTCAAGGGCAAGTTGAGCGTGTCAACCAAATTCTCGAAGACATGCTTGAGCTTGTGTCGTCTCATTGACAAGAAATGGGAGGAATCTCTCCGTATCTTTGAGTTCTCTTATAATAATAGCTATCAAGCTAGTCGAAGATGGCCCCCTTGAAGTGTTATATGGGCGAAAGTGCGAACCCCTCGAACTGGTCGAAATCGGGGAGCGTCCATTCTTGGTCCGGATATTATCCAACATGCGAAGAACAAGTCCGCATTATTCGCGAGAATCTCAAGACTGCTCGGTCTCGTCAAAAGAGTAATTATGACCGTCATCACAAAGACATGGTCTACCAACTTTGGCGAAAAGGCCTATCTTCGCGTTACACCAATGAAGGGTGCTCACCGCCGGGATCAAGGGCAAGTTAGCGCCTCGCTATATTGGCCCTTTCACTATTACGGAAAGGCGTGGAAAAGTGGCTTATCAAGCTGGAGCTTCGTCGAACCTTTCTCGGAGTTCACGATGTGTTCCACGTGTCCCAACTCCGGCGCTGCTTCAAGGACCCAATCCGAGCGATGGACCGCGAAGTGCTCGGTTGCAGCAGGACCTCTCCTATAAAGAACATCCGGTCCGCATTCTCGACCAAGTGAGCGCCGCACACGTCGGAAAGCGATCAAGTTCCTCAAAGTCCGATGGTGAATCACTCAAGACGAAGCCACACAGGAGCGAGGATCGTCTACGAGATGAATATCCGCACTCTTTCCTTCTACCTCCTAAATCTCGGGGCGAGATTTCTTGTAATGGAGGAGATTTGTAACACCCGGATGATTAGGGAACAGTAATCACCCCGGTTATGTTAATTAACCTCTCGTTGATTCAAACCCGACCTAAAACAAAAATCAAAAATAAAACAAACGATAAAAAGTTTCGAAAATAAATTCTAAAATGTTCGGGGGCTGTTTATAATAACTAACCTAATATTGGTGGGGTGCACTAATTTTTACAAAATGCCAGAGCATTTTAAATAAACTAAAAACAGAAAAGAAAAAATAGTAAAAAGATAAAACAAAATAAAGGGGGATAACTCTCGGCCCGGCCAGCCCCCCTCTTCCCTTGGCCCATTCCTTCCCCTCAGGCGGCCCACCGCCAAGCCACCGCCCTTACCCCTCCCCACCCCACGGCTAACCCTAGCCGACCCCATTCCCCCACGCCCCCTCGCCTCTCCTCCCATAACCGATCTGGATCGGGCGGAGGAGGCCCAACCGAACCTCCCGTCGCCCCCCACCTCGCCGGCCCCCGCCCACCGCCGCGACCCCGGACCTCCTCCTCCTCCTAGCCACGCCGGGCCTCCCCTCCCCTCCGTCGCCCCGAGCCCGGCGACCCCGCCATGTCCCGGCTCGGCCTCCACCTCCCCGACTGACATGCGCCTCCCCGGCCTCCTCCCAGCGGTCATCGTCGTCCCCATCGAGCAAATTGCCGAGACCCTGCCCCCAGTGAGGCTCCCTCTTCCCCCCCCGTCGGCCGGCTCCGCCGCCACACCTGAACCCCCCCCCTCTCCTCTCCCTTCGCCCAGCCACGCCCCCGTCCCT
Organism: Aegilops longissima; assembly: GCA_021605205.1. Taxonomy (NCBI): domain Eukaryota; kingdom Viridiplantae; phylum Streptophyta; class Magnoliopsida; order Poales; family Poaceae; genus Aegilops; species Aegilops longissima. Next base: position 548,561,244 of record CM038681.1, read on the forward strand.
GGCTCGGCCGCCCATGTTCTGCCCGCCCACGTTCCTCTACTTCCTCCCCTGGGATCCGACGGCCCGGCCACCGCATGGCTTCCCCCTTCCTTCCTCCGGCGGCGACATCTCCGGCGTCCAGGCGCTCCCGAACCCTCGCCCTCCGTGAGCCCGCCCGTTCAGCGCCTCGCCCAGAGCCCCTCGTTCACACATGTGACCTCGTGACCGACCACCACCCCGCCTCGCCTCACCTCGCCGGCTGCCAGCCATGGCCGGGCCGTGCCGTGGCCTCGGCCTTGCCATTACCCGTGGCCTCGGTCGCCTCTGGATCGCCTCGGATCGCGCCCGATCGGTGCGGGCATCGCCCGCAACCACCTGCCCGATTTGGCCTTGGGCCACTGACAGCAGGCCCCACCCCCCAAAAAAAACAAAAAGAACGTTTTTAATTAAAAACAGAATAAAAATGAATAAAAATTAATTAACTAACTAATTAATTAATTAATTAATTGAGTAATTAATTAATCTAATTAATTCTGGATTAATTAACCCTAAACATTAATTAATTAATGGAGTAATTAATTAAACTATTTAATTCTGAATTAATTAACCCTAATCGTTAATTAACTTAATTAAGCAATGTTAATTAAATCGATTAGGTTAATTAGCCATTAGTGAATGACATGCGGACCCACATCGGGGTTGACTCGATCAACCTGTTGATCGATGACGTCGGCATGACATCATCTTGATGTCATAAATGCAATTTTGAAATTAATTAAATAATTAATTAAAATTCCGAAATTAATAAAATCTTTTATAAATCATATCTTTTAATCCGTAATCCGGATTAAAATAATTTCAACATGAAAGTTGCTCGAGCGACGAGGCGAATCCGGATCGCAATCCGTTCGTCCACCACACGTCTCTAACCTATCGAACCTGCAAACCTTCCTCTCCGGTTCATCCATCTCGACAGACGACCGGACCAGGATAACTTCCGGATGTTTTCCCCTAAACCAAGTACCCTTCTTACCACGTTAGAACACGCCTAGCATCGCTTCTTGGCATGTCATGCATCGTTATGCATCTGTTACCGTGTATTCATTGTTTCTTCCCCTCTTCTCTTGGTAGACTACGAGAACAGCGCTGCGGTGGCGGTTCGACTACGATCTTGTGACCCTCTCTCTTGCCAGAGCAACCAGCAAGCCCCCTTGATCACGGATATCGCCTACTCTTATCTACACTGCTTGCATTAGAGTAGCATAGCATATTCTTGTTTTGGATACTCCTATCTTCTTGCTGCATAGCCCTGTCCTTGTAACCACATTGTTACCTTACCTGCAATCCTATATGCTTAGTATAGGATGCTAGTACATTCATCTGTGGCCCTTCATACTTGTCCGTCTGCCGTGCTATACTATCGGGCCGTGATCACTCGGGAGTTGATCACGGGTATATACTATATACTTATACATGACACATGTGAGACTAAAGTCGGGTCGGTGATGGAGCACCAGAGTGGATCTTTGTGGCGGAGCGGCAGGGCAGGTTGAGACCGCCTAGGAGAGAGGTGGCTGGCCTGTTCGGCGTTCAGCGGTTACTTAACACGCTTAACGAGGTCTTGGTATTTGATCTGAGTTGGCTCTGAGCTTATCGCACTAACCATCTACGCGGGAGTAGTTATGGGTATCCGGCGTCGTGGTATCGGCCAAAATACTTGAGACGTCGGCGACGGGCGCCGCGCGGATTGGACCGGAACGCTGATGGGCTAGATCTGCTTCCGGCACAGTCGCAAGCGTGCGAGTGTGCTTTCGAGGCGATGGGCCCGGACCCTGCGCTTAGGTTTAGACCGGCGTGTTGGCCTCTCTGTTGTGCCTAGGTGGGGCTGCGGCGTGTTGATCTTCTGCGGCGGGCATGACCGGAAAGTGTGTCCGCCAAATGGGATCAAGCGTCTTTGGGTAAGATGGTGCACCCTGCAGTGATTAATCTATTCGGATAGCCGTGATCTTGATAACAGGGCGACTTGGAGTTGTACCTTGAGCTTATGACAACTAGAACCGGATACTTGATAAAACACACCCTTCCAAGTGCGGATACAACGGTGGTCGCTCTCGCTCGTGGATATGAGCGAGGATTGCGGGTAGGATTATTGCTATATGATGTTACTTGGAGGACTTGGATCGTCCCCTCCTACATGTTGCAAGACAGTGTCGAGCGTAGTCTTCGTTAAGACTAACTACCCCTCTTATTCGGCATTCTGCGATTCAGTCCACCGATATGGCCTTTACACATATATCCATGCATATGTAGTGTAGCTCCTTGCTTGCAGTACTTTGGATGAGTACTCACGGTTGCCTTGTTCCCCTTTTCCCCCCTATCTATACTCGATTGCTGCAACCAGGCGATGGAGCCCAGGAGCGACGCCGCCGCCTATGACGACTACTACTCGGGCGCCTACTACTACGTGCAGCCCACGGCGACGACCGAGAGTGACCTAGGAGGATCCCGGCGGGAGGCTGCTCCTCTTCGATCTGTATCCCGGTTTGTGCTAGCCATCTTATGGCACCTTGTTTAACTTATGTACGTACTCAGATATTGTTGCTTCGGCGACTCGTCTATGATCGAGCACTTGTATTCGAGCCCTCGAGGCCCTGGCTTGTATTATGATGCTTGTATGACTTATTTTTATTTGTAGAGTTGTGTTGTGATATCTTCCCGTGAGTCCCTGATCTTGATCGTACACATTTGCGTGCATGATTAGTGTACGATTGAATCGGGGGCGTCACAGCGAAACCTCATGAACCTCATCCTCCTCACCTCCAACCACATTACCAATATCATCAGGGATGTCATGAACCTCTTCCTCTCCAACTCCAACAACATTATCAGCATCAACAAAATTCTCTTGACTTGGGGGTATGATGGGGTTGTCACTCATGGGATTCCAATGATCTTGTTCATCATTCAAAATATCACCAAACATTTTGGAAAGATGCTCCAGATTTTGAAGAGGCTTTTTTCTAAACTTGCCACATCCAGGAATGTCCTAAAGAAAATAAAAATCATCAACATAACATGTATATGAACTACAATTACCATTATAATGTAATATATGACAACACTATCCTTTCTCGCCTTCTTCCACCACTCATTGTCCATGACAATAACTCCCTTCGAACTGTCGCAACCTGTCCCAGTTTGCTTCCTCATTAATTTATTCCAACAAGACCAGTCACCCTTTAACTTATCCCACTTGTTCTTCAGTTGTGTCTTTGATAAACTAATTCCGGTTATCTGGTAGAACCTTTCTGACACAGTGTTATAGCCTAAAGGGTTCAAATGAGTGTTGTGACGATTCCCCTGTCCCACTTGTTCAGCCATCAAGGAACAAACAATTTGGACGTACTCATTGGTCCACTCCATTGAATCACCCTGACCATGATAGTTCAGTATATATTTCTCAACAAATCGTTGCTACAGACATACTACTTCAATCTACATACTGTATCTAATTATTTGTGCAAATTCAAGACCATGGTGGTGTATTGTGAAAACAAATCATCTTCAACGGAACACAAGTGAAAAAATGGTATACTGCTCTTCCTTAGTGGTGGCGTCTTGCCGTCTCTTGGTGGGCGCCGGTCCGGCCGACGTTCTTTACTCATGCTTGGTGGTGTGCCCGATCGAAGCTTGGCGTCCATGGCGGACGACTCACTCGCTCGAGGAAAGGGTGCGTGAGGTCCCCCATGGCTTCTTGGCGTCGGCCCGAAAGAGGCGGATGCCACAACAGACGGAGGCTCTTTGCCGTCGAGGCTGGTCGGACGGAAAGGCCGACCCTCATCACCGGGCCATGGCCGTCCTCGAAGGTACAGGATTTGGATGGTGGAGATGGGTAGAGAAATTGGAGGGAGGAGGAGGAGGACCACCGGATCGACCCATTCCGGTGGTCTCCTCGCTGACGTCGTGCTCCGGCCGGCCGATGCAGGTGGCGGCGGCGGCGGCGGCGGCTGCTGTAGGTCTCTTGTTCGTGCCTCCTAAAAGCGAAAGGATAAGCTGTTGTAGGTCTCCCGTTCGTGATGGCTATAAAAAAACAAAAGAGTTGGAAAAAACAAACAAAAGGGTATGACTTATGAGTGGCAGTGGTGGGTAATTACCCACCAACTCCTGATACTTCGAACTTCAATTTTGAATACCCCTCGAGTAGCTCCCGGAAAGTCTGGTGACTCCCAGATTCGAGTTTTTTCACGGAGTTGGAAATCGTGGAGCTACCCCGTTTGGCTTATGATTTTGGTAGTGGAGCTGATTTTTAGGGAGCAGAGCAGTCCCAAACAGGCTCTTCTTCGGGAGCGCCTATATGGCGACCTCAGCGCTCTGGGAAAAAGCGGCCCCCTTCGCCCCCTTCACAAGCACCGCTGGACGGCCCATGTGCGGGCCCGGACGCCGCCTCGTTTTTTGTTTTTCCTTTTTTTTTTCAGTAATTCGGGATATCAAAAACATGTAAAATTTCAGAAAAAGTTGCTAATTTTAATAAAACAATCACGATTTCGAAAACGTATTCATGATTAGATAAAAATGCGCAAGAATTCAAAAACTGTTCATGAATTTTTAAAAGATGTCCACAAACTCAAAATATGTTCAGATTTTGAAAAAAATCATGATTCAAAAAATGTTTGTTAATTCAAAAACGGTTTGTGGATTTGAAAAAGAAATGTACATGATTCAAAAAAATGCTCGCTAATTTGAAAAATATTCATGAATTTGAAAACATGTTAACTAATTCAAAAAATGTTCCTGAATTTGAAAAAAATGTTCATGATTCAAAAAAAAGTTTGCTAATTCCAAAAATATTCATGAATTTGAGAAAAATGTTCATGATTCAAAAAATGTTCACTAATTCGAAAAATGTTCGTCAATTTGCAAATAAATGTTCGCGATTCAAGTTTTCAGTAATTCGGGATATCAAAAACATCTAAAATTTCAGAAAAAGTTGCTAATTTTTATAAAACAATCACGATTTCTGAACGTATTCATGATTAGAGAAAAATGCCCAGGAATTCAAAAACTGTTCATGAATTTTTTAAAGATGTCCACTAACTCAAAAAATGTTCATGATTTTGAAAAAAATCATGATTCAAAAAATGTTCGTTAATTCAAAAAAGGTTTGTGGATTTGAAAAAATATGTACATGATTCAAAAAATGCTCGCTAATTTTATAAATATTCATGAATTTGAAAAAATATTAACTAATTCAAAAATATTCCTGAATTTTAAAAAAATGTTCATGATTCAAAAAAGTTTGCTAATTCGAAAAATATTCACGAATTTGAGAAAAATGTTCATGATTCAAAAAATGTTCGTCAATTTGAAAATAAATGTTCGTGATTCAAGAAAATCTTCGCTAATTCGAAAAACATTCACAAATTTGAAAAGAAATTTTCACGATTCAAAAAAATGTTCGCTAATTCGAAAAATGTTCAGGAATTTGAAAAAAAAATGTTCATGATTCAAAACAAATGTTCACTAATACAAAAAATGTTCACAAATTTGAAAAAAAATGTACAGGATTTTGAAGATTTAGTCTATAATTCGAAAATGTTCATTATTTAGAAAAACTGTTCATGAATTCGAAAACATGTCCATGACTTAAGAGAATGTTCACAAGTTTCTAAAAAATGTTCTTGAGTTATAAAAAGTGTTCACGGTTACAAAAAAAAGTTCATGATTTTGGAGAATGTACACGAATTAGTAAAAATAAAACCACGGTTTTGTAAAAATGTCCGTCATTCCAAAAAACGTTAACGACTTAAAACATAAATCACAAATTAATAGATTTTTGGAAAATTGGAAAAAAGAACAAAAATGAAAACATATAAGTAAAGAAAAAACGAATAAAAACAGAAAAAGGAAAAGAAAAAGGAAAAAAAAAACGAAAAACCCGGTTCAGGGAAGGTTCTAGAACCTTCCCAAAACCGGTTGGGGGTGAAACCCCCAGGGGCGGAGCCAGGATTTGACCATAGGGGGGGCGAAGAAGACAATGAACCTATATAAAGATTTCTTCCTGAAAATGAACACCAGATTATATGTATTTTGTAACTAGAAAACTGTATTAGTTTCTCACATTAGTTTGAATGTGTCTCTTACGCCTAAAACACATAGAACAAAGTGGATAATCTTATGTGGTGTGCTTTTGGTTCTAGCTTGTTGTGTAAATATTAGTCATGCCAAAATATTCGATCGGTAGTTTGTATAAGAACTAATTTCACATTTATGCTCTCATGTATGCGAACAAGTATATTGATTTCTACTTGGACTGACATACAAACCCAGATGATAGAATTTGTGCATGCCTAATTTTGGGTACTACCTTATTTTGAGAATAAATCAAGAAATTGTAACCCTAATTAATGTCATCTAAAGCAAGAAGTTTCTGGTCTTCTCGAGACAGGTGCGGATTAGTTCATCACAGTATCAATCTGCGAAGGATTCGACGAGACTCACCGCAGCGCTGATCCATTGTACAGATGCCCTAGTCGAACTTCCCTTGGCGGCTGCGCAGGGAGCGTGCGTGCGTTCGTAGCCGCCGCCGAAACGATCGATGAAGGATGCGATCAATGGAGGATGCCCTGGATCGATCGTGGTCTGGTGGGCTTTCCTACTAGTGTGGGCTAACCAACAAATAGAGATGGGCTTTAACTTGCAAAGTTCCGGGCTTCAAGCCTTGACGCACGGTTAGGGGGGGCCAGTTAGTCAAAAATCTACTTGACCGAGATTAATCTCCTTATACGTAGATCACGGCACTTAACGTCAGCCGTTGGGTGGGGGGGGGGGGGGCGTGGCCCCGCTCGTCCCCCCTTAGCTCCGCCCCTGGAAACCCCGAAATGGGCCGGCTCATGTTAACAGCAGCGAGCGAGGGGAGGTACGCGCTACGTACGCGCCGTATAGGAACCCCTAGTTTTACTGTCTATACGTAGAGATTCCATCTTCGGTGCGAGGTTTATCCAATGTCTCAAGATTTCCCCCGCAAAAAAGAAATGTCTCAAGATTTTATCTTCCTCGTCTCCAATCTCTGAATCGTCGATATGACCTAGCCCCCCTCCACCCGGAAAGAAACCCAACGCCGCCGCCTCCAACGACGGCATGCTGCCCGTGGAACTGGTCTACGACATCCTTCTGTGCCTCCCAGCGAAACCGCTCTGCCGCCTCCGCTTGGTCTGCCGGTCGTGGCGGTCTCTCCTCTCTGACCCGCACTTCATCGCCGCCCATAAGGCCCGCCACCCGCTCTTCGTTGTCGGCGTGCAAAATTACACCACTACGCCGCCGGTGGAGATCCACCTCCTGGACACTTCTGGCCACGTCGTGAAGCGGTCGAGCGTCGGGGACTGTTCTAGCACTGTCTACATGACGCACCCGAACTTGGTCTGCGTCCTTCTACGGGACAAGCGCCTCCGCGTGCTTGACCCAGGCACCGGTTTTGAACGTCTCTTGCCCGTCGACCTCCATGGCCACTTGAGCAATAACTTTCATGTGCTCGGACAGACCGCATCCATGGGACTTGGAGAGTTAAAGGTGCTGAGCATCAATCAATGTGGGTGGCCGCGTCCCGGGGCAAGGCAGGACTGCTCCGTCCTCACCGTCCGTGACGACTGTAGGTGGAGCAAGATCCAGAGTCCCCCAACTTCCGTCCTTACACGGCTCAGGGACGTGGTCGTTGTCATTGGCGTCATCTACTTCCTTGTGCCGGGCAAACAAAACATCGTGGAGTTTGATCTTGGGATGGAGCAATGGCGGTCGGATCCTCTACCATGCCCACGGCAAAACAACGGAGGCGAGATACAGTTGGCCGAGATGAATGGCTCCTTGGTTGCAGCCTTTGTTAATCGTGGTGGCGGTGCTTCTATGGACGTGGAGTTGTGGTTCCTCATGGACGTGGGCAACTTTGTCTGGTCCAAACAGTACACCATCACCATGCCGCTAAGTCCTTATGTAGGCATTCATCCATCGCGGGTGCTGGATGACGGGAAGATCGTCTTCTGCGTGCGGTACTGGAACAATAAAAGATCATCGTACTTTAATTTCTTGCATATCTATGATCCGTTAACAAGCACCCATACAGATGGAGTGGAGATACAAAAGTGCATCGCCTCTTCTATGGGTGTATACAATGGCAGCCTACTTACTGTTCCTGGGTAGGTCACAAAATTAGGAAAGTATATGGTTCTCTTCTTCTTCTTTTTTTTGCAGGGAAGTATATGGTTCTCTTCTGGTAGCTATGAAATCACATCCACATATTCGCACCTGCTGTTAATATTGACTACTGGTAGAATGAAGGGTTGCGTGTTTTGTTTAGGTTTTGCTTATTATTTTCATCCGACTGAAACAATTCGTATTCAATCAGATTTTGTGCTCATTCGATCCTTGCACAGCGATTCGTGCATGTTCCTCTGGTTATTCAATTGGATTTTGTGTCCATTCGATCCTTGCGCAGCGATTCGTGCATGTTCCTCTAGTTATTTGTTTACAAAATGCATTTTTACTATTTAGGGGGATGGCAAATTTAATAATTAGGCCATGGCAGTTTTAATTTATGTAGCATGGCATTTTTTATAATCTTAGAGCAAGGCATTTTTTTTATTAGGGCATGACATTTTTTTATTATCTTAGAGCATGTCAATTTAAATTTCCTATGGCACTTGCAGGAATGTTGTTGGAAATGCGCCCCCCCATGCAATTTTGTAGATATTTTTTCCCTAAATATGATGATTTACAATTTTTTATCCTTGTGATAAGTTAAAAAAAGGTTATGGCTAGGTCTCACTCGACTGAGACTTAATCAAGTCTAAGTCCATTGACATAGCATGTAAGAAAAAGATTATAAAAGCTAGAAAGAAAACTTTGCACGGATCTTCATGTGAAATCTCATGAATATATTTTTTGATGCTCAGCACCTTGAGCTCTCCCATGGATGCGTCCTGCCCGGGCCCATGAAAGTTCTTGCCATGCCCACGGCAAAACACCGGAGGCGACACACAGTTGGCCGAGATAAATGGCTCCTTGGTTGAAGCTTTATATATATATAAATAAAGGTTGCAGCTTTTGTTAATCGTGCTGGTGATGTTTCCGCGGACTTGGAGTTGTGGTTCCTCAGGTCATGAACAATGAAGGCATCACCATACATATGCCCCAGCAAATGCACGCAAGCCTGAAGGAATGAAACCACCGTCTTGCAATATTTTGGGCAACGGAGGCACTAGTTTGTGGTCCAGATTTTCCAGTGACTCTCTTCCTTTCCTACACCAAGCACACCGGGGCTTTTCTTGCTTTTCCGTGCATACTCCTCTTTTCTCTTCTCTCTCTTTGCTTTTCACATGGAGAGGCTGGCTCTTCTGCAAGCATCACCTTTGGTCTGCAGGAAACACCTTTCGGTGAGCTGGGCTCGTTAAGATAGACGTGGCAGCTGGGCAGTAGTTCATGCTGGAGCATTGGCCATGCCCTCATGGACCTAGACACCATTGTCTGGTCCAAGCAGTACACCATCACCATGCTGCAACGACGTCGTCCTTGGCCATTCATCCGGCCATTGCGGGCGCTGGATGACGGGAGGATCGTCTTCTGCGTGCGGTACTGGAATGATATGTACTCTCTCCGTTCTTAAATATAAGTTTTTGTAGGTATTTCACTATAGACCACATACGGATGTACATAGATGCATTTTGTGTGTAGATTCACTCATTTTGCTTTGTATATGGTTTATAGTGAAATCTCTTCAAAGACTTATATTTAGAAACGGAGGGAGTACATAAATTTCTTGCGGGTCTATGATCCGGTAACAAGCAGCTATACAGATGGAGTGGAGATACAAAACTACATCGCTGGTTCTATCGATGTGTACAATGGCATCCTACTTAGTAGTTCCTGTGTAGGTCACAAAATTAAAGTAGTACTATATGGTTTTCTTCTGGTAGCTGTGAAATCACATCCGCATACTGGCCTCCCCTATTGAGATTGCCTATATTAAACCCATTAAGCTATGCATGAAGGGCGGCCAACCAGCTATGCCACATGGCGCAAGCTGGTTGACCGCGGTGAGAAATCTTTTAGAATTTTTTTAGATGAAGATGTGGATTATTTTTCAAATGTGTTTTTTTAGATGAAGGTGAGGACCTCTGGTATTTTTTAAATGAAAGGTTATGTAAAGTGGCACTCGCTGGTAGGCTGCGGTGGTAATTTTTTTCCTTTTTACTTCTTTTTTTAGTTGAAGGTGCGGATTTTTTTCTAAGATGTTTTTTTAGAGGGAGGCGAGGACTCTATGTATTTTTTTTAAATGAAAACATGTGCACAACTTTCTCTCAAGCGGTGCTACAGGGTGGCGCGTCAACCACTAGTGTAGAATTAAGGGTTGCGTATTTTGTTTATCACCTAAATCAATACAGGCATTGCAGCAACTCTGAAGGGGGCGCCAACTTTTGTAATCTTAAAGGGTGTTCGGTTCATGCTTTTCTAATATTTTTTTTAACAACCGGCAGGAGCACTGCCTTTTCATATAAGAAGAAGAAGAAGAAGAAAGTTTATGTACAATAGAGATCCGGTTTTTTGAGAGAAACGGGACAAAAACCCCTAGAAAAAACAGCACGATGGCACTAATCAACCGATACCGGCTGCCATTTGTGCGCGGCAAAAGGCCAAAGTCCTTTGCTTGATATCGTCGAAGGCAATAGCTGCTACCTCTAGGTGCGTGAGGCGAGTTCCGTTGAAGATGCTCGGTTTCGCTCCTTCCAGATGTTCCAGATGATGTAAATGAAACGCCCGCTCCGCCTTCTTCTGTCATCTTTGGGCAAATTGGCGGTGAGTGAATCCCACCAGTCCGAAATTCCCATCGAAGGGGGCACCGTGGGCGTGGCCCTAGAGTCCTCTCCCGTCCACACCTGGACGTGAGACCAAACTGCGGCGGCAAACGGGCAGTCCTTGGCTCCTTGCAGAGATGAGTGGTCGTCTCCGATGCCCCCAGGCAAATGGGGCAGCTAGGGTCGTGTGGCCATCCACAAACGGCAAGCATATCAGTCGTGAGGTCTTTTCTGTTTGTAACATAATCTGATTGCAGCGTTAGCATATATCGTCAAATCATGTTTGTTTTATACTGGTGGTGAAGTATTACGAGTCTCCTCTGCGTAGGGTGATGCCCCGACCAATAGCTCTTCAGCAGTTGGAGCATCTCTAGCAAGCAGATCCCGTAAAACTGTTTAAATCCTGAAATTTACAGTTTTAGTTAGAAAAAAGAAACACTACATAGATCCCATAAAACGGCATATCCCGAAAAATATTTCCTAGATCCCCGTATATTATCGCCTATATACCTCATGCTTGGAGTTTTGGAGTCGATTTTTGAGGTGAACCGAAGCGAGTCAACGCCGGAGCAGGCGGCCTGGCGGCACAGCGCGCGAGCAGGGAGCAGGCGGAGGAGCTCGGCAGCTACCGAGTGGAGTGTCGCCGGAGCAGGCGGCCTAGCGGCGCAGCGCACGAGCAGGGAGCAGGCAGAGGAGCTCAGCAGTGGCCGACAGGAGTGTCGCGGAGCAGACCGACAGCTGGAGCAGCACAGGAGCAAAATCTGAGCCGTCGTGACGTGAGTTTGTCATCGCCGGCCATGTCACTGTCGTGGGAGCGCACGATTTCGACCACCCCAACCACGCATGCGTGCTTCTGGAGATCCCTTGATGCATCATAGCCGCTTAGTTCGCTAGGGATCATCCCGTAGCTCTGACACTGTCGAAACCAAGTTAGCGCCACCGCTCAGCTCGCTGCCGTCAACTGCCCTAGCTACCCCATGACCTCCCGTTTGGTCCATCTAATCCAATGTGCCACCGCCGTCGACTGAGGTCGCCGGCGATTTGCCCCAACCGAGTTGCTACCGAGTTTTTCAGTACCTGATCTAGCGAAGCTCGTTTCATACCACAAAAGTAGTTTTCCGTGCACCGTAAACTGATTTTACAGTATCGTGATATAAATAATCTATTAGAGATGCTCTTACTAGATCTCGTTTCAAGCGACGAATGACAACTGCACTTTTTAAAGTCTAGTACTCCCTCCATTCCTCTATATAGTGCGCATGGACTGAAGCCCACATACCAATGAGTGAGCTGGAGCTGTACTTTGGACTAAAGTAGCCCTGCATGCATAGTTTGTCTTTACCCATTTGCCTTAGTGCTGCTGCTTGTCCTGTGATTCTAGTAGGGGTAACTTTTGTCCAAATGACCATTCTGCTGCTTATACGCACTACATTTCGGAATCTGAGAGAAAAAAGCATATGCACTATAAAATGGAATAGAGGGAGTATGACGGGAGAGTTTGCAGGTGTGTCTTCCCCTTAGAGCATCTCTAGCAGGCCCCGCCGAATCCCAACCCGCAAAAGTCTTTTACAGTTCGTGGAAAAGTGCGCATGCAGGCCGACGCGGGCGAGGTCAGACGCAGATGTCACGCCCAATATGCGACCCTATCCAAAAGGAACTCGACGGTCCCACCAAGGATAGACCCGCATATTGAAACGCTTTTGCAAGGTGGATATCATTACATCAACATTACATAACAGTGGGGATACATCCAATATATACAAAGTCACACGAATACAACAATACAACATATAAGATCAACATCCGACTACGGATGAATCATAAACAATAACTCAAACAATATCCACCACCGCTAGCCAGGTGCCGACACGGAACCTATCCCCGATCGAAGAAGAAGCGTAAGGAGAACTCCAAACAAGCAAACATCGCTCTCACGTCATGATCATCGCATAACCTGTACACAAGGCGGTGGTGTAGTAATCTGTGAACCACGAGGAATCAGCAATCCCATTACCATGGGTATCAAGACTAGCAAAGCTTAATGGGAAAGGAAGGGATAAAGTGGTGAGGTTGCAGCAGCTGACTAAGCGTATATGGTGGCTAACATACATAAATGAGAGCTAGAAGAGAAACAAAGAACGGTCGTCAACTAGTAATGATCAAGAAGTGATCACGAACTCCTACTTACGTCAGACATAACCCGAAACCGTGTTCTCCTCTTGATCAACCCGAAAAGAGACACTCACGAGTTCACGCACGGTTGGTGTATTTTAGAAGAGTTTGCTTCAAGTTTACTAGAACCGGATATTAACAAATTCCCATATGCCACATAACCATGGGCACGGCTCTCGAAAGTTTATACCTGCGGGGGTGTCCCAACAGCCCATGATAAGCTCTCGCGATCAACGAAGGAAATTCCTTCTCCCGGAAGACCCGATCAGTCTTGGAATCCGGCTACAAGACATTTCGACGATAATAAAACAAGACCAGCAAAGCCGCCCAAATGTGCCGACAAATCGATAGGAGCTGCACATATCTCGGTCTCGAGGCACACCGGATTGTCCAAACTTCCGATAAGGCGAACCCGAGTTGCCTGGTATACCGGCGGTGACAGTTTGGACCAGCACTCACGATGAGCATTGGCCCGGGGGGTAAAATAAGATGACCCTCGAGAGCGCGACTCCCAAGGGAAAAAGGGCTAGGTGAGGCAAATGTAAAACCAAGATTGGGCCTTGCTGGAGGAGTCTTATTCAAAGCGAACTGTCAAGTGGGTCCCATAAATCACCCGACCGCGTTAGGGACGCAAAATCCGGGAACATAATACCGATATGACGGAAACTAGGGCGGCAAGAGTGGAACAAAACACCAGGCATAAGGCCGAGTCTTCCAACCTTTACCAAGTATATAGATGCATTAATTAAATAAGAGATATTGTGATATCCCAACATAATCCTGTCCACCATGGAGCAATCTTCAACTTCACCTGCAACTAGCAACGCTATAAGAGGGGCTGAGCAAAGCGGTAACATAGCCAAACAACGGTTTGCTAGGAATGGTGTCAAAGGTTAGAAGTTCATGGCAATTTGGGATGGCTTGATAAGCGAGGTAATAGGTAGCGCAGCATAGCGATAGAACGAAGCAACTAGCATAGCAATGATAGTAGTGAGATCCGAGGTAGCGGTCATCTTGCACGAAATCCATAAGTAAGAAGAACAAGTCCATGAAGAAGACGAACGGATGAAGCCGAACCAAGCGTAGACGAACGAATCCTCACGATCGCAACAAAACAGGAACTAACAAGAAGAAGCACACAACATGGTAAACACTCCACACATGAACAAGGCATGAACATGATGTACAAGTAAAGCATGACAAAACATGCACACTGAGCTATCTCCAGAAATCACTAGAACATGCTCAAAATGACATTGGCAAGATTGCAAATAATAACAGTTTCAGATTTTAGCAGAAATAACATCAGGTTGCAATGTTTAGCGCTATCAAACAACATGCTACAGGAACTTATCATGGCAAACAAAGGCATAGCATGAATCTACTAAATGCATAGATCAAATGTCCTTTAGCGACCATGAGCCAAAAAGGAGCAGAAGATATGATGGCACCCATGTAAACATGGCAAGTTATATTACAGATTCATACATGGCAGGAACAACAATAAGTAGGCATGTTGGTGAGCTTGAACCACTCACCACAGAGCAATACATGGCATGGCAAGGCAACTCATAGTAAGAAGACATGTTTATGAAGCTAAGCATGGCAAGAACAAGTTCATAGGGTGCATGGATCACTAGCAGAACACATGGCAACAACTGAACATAATGTTAACAGGCTGACAGCAACATTATTTAGCAACTTTAGAGCAAGATTACAACAAGCTACAGCAAGCTATAAATGCAAACAGGGGCATGGATGGATAGAGCATAACATGTAGAACAAAAAATATTTAGTGAACATCTCCAGATTATGCATAGAATGACTTGTAGCAGCAGGTTTACATAGCAACAAAATATAACAGAATCAGACATGCAAAACAACAACAGCAAGTACCCTACTTAACAAGCTCGATGCACTCACTACACAACTCACAAAAATACATGGATGGAACCAATGTAAATAGGGCATGACATAGATCAAAACTCATGTAGGACTCATACTCATAGGATGCACACATCAAATGCAACAAAAATGACAAATCATCAAATTATAACAGTTTCAGCAGGTTAACATCATATAGCACTCTTGCAACGAAGATTAGGGCATCCAGATGAACCCAAATGAATATGATGCGATGGAATGAAATGAAGTACTCGTCGAGACGAACAATTGGACATATTACACGCACGAAACGGAGCTACGGATGCAGAGATACAACAGGTCAAACATGGCATGAAAATATGACGGAAAAAGGACTTAGTGGATTTCAACCTCGCGAAACCGGGGCGGAGCCATGCGGGATGGAGGATCCGGGGCGGAGGGAGGCGTTGGTTGGGGCTGGTGGATCTCATCCACCCAGCTACCCGGATCGGATCTGACCGAGACTCCGCGAGGCGTGCGTCGTCGGCGGGAGAGGACCCGGGCGGCCGGGAGGATCTGCGGCGAGGGGCCGCCGGCTCGGGCTCGGCTGCCGGCGCGACGACCGAAGCGGCGGCGGCCGGGCCGAAGCGGGCGCGCTGCACCGCCGGCGGAGGATGACGGCACGCTTCAGCTGGAGGTGGGCGGCGCTTGAGAGAGGGGAGGCGACGGCGAGGCTCGACGACCGCGGCGCATGTGAGGGAGGCGCCGAGGCCGCCCGTGGCGGTGGCGGGCGGGCCGGCCGCGGCGGCGGCGGTGGCGCGCCGGCGATGTGACCGAGGGCGGGGAGGCGCGGCGGGGATCCAGCGCGGCGGCGAGGCGCAGCTCGGGCCAGCTGGCATGCCAGGCAAGGCGGGCGGCCATGGGCCTCATGGGCCCCGCCGGCGGACGGAGGCGCAGGGCAGGTTATAGCGCCCCGATTCAATCGTACACTAATCATGCATAAATGTATACGATCAAGATCGAGGACCCACGGAAGATATCACAACACAACTCTACAAATAAAATAAGTCATACAAGCATCATAATACAAGCCGGGGGCCTCGAGGGCTCGAATACAAGTGCTCGATCATAGGCGAGTCGTGGAAGCAACAATATCTGAGTCTGAGACATAAGTTAAACAAGGTGCCATAAGATGGCTAGCACAAAGCGGGATCTGATCGAAGAGGAGCAGGCCTCCGCAGGGATCCTCCTAGGTCACTCTGGTCGTCGTCGGCTGGCTGCACGTAGTAGTAGGCGCCTCAGGTAGTAGTCGTCATAGGCGGTGGCGTCGCTCCTGGGCTCCATCGTCTGGTTGCAGCAATCGAGTAGAGGTAGGGGAAAAGGGGAACAAGGCAACCGTGAGTACTCATCCAAAGTACTACATAAACAAGGAGCTACACTACATATGCATGGATATATGTGTAAAGGCCATATCGATGGACTGAATCGCAGAATGCCGAGAATAAGAGGGGATAGCTAGTCTTAACGAAGACTACGCTCGGACACCGGTCTTGCAGCAGACGAGAAGAGGACAACGAAGTCCTCCAAGTAACATCATATAGCAATAATCCTACCGGCAATCCCACGCTCATAACCACGAGCGAGAGCGACCACGGTTATGTCGGCACTTGGAAGGGTGTGTTTTATCAAGTATCCGGTTCTAGTTGTCATAAGCTCAAGGTACAACTCCAAGTCGTCCTGTTACCAAGATCACGGCTATTCGAATAGATTAACTTCCTGCGGGTGCACCATCTTACCCAGCACGCTTGATCCCATTTGGCGGACACACTTTCCGGGGTCATGCCCGCCAGCGGAAGATCAACACGTCGCAGCCCCACCTAGGCACAACAGAGGCCAACCGCGGTCTAAACCTAAGCGCGCAGTGCAGGCCCATCGCCTCGAAACACACTGCACGTTCGTCTGTGGCCGAAGCAGACCTAGCCCATCAGCGTTCCAGTCCAATCCGGTAGCGCCACTCCGTCGTTGACGTCTGAAGTGCTTGGTGATACCACGGCGCGGGATACCCATAACTACTCCCGCGTAGATGGTTAGTGCGTATAAGCTCGTAGCCAACCCAGATCAAATACCAAGACCTCGTTAAGCGTGTTAAGTAACCGCGAACGCCGAACAGGGCCAGGCCCACCTCTCTCCTAGGCGGTCTCAACCTGCCCTGACGCTCCGCCACAAAGATCCACTCGCGGGTGCTCCATCAGCCGACCCGACTTTAGTCTCCACATGTATCATGTATAAAGTATATAGTATATACCCGTGATCAACTCCCGAGTGATCACGGCCCGATAGTATAGCACGGCAGACGGACAAGAAAGTAGGGCCACAGATGAAAGTTCTAGCATCCTATACTAAGCATACAGGTTTGCAGGTAAGGTAACAACAGAAGTTACAAGGACAGGCTATGCAGCAGTATAGGAGTATCTGAAAACAGTAACATGCTATACTACTCTAATGCAAGCAGTGTAGATAAGAGTAGGCGATATCTGGTGATCAAGGGGGGGCTTGCCTGGTTGCTCTGGCAAGAGAGAGGGGTCGTCAACACCGTGGTCGAATCCAGGCGACAACAGCGTCGGTCTCGTAGTCTACCGGAGAGAAGAGGGGAAGAAACAATGAATACCAAGTAAACAGATGCATATCGATGCATGACATGACAAATAACGATGCTAGGCGTGCCCTAACGTGGTATGAGGGGTCTTGGTTAGGGGAAACATCCGGAAGTTTTCCGGTTCGAGACGTCTGTCGAGACGGATGAACCGGAGAGGAAAGTTTGCAGGTTCGATAGGTTAGAGGCGTGTGGTGGACGAACGGGCTGCGTATCCGGATTCGTCTCGTCGTTCTGAGCAACTTTCATGTTGAAATTATTTTAATCCGGATTACGGATTAAAAGATATTATTAATTTCTGGAATTTAATTAATTTCGAAAATGCATTTATGACATCGACATGATGTCATCTTTGACATCAGCGATCAACAGGGTTGACTGAGTCAACCTGACAGTGGGTCCATGTCATTCTCTAATATCTAATTAACCTAATCGAGTTATTTAACATTAGTTAATTAAGTTAATTAATGATTAGGGTTAATTAATCGAATTAATTAGATTAATTAATTACTTAATTAATTAATTAATTAATTAATTAATTAGTTAATTAGTTTTAATTCATTTTCATTTTAATTTTATTCCTGTTTTTTAAAAAAACGTCCTGTGTGGGGGGGCATGTCATTGGCCCCGAGGGGCAACGGCAAGCAAGCCTGGCGGCGAAGCGAAGCTTGAACCCGAACTAACGGGGACCAGGCGCCCGAGGCCAAGAGGCGGCAATGGCAGCATGACTCTGTGTGACCGGCCGTGGCGTGGCGCGCCGCGGCGGCGACAGTGGTGGGGGTTCGGGCCCCGACGGGTGGGAAGAACGTGCTCTGAGGGGGCCGGGCCGGCAGCGACGGGCGCGAGGAGGGAGGGGGGCTCATGGCGAGTGGTGTCATGGGAGCCAGGGACGGGAGGTCGTCAGACGGGGCCGAGGGTTTCAGTGGCCGTGGGGGGAAGGGCGCCATGAGGTGCGGCGCTGCACACCGGGCACGGGAAGGGCAGCCAGCCGGTGCAGTCGATGTGTGTGCGACCGTGTGTGTGACCGGGGAGGAGGGAGGCGGTCTGGCCGTGGGTGGCCGGGCCGTCGTCGTCGGCAGAGAGGGTGCAGGGAATCGGCGAGCTCACCGAGCCGTGGGGTCTAAGGGAGCGGGCGCGATGGAGGTCGACAGTGACCGTGAGGAGGCGGGGGGGGTAGCGTCTGCCGCGATGGGGAGGCGGGGCCGATCCAGCGGCGAGTGCTCACGCAGGGGGTGTGGAGGAAGAGGGACCCCAGCGGCGGCGAGGAGGAGGAGGGGGGTCCGGCGGCGGGGGCGGCGGGGCCGCCAGGGAGGGGGGGCGGGGGTCTCGGTCGGGGTCTCCGCCTCCGATCCAGATCAGGCGAGGCGAGGGAGAGGGGGGGGCGTGGGGAAGGAGTGGGCGGCTAGGGTTCACCAGCGGGGGGTGGGGTATGTGGCGGCGGTGGGCGATGGGCGCCCAGAGGGGTTGCGCCAGGCCGGGGGTGGGGAATGGGCGGGGGAGGGCCAAGTGGAGAGGGGGAATGGGCCAGGGGGAATGGGCCAAGGGGTTTTCCCTCCCCCTCTTTTCTTGTTTTTCTTTTCTTTTCTTTTTTCTTTTCTGTTTTTAGTTTATTTAAAATGCCAGAGCATTTTACAAAAATTAGTGCACCCCACCATAATTAGGTTAGCTATTTTAGACAACCCCCGAACATTTTTAGTCTTTGTTTTGAAACCTTTTATCTTTGCTTTTGTTTTGATCTTTGTTCTAGAACGGGTTCGGATCAAAGAGAGGTTTGGCACGATAGAATCGAGGTGATCAACATTGCATAACCATCCGGCGTTACAAATCTCCTCCACTACAAGAAATCTCGTCCGAGATTTAGGAGGTAGAAGGAAAGAGTGCGGGATATTCATCTCGTAGGCGATCCTCGCGTTCCCGGTGGCCGTCTTGAGTGATTCGACCATTTGGACTTTGAGAATTTGATCGCCTTCGGCGTGTGCGGCGTTCAGCTTGTCGAGAATATGGACGGATGCTCCTTATAGGAGAGGTCTGTTGCAATTCGAGCACTTCATGGTCCATTGCTCGGATTGGGTCCTTGAAGCAGCGTCGGAGTTGTGACACGTGGAACACATCGTGAACTCGAGAAAGGTTCGACGGAAGCTCCAGTTGATAAGCCACTTTTCCACGCCTTTCGAGAATAGTGAAAGGGCCAATATAGCGAGGAGCTAGTTTGCCCTTGATCCCGGCGGTGAGCACCCTTCATTGGTGTAGCGAAGATAGGCCTTTTCGCCAAAGTTGATAGACCATGTCTTTGTGATGACGGTCATAATTGCTCTTTTGACGCGATCGAGCGAGTCTTGAGATTCTCGCGAATAATGCGGACTTGTTCTTGGCATGTTGGATAATATCCGGACGAAGAGTGGGCGTTCCCGATTTGACCAGTTCGAGAGGGTTGGCACTTTCGTCCATATAACACTTGAAGGGGCCATCTTGGACTAGCTTGATAGCTATTATTATAAGAGAACTCAGCATACGAGAGATTCCTCCATTTCTTGCGAATGAGGCGACACAAGCTCGAAGCATGTCTTGAGAATTTGGTTGACACGTTCAACTTGCCCTTGTATTTGCGGATGAAACGCGATCTTGAAAGATAAATGAGTCCCCATAGCTTCTTGAAAACTTGCCCAGAATCTTGAAGTGAATAAGCTGCCACGGTCCGAACTGATAACCAGTGGAATACCGTGAAGTGAAACAATTCTGGTCATATAGAGCGTTGCAAGCTGACTAGCAATGATCGTTTCTTTGACCGCCAGAAAATGAGCAACTTTAGAAAGCCGGTCAATGACGACAAGAATAGCATCATTACCTTTCTGCGATTTGGGAAATCCAGTGACGAAGTCCATTTCAACATGGTCCCATTTCCATTCCGGAATAGAGATAGGTTGCAGAGTTCAAAGAGGCCTTTGATGTTCGCTTTGATCGACGGCAAGCGTCACACTCGAAAACATAGCGAGCAATGTCTTGCTTCATATTAGACCACGGAATCTCGGATTTAATGTCTTGATACATCTTTGTACTGCCGGGATGGATACATAGAGGCGTATCATGAGCTTCTTTCATAACCTTCTCGAGTCATATTCAGATTTTCCTTCTTACACGGCACCACTAGGCGGCCTTTGAAGTACAAAGCGCCATCATCGGCAATAGTGAAGGATGAGGATTTCCTTTCTTGATGTCTTGTTTAATCTTGTAGACTTGAGTCAAATCCTGCATTGTCTTTATGGTGCCCACGAGATCGGGTTCAACAGCCAGGTATAGAGGAACCACGGGAACAACACGAGATTCATCTTGCGGAACTCCGGAGGAGGGGAGAAGTGCACCGGAGGAACAATATGGAGGTTCAGCTTTCTGAATTCTTCAACAAGTGGGGGCTGAACTTGGTGAACTCAAGGTGGTTCTTGATAAGACTTGCGGCTCAAGGCATCAGCCATTACATTAGCCTTGCACGGCGTATAGGAAATACCCAAATCAAAGTCTGCAGCAGTCTCCATCCATCTCTGGCGACGGAGGTTCAGGTCTGGCTGAGTAAACAGATACTTCAGACTTTGGTGGTCGGTGAAGATCTACGCAGCGATTACCGAGAAGGTAATGTCGCCACCGCTTTAGTGCATGAATGACGGCAGCAAGTTCGAGGTCATGAACTGGGTAGTTCTCCTCGTGAGGCGATAGCTGTCGAGAGGCATAAGCAACCACTTTGCGCTCTTGCATTAGGACACCGCCTAAACCTTGACGAGATGCGTCGCGATAAATGACGAAGTCCTTCTTAGTATCGGGAGGAGCTAGCATCAGGCAGAAGTCAACTTGTCTTTGAGTGCTGGAAACTTTCCCGACATTTATCATCCATTGGAATTTGGCGCCCTTATGCAACAGGTTAGTCGAGGCTGGCAATCTTGGAGAAGTTCTCGACGAATCGGCGGCAATAGTGGCGAGACCGAAAAACTTCGACTTGCTAACATTCTTGGAGGAGTCAATCGAGAATAGCTTGAACTCGTTCGGGGTTGGCGGCAATACCATCCTTAGAGATGACATGTCCTAGATAGGTTACTTGAAGCCGAATTCACATTTGGAGAACTTGGCATAGAGTTGATGCTCTCGTAGCTTTTCCAAAGACAAGGCGAAAATGTTCACATGTTCTTCTTCATTCTTGGAAAAGATCAGGATATCATCCAGATAAACCACCACGAACTTGTCGAGGTAATCCATGAATATATAGTTCATCAGGCGAGAGAAGGTGGCTGGAGCATTGGTTAAGCCGAAAGACATGACGGTGTACTCGTATGAACCATAACGAGTCACAAATGTGGTCTTGGGGATATCCTCCTCACGAACACGGATCTGGTGGTAACCCAACCTCAAGTCGAGTTTCGAGAACACTGACGAACCAGCCAATTGATCATAAAGATCATTGATCCGAGGAAGAGGATACTTATTCTGAATGGTAGCTTGATTTATAGGACGGTAGTCTTGGACCAATCGGTTTGTCCCATCCTTCTTCTTGACAAAGAGAGAAGGTGCTCCCCAAGGAGAGCAACTTGGGCGAATGAAGCCACTTTGAAGAGATTTGTCGATTTCCTCCTTTAGTTCAAGGAGTTCATGCGGCGGCATCTTGTATGGTCGCTTGGCTATAGGAGTGGTGCCTGGTTTCAAGTCGATGACGAATTCGACAGCTCTAGCAGGGGGAATCCCTGGAAGTTCTTCAGGAAAGACGTCTTGGAAATCGCAAACAGCAGAATGTTTTCAATTCCCTCGAGTGGTGCGGCGTTCAATGCATTCAATGCATAGAGCCTTGCCTCGGCATTTTGAACCGAATTTGAGCATTGTAGCTTACTATTTCATCGAAGGGTGAAGCAGATGGGCGGTCTTAGTGGCGCAAACGATTGACGCCAGATCGCTTTCAACCAATCCATCCCAAAATGAGGTCGATGTTAGACGTCTTGAGGATAATGGGGAGGCATAGAATTCCAGCCCTTCGATTTCCACGGGGCGTCGGCGCCAACCATGGAGGTTTGACATTGTCCCAATGGGGTTTTACCACTACCGAAGAGTTCATCTCTTCACACTTAACGTCGTGCTTGTATGCAAAGTCTTGAGACATGAATGAATGCGATGCTCTGAATCGAATAAAACAGATCTGAGTACTGAATTCTGAGGAGTGTACCCATCACGGTAGCAAGCTGGTCTTGAGCTTCGTTCGGATCAACGTGGTTGGCCTGAGCTTGCCCATAAGACTTGCCGGTGTTGTTGCGGTTACAGGTGTTTCCACGGCCAGCTGCGGGAAGGGCCGATTGATTCTGGTTCGGTTGCATTCTCTAGCACGGTGCCACTGGCTGTCCGCTTTGAAGCATAAGCCATTATTGGGAGTGGGAACAGGAGCTTGGGGTGGTGGAGCTGGAAGCTTGGCTGCTTAGTTGTAGGCGAGGCGAGGTGTAGCATAGTTCGCTTTGGAGCAGTGCATTCGGCTGGTACATGCTGTTGGGAATCCATATCTTGCGCTCATGCGAGGGCGGGCCAAGATGAGCCCGTGTCACGGCTTGCGCTGTTAGAGCTGGTATTCCTGCGCACCAGTTTCGACATTGATAGCTTTGTTCACCAAGGTGGCGAAATCAGCAAAGTCGTGCACTAGAAGTGCGAGCTTGATGTCGACTTGAAGACCGTCACGGAACTTCTCTGTCTGCGTGCATCGCTTGCAATATCCTCTTGACATAGCGAGACAAGTCCAAGAACTCTCGCCGATAGGCTTCAACAGTCTTGTTGCCTTGGGTGAGGTTGCGGAACTCACGCTTCTTCGGTCCATGACCCCTTGAGGATGAAGCGGACACGGAAGGCAGCTGGAAGTCCGGCCAGTGATGAGTGTTCCAAGCTGGCAGAGTACGCGGTGGCTGTCCCACCATTGAGCTGCGGGTCCCTTCAGAAGAAGGAAGCAAAGGTGACATAGTGGCGGGGCTACATCAGCAGACTCCATCTCATAGGTGATGTCACGGAGCCACCATCGACATCCAAAGGCTGAGTTGAGCAGCGGTACACGCTGGGGTTCAGCGTATGAAATCCTGCGAGTTGTTCCGTTTGGGTCTTTGGTTCATATTGGGGCGAGGCTGAGCCATCATGTTCTCCATGAACTGGCGATTCATCTCAAGCTGTTGGACCATACCAGCCATGTACTCGGCGGTGGTGGGAAGTTGGCACCACGACCACGACCTGCTGGCCTAACCATCCTGCTAGTATATAACAGGGTAGTTCAGCATTTGAGAAATTAAGCAAGAGACAGAATCATTCATGATGAAACATGCATAATGAAAGCAACATGATGGGAACTACATAGTAGTTGGCATATCTTACAAAAGGAATCATGCATAGAGTTCGATACATAGAGTCCGATTACATAGACTACTACATCATAGGCGGCACGCGAGGCTCATGGCGAATACATCAAACACTAACAAGCAAGCCTACATCAGTCCCATGCGATCTGCGGAGGTAGCTGTGCTTTGAAAGCTGGTAGTGCGGCGGTGGATAGTCCTCCACGTCGGTGACACAGGGGCCGCGGATACTCTGGTGCTGAATCCGGCGTCCGGTGGCGGAAAGGGCCAAGTCGCGGAGAGTAGCCTCCCACGTCGGCCAACCGACACCTGGGGCATCATGGTCTGGCTGGGTAAATCGCAGAACGCGGCAGCTCTCCGGATCGGACAAAGGGTGCATCGGCGTCGAGCACGGTAGAGGTGCTTGACGGGTGATGTACAACTCGTGGCGAAAAGCTCGGTTAGCTCGATCCAGCCCATCGCATGCGAACAAAGTTCGATGGTGGAAGGGCTCTCTGGTAGCGATGGTGTAGGCAGCGGTGTAGTAACCTCCTCACCAACATCGACGCGATAGCAATGTGCCCGAAGGGGAGGTGTCCAACTCTCGATACTCTGCACGAAGGCGTGTCGAGCAGCATAAGCAACATCGTGGACTGCCATATCGATAGTCACTCCAACACCATGTGCGGTGTGCGGCACTAGCACAATGAGTGGACTCGTACTCCGAGAGTAGAGGTGGACGATGGCGGCATACTGCTCCTGGTTATAGTCTGGTACTCCTCATAGACGGTGTACTCGGGTGCCAGCGATAACCCGATAGGTCATCATCTCGGCTAGCACCGCAGGTGATCCCGAGGCACCAATGGCCGTCGTGTGGCGCACGACCTGCCTCGTGGGTTCCATCTGAAAACAAAGACGTTTCAAAGGAGTCAAATGACAGTGTGGAAATTGACCAAAAACAATTCCAAGAATAACTAAGGCTATATCCAACTTTGGGGTGAATGCGGTCACGGGATCCTAGTGATAGTTAGTAAAATCGTTTAACCCGAGTAGAAGAGAGTTCAGAGTCCCAGAGTAAAGGTCGAGGAGTAAAAGATCCTAGTACCACCCGATGGCGACGTGGGCCCGTAAGGCACACAGCCAAGTTAGTAAAAGCTTTTGCAATGTCTAGACTCGACTTGACCAAGGAGTGTGGAAGGGGATTCCTCAGCAATGGCTCGATACCAACTTGTGACGCCCGATTCAATCGTACACTAATCATGCACGCAAATGTGTACGATCAAGATCGAGGACCCACGGAAGATATCACAACACAACTCTACAAATAAAATAAGTCATACAAGCATCATAATACAAGCCGGGGCCTCGAGGGCTCGAATACAAGTGCTCGATCATAGACGAAGTCAGTGGAAGCAACAATATCTGAGTACGGACATAAGTTAAACAAGGTGCCATAAGATGGCTAGCACAAACGGGATCTGAGATCGAAGAGGAGCAAGCCTCCTGCCTCGATCCTCCTAGGTCCTCCTCGGTCGCCGCGTCGTTGGGCTGCACGTAGTAGTCTGGCGCCTCCAGTAGTAGTCGTCATAGGCGGTGGCGTCGCCCCACGGCTCCATCGTCTGTTGCAGCAATCGAGTAGAGGTAGGGGAAAAGGGGAACAAGGCAACCGTGAGTACTCATCCAAAGTACTGCAAGCAAGGAGCTACACTACATATGCATGGATATATGTGTAAAGGCCATATCGATGGACCGAATCTGCAGAATGCCGTAATAAGAGGGGATAGCTAGTCTTAACGAAGACTACGCTCGGACACCGTCTTGCAATGACGAGAAGAGGACAACGGAAGTCCTCCAAGTAACATCATATAGCAATAATCCTACCCGCAATCCCTGCTCATAGCTGAGCGAGAGCGACCACGGTTGTATCCGCACTTGGAAGGGTGTGTTTTATCAAGTATCCGGTTCTAGTTGTCATAAGCTCAAGGTACAACTCCAAGTCGCCCATTATCAAGATCACGGCTATTGAATAGATTAACTTCCCTGCAGGGTGCACCATCTTACCCAAAGACGCTTGATCCCATTTGGCGGACACACTTTCGGGGTCATGCCCGCCGCGGAAGATCAACACGTCCGCAGCCCCACCTAGGCACAACAGAGAGGCCAACACGCCGGTCTAAACCTGCGCCAGCAGGGTTTGGGCCCATCGCCTGAAACACACACACGTTATGTCTGTGGCGGAAGCGAGACCTAGCCCATCGAGCGTTCCAGTCCAATCCGGCGCGCCGCCTCGTCACCGACGTCTGAAGTGCTTGGTGATACCACGACGGGATACCCATAACTACTCCCGCGTAGATGGTTAGTGCGTATAAGCTCAGTAGCCAACCCGGATCAAATACCAAGACCTCGTTAAGCGTGTTAAGTAACCGAACGCCGAACAGGCAGGCCCACCTCTCTCCTAGGCGGTCTCAACACCTCCTGCCTCCCGCCACAAAGATCCACTCGCGGTGCTCCATCACCGACCCGACTTTAGTCTCCACATGTATCATGTATAAAGTATATAGTATATACCGTGATCAACTCCCGAGTGATCACGGCCCGATAGTATAGCACGCAGACGGACAAGAAAGTAGGGCCACAGATGAAAGTTCTAGCATCCTATACTAAGCATATAGGTTTGCGGTAAGGTAACAACGAAGTTACAAGGACGGGCTATGCAGCGGTATAGGAGTATCCAAAACGAGAACATGCTATACTACTCTAATGCAAGCAGTGTAGATAAGAGTAAGCGATATCTGGTGATCAAGGGGGCTTGCTGGTTGCTCGGCAAGAGAGAGGGTCGTCAACACCGTAGTCGAACCGGCGACAACGGCGTCGGTCTCGTAGTCTACCGGAGAGAAGAGGGGAAGAAACAATGAATACCAAGTAAACAGATGCATATCGATGCATGACATGACAAATGCGATGCTAGGCGTGCCCTAACGTGGTATGAGGGGTATTGGTTAGGGGAAAACATCGGGAAGTTTTCCGGTTCCGGACGTCTGTCGACGATGATGAACCGGAGAGGAAAGTTTGCAGGTTCGATAGGTTAGAGGCGGCGTGGTGGACGAGCGAATTGCGTATCCGGATTCGCCTCGTCGTTACGAGCAACTTTCATGTTGAAATTATTTTAATCCGGATTACGGATTAAAAGATATGATTTTAAAAGATTTTATTAATTTCGGAATTTAATTAATTATTTAATTAATTTCAAAAATGCATTTATGACATCAAGATGATGTCATCGCGACATCGACCGAGTCAACAGGGTTGGTGAGTCAACCTGACAGTGGGTCCCGCATGTCATTCTCTAATATCTAATTAACCTAATCGAGTTAATTAACATTAGTTAATTAAGTTAATTAATGATTAGGGTTAATTAATCGAAATTAATTAATTAATTAATTAATTAATTAATTAATTAGTTAATTAGTTTTAATTCATTTTCATTTTAATTTTATTCCTGTTTTTAAAAAAACGTCCGTGTGGGGGGGCATGTCATTGGCCCCAGAAACGGCAAGCAATGGCTGTGGCGGGTGGCGGCGGCTCAACCCGAGGCCAACGGGGACAAGGCGCCCGAGGCCAAGACAGCGGACGGGGCCACAGCCACAGCCCCGGCCAAGCGGCGTGGCCCAGCCGCGGCAGGCGACGGAGGTGGTGGGGTTCGGGCCCACAGGTGGGGAAGAACGTGCTCTGAGGCTCGGGGCAGACGCGGCAGGTGAGAGGAGAGGAGGGGGCTCATGACCATGTGAAGCGGTCGGCGAGGAGCCGCTGACAGGGAGGTCGTCAGACGGGCCGAGGGTTTCGGTGGCCGTGTGGGGAGGGCGCCGAGGGTGGCCGCACACCGGGAACGGGAAGGCAGCCAGACAGTGCGGTCGTGTGTAAGTATGACAAATGGGCGCGACCGAGCGTGAGGAGGGGAGGAGCTGGCTGCTGGCTGGCTGGGTGGCGGACCGTCGTCGGCAGAAGAGGGGGAACCAGGGAATCAATGGCTCACTGAGCGCGTGGGAGTCTAAGGGAGCGGCGCAGTGGAGGTCGGCAGTGGCCGGCGAGGAGGCGGGGGGTAGCGTCTTGGCGGCAGGAGGCGGGGCCGATCCATGGCGAGTGCTCAGCTTGGGGGTGACGGAGGGAAGGGACCCCAGTGGCGAGGAGGAGGAGGGGGGGCGGTGGGCGGGCGGCGGGGGCCGGTGGTGGGGGGGGGGGGTCTCGGTCGGGTCTCCTCCTTGATCCAGATCGGCGAAGGGGAGAGGGGGGAAGCGTGGGGAAGGAGTGGGCGGCTAGGGTTGACCGCTGGGGTGGGGGGTATGTGGCCAGGCGGCTGGGCGATGGGCGGCCCAGAGGGGAGTTGCGCCGGGCCGGGGGAATGGGCCGGGGAGGGCCAAGTGGAGAGGGAATGGGCCAAGGGTTTTCCTCCCCTCTTTTCTTGTTTTCTTTTCTTTTCTTTTTTCTTTTCTATTTTAGTTTATTTAAAATGCGAGCATTTTACAAAAATTAGTGCACCCACCATAATTAGGTTAGCTATTTTAGACAACCCCCGAACATTTTTAGTCTTTGTTTTGAAACCTTTTATCTTTGCTTTTGTTTTGATCTTTGTTCTAGAACGGGTTCGGATCAAAGAGAGGTTTGGCACAGTAACCGAGGTGATCACTGTTGCATAACCATTCGGGCGTTACACAGGTGGCGGCTCCGGATTGGCGGGGAGCGGCGGCTGGACATGTCCGGTGCGCGGAGAGGGGATTTTTAGGGTTTCGGGAGGAATCATCCGTGAATTTCGGGGGAAGGGGCATATTTATAGATAGAGGGAGCTAGGAGAGTCCAAATTAGGAGCGGTTTTCGCCCACACGATCGTGGTCGAATGACCGAGAGCATGGAGGGGAGTTTGCTGGGTTTTGGGACACTTTGGAAGGGTGTTGGGCTGCAAAGAGAAAGAGGCTTGTACGGTTACCCGGTTAACCGTTGGAGTATCAAACGGACTCCAAATGGTATGAAACTTGACAGGCGGTCTACCGGTGCTATACCAAGGCCGCTTGACAAACCTCGGGTCATTCCGAGACCGTTTAACACCCGCTCACGAAAAGAGGCAAAAGGGGGCGCTGGGAGACATAGGAGTGCCGGATTGCAAAACGGACAACGGGGAAAATGCTCGGATGCATGAGACGAACACGTATGCAAATGCGATGCACATGACGACATGATATGAAATGCATATGATGACATGGCAAAGTGCAACACACAAGCAAATGACATAGCAAGGACGGCAAATAAGCGAGCGGACACAGGCGCATCGAATCCGGGCGTTACAACACTCCTCCACTAACAAGAGATCTCGTCCCGAGATCTTAGGACCGAGACGGAAGAGAAAAAGGGATGAGGTGAAACAAGAAATCAAGAGAAGAAGCAAAGAATCGAGAGCACTCGAGAAAAAGAGAGGAACGACGAGAAATGACGAGAATCAAAAGCTCACGGAATCGGATAGACTATGAAAGCACTCCAGTTAGAACGAGATAAGAAACGAATAAGACTGAAAGGATTTAGGCAGCACTCCGACTGAAGAAGGAAAGAATAGAACACGAACTTCACACGATGGAATGACACTTGACGACATCAGCAACGCAAAGCCTCCGGAAGAATTAAAAGAGTTGAATGAAAAGAACTTAGAAGGAAGTATTGAACGGAGTTGTTGAGAAAATCAACAACGAAAGAATAAGCTTGTTGCGGACTTATGGATAACATCTCAAGATCATAAGGTGATAACCGGCCAGAAATTGAAATGATTGGATAGCTTAGAAGAACGAAGAAATGCAAAACTCCACTTCAAAAGAATATGGAGAATTAATTACACTTCAAGATGCGAGAAGAAAAGATACTTGAACTCCGCCAACAAGAATCTTGATGAACTCTTGAGAGAATGAATTAAATCATGAAGAACCACCATGAAGAACTCCGGTAACAAAAGGATGATGAGATAAAATCGGAGGATGAAAGAATAAGATGAGCATTGCGATGATTTAGATGGAGGTTCCGACGAGATGGCCAAGTAAATTTGAACTCCGGAAAAGAAAAGATGAAAACACTTGGAACTAGAATTTATTCCTCAAGAACAAACTCTGAAGAAAAGATTAATCACTTTGATGAAATAAGAATAAGATTTATTGTATGCTTATCCTTCATCAAATTAAATTGATGACAAGCAGTGGATTTTGCATACTACTTATTCTTCTTGAAAAAGAATTAAGGGGGGGCACCAAACTTGAGAAAGACTTCATGAATCACCGGTAGGTTGAAAAGAACGAATGGATTAATATGATAAACAAGGAAAATAATCTTGAACGAACCACCGTAAGAATTCGAAAATGACTGATGAAAGAGAATAATCACAGGGAAGAATTAGAAGAGCCAATAAGCTAGAGGGGATTTAGATGCAAAAGAACGAAGAGACAATGAGCTGATTAACAAACACTCGAACGAAGCACCGGGGTAAATAGGGAACGATAACTGGAATGATGGCCTCCGGTAAAAAGAAATGGAAAACAACTCCTGACATACTCCGAATAGGTAAGAAAGAATATCTAACAAACGGAATAATTCGAGAGGATAGCATGAAGCTAGAACCATGAATCTTCGGGAGAACGGACAAGACTTAGAGGAAAACTCTTCTTCGTTCTTCAAATGACGACGAGAAACACCACCAAAATTACTGAGATACTCCGGGAGAATGAAAAGCGAAGAGGTTGACTAACAATGAAGAGAGTTTGAAAGCGATCTTGGAGAAGGCATGTGACTGATGAAATTCATTCTTACGTCACACTTGAAAAGAATTGGGAATAGCTCCGGGGAATTAGAAGAGTCAGGTAAGATCCTGGGAAAAGACCTGTGGGTTAGGGCCCACTAAAGAGAAAAACACCGTTGGAAAGGATTGATGAACAGATAGATGATGCACCGGAACAATTGAGATATTTGCATGAGATGTCTTCAGCACTCCGGAATGATAGAATGGCGAGAGGAAAATAAGCAAGGAGAACACTTGATCCAAGGAAAAGAATATGATTAACCCGAAAAAACTTGAATTGAGTCCACCGGAGAAGAAAAGAGATGAAGAATGTCAAGCGAGGCGAGAATTCACGGTTAAGACAAGCGAGGAAAGATCAAGAGGCTCCATACGAATGAAATTGATTGTCGAAACAGACTCGAGGCTCCGGGAAGAAGAGGGTGGGAGGCGGAAAACAAAGACAACTTGGAAGGGGAAACCGACGAATATCTTGAAGAGAAAACACCAGTTGAAATCATTGAGGAAAGAAAGCAAAGACTTCGCACGAGTGGGATGGATACTCGATTACGGACTTCGGTTCCGAGAAGAAAAAAGGGGTGGGCGGGTGGGAAAAGAAAACAACTGAGGATTGAACTTGCAAAGATGAAGAGGCTCGAGTCAACTTGACGAGAAATGCACCGGATCAAAAGAGGATGGACAACTCACGAAACTAACCACGTGATCCTAAAGAAAAATTTGAAGGGGAAGAGGAGTAATTCAAAACACCTACGTCAAGATTCCTCACCGGAGCGACGAAGGGGCTGAGGAGTAAAAAAATTCCTACTCTCGATATAACTAGACTCGAAAACAGTTTTCTTCTAGACTCAACAACGGCCAAACTACACGATCAATCAAGGGGGCTCCTAGGGTCGGTCGAGGCTCTGATACCAACTTGTCACGCCCAATATGGGACCCTATCCAAAAGGAACTCGACGGTCCCACCAAGGATAGACCCGCATATTGAAACGCTTTTGCAAGGTGGATATCATTACATCAACATTACATAATAGTGGGGATACATCCAATACATACAAAGTCACATGAATACAACAATACAACATACAAGATCAACATCCGACTACGGATGAATCATAAACAAACTCAAACAATATCCACCTGCTAGCCCAGGGCTGCCGACACGGAACCTATCCCCCGATCGAAGAAGAAGCGAAGGAGAACTCCAAACAAGCAAACATCGCTCTCACGTCATGATCATCGCATAACCTGTACACAGCAACGGTGGTGTAGTAATCTATGAGCCACGAGGACTCAACAATCCCATTACCATGGGTATCAAGACTAGCAAAGCTTAATGGGAAAGGAAGGGATAAAGTGGTGAGGTTGCAGCAGCGGCTAAGCGTATATGGTGGCTAACATACATAAATGAGAGCGAGAAGAGAAACAAAGGCGATCGTCAACTAGTAATGATCAAGAAGTGATCCTGAACTCCTACTTACGTCGACATAACCCGAAACCGTGTTCTCCTCTCGATCAACCCGAAAAGAGACACTCATGGTTACGCTACGGTTGGTGTATTTTAGAAGAGTTTGCTTCAAGTTTACTACAACCGGATATTAACAAATTCCCATCTGCCACATAACCGCTGGGCACGGCTCTCGAAAGTTTATACCTGCAGGGGGTGTCCCAACAGCCCATGATAAGCTCTCGCGATCAACGAAGGATATTCCTTCTCCCGGGAAGACCCGATCAGTCTCGGAATCCGGCTACAAGACATTTCGACAGTAATAAAAAGACCAGCAAAGCCGCCCGAATGTGCCGACAAATCCTGATAGGAGCTGCACATATCTCGGTCTCAGGGCACACCGGATTGTCCAAACTTTCGATAGGCGAACCCAGAGTTGCCCCTGGTGGCCATCGGCGGCTGACAGTTTGGACCAGCACTCACGACGAGCACCGGCCGGGGGTAAAATAAGATGACCCTCGAGTGCGACTCCCAAGGGAAAAAGGGCTAGGTGAGGCAAATGTAAAACCAAGGTTGGGCCTTGCTTGGAGGAGTCTTATTCAAAGCGAACTGTCAAGGGATCCATAAATCACCCGACCGCGTTAGGGACGCAAAATCCGGGAACATAATACCGATATGACGGAAACTAGGGCGGCAAGAGTGGAACAAAACACCAGGCATAAGGCCGAGCCTTCCAACCTTTACCAAGTATATAGATGCATTAATTAAATAAAAGATATTGTGATATCCCAACATAATCAAGAATTAGAAGACCAAATATCCCAACATAACCCAAGAAACCGTGTTCTCCTCTCGATCAACCCCGAAAAGAGACACTCACGGTTACGCACACGGTTGGTGTATTTTAGAAGAGTTCCTTCAAGTTTACTACAACCGATATTAACAAATTCCCATCTGCCACATAACATGGGCGCGGCTCTCGAAAGTTTATACCCGCAGCGGTGTCCCAACTTAGCCCATGATAAGCTCTCGCGATCAACGAAGGATATTCCTTCTCCCGGGAAGACCCGATCAGTCTCGGAATCCGGCTACAAGACATTTCGACAAGAATAAAACAAGACCAGCAAAGCCGCCGAATGTGCCGACAAATCCTGATAGGAGCTGCACATATCTCGGTCTCGTGGCACACGGATTGTCCAAACTTCCGATAAGCGAACCCAGAGTTGCCCCGGTACACCGGCGGTGATAGTTTGGACCAGCACTCACGACGAGCACCGGCCCGGGGGTAAAATAAGATGACCCTCGAGAGCGCGACTCGAGGGAAAAATGGCTAGGTGAGGCAAATGTAAAACCAAGGTTGGGCCTTGCTGGAGGAGTCTTATTCAAAGCGAACTGTCAAGGGGATCCCATAAATCACCCGACCGTGTTAGGGACGCAAAATCCGGGCACATAATACCGATATGACGGAACCTAGGGCGGCAAGAGTGGAACAAAACACCAGGCATAAGGCCGAGCCTTCCAACCTTTACCAAGTATATAGATGCATTAACTAAATAAGAGATATTGTGATATCCCAACATAATCCTGTCCACCATGGAGCAATCTTCAACTTCACCTGCAACTAGCAACGCTATAAGACGGGCTGAGCAAAGTGGTAACATAGCCAAACAACGGTTTGCTAGGAAGGGTGTCAAAGGTTAGAGGTTCATGGCAATTTGGGATGGCTTGATAAATAGGTAATAGGTAGCGCAGCATAGCGATGAACGAAGCAACTAGCATAGCAATGATAGTAGTGAGATCCAGGGTAGCGGTCATCTTGCCTGAAATCCCGCAAGTAAGAAGAACAAGTCCATGAAGAAGACGAACGGATGAAACCGAACCAAGCGTAGACGAACGAATCCTCACGATAGCAACGAAACAGGAACTAACAAGAAGAAGCACACAACATGGTAAACACTCCACACATGAATAAGGCATGAACATGATCTACAGGTAAAGCATGATAAAACATGAACACTGAGCTATCTCCAGAAATCACTAGAACATGCTCAAAATGACATGGCAAGATTGCAAATAATAACAGTTTCAGATTTTAGCAGAAATAACATCAGGTTGCAATGTTTAGCGCTATCAAACAACATGCTACAGGAACTTATCATGGCAAAAAAAAGCATGGCATGAATCTACTAAATGCATAGATCAAATGTCCTTTAGTGACTATGAGCCAAAAAGGAGCAGAAGATATGATGGCACCCATGTAAACATGGCAAGTTATATTACAGATTCATACATGGCAGGAACAACAATAAGTAGGCATGTTGGTGAGCTTGAACCACTCACCACAGAGCAATACATGGCATGGCAAGGCAACTCATAGTAAGAAGACATGTTTATGAAGCTAAGCATGGCAAGAACAAGTTCATAGGGTGCATGGATCACTAGCAAAACACATGGCAACAACTGAACATAATGTTAACAGGCTAACAGCAACATTATTTAGCAACTTTAGAGCAAGATTACAACAAGCTACAGCAAGCTATAAATGCAACCATGGGCATGGATGGATAGAGCATAACATGTAGAACAAAAAATATTTAGTGAACATCTCCAGATTATGCATAGAATGACTTGTAGAAGCAGGTTTACATAGCAACAAAATATAACAGAATAAGACATGCAAAACAGCAACAGCAAGTACCCTACTTAACAAGCTCGATGCACTCACTACACAACTCACAAAAATACATGGATGGAACCAATGTAAAGATGGCATGGCATAGATCAAAACTCATGTAGGACTCATACTCATAGGATGCACACATCAAATGCAACAAAAATGACAAATCATCAAATTATAACAGTTTCAGCAGGTTAACATCATATAGCACTCTTGCAACGAAGATTAGGGCATCCAGATGAACCCAAATGAACATGATGCGATGGAATGAAATGAAGTACTCGTCGAGACGAACAATTGGACATATTACACGCACGAAACGGAGCTACGGATGCAGAGATACA
The DNA here is from genome assembly GCA_021605205.1 of Aegilops longissima. NCBI lineage: Eukaryota > Viridiplantae > Streptophyta > Magnoliopsida > Poales > Poaceae > Aegilops > Aegilops longissima. Next base: position 548,596,375 of record CM038681.1, read on the forward strand.
ATAGGTCAAACATGGCATGAAAATATGACAGGAAAAAGGACTTAGTGGATTTCAACCTCGCAGAAACCGGGACGGAGCCATGCGGGATGGAGGGATCCGGGACGGAGGGGAGGCGTTTGGTTCGGGGAGCTGGTGGATCTCATCCACCCAGCTACCCGGATCGGATCTCGACCGAGCTCGGCGAGGGCGGCGGCGCGCCGCGAGAGAGGACCCAGGCGGCAGGGAGGATGCTTGGCGAGGGCCGGCCGGCTCGGCCTTGGCGGGCGCGACCGAGGCGGCGCGGCGCCGGGCGGGAGGCGGGCGCGCGCACCACCAGGGCGGAGGACGGCGGCACGCCAGCGAGGAGGCGGCGGCGCACTGAAAGCGCGAGGCGACAGCGGGTTTTGACGGCGCCCGCGGGCGTGGAGGGAGGCGCCGAGGCCGGTGACGAGGCAGCGTGGGTCCGGTGGCGGCGGGCGGCCGGCCGACGGCGGCGGCGGCGCAGACGCCGGGCGACGTGACCGGAGGGCAGGGAGGCGGCGGAGCGGGATCCGCGGCGCGGCGCGCACGGCAGGGCGGCCTTGTGTGGCGCAGGCAGCAGGATGGGCCTCGCGGGCAGCGCTGCGGGACGACGGCGCAGGGGCAGGTGGTGGCTCCGGATTGGCGGGGAGCGGCGGCTGGTCGGACATGTCCGGTGCGCGGAGAGGGGATTTTTAGGGTTTCGGGAGGAATCATCCGTGAATTTCGGGGGAAGGGGCATATTTATAGATAGAGGGAGCTAGGAGAGTCCAAATGAGGAGCGTTTTCGCCCACACGATCGTGGTCGAATGACCGAGAGCATGGAGGGGAGTTTGCTGGGTTTTGGGGCACTTTGGAAGGGTGTTGGGCTGCAAAGAGAAAGAGGCTTGTACGGTTACCCGGTTAACCGTTGGAGTATCAAACGGACTCCAAATGGCATGAAACTTGACAGGCGGTCTACCGGTGCTATACCAAGGCCGCTTGACAAACCTCGTGTCATTCCGAGACCGTTTAACACCCGCTCACGAAAAGAGGCAAAAGGGGGCGCCGGGAGACATAGGAGTGCCGGATTGCAAAACGGACAACGGGGAAAATGCTCGGATGCATGAGACGAACACGTATGCAAATGCGATGCACATGACGACATGATATGAAATGCATATGATGACATGGAAAAGTGCAACACGGAAGCAAATGACATGGCAAGGACGGCAAATAACATACGGACACCTGGCGCATCGAATCCGGGGCGTTACAGCAGACCCCGCATGATGGACCCGTAAAATAGGATATTCGGCGAATATGCTCTTTTATGGGAGCCCCCTCAAAAATATATCGAGCAGCGGTCCCTCGCCTTGCCTCCCCCGCTCCTAACCCTCGTCGCCGCCTCCACCTCCCCCGCCAGATCCCGGCCGGATCCGGCGAGTCCCGCCGCGCGCAAGCCAGATCCGGCGCCCCTCCCCCCGCTCCTCCCTCCCCTCCCCTTTTCCGCCCTCTCGCCGCCTACCCGGGGGGCGGCCGGGGGCGACCAACGCCTGCTCCTCGTTCTCCCCACGCCTCGTCCCTCCCCATTGCCGCGTGGCGCCCGGCTCTGGCCCGGTGGTGTCGTGATGGCGGATCTTCCTCCTCGCGCGTCGTCCTTCCTGCCGGGGCGGGCGGCGGTGTTGCTTTCGACTTGGCGGCGGTCCGGCTACCCGCGGCGGTGGCAGCGGTAGACGTGGTGGAGGTGCCGCTCCTTGGCGGCGCGGCAGCTTGGTTGCGCGGGGTGGCCGGCGGCGGGCTCCCGGCCCAGATCCGGGCCCTCGGGCCTCATCTGGGTCCTAGCGGGCTGGCCCCCCGCCGTGGCCTCGTTGTCTGTGGCACGGTGAGGAGGATGAGCAGCTCGGATGTGGGGCGGCGGCGCCACCGGCGTGCCGGCAGCAGCGCGAGGGTGAGAGCTTTATGGGCCCACGAGGGCTCGGCCGGGCCTGTGGGCCCACGGGCCTAGTGTGCTCCTGCTATTGCGTCCGGACGGCTACCGTCGCTGACGGTGGAGGTGGGGCCCTCCCGCATGCCGATGGTGTTGATGCCCTAGTCCCGACTCTGATTCTTCGATGTGATGTCCCCACTTCATGGTGCCGTGCAGAGACGGCGTGGGGGCCGCACGTCCGCGTTGGCGCATGGGGGTGGTTGGTTTGGTGGCAGGCTCCAGAGCGCCCGAGGTGCGGGTTGGGATCGGGGGAAACCCTTGTTGGCATGGCTGACACCGGCGCGGTGGCGCCTGAGGGTGCCACCTGACCTTCCGGGAGGGCGTCGGGGCTACCCTTCCTCTCGCCTCGTCGTGTACCGGGAGAAACCCTTGGCAGCAGCGTCGTCATCGTCGGGTTCCTTCTTGGAGGTGTTGATAGGTGCCGGTGCTTCGGAGTCTTGGAGCCTAGTGGAAGATCCCGGTGGGCGCAGCGATCGCGAGGCTTCTTCGTTTTTGTTGATCCGCCGTTGTTGGCATTTGTTTCTTTTGCTCTTTCTTTGTCGTTTCTTTTGGGCGTGACTGTGCTGCTTCCGCCCCAGCACCTATCCATGTATGGTTTGGTTGGTTGCTTTGTATACAAAGCGGGGGAAAACCCTTTTTCGGCGAATATGCTCTTTTACGGGTCGGCTACGCGGGGTCTGCTCGGGCACCGCCGCGTCGACCCGCAAACCGAATACACCAAATTCTCGAATTTGACATCGGTTTCGACAAATAAGTTCAAATTCAAACAACATAACACAGTTTACGCGCAAATAAAAACTTCATTTTAGTAGGACAAACGCAAAAGAGGGTCTTGCAAAAGTGACGACCACGTCCGGCATCATCTTGGTCGATCTTCACTCCGCACCATCGAGTCCATCTTGAAGTTCATCGGAACCACCGAATCCACCTCCGGCGCTTGTTCCAACTCCCGCACCGAAATCACCGAAACCATATGGAGCAGAGAAAACATCTCTGGCACTGTAACACGCACTGGCCGACGCAACCATTCTCCTCTTCAAGATTTCTCTCCTTGCCATATCATGTCATTCTTTGGTGAGGTCGTCCATGTCATTGCGGTTCATTGTCATGAGCTTGTTCTCTTCGGCGAGCAACTTGGACATGGCTTTGTTTTCAGCAACACGTGGTCTTCTCTCCTCAATGGACGCTTTGTGCAGCCCCTCTTCCTTGAGCAATTGCCACTTTTCTTGCTTCTCCCTTGCCTTCTTCTCGACCAACTCTTTCTTGATCTCCAACGACTTCAACAACATCAACTCATTTGATTGCATCATGACATTAATCTTCTCCCTCAAGCTCGATGCTTCGTGCTCTCTCTTCATCTTCTCCTTAGTCTTCTTGTCGCCATCGGGCTTGTTCAAATTTCTTGGGCCATCATCATCCTCATCTTCATCTATGTTTGTAAGTGAACCTTTCTTCAGTGGGGATTCTTTGTCGATCAACTTCCACTTCTCGCACTTTTTGAGCAAGTCCCAACAATGCTCTAGTTTGAAAATTTGCCTTCCAAAGCTTCCATGTCTTTGTATCTATGTTGGGCAATTTTGTCCTACACAATTTGCACCAAGTTAAATGATGCAATCATTTCATATGATGTATACAACTTGAACAAAGCCAAAACGAACTCACATAGTCGGATTCGACGGTGCCACTTGGAGGTGCATTGCGTACTTGCTCCAAGCAAGCTGCCCAATGGCTGCATATAGGCTTGATCACATCCCAACGCCCTTGAAGCAACCGAAATGTGCGTGGAGTCCTATTGGGGGTACTTTGCTATCATGCGGAAGTATTGATCTTCGATCCTTTGCCAATACCTCTTGGCGGTTTGAGAAGTACCCGTGCATGCATCAAGAGACACCGCACTCCATGCCCTGATCAGGATTTGATCTTCCAAGATCGTGTAGTTCTTCGATCTCTGGCTTTTCCCAGTTTTTGTTTGTGATTGTTCATACGCTATCTCATCGAGCTCCTCCACTTCTTCCTCACCACCATGATCATCCACGCCGCCCTCTGTTTCCTTGTAGTCGAATGCGGCGAATGGGGCTTGATCAATGTCAATGGCGTTGGTGTCCAACAAGTTCACGAACTCGGTAGTTGCATTGCTCGAACCATTGCTATAGTGATCGACAACAAGTCAAGAGCTATCGCAAATGGCGAAAAGAAAAGGAAATTGCCATGACCGAAGACGCATACCTTCCGGCAATTTCGTCAAACACCTCGCATGCGGTGGGAGCAACACCGTTGAGCGGCATCACCGGGGAACCTCTTTCCGGGGCGGCCTTGGCGACCTTCTCCGCCGCCGGCCGGTATCGCGCAGCGGCGTTGGCGCCTGGAGTGCGGGCCTTCACGGCGGGGCCAGCCGGATTCCCGCCCTGCATGACCACGTCGCCCTGCCGCTTGCGGGCAGGCGCGATGGAACCTTGGGCGCCGGCAGGGCCAACATGGCCAGCGACGAGATCCGCCCGAGGGGATTGAGCGTGCGCGACCTCGACGGTGACGGGTGACAGCAGGGAGTTATACATGGAGGCAAAGGACTGCCAGGGAAGATGCACCGGAGCGGGAGGTGGCGGGGCAATGGTGGCGGAGGGTGGGGGCAGCGGGAACGGCCGTGCGGAAATGTCCCTCCCACCAAATCTCGCTGCGGATAGGGGCCAAGCTCGGGTCGTCCTCCCAGCCCGTGAATCTTGTTGGGGAACGTAGTATTTCAAAAAAAAATCTACGATCACGCAAGATCTATCTAGGAGAAACATAGCAACGAGCGGGGAGAGTGTGTCCACGTACCCTCGTAGACCGAAAGCGGAAGCGTTTAGTAACGCGGTTGATGTAGTCGAACGTCTTCGCGATCCAACCGATCAAGTACCGAACGCACGACACCTCCCCGATCTGCACACGTTCAACTCGGTATGTCGCTCGTACTCTTGATCCAGCTGAGGCCGAGGGTGAGTTCTGTCAGCACGACGACGTGTTGACGATGATGATGAAGTTACCGACGCAGGGCTTCGCCTAAGCACTACGACAATATAACCGAGGTGTAAAACTATGGAGGGGGCACCGCACACGGCTAAAGATCAACTTGTGTGTCTATGGGGTGCCCTCTCCCCCGTATATAAAGGAGGGGAGGAGGAGGAGGGCCGGCCACAAGGGGCGCGCCCAAGGGGGGGATTCCTACTTCTAGTAGGAGTAGGTTGCCCCCTTTCTTAGTCCAAGTAGGAGAAGAAGGAAGGAGAGGAACAAGAGAAGGAAACTGATAACCCACAAGTATAGGGGATCGCAACAGTTTTCGAGGGTTGAGTATTCAACCCAAATTTATTGATTCGACACGAGGGGAGCCAAAGAATATTCTCAAGTATTAGCAGCTGAGTTGTCAATTCAACCACACCTGGAAACTTAGTATCTGCAGCAAAGTGTTTAGTAGCAAAGTAATATGATAGTGATGGTAACGGTAACAAAAGAACAGTGCAAGCAATAGTAAATATTTTTGGTATTTTGTAGTGATTGTAACAGTAGCAACGGAAAAGTAAATAAGCGAAGACCGGTATATGGAAAGCTCGTAGGCACCGGATCAATGATGGATAATTATGCCGGATGGGGTTCATCATGTAACAGTCATAACATAGGGTGACACAGAACTAGCTCCAATTCATCAATGTAATGTAGGCATGTATTTCGAATATAGTCATACGTGCTTATGGAAAAGAACTTGCATGACATCTTTTGTCCTACTCTCCCGTGACAGAGGGGTCCTAATGGAAACTAAGGGATATCAAGGCCTCCTTTTAATACAGAACCGGAACAAAGCATTAGCACATAGTGAATACATGAACTCCTCAAACTATGGTCATCACCGGGAGTGGTCCCGATTATTGTCACTTCGGGGTTGACGGATCATAACAGATAGTAGGTGACTATAGACTTGCAAGATAGGATCAAGAACTCACATATATTCATGAAAACATAATAGGTTCAGATCTGAAATCATGGCACTCGGGCCCTAGTGACAAGCATTAAGCATAGCAAAGTCATAGCAACATCAATCTCAGAACATAGTGGATACTAGGGATCAAACCCTAACAAAACTAACTCGATTACATGATAAATCCCATCCAACCCATCACCGTCCAGCAAGCATACGATGGAATTACTCACGTACGGTGGTGAGCATCATGAAATTGGTGATGGAGGAAGGTTGATGATGATGACAACGACGAATCCCCCTCTCCGGAGCCCCGAACGGACTCCAGATCAGCCCTCCCGAGAGAGATTAGGGCTTGGCGGCGGCTCCGTATCGTAAAACGCGATGATTTCTTCTCTCTGATTTTTTCCTCCCCGAAAGCCAATATATGGAGTTGGAGTTGGCGTCGGAAGGTTTCCAGGGAGCCCACGAGGTAGGGGGGCGCGCCCAGGAGGGGGGCGCCCCCCACCCTCGTGGAAAGGGTGTGGGCCCCCTGGTCTTCATCTTTGGCGAGGATTTTTTATTATTTATTCTAAGATATTACGTGGAGTTTCAGGTCATTCCGAGAACTTTTGTTTTCTGCACATAAAACAACATCATGGCAATTCTGCTGAAAACAGCGTCAGTCCGGGTTAGTTCCATTCAAATCATACAAGTTAGAGTCCAAAACAAGGGCAAAAGTGTTTGGAAAAGTAGATACGACGGAGACGTATCAACTCCCCCAAGCTTAAACCTTTGCTTGTCCTCAAGCAATTCAGTTGACAAACTGAAAGAGAGAAAGAAAAACTTTTGCAAACTTCGTTTGCTCTTGTTGTTGTACCTATGTCAAGCCAGCATTCAGGTTTTCAGCAATGATCATAACTAACCACATTTGCAATAATTCTCAGGTCTCATGTTTACTCATATCAATAACATAATCAGCTAGAAATCCATAATAATAAATCTCGGATGACAACACTTTCTCAAAATAATCATAATATGATATAATAAGACCGCAAAACATAAATGCAGAGCACCTTCAAAGATCAAGGACTGACTAGACATTGTAAGTCATGGTAAAAGAGATCCAATCATAGTCATACCCGATATAAATTAACAGTAATGAATGCAAATGACAGTTGTGCTCTCCAGCTAGTGCTTTTAATAAGAGGGTGATGACTCAACATGAAAGTAAATAGATAGGCCCTTCGCAGAGGGAAGCGAGGATTTGTAGAGGTGCGGAGCTCGGTTTTGAAATAGAGATAAATTATATTTTGAGCGGCATACTTTCATTGTCAACATAACAACTAAGAGATGACGATATCTTCCATGCTAAACAAATTATAGGCGGTTCCCAAACAGAATGGTAAAGTTTATACTCCCCCTCCTCCACAAGCATCAATCCATGGCTTGCTTGAAACAATGAGTGCCTCCAACATTCAACGGGTCCCAGGGGGAGTTTTGTTTGCAATTATTTTGATTTAGTTTGCATAAAGCATGGGACTGGGCATCCCGGTGACCAGCCATTTTCTCGTGAATGAGGAGCGGAGTCCACTCCTCTTGAGAATGACCCGCCTAACACGGAAGATAAGGGAAACCCTAGTTGATATATGAGCTATTCGAGCATGCAAAACAAAATGATTATTTGAAGGTTTAGAGTTTGGCACATACAAATTTACTTGAAACGGCAGGTAGATACCGCATATAGGAAGGTATGGTGGACTCATATGGAATAAATTTGGGGTTTAAGGGATTGGATGCACAAGCAGCATTCCCGCTTAGTACAAGTGAAGGCTAGCAAAAGACTGGGAAGCGACCAACTAGAGAGCGACAACAGTCATGAACATGCATTAAAATTAATAAACATTGAATACAAGCATGAGTAGGATATAATCCACCATGAACATAAATATCGTGAAGGCTATGTTGATTTGTTTCAACTACATGCGTGAACATGTGCCAAGTCAAGTCACTTAAATCATTCAAAGGAGGATACCACCTCATCATACCACATCACAACCATTTTAATAGCATGTTGGCACGCAAGGTAAACCATTATAACTCAAAGCTAATCAAGCATGGAACGAGCAACTATGATCTCTAATTGTCATTGCAAACATGTTTATTCATAATAAGCTGAATCAAGAACGATGAACTTATCATATTTACAAAAACAAGAGAGGTCGAGTTCATACCAGCTTTTCCCATCTCAGTCAGTCCATCATATATCATCATAATTGCCTTTCACTTGCACGACCGAACGGTGTGAATAATAATAAGAGTGCACGTGCATTGGACTAAGCTGGAATCTACGAGCATTCAATAAACATGAGAAGACAAGGCAATATGGGCTCTTGGTTGAATCAACAATGAGGCATATAAAAGCCACTTCAACAATTTAATCATGGTCTTCTCCTACTGACCCCCAAAGAAAAGAAAAGAAATAAAAACTATTTACACGGGAAAGATCCCGACAAGCAAAAGAAGAATGGGAAATATTTTTGGGTTTTCTTTTTAATTACTACAGCAAAGAAATAAACTACTACTTATTATTATTATTATTTTCTTAAGGTTGAACGGACACACAAGAAGAAAGCAGGAAAAATAAAATAAACTAGCATGGATATTACAGTGAAAGAGTATGAGCACCGACATCTAGCAATGAGTGTGTGTGAACATAAATGTAATGTCGGTGAGAAATACGTACTCCCCCAAGCTTAGGCTTTTGGCCTAAGTTGGTCTATTGCCAGGGATGGCCTGGCAGATACCCGTAGGTGTAGCTGGGGTCGTACTGCGACGAAGAGTAGTTGGGATCATACTGTGATGAAGAGGAATCTGACTGCCACTGGCTGACAACCGCCTCAGGATCCCAAGAATAAACAGACTGTCATGGAGGCTCATCTTGTGGTTCCGGTTCCGGGGCTGGTGCAGGATTCCGATAGGCTTGAACGGCCGCCCACGGAACGATGTGAGGACCTGCAGACAAGTTAAACAAAGAGGAAGCAGGCAAAGTAATAGTCTCAGGGTGATGTTTATCAAAGTACAATTTATATTTGAGCTCCCCTTCACGACTCTTTGTTGGGGAACGTTGCAGAAAATTAAAATTTTTCCTACGGTTTCACCAAGATCCATCTATGAGTTCATCTAAGCAACGAGTTACGAGAGAGAGTTTGCATCTACATACCACTTGTAGATCGAGTGCGGAAGCGTTCGAGAGAGTGGTGATGATGAAGACGTTCCCAACGTGATTCCGATCACCGATGACCAAAGTGCTGAAAGGACAGCACCTCCGTGTTCAACACACGTACGGGACGATGGCGTCTCCTCCGTCTTGATCCAGCAAGAATGAAGGAGAGGTTGAGGAAGACAACTCAATGGCAGCACGACGGCGTGGTGCAGGTTAGTCTGGCAGTTCTCGGCGAGGCTTCGCCAAGCTCGCGTGGAGAAAGAGAGGTGTTGGGAGGGAGGGCTGCGCCTTCAATTGTGTTGGCAGCCTCCCCCACCCCTCTATTTATAGGAGGAGAGGGCAGGGGGCGGCCATCTAGGGAAACCCTAGATGGGGCGGCGCCAAAGGGGAGGAGGGAGGGTGGCTTGCCCCCCAAGCTGAGGCGCCCCTTTAGGTTTCCCCTCCCAAACCCTAGCCGCATGGGCCTGGGTGGGGGCGCCCAGCCCACCAGGGGCTGGCTCCCTCCCACTTAGCCCATGTGGCCCCGGGAGGGGTGGCCTCCCGTGGACCTCCGGAACCCTCCGGTGGCCCCAAGATTTACCCAGTATACCCCGAAACTTTCCGAGTCCGTTTAGCCACTTTCCATATATAAATCTTTACCTCCGGACCATTCCGAACTCCTCATGACGTCCGGGATCTCATCCGGACTCCAACAACATTCGGTAATCACATACTTGTCTTCCTATTAACCCTAAGCGTCACCGAACCTTAAGTGTGTAGACCCTACGGGTTGGAGACATGTAGACATGACCGAGACTACCTCAAGTCAATAACCAACAGCGGGATCTGGATACCCATGTTGGCTCCCACATGCTCCTCGATGTTGTCATCGGATGAACCACGATGTCAAGGGTTCAAGCAACCCGTATTCTATTCCCTTTGTCGACGGTATGTTACTTGCCCGAGACTCGATCGTCGGTATCCCAATACCTCGTTTAGTCTCGTTACGGCAAGTCACTTTACTCGTACCGCAATGCATGATCCGTGACGGACACTTGATCACTTTGAGCTCATTATGATGATGCATTACCGAGTGGGCCCGGTGATACCTCTCCGTAACACGGAGTGACAAATCGATCTCGATCCGTGTCAACCCAATGGTCACTTTCGGAGATACCTGTAGTGCACCTTTATAGTCACCCGATTCGTTGTGACGTTTGATACACCCAAAGCACTCCTACGGTATCCGGAATTGCACGATCTCATGGTCTAAGGAAGAGATACTTGACATTGGAAAAGCTCTAGCAAAACGAACTACGATCTTTGTGCTATGCTTAGGATTGGGTCTTGTCCATCACGTCATTCTCCTAATGGCGTGATCCGTTATCAATGACTTCGATGTCCATAGTCGAAACCATGACTATCTGTTGACCAACGAGCTAGTCAACTAGAGGCTTACTAGGGGCGTATTGTAGTCTATGTATTCACACGTGTATTACGATTTCCGGATAATACAGTTATAGCATGAATAAAAGACAATTATCATGAACAAGGAAATATAATAATAATGCTTTTATTATTGCCTCTAGGGCATATTTCCAACAGTCTCCCACTTGCACTAGAGTCAATAATCTAGTTTACATTGTGATGAATCGAACACCCATAGAGTTCGGTGTTGATCATGTTTTGCCCATGAAAAGGTTTAGTCAGCGGATCTGCGACATTCAGATCCGTATGCACTTTACAAATTTCTATGTCTCCATCTTGAACATTTTCACGGATGGAGTTGAAGCGACGCTTGATGTGCTGGTCTTCTTGTGAAACCTGGGCTCCTTGGCAAGTGCAATAGCTCCAGTGTTGTCACGAGAAGAGTTTGATCGGCCCCGACGCATTGGGTATGACTCCTAGGTCGGTGATGAACTCCTTCACCCAAATTGCTTCATCGCTGCCTCCGAGGCTGCCATGTACTCCGCTTCACATGTAGATCCCGCCACGACGCTTCGCTTGCAGCTGCACCAGCTTCTTGCTCCACCATTCAACATATACACGTATCCGGTTTGTGACTTAGAGTCATCGGATCTGTGTCGAAGCTAAGCGTCGGCGTAACTCCGTTACGACGAGCTCTTCATCACCTCCATAAGCGAAAACATGTCCTTTGTCCTTTTCGGTACTTCAGGATATTCTTGACCGCTGTCCAAAGTTCCTTGCGGGATTACTTTGGTACCTTCCTACCAAACTTACGGCAAGGTTTACATCAGGTCTGGTACACAGCATGGCATACATAATAGATCCTATGGCTGAGGCATAGGGGATGACACTCATCTCTTCTTTATCTTTTGCCGTGGTCGGGCATTGAGCTGAGCTCAATTTCACACCTTGCAATACAGGCAAGAACCCTTTCTTGGACTGATCCATTTTGAACTTCTTCAAAATCTTATCAAGGTATGTGCTTTGTGAAAGACCTATGAGGCGTCTCGATCTATCTCTATAGATCTTGATGCCTAATATATAAGCAGCTTCTCCAAGGTCCTTCATTGAAAAACACTTATTCAAGTAGGCCTTAATGCTGTCCAAGAATTCTATATCATTTCCCATCAAGTATGTCATCTACATATAATATGAGAAATGCTCTGAGCTCCCACTCACTTTCTTGTAAACGCAGCTTCTCCATAATTCTGCATAAACCCAAATGCTTTGATCATCTCATCAAAGCGAATGTTCCAACTCCGAGATGCTTGCACCAGCCCATAAATGGATCATTGGAGCTTGCATACTTTGTCGACATTCTTAGGATCGACAAAACCTTCCGGCTGTATCATATACAGCTCTTCCTTAAGATAGCCGTTAAGGAACGCTGTTTTGGCGTCCATCGCCATATCTCATAATCATAGTATCGGCAATTGCTAACATGATTCGGACGGACTTAAGCTTCGCTACGGAGAGAAAGTCTCATCGTAGTCAATCCCTTGAACTTGCCGATAACCCTTAGCGACAAGTCGAGCTTTATAGATGGTGACATTACCATCCGCGTCCGTCTTCTTCTTAAAGATCCATTTGTTTTCTATCGCTGCCGATCATCGGGCAAGTCGGTCAAAGTCCACACTTTGTTTTCATACATGGATTCTATCTCGGACTTCATGGCTTCTAGCCATTTGTTGGAATCTGGGCCGCCATTGCTTCTTCATAGTTCAAGGTTCACCGTTGTCTAACAACATGATTTCCGGGACAGGGTTGCCGTACCACTGCAGTGCGGAACGTGTCCTAGTGGACCTCTGAAGTTCAGTAGCAACTTGATCCAAAGTACCTTGATCATCATCATGAATTTCCTCTTGGTTGGTGTAGGCATCACAGAACATTTTCCTGAGCTGCACTACTTTCTGTTCAAGAGGTAGTACTTCATCGAGTTCTACTTTCCTCCCACTTACTTCTTTCGAGAGAAACTCTTTTCGAGAAAGGTTCCGTTCTCGGCAACAAAGATCTTGCCTTCGGATCTAAGGTAGAAGGTATACCCAAAGGTTTCCTTAGGGTATCCTATGAAGATGCATTTTCCGACTTGGGTTCGAGCTTTTCAGGTTGAAGTTTCTTGACACAAGCATCGCATCCCCAAACTTTTAGAAACGACGACTTAGGTTTCTTCCCAAACCATAATTCATACGGTGTCGTCTCAGCGGATTTAGGCGGTGCCCTATTTAAAGTGAATGTAGCTGTCTCTAGGCGTATCCCCAAAATGACAGCGGTAAATCGGTAAGAGACATCATAGATCGCACCATATCCAATAGAGTGCGATTACGACGTTCGGACACACCGTTCTGTTGAGGTGTTCGGTAGCGTTAGTTGTGAAACGATTCCACATTTTCTTAAGTGTGTACCAAATTCGTGACTTAAATATTCTCCTCCACGATCTGATCGTAAGAATTTTATCTTTCGGTCACGTTGATTCTCTACTTCATTCTGAAATTCCTTGAACTTTTCAAAGGTCTCGACTTGTGTTTCATCAAGTAGACATACCCATATCTACTCAAGTCATCTGTGAGAGTGAGAACATAACGATATCCTCCATGAGCCTCAACGCTCATTGGACCGCACACATCGGTATGTATGATTTCCAACAAGTTGGTTGCTCGCTCCATTGTTCGAGAGAATGGAGTCTTGGTCATCTTGCCCATGAGGCATGGTTCGCATGTGTCAAATGACTCATAATCAAGAGACTCCAAAAGTCCATCAAGATGGAGCTTCTTCATGCGCTTGACACCAATGTGACCAAGGCGGCGATGCCACAAGTATGTGGGACTATCGTTATCAACTTTACATCTTTTGGTATTCACGCTATGAACATGTGTAATACTACGCCGAGATTCATTAAGAATAAACCATTGACCATCGGAGCATGACCATAAAACATATCTCTCATATAAATAGAACAACCATTATTCTCGGATTTAAATCAGTAGCCATCTCGCATTAAACGAGATCCGGATACAATATTCATGCTCAAACTTGGCACCAAATAACAATTATTAAGGTTTATAACTAATCCCGTGGGTAAATGAAGAGGTAGCGTGCGACGGCGATCACATCGACTCTGGAACCATTCCCGACGCGCGATCGTCACCTTGTCCTTCGCCATCTCCGCTTATTCCGCAGCTCCTGCTGTGAGTTACAAATATGAGCAACGACACGGTATCAAATACCGGGAGTTACTACGATTCTTGGTAAGGTACACATCAATTACATGTATATCAAATATACCTTTGGTGTTGCCAGCCTTCTTATCCGCTAAGTACTTGGGGCAGTTCCGCTTCGGACCCTTCCCTTGCAATAAAAGCACTCGGTCTCGGGCTTGGGTCCATTCTTTGACTTCTTCCCGCAACTTGCTTACCGGCGCGGCAATCTCCTTGCCGTCCTTCTTGAAGTTTTTCTTACCCTTGCCCTTCTTGAACTTAGTGGTCTTATTGACCATCAACACTTGATGTTCTTTCTTGATTTCAACCTCGGTGACTTCAGCATAGAGAACACTTCAGAATGGTCTTTACCATCCCCTGCATGTTGTAGTTCATCACAAAGCTCTTGTAGCTTGGTGGGAGCGATCGAGGATTCTGTCAATGACCACCTCATCGGGGAGGTTAATATTCAGTTGGGTCATACGGTTGTGCAACCTGCACATCTTGAGAATGTGCTCACTTGTAACTGTTTTCCTCCATCTTACAACTATAGAACTTGTCGGAGATGTCATATCTCTCGACCGGCGTGAGCTTGGAAAACAAGTTTCAGCTCCTCGAACATCTCATATGCTCCGTGGTGCTCAAAACGCTTTTGGAGCCCGGTTCTAAGTCTGTAAAGCATGCCGCCTTGAACGAGGGAGTAATCATCAAGACGAGACTGCCAAGCATTCATAATGTCTTGGTTCTGCAGGACGGAGCGTCACCTAGCGGTCCTTCTAGGACGTATTGTTTCTGGCAGCTATGAGGATGATCCTCGGGTTCGGACCCAGTCCGTATAGTTGCTGCCGTCATCTTTCAGCTTGGTTTTCTCTAGGAACGCGTTGAAGTTCAAGTTGACATGGCGTTGGCCATTTGATCTACAAGACATATCATTCAAGTTTTAGACTAAGTTCATGATAATTAAGTTCATCTAATCAAATTATTACAATGAACTCCCACTCAGATTAGACATCCCTCTAGTCATCTAAGTGTTACACGATCCGAGTCGACTAGGCCGTGTCCGATCAACACGTGAGACGGACTGGTCTGCGTCGGTGAACATTCTCATGTTGATCGTATCTTCCATACGATTCGTGTTCGACCTTTCGGTCTCCGTGTTCCGAGGCCATGTCTGTACATGCTAGGCTCGTCAAGTTAACCCTAAGTGTTTCTGCGTGTGTAAATCTTGCTTACACCCGTTGTATGTGAACGTAAGAATCCATCACACCCGATTAACACGTGGTGCTTAGAAGCGACGAACTGTAGCAACGGTGCACAGTTAGGGGAGAACACTTCTTGAAATTGTTCTAAGGGATCATCTTATTTACTACCGTCGTTCTAAGTAAACAAGATGTATAATCATAATAAACATCACATGCAATTATAAGGTAGTGACATGATATGGCCAATATCATATAGCTCCTTGATCTTCATCTTCGGGGCTCCATGATCATCCTGTCACCGGCATGGCACCATGATCTCCATCATCATGATCTCCATCATCGTGTCTTCATGAAGTTGTCACGCCAACGACTACTTCTACTTCTATGACTAACGCGTTTAGCAATAAAGTAAAGTAGATTACATGGCGTTCTTCAATGACACGCAGGTCATACAAAAATAAAGACAACTCCTATGGCTCCTGCCGGTTGTCATACTCATCGACATGCAAGTCGTGATTCCTATTACAAGAACATGATCTCATACATCACAATATATCATCATTCATCACAACTTGGCCATATCCGTCACATGACAATTGCTGCAAAAACAAGTTAGGCGTCCTCTAATTGTTGTTGCATCTTTTACGTGGCTGCAATTGGGTTCTAGCAAGAACGTTTTCTTACCTACGAAAACCACAACGTGATCTTGTCAACTTCTATTTACCCTTCATAAGGACCTTGTTCATCGAATCCGCTCCAACTAAAGTAGGAGAGACAGACACCCGCCAGCCACCTTATGCAACTAGTGCATGTTAGTCGGTGGAACCGGTCTCACGTGAAATGCGTGTAAGGTTGGTCCGGCCGCTTCATCCCACAATACCGCAGAAGCAAGAAACGACTAGTAACGACAAGTAAGTTGACAAGATCCACGCCCACAACAAAATTGTGTTCTACTCGTGCAAAGAGAACTACGATAGACCTAGCTCATGATGCCACTGTTGGGGAGCGTTGCAGAAAATTAAAATTTTCCTACGGTTTCACCAAGATCCATCTATGAGTTCATCTAAACAACGAGTTACGAGAGAGTTTGCATCTACATACCACTTGTAGATCGAGTGCGGAAGCGTTCGAGAGAGTGGTGATGATGAAGACGTTCCCAACGTGATTCCGATCACCGATGACCAAAGTGCTGAAAGGACAGCACCTCCGTGTTCAACACACGTACGGGACGATGGCGTCTCCTCCGTCTTGATCCAGCAAGAATGAAGGAGAGGTTGAGGAAGACAACTCAATGGCAGCACGACGGCGTGGTGCGGTTGGTCTGGCGCAGTTCTCCCGAGGCTTCGCCAAGCTCGCGTGGAGAAAGAGAGGTGTTGGGGAGGGAGGGCTGCGCCTTCAATTGTGTTGGCAGCCCTCCCCCACCCTCTATTTATAGGAGGAGAGGGCAGGGGGCGGCCATCTAGGGAAACCCTAGATGGGGGCGGCGCCCAAGGGAGGAGGGAGGTGGCTTGCCCCCAAGCTGAGGCGCCCCTTTAGGGTTCCCCTCCCAAACCCTAGCCGATGGGCCTAGGTGGGGGCGCCCAGCCCACCAGGGGCTGGCTCCTCTCCCACTTAGCCCATGTGGCCCCCGAGGGTGGCCCCTCCAGTGGACCTCCGAACCCTCCGGTGGCCCCAGTACTTTACCAGTATACCCCGAAACTTTCCGGAGTCCGTTTAACCACTTTCCATATATAAATCTTTACCTCCGGACCATTCCGAACTCCTCGTGACGTCCGGGATCTCATCCGGACTCAACAACATTCGTAATCACATACTTGTCTTCCTATTAACCCTAAGCGTCACCGAACCTTAAGTGTGTAGACCCTACGGGTTTGGGAGACATGTAGACATGACCGAGACTACCTCAAGTCAATAACCAACAGCGGGATCTGGATACCCATGTTGGCTCCCACATGCTCCTCGATGTTGTCATCGGATGAACCACGATGTCAAGGGTTCAAGCAACCCCGTATTCTATTCCCTTTGTCTGACGGTATGTTACTTGCCCGAGACTCGATCGTCGGTATCCCAATACCTCGTTTAGTCTCGTTACCGGCAAGTCACTTTACTCGTCTCGCAATGCATGATCCGTGACCGGACACTTGATCACTTTGAGCTCATTATGATGATGCATTACCGAGTGGGCCCAGTGATACCTCTCCGTAACACGGAGTGACAAATCCCGCCTCGATCCGTGTCAACCCAATGGTCACTTTCGGAGATACCTGTAGTGCACCTTTATAGTCACCCGATTCGTTGTGACGTTTGATACACCCAAAGCACTCCTACGGTATCCGGAATTGCACGATCTCATGGTCTAAGGAAGAGATACTTGACATTGGAAAAGCTCTAGCAAAACGAACTACACGATCTTTGTGCTATGCTTAGGATTGGGTCTTGTCCATCACGTCATTCTCCTAATGGCGTGATCCGTTATCAATGACTTCGATGTCCATAGTCGAAACCATGACTATCTGTTGACCAACGAGCTAGTCAACTAGAGGCTTACTAGGGGCGTATTGTAGTCTATGTATTCACACGTGTATTACGATTACGGATAATACAGTTATAGCATGAATAAAAGACAATTATCATGAACAAGGAAATATAATAATAATGCTTTTATTATTGCCTCTAGGGCATATTTCCAACACTCTTAACAAGAAAGTCATGCGCTAGCATACTCTTATAATCTAAATAAACACGGGGCAACGATGTTTCTTCTTTCTCCTCATGCCTATTAGGTATTTCAAAATATTCAGCTAGGCGTGAAGCATAAATAACTCCAAAGATGGGGCCCTTAGTACGGTTCAGACTTAACCGTCTAGCAACAATCCCACCCATACTAACAGAGTTATTGCGGTATAAACCATGGAAAAAAAATAATAATATCAGGAACACTAAGGTTTCCACAGTTCCCGCTTCCAATCAAGTAACGACTAGCAAATAAGGCAAAGTAGCGTAAAACAGGAAAATGTATGCTAGTAATTCTTGCATCAGAAACCTTCCTGGTTTCTCCCACAGTGATAGTGTTAATAAAAGCTTCTACTTCATTACGGTGTGGTTCATCCAAGGTACCCTCAAAGGGTATTTTGCAAACCTCGCAAAATTCAGTTAATGGCATCTTCTTAACAACGTCATATAAATGAAACTCTACTGATGGAGGTGTTTTCTTAGGGAAAAAGTAGAAGTTTTGCACAAAAGTATTTGTTAGTAAGAGATGCTGATGACGTTGGTCGCGGAGGAAGTCGGTGAGGCCGGCGTTCTCAATTAATAGATAGAAATCCTCATAAATCCCGGCTCTCCTCAAGAAGTCATCGGAAGGCCATTCACACGGTCGAACCTCCGCGGTACGAGGCAAATTAAATTTGGGCTTCGGCTCTTCTTCCTTTTGTTTTTCCTTCGAGCTTCGGCTCGACGAGCCCCTCCAAAGTCTCTTCATTATTTTCTGAAATAATCTGAAATTTTTAGTAACTTCAAACAAAAGTGAACCAACTTCAATAAAATTGATAGCAACTACTCCTACAAGTGCCTAGAGCCTATATCAAGCATTAGAACTACTTGGAACCATATAAATTTGACATGCAAGCTCAAGAACATGGTCACCTATGCAGCACAAATTTGCAAAGAATAAAGCACTAGAACAAAAACTAATTTGACCAATGGAGGAGTCACATAACAAGGAACAATCTGCCCAAGCAGTTTGCGAGAGGTGCTTTGAGCAAGGAGATCGAAAATCGCGGCAAAAGTGGCTGGAATTCGTGCTTGAGTTGGTTTTTCGGGTTTGTGCGAGGCAGAGGAAGAAGATGGGTGCAGGAATAAGTGGAGGAGGGCCACCGTGGGCCCACGAGGCGGGGCGCGCCCGGGGTAGGCGCGCCCTCCACCCTCGTGGCAGTGTGGCAACTCCCACGGTAATTTTTGCACAGTAAATCCTCAAATATTCCTGAAAAATCATATTAAATTGGCATGCCATTCTGAGGACTTTTATTTTCGGGGTATTTTTATATTGCACGGATAAGTCAGGAGACAAACAGAAAAATACCATTTTACTTTATTTCTACTAAATAACAGAAAATATAAAGAGGGTACAGAAGGTTGTGCTTCTAGTTTCATCCATATCATGCTCATCAAAAGGAATCCACTAACAAGGTTGATCAAGTCTTGTTAACAAACTCATTCCGAATAACATGGAACCGGAGAAATTTCGAAAAACACTAGGTTACCTCAACGGGGATATGCACATCCCCTATAATAAGTATATCATATTTCTTCTTGACAGTAGGGAGAGGAAATTCAAAACCTCCAAATATAATCGACGGGATTTTTCCAATAGAATTGATACTATAAACTTGAGGTTGTTTCCTCGGAAAGTGTACCGTGTGCTCATTACCATTAACATGAAAAGTGACATTGCCTTTGTTGCAATCAATAACAGCCCCTGCAGTGTTAAGAAAAGGTCTTCCAAGAATAATAGACATACTATCATCCTCGGGAATATCAAGAATAACAAAGTCCGTTAAAATAGTAACGTTTGCAACCACAACAGGCACATCCTCACAAATACCGACAGGTATAGCAGTTGATTTATCAGCCATTTGCAAAGATATTTCGGTAGGTGTCAACTTATTCAAGTCAAGTCTACGATATAAAGAGAGAGGCATAACACTAACACCGGCTCCAAGATCACATAAAGCAGTTTTAACATAATTTCTCTTAATAGAGCATGGTATAGAAGGTACTCCTAGATCTCCAAGTTTCTTTGGTATTCCACCCTTAAAAGTATAATTAGCAAGCATGGTGGAAATTTTAGCTTCCGGTATCTTTCTTTTATTTGTAATAATATCTTTCATATACTTAGCATAAGGATTTGTTTTGAGCACATCAGTCAATCGCATACGCAAATAGATAGGTCTAATCATTTCAGCAAAGCGCTCAAAATCCTCATCATCCTTCTTCTTGGATGGTTTCGAGGAAAAGGCATGGGTTTCGAACCCATGGTTCTCTTTCTTTACCATGTTTCCTAGCAACGAAGTCTCTTTTATCATAATGTTGATTCTTTGATTGTGGGTTATCAAGATCAACAGCAGGTTCAACTACTACATCATTATCATTACTAGGTTGAGCATCATCATAAACATCATCATTAACATTTTCACTAGGTTCATGTTCATTACCAGATTGTGTTTCAGCATCAGACATAGAGATATCATTTGGATTCTCAGGTGGTTCATCAATAGGTTCACTAGAAGTTTGCAAAGTCCTATCATTTTCTTTTCTTCCTTTTAGAAGAACTAGGAGCATCAATATTATTTCTCCGAGAATCTTGCTCAATTCTTTTAGGGTGGCCTTGAGGATACAAAGGTTCCTTAGTCATTCTACCAGTTCTAGTAGCCACTCTAACAGCATAATCATTTTCTTACTATTCATTTCATCAAGCACTTCTTTTGAGCTTTAAGTACTTGTTCTACTTGAGTGGTAACCATAGAAGCATGTTTGCTAACAAGTTTAAGTTCACCTCTAATATTAGCCATATAATCACCCAAGCGTTTAATCATATAAGCATCTTGTTTTAATTGTCTACCAAAATAAGCATTAAAGTCATCTTGCTTATACATAAAGTTATCAAACTCATCCAAGCACTGACTAGCAATTTTAGTAGGAGGGACTTCAGCTTTATCATATCTGTAGAGAGAATTTACCTTTACTACATGTGTCGGGTTATCGGGATCAGGAGGTTCTTCAATAAGTAATGGATCAATATCATAAGTTTCTTCAACAAAGTGGTAGATTAAGACCATGTATTTCTTCAATAGGAGGTAAATTCTTAACATCTTCACTTTAATACCTTATTCTTTCATAGATTTCTTTGCCTCTTGCATATCTTGGAGATGACAAATAGAACACCTCTCTTCTTGGAGTTGGTTTAGGAATAGGCTCGATGGTTGGCTCTGGAGCTGGCTCAGGAGGTGCCCAATTATTTTCATTTGTCAACATATTATTCAATAGAATTTCAGCTTCATCCGGTGTTCTTTCCCTGAAAAGAGAACCAGCACAACTATCGAGGTAATCTCTGGAAGCATCGGTTAGTCCATTATAAAAGATATCAAGTATTTCAGGTTTCTTAAGAGGATGATCAGGCAAAGCATTAAGTAACTTGAGAAGCCTCCACCAAGCTTGTGGGAGACTCTCTTCTTCAATTTGCACGAAGTTGTATATTTCCCTCAGAGCAGCTTGTTTCTTATGAGCAGGGAAATATTTAGCAGAAAAGTAATAAATCATATCCTGGGGACTACGCACACAACCAGGATCAAGAGAATTAAACCATATCTTAGCATCACCCTTTAATGAGAACAGAAATATTTTGAGTATATAAAAGTAGCGCGATCTCTCATCATTAGTAAATAGGGCAGCTATATCATTTAACTTGGTAAGATGTGCCACAACAGTTTCAGATTCATAGCCATAAAAAGGATCAGATTCAACCAAAGTAATTATATCAGGATCAACAGAGAATTCATAATAATCCTTATCGGGAACACAAATAGGTGAAGTAGCAAAAGCAGGGTCAGGTTTCATTTTGTCTCTAAGATATTCTTTACCCCATTTAACTAATAGCCTCTTAAGTTCGTATCTATCTTGGCACGCAAAGATAGCTGCAGAAGATTCCATATCAAAAACATAACCCTCAGGAATAGCAGGCATATTTTCATCATCACTTTCATCATCGTATTCAGATTCAATAATTTCTCTTTCTCTAGACCTAGAAATTTGCTCATCTAGAAATTCACCAAGGGGCACAGTAGTATCAAGCAAAGAAGTAGTTTCATCCTAACTATCATGCATAGCAGAAGTGGCATCATCAGTAACATGCGACATATCGGAACGAATAGCAGAAGCAGGTTTAGGTGTCGCTAGCTTACTCATAACATAAGGTGAATCAAGTGCAGAGCTAGATGGCAGTTCCTTACCTCCCCTCGTAGTTGAGGGATAAATTGTTGTCTTGGCGTCTTTCAAGTTCTTCATAGTGTCCATCAGATATAAATCCCAAGTGACTCAAGGAATAGAGCTGTAGCGACCCGACCTCAGACGGTCAAGTCTCTGTGCTTAAGTGTTATCCCTGGATCGGTATGCTGACACACACAGTACTTGAGGATTTATAACAGAGGTAAATCACATGTATAAAGTAACGTAAATACTATTACCCCAATCCAAATAGCGGAAGTAACAAGGTTGTGGATTCCCATCAACACCAACGGCAAAGTTGAGTGTAGAAATCGTAACCCTAACGTATCACTTACTCATCAGAAGATCACGCAACATGTGACGTTGCAGCCACAAAGGGTCAGTACATTGAATGTACTGGCAAATTCACACCATAGGATAATGATGAACAAAGGCTATCACTACATGCATATTTGGCTGGTGGAAAAGCTCTATGGTTATAATATTTTTGCGAAAAGCCAATTTTTCCCTACTGCAAAGGAATAAATTTTATTTAACTATCATGGTGGTTGTTAAACATTGAGAATGGTTGACAGCATTCTCAATCCCAATTAAACATCATCATTAAAACCCAACAAAATTAATTAAAGTAACATGATGAGATTCACAGGAAAATCCAAGTACTAGATACTCAATATGTCCATAACCGGGGACACGGCTAACCATGATTAGTTTGTACACTCTGCAGAGGTTTGCGCACTTTTCCCCACAAGACTCGATCTCCTCCGTTGGGATTCTTGCACTACAAGGTGTTTGAGAAACGGATGACCGAGACATAGTCTTTCAGAAGTGCTAGCACCTTACGAACGGGTAGACAGTACCAACCTACATCCCCTACATCTGCTAGTCTACCACTGTAAGAGT
The DNA here is from genome assembly GCA_021605205.1 of Aegilops longissima. Classification (NCBI taxonomy): domain Eukaryota; kingdom Viridiplantae; phylum Streptophyta; class Magnoliopsida; order Poales; family Poaceae; genus Aegilops; species Aegilops longissima. Next base: position 548,619,239 of record CM038681.1, read on the forward strand.
TCGCACGACTTAGTCAACTATGCTAGAGCCCATAGTAGCTTGTGGCTGCACACTGAAGTTTCTAGCATGAATAATCTCATGATCCCTTTGAGCCTAGGTGGCGGTCCAAAAAGAAACAGGCAATCCTGGAACACCCAAGTACCTCAATCCACCCAGATGTGTTTTTAAGTTGCCACCTTAAATAAACCTTTGAATAACAATCTCACATCTGTCATGGATACTCTCACCCAATCCACGTCTACTAGCATAGCATGGCATAATAAGCAAACGTAGAAGTAACTCCCAAAGGTTTGATAATAAAACAGGTAATAGGTACTACCTCATCTACTTCCCAAAACCCACAATTTAATTAGATCCTAACCATGCAATTGTTGGAGGATTGATCTAATGCAATAAAACTGGGTATGAAAGGGATATGATCAAAGTGTGAACTTGCCTGCAATGTTGATGAAGATGATTCGCACTCAAAACTCTGGATGGTTCTACTCGTCACACTCCGGTCAATCTATCGTAAGCAATCAATAGTAACCACACATAAGCAATCACTCAAAAGATCGGGAAGAACAAAGAAAACAATTCGGAAAACATCAAAACCAAGCAAATAGCTCTTGCAACATAAAACAATTTCTAACAGTACCAAAATTATGTGAATTTGGCCTTATCAGAAATTTTAGGTCAAGAGCTTCGATTTGCAAAAAGAATCAACTAAATCGGAGTTACGAAACTCAAGTTACGATCAAACGAAGTTTGAATTCAAATCTGGTCTAATTCAAAATTTGAAAATTTCAAAAACATTTTTGAGTTGGATTACTAGATAGAGGGGATCGTAATGAAGAAGTGGGCGTTGGTTTCGTTGGATTTGGACTAACGAGTAAAAAGTTATGAGCGTTCGAAGAACAGGGGCTAAACTGTAAAATAAAACAACTACAACTAGGTCCCTGGCGTAAAATAAACAGAAAACGAAAAGACTAAATAACGAACGCTCGTTTATAAGATCTAAATAGTGGACGTTCTTTCTTTAATAAAACCCTCAAAAAACAGATCTAGTCTAGGTTTTAAAAAAACCCGAACTTAAAATAAAACCAGACCGGACGGCGGTTATACCGGTTCGCAGTGGTTTGGTTGTTTTCGAGAAAAAACCGGCGGCGGCGAGGTTGAACTCCGGCGACAGCGGGCGGCTCGGGCTTGACCGGAGCGGCGACTCTGTAGCCGGGCGAGTGGGAGTGGGCGGGAGGCGGCGCGGCAAGGCGAGGTGGATGGAGGCGTCGGCGGTCCACGGCGAAGGGACGAGCGGCAGCGGCGAGCGGATCTCGGCGGCGGGATCCCAGCGAGTCTGGCGGCGGTGGCTCAGCGAGATGCGGAGGGCGGCGACGGCAAAGGAGGAGGGGGATTTATAAGAGGAGGGGGCGGCCTTGGGGAAGGGGGCACGAGGTGGGGCGGACACTGGCCGGCCGAGCGTGGCGGGCGGACTCCCGCTGAGTCGGTCATGCAGGGGATGACGGGCACGGCCTGGCTGGGCTGGGCCGTGGCCTGGCCTGGGAGCTGGGCCGGCCTAGTCGGCGAGAGGAGAAGGTTTTTTTTTTTTACATTTTGCAGACAGTAAATAAATAAAGGCAAATAAACTAAAAATATAACATAGGCATATTATATATCAAAATTTTCAGAAAAAGATTTCCTACAAGATGAACATTATTCTAGCTTCAAATAAAATATACACAAATTCAAATAAAGCATAGAGTGCTTCGCTCTAGTAAAATCCAAGAAAATCATTTTAAAAATACCATAATTAATTCAAATTTATTTCTCTCCAATTTTTTGATGTACGAAATCATGTTACCCTATTTTCCATATATTTTATTTTTGGAGAAAATAATTTGAATAAAACTCAAATAACTCCAAATTGAAAATAAATTCAAAAGAACTTTGAATTTAATTCTTTGAAACTCCCAACTCATATTTCATATGTTTTGAAGAAGTCATTTTATCTTCGCTCGTGAAAATCATTGAGTTGCATAAATATCCTGGGTTGGAAATATTTTTCCAAATGAAATTCAAATGTTTTCAACACCCCTTGTCATTTAAATAAATGGAAGAAGTCATGTCATCTTCTCTCCAGGGTTTTGTGGTGAAAAGAATTTGAATTCACGGATATCGGGAATGCAAAAATGGAAGTTTGGGAAAGTCCTTTTATTCCCTCTCATTTAACTTTCAAAAAGTTTCGAATCTCACTCAATTTCACACAATCAATCAAACAATCAATCAAATCTATCTATGTATCATAACATTCCAAAATTTAGAATTTTGGGATGTTACAAACCTACAACCCTTAAAATGAATCTCGTCCTCGAGATTCGGAGAGGCTAGAAAGAAGGGTTAGGTTTGGGGGTCTTCTCAAAATCCATCGATCGTCACCGGGGTCTGGGGTGCTACCACCCTTTGTAACATCATTACGGTCCCATCAACACTCATATACACCATACTTATTCTTGACAGGGCCGGTCTTCTCAGATCTTCATTATAATTCCCTCTCTGACTTTTCCGGTAGTGGCATAACCTTTTCCTCAATTCTTCTGTCCTTTCCTCTTGGTAAGTTTATTCTGAGATTGGGTCTTCTTAGCTGACTGGTCTGGCGCCAATACTAAACAACTATCGATATCTCATGGTGGTCATCAATTTATGGTTTCTCTTGTAGGAAATGGGTCTAGGTCGAACCTCACCGTATATCCTACGATTGGTAACAGCTGCCGTGTACAAGATAAAATACTTATACCATTCTAAGGTTCAAACAAGGTTTTGATCGTCGTCTCTCTACTATAGGTAAGTCACTCAGATTTACCATCCCGTATAGCAAGGCGAATAATAAGAGTAAGTCGGTATGGTGATCAATCCATCCCGCACCCAAATCTTTACCTTGTATATGGTTTAGCGAATCTCGCATTCTAACACTCGGTCATCCTCACAAGCATTGCAGAATTTCTCTTGTCGACGAACTAAGTTCGGAAAACTCCATTGATTCTGCAAGCCAACAAACATCTATCGTTTCATCACAACTCTCAGGTTTTGCGTTACTCCTATAAGATCGTCTATCGATAAAATCATAACTGCTTCAAGGGTTTTTCCTTCAGCAAGAGTGTGATTGCTTCTTGGCAGGTCCTGGGGCCTGTGGGTTATGGCCCATATCATCACTTATAATTCTTGAACACATCATCTGGGCAACTGATCATTATCCCAACATCCAACTTCCTGGCATACTTAAAATCCATCCAATTGTACTGTCTCTTTTCCTTATATTTGCACCAAACTAAGAAGTGATTACCCAGACTCATCATAGAGTCACACTTGCTCCATATTACCAACATTATACCTCCTTTCTATCCAGTAGTACTTCATCTCTTCATACTGATAACCCACAAGTATAGGGGATCGCAACAGTTTTCGAGGGTAGAGTATTCAACCCGAATTTGTTGATTCGACACAAGGGGAGCCAAAGAATATTCTCAAGTATTAGCAGCTGAGTTGTCAATTCAACCACACCTGGAAACTTAATATCTGCAACAAAGTGTTTAGTAGCAAAGTAATATGATAGTGGTGGTAACGGTAAAAAAAGTAAAGACAACAAAAGTAATGTTTTTGGTATTTTTGTAATGATTGTAACAGTAGCAACGGAAAAGTAAATAAGCGAGAACCAGTATATGGAAAACTCATAGGCACCGGATCAGTGATGGATAATTATGCCGATGTGGTTCGTCATGTAACTATTACAACATAGGGTGACACAGAACTAGCTCCAGTTCGTCAATGTAATGTAGGCATGTATTCCGTAAATAGTCATACATGCTTATGGAAAAGAACTTGCATGACATCTTTTGTCCTACCCTCCCGTGGCAGCGGGGTCCTATTGGAAACTAAGGTATATTAAGGCCTCCTTTTAATAGAGAACCAGAACAAAGCATTAGCACATAGTGAATACATGAACTCCTCAAACTATGGTCATCACCGGAGTGGTCCCGATTATTGTCACTTGGGGTTGCGGATCATAACACATAGTAGGTGATTATAGACTTGCAAGATAGGATCAAGAACACACATATATTCATGAAAACATAATAGGTTCAGATCTGAAATCATGGCACTCGGGCCCTAGTGACAAGCATTAAGCATAGCAAAGTCATAGCAACATCAATTTCAGAACATAATGGATACTAGGGATCAAACCCTAACAAAACTAACTCGATTACATGATAAATCTCATCCAACCCATCACCGTCCAGCAAGCCTACGATGCAATTACTCACGCACGGCGGTGAGCATCATTAAATTGGTGATGGAGGATGGTTGATGATGACGACGACGACGAATCCCCCTCTCCGGAGCCCCGAGCGGACTCGAGATCAGCCCTCCGAGAGAGATTAGGGCTTGGCGGCTCCGTGTCGTAAAACGCGATGAAACTTTCTCTCTGATTTTTTTCTCCCCGAAAGCCAATATATGGAGTTGGAGTTGGCGTCGGAGGGCATCCAGGGGGCCCACGAGGTAGGGGGGCGCGCCCAGGGGGGAGGGCACCCCCCCACCCTCGTGGACAGGGTGTGGGCCCCCTGGTCTTCATCTTTGGCGAGGATTTTTTATTATTTATTCTAAGATATTCCGTGGAGTTTCAGGTCATTCTGAGAACTCTTGTTTTCTGCACATAGAACAACACCATGGAAATTCTGCTGAAAACAGCGTCAGTCCGGGTTAGTTCCATTCAAATCATACAAGTTAGAGTCCAAAACAAGGGCAAAAGTGTTTGGAAAGTAGATACGACGGAGACGTATCACATACTCCTGGGGTATCCCACATATCGAGATAAAACTTATACTTATGAAATCCATACTCCACTTCGTGGAACATCATTTTCTTTTCCAGGGTCAAGCGTCCTTACAGGGGAATATTGGCCATCTCTGCATGGCACTTCCTCAACTGGGGAACGTGAAACACATCATGAACTCCTGACAGTCCTTCGGGTGACTCCAACTTGTTGGCCACTTCTCCCATACGCTCCCAAACTTGGTATGGTCCTACAAATCTCGGGGCTAATTTTCCCTTGACTCCAAATCGTTTAACTCCTCGCAGAGGGGACACACGAACACGTGCTCTGTCTCCAATTTCATAGACTACCTCCTTGCGTTTTTGAGTCTGCATAACTCTTCTGCCAGGACTGAGCTACCTTCAGTCTATCTTGAATTAACTTAACATTCTCTTCTGACTCCTTGATCACATTTGGTCCAAACAACTGACGGTCTCCAACTTCATCCCATATCAATGGTGTCTGGCTCCTTCTCCCATACAAAGCTTTAAAAGGGGCCATCTTCAAACTGGCTTGGTAACTGTTGTTGTATGAGAACTCCGTGTAAGGTAGATTACCATCCCTACTAAATCCATAATCTAGCGCACACGCTCTCAACATGTCCTCCAGAATCTGATTGACTCTCTTGGTCTATCCATCTGCCTACGGATGAAAGGATGTACTAAACTATAGCCTAGTACCCAAAGTGTGGTGCAGCTGATTCCAAAACTTTGAGGTAAACTGTGTTCCTCTATCTGATACGATGGTCCTCGGAACTCCATGCAGACATACGATCCTGGTCAAATATATCTTTGGCCAACTTCGCACTTGTATAGTGGTTTTCACTGGGATAAAGTGAGCCACTTTGGTCAAGCGAATCAACTACTACCCAAATAGAATCATATCCCGTTCGGGTTCTGGGAAATCCGGTAATGAAATCCATGCCAAACTTATCCCCACTTCCATTCGGGTATCGGCATAGGCTGTAGTAATCCTGCTGGCTTTTGATGCTCTGCCTTTACTCTCTGGCATACATCACTTACGACTACATACTCCGCAATATCCTTCTTCATACCAGTCCATCAGAAACGCTCCTTCAAATCCAAATACATCTTGGTGTTTCCAGGGCGAATCGAGTATGGCGAGTCATGAGCCTGTTGAAGTATTAACTTCCTGATCTCTGCATTATTGGGTACATGTACACTATCCTCAAACCATAAGGTGTCGTGCTCATCCTTACGAAAACATTTGGCCTTTCCTTTGCTCATCCTCTCTTTTACCTTAGCAATCTCTTTGTCGTCCTTCTGAGCTTCACGGATCTTTCCCAACAATGTAGACTGAACTTCCATTGCTACCACAAAACCTTTGGGAACAATCTCCAACCGAAGTTCCCTGAGATCCTCGGCTAACTCATTTGGTAATCCCCCACTTATGAGGGTATTCATCCTGGTGTTCTGTAACGCCCCAAGACCGACGCTCCAGAAGACTTCCAGCTATTCCGGGTTTACAGAGCGACCCGACCTCGAGACGGTCAAGCCTACGTATTCTTGTGCCATCCTCGGATCGGTATGATGGCACACACAGTACATTAATGTATATATCAAAGTGCAATCACATGTATAAATAACGTAAAATGAAATATACCTCATAATAATCAGCGGAAACAATCAAGCGGGTGTGGAGTCCCATCAACGCCATCGGCAAGTTGAGTGTAGACCGTAACCTCAGATCGTAACTCTTACTCGTCGAGGAAATATCTGCAACATGATACGTTGCAGCCGTGTAGGTCGATTACATTGAATGTACCGCAAGATCACAACATGAGATAACAGATGATAAAACTATACTATATGCAATATGGCTTTATGGCTCAGATCTGAATTTTGTTTGCGTAAAAGCTGGTTTTATTTTACCTACATCAAAGGAATAAAATGAAGCCTGTACTATGGAGTTTTTCTATCATGACATGGTTCCGCCAACCGATGTCTCATAGCTGATTTGATCACTGCTTCTTCCAAGTGTATTCCTTTATCCATGTTACAACTGTTCCTTCTCAAAATCCTGGGCACATGGGTTATGGCCCACTTCAGCACTAGTGCAGCTTTAAATCATCCTTGGAGTAACTCTCTTGTTACACCTCCTTTGAATCGATGGTACTCTGTTTCTTCATACCATCATATCAAAACAAAACTCCAACTTATTTTGTTCAGCTTCCTTCTATGGACCGTCATGAATAACACATTTCTTTCTTCATTGATCTTGTGGCTTTACAGAGTACTATGACCAAAAGAATGCACAAGTTTATCCATAAAATCTCATTATTTTCATATCAATCCTTCATTACATCCTCAACCATTTTCGTAAATTCAAATTCCAAAAAGTACTTTGTTACAAATGCTGCCACCCACATGATTTGGTATGGTCAGGCATTACTTCCAACTTTATTCATTTATCCTCCTCGAGGATTCTTCAGTCCCACTGGAAGTGTGCGACATGAGCCTTGAAATCTTCAATCTTCTTTTTCATCATGGTGGTCTTGAGCTTCTCCTTCATCATCTCTGCATGCACTTCGCTTAGGTATTCCTGAGTATAACGGAGTCTTGCTTCAAGTATTTCTCGATCTGGCGTATGGCTTCCATGGCTGCTTCACGAACAGCGTCGAAGAAAGTTGCTTGTGGCACACGTGAGATGAAAAAGTAATGCCCCATCCTCTTTGGGCAAACTCCTTTCAAACGGTGGAGGTGTACCTCCACATACCAAAGTTCCACTCCCTTTTGCATGAAGGGTAGCCTTTGTAGACTGCATCTCCTTCAAGGTGAATATGCTTCATCATGTCCTTGAGATCTTGGGTAATCATGATCACTTGTCGTGGTCATGATGGTTTCCTGACCTTTAAGGAAAGACTCGTAAAGGGTCGTCATCTGCAGTTTGTGAAACAGAAATGATGCTCGAGTAAGGTACTTATCTCCGGGGCACACATTCATATCATCCAAACAAAACTTCAAACTCAATTTCCAATTTCCTGTTTATGCATCACAACTCACCTTCTTCCATGTTCATCAAGAATATTAATTTCAAGATAAAATATGACAACTCCTTAAAGCTTTTCAGCATGTGACATTACAACTTTATTGAGTCATGAACTATTACAAACTCTGAGAAATCTATTACATAACTCAACTCATTGAGCTCATGAAAAGGAAATTGCTTTCTACTACTCTTATTATCCATATCAAAATCCCAACTACTCAACTCCAGCTTTCATCTTGTCGGGACATTTAATAGCATAATGTCCTGCCTCCTTGCAGCGAAAACAAATGACTTCCGACATGTCTCGGGGCTTCTTTGTGATTATGCGGGCTCCTTGGATTCTTGGTTTCTTTTCTGGGCATTTACTAGCGTAATGACCTAAATCCTTGCACCTGTAACAGGTGATATGACTTAGGTCCTTCTCTGCAAAAATTGCGTTGTTCTCGGGTTGCTTTCCTTTTCTCTTCCTGGATTTCTCTGTAATGATCAGAGTTTCTATCTCCATAGGGTCAAACTTCACTTCTGCTGTCGGGAAATATCCTGGATACTCCTTTCTTTCCTTGGTGCAATCTTGTGAAAATGTCCTTCTTCTCCACATGAATAGCGTGGCATTGGAGTAAAATCTGTTGAGACCTTCTCCATCCGGTCTTCAACACTTTCATTCATTCTTGGTTCTTCTAGTTCCTCCTTGAGGGCTTCTTTCATTCCCTCTTCCTGCTTGAAATAGTTCGTTGCACCGTGGAGTAAATGTGACCTTTGCCGGGTAGTGGGTGGTTCCCTCACACAGAAACAATTCACCGACTAGTTGGGCATTCCTCACTGGGTGTTCTTCCTCACAATGAGGGCATCCATCCTTGTGTTCCTCCCAGGTGTGTCCTATTTCTCCATAAATCTTCCAGCACAAGGTTTACTTCTTGGTGCATCATTGTGTTTCGGATAAGACGTGATTTCAACAGGTCTTCTTGAATTCCTCCCAAGTTCTTGCTCCATTAAATCCTGTATGGCTTGATGCATGTTCCACCAGGTTGCAGCACTTTACGTAAAATCTTGAAGCGTATTGGACCTCATACTTCCTTGAAACCAAATTGCTCCCGAAGTGTTCTTCCATGTTCTGCATCCATAGCTCTGCCTCCGGCTGAGTCTTCGGTCCAGAGAATATCAGTCCAACTTCATTCATCATCTATGGGGTTAAAGGGTTTTAGGGTGAGATGAGAGAGAGATGGGGAGGGATATACACACAATACAAACAATAGTTTTTGAAGAAACAAGTTTTACTTTGTGGCTGTCAGAAAAACATCAAACAAATGACAGCTCACAAATCATCGTGTCTAACGTAAGTGTATAACAGGGGTTTGGTCTTCTAAAGGTCTAATAATTCTTCAGATCTTTCCAAGTCTTCGGAGTCTTCAACTGTTCTAGCTTCTAATACATGGTGAAATCCTCTTTACTCAAAGGGCCATCAGGTTCTCCGATATCAAATCCTTCTTGGGCGTCTTGATTGATCCTCCGGGTGATCAAAGGATAAGGGGTATATTCTAACTATTTGAGGTGAGAGGGTCTATTTGATAAAATCAGAAAAGATGAGAAGTAAGAGTCTTTTTGTAAATAAAGTTTTTGAGATATCCTGTCCTAGGGCTTTCCGATGTCTAGGGTCACGTCCTCTATCAACATGTGCTCGATACCATCTCTCAGAGCGACCCGACCTCGAGACGGTCAAGCCTCGTGTTCTTGTGCCATCCTCGGATCAAGATCTTTGGCACACACAAGACATTAATGTATATATCAAAGTGCAATCACATGTATAAATAACGTAAAATGATATATACCTCATAATAATCAGCGGAAACAATCAAGCGGGTGTGGAGTCCCATCAACGCCATCGGCAGGTTGAGTGTAGACCGTAACCACAGTATCGTAACTCTTACTCGTCGAGGAAATATCTGCAACATGATACGTTGCAGCCGTGTAGGTCAATACATTGAATGTACCGCAAGATCACAACATGAGATAACAGATGATAAAACTATACTATATGCAATATGGCTTTATGGCTCAGTATCTGAATTTTGTTTATGTAAAAGCTGGTTTTATTTTACCTACATCAAAGGAATAAAATGAAGCCTGTACTATGGAGTTTTCTATCATGACATGGTTCCGCCAACCGATGTCTCATAGCCCAAAAATCATCATAAGTTGCCCACAATTAAGTTATCAACCCGGTGTTGAGAGTTCCGAGATAGATCCAAGTCCAGATGCTCAAATTGTCCGTAACCGGGGACACGGCTAATCGATTAGGTTTTAAACCCTCTGCAGAGGTTTGTACACTTTACCCGCAAGATTCGATCCTCTCTTTACGTTCTCGCACTTCGAGGTGTTTGAGAACAAGATGACCAAACATGGTCTTCCAAGAGTTCCTCGACCACCGTCCGGTACTCATCCCATCCTACCGTAGTTCTACATCTGCTAGTACCGTCCCAGCCAGAGTCACAACTAAGGTCAACCAAGCCAGAGCCCATAATGACTTGCGGTTGCACAGGTAAGCTTCCGGGCATGAAGTATTCTTCCGTCTCTTTGAGTCTGGGTGAAGCTTTCCGCAAGATGTCATGGCGCTTCTCCATGCATCCCGGCCAACCACTGGTTTCTCCAGGGTGCCCGTCAACCGTCCTTCACCCAGTAGTGTGTATTGAATTCTTGTCTTGAGCCTTGAAGTCTTGAGGCCTTGAAGATGCAGTCCTTGCAGATTCCATCATGGAGTTGTCGTCATTGACGTAGAATCCTCCATTCTCACACCACTCCCGAGTACTCATACCAACCCCGTCTACTATAGCGTAGCATTAAATAAAATATCGTCCGGGCTTGGTAACAGGGGGTGGGTTCCTACCTCATGCATACTACTCAACTACAAGGATTCAATAACACTCTTGAGGGGTGGTTGCAAAGATGTCACTAAATGCAATAAAACATAGGCAGGAAAGCATGGTCAAAGTGAACTTGCCTTGTTGACGATCTTGAAAAACTAGGGTTTCAGAGTAGCAATCTTCGCACTCGGAAATTCTACCGAGGCAAACAATAACTATAATAAGCACATAGCATAACATAACATAACAAAGTAACACACCAAAACCAACAAAGCAAAACCCAAAGGGAAAACTTAAAGAAAAAAACAACTCAAAGTTTTCCTACTTCAAATAACAACAAAATAGTTTTATATATAACAAAAATTTCTTAACATCACCTAATCATGGTTTTATGTTAACTAAACAGAAAATATTTCATTAAGCAACTAGGAGCAAAAAGAATTAAATAAAATCTATTATGAAACTCCCGGAATAAGCAAAACAAGCTTTAATTCAAATCTGATCTAACTCAATTTTATAAATCCAAACATAGACAAATTATATATTTTTGGAAACTACAAGAAAATTGTGATCTAACGCAAAAAGAATCAGCATCATTGGACTTCTAGATCAAAAGTTATAGGCCAAACAAGAACGGAACTAAATCTGTTACGGAAATAAATCTGAAAACAACGGAGTTACCTGTCGTGAGGCAGAGATGGCAGGAAGGAGACAGCGATGTGGAGGCTGCTCGGCGAGGGGCGAGGTCGCCGGGAGGTGTGGGTGGCGGAGGAGGGGTCGGCGCTTGGGAGGTTCCAGGAGAGCTCCTGGTGGCGTTCTAGGCAGGAAAAGGAGGACGGTGGCGAGAAGGCTACGGGCAGGGAGGCGTGGTGATGGGAAAAATGGAGCGAGGAGAGGAGGGGTTTTATAGGCGGTCTCGGGAGGCGTTGGGATGGAAAGACGAGGGAGATCGGGAAGGTGGAGATTCTGTCTCCATGGATATGGAAAGCTTCAGAACGTGAGAGGAAACAGAGGAAGGAGATGATCTCTTGTTGGGCTAGAATAGGAAAGTGCTTAATGGGCCAGCAGGTTTTCCTAATAAAAGCGATTCCATTCCTATTTTTAAAATTAGGAAACTAAAACAATAAAAAGGAAATCAAATCAATTCGAATAAAGAATTTTTATATACTAAAATTATCAGAAAAATAAAATGCAGATGATGAGCATTATTCCACGGCCAAAATAAAACTTAAAAAATGTTTTTTCAGAAAATCCCTAAAGGCTTTATTTCTTTTTGCAAATAATTTTAAATAAAAACTTTGGTTTTTCTTGGCTCAAATATTTTCAAAATGCCCCTGATTTTGGAGGGTCATTTTCCTCCGCTCTTTCTTGCTTGCAAGAATTTATTTTCGAGGTATTTCTCGGGAAGAAAAATAGAGAAACAAGTGCAAATATTTGAAAGAATTAAATTGCAAAACTCCGTTCAAATTCTTCATAGTTGAAGAAGTCATGTCATCTTCTCTCATTGATTTTAATAGGATGAATTTGAATTTACGGAGAAGGGAAAGTCATTTTATTCCTCTCTTTCAAAAGTTTTTGAAAAGGTTCAAATTTCACTCAAGTTTAATTCACTCAAGCAAACAAACAAACAATTCAATTAATTATATTAACATTCCAAAATTTGGGATGTTACAGTTTCGCCGTGTGTTTCTTTTGTGCTTGCTCTATTTATTTTTGCATTGCATCATGTCATCATGCCATGAATTTCTCAAACCAACTAAAACTCAAACAAATTGCATGGGTCTTTGATCCATTTAAATCGAGGGAATTCACTTGTGATTTCTCTTTATAACATATTAAAGCCTCTCAATATTATTAGGGAGCTATAATAAAATTATTCCATTTATTTGGAAATCACCATAACACACTTGCAAATTGTCCCAATACCTTTATTATCTTAATTCTTGGTTTCCAACCTTGCCATATATTCTTTCATCGCTTTCCCAAGCTCCACCAAAATTCACAACATTTTTGGACCTTCCTTTTAGCAAGTCCTAGTTCAAACCCATTCGAATTATATTCAAATGAGTTTGAATTTAAGCTTGCAATCATGCCCACTTCTATTTTCCTGGGATCAAACTCAGTGTTGTGAGTCCAGCGAAATTAACCTCTTGCCCAAATTCTATCTCTACCTTCCTTTCTTCTCCTTTTTCCTCTTTGACATTTTCTGTTTTTTGGAGAAAGGAGAAGAAGGAGAGCAGCCCGTAGCTCGGCCTGCTCGTAGCAGCCGGCCCAGGCCACCGTGGCCTCCCTAAGCCTAGCAGCCAGGCCGACCCACCAAGGCCAAGGCCCAGCCGACCCCCTGCCCTTAACCGTAGGCCGGTCGACCCCCTCTTTTTCCCTCGATCCTTCCTCCAGCGCCGCCATCTCCCTCGTTCGTCCTGATCCCCATCTCACTCTCTCCCTCTCGTTCCTGCCTGCCGCCACACACGCACGCATTGCAGGAGGCGGCGCCTTGCCCCATCCTCTCCTCCTCGCCTTGAAGCCTCGCGCCGGTCCCGTCCATCCCGCCCTGCCTCCATCGCGAGCGCCCTAGGGTCACGGCCTCGCTCCTCCTCGACGACGTCCTCGCCGCCAAGCTCCTCCGTCCTCCGTCCCCTGCAACCTCCATGGCGTCGTCGCCCCCGTCTCGAGCCCCGCCGGCGTCCAGCCTCCCCGTGCTCGACCTCGACCTCCTCTGCTTCGCCTTCTTGCCGCAGATCGTGTCGCTGCGTCTCCTTCACCTCCTGCCCGAGTCCCCTATCGGTGGTCTCCGCTGTCACCGCTCATCCATGGCGCCATGGCCTGTGCCTCCTTTGGCCGACCCGTTGCTGCCATGCCCTGTTGTTCGTACTCTCCGCTGCCTAGCTCTATTGACGTCAACCCCGCAAGAGACCTCTTTGCCTCATGTACAATGTTGGTCAACAGTTGATGCACGCCAAGTACCACGACTACAGCCGATGCCCCAAGGACACCGAGTACGACTACACACGACCCTGTGTACGACTACGTTGATTCACCAAGTACCCCTTGGATGCGCCAAGTTCGACTACATGGATACGACAAGTTCCTCTCCGGACATGTACGACTACCGTTGCCAAGATCGCGAGTACCTCTACCGTCGCCGTGAACGACTACTTCCACGACGTCCGTGAACGTCTACTTCCACTACGACCCGCGAGTACCACTACTTCCCTCGACGAGATCGAACCACTCCGAAATGCACGCTTTGAAGGTATAACCCCGAGATGATCACTCGTGGAACGAATGCTTGCATGTTGTATGAGATGCTTGTGTTTGCACAGTGTCCGAATTGTCACTCGTTTCCATGCCACTAACCCGTGGGAACCCGGTGTCGGAGCACCCCACCATCTCTAGCATGTTTCGCACATCAAGACGCTTCCTTTTGCACCGTTATCTCCATGAGCTACTGGAACCGATATGTTGCCGTGGCATCATTTTCGAATTCGTCGCCGTGACACCCTTTCTTTCTGCCACGGTGACAAATGCCTCGTATCTTGCTCATGTCAACATTTTCATAAAATTGCTTAAACTTGCACATGTCATCCGCATCATAATTACAACATTCAAAATGTTTATATTTGTTGTTTCCATTAATTTGCTAAATGCATATGAGGATTTACCGGATTTGTTCTTTGTTATATCCGGCCCCATTTAAATTGTTTAGATGGTATAGTTTTGTGATGCTTCACCTCTTGCCATGTTAACCAATATTTAATATTGTTGAGTACCTAATCGGGAGTGAACTAAATAATTGATGTGGTGTTTCGTCAATATGCAACTCGTTGCATATTGAGCTCCACTTAACTTGTAGTGTTGTTTGTGCATATTGCCATGCCATGCTATTTAAACCGGACATGCATCATACTTGGTTGTGCATCATGCCATGTGTATGTGATGGTTGTTTACTATCTTGTTTTCTTCTTTCCGGGTTGCTTCTCTCGTTAGCTTCGGTTTCATTCCGGAGTTGTGAGGATTCGTTCGACTTCGTTCATTTGTCTTCTTCATGGACTCGTTCTTCTTCCTTGCGGGATTTCAGGCAAGATGACCATACCCTCGAAATCACTTCTATCTTTGCTTGCTAGATGCTCGCTCTTTTGCTATGCCTATGCTACGATACCTATCACTTGCTTATCATGCCTCCCATATTGCCATGTCAAACCTCTAACCATCCTTTCCTAGCAAACCGTTGTTTGGCTATGTTACCGCTTTGCTCAGCCCCTCTTATAGCATTGTTAGTTGCAGGTGAAGATGAAGTTTGTTCCTTGTTGGAACATGGAGATGTTGTTCCTTGTTGGAACATGTTTACTTGTTGGGATATCACAATATATCTTCTTTAATTAATGCATCTATACACTTGGTAAAGGGTGGAAGGCTCGGCCTTATGCCTGTGTTTTGTTCCACTCTTGCCGCCTAGTTTCCGTCATACGGTGTTATGTTCCTTGATTTTGCGTTCCTTACGGTTGGGTGATTTATGGGACCCCTTGACAGTTCGCTTTGAATAAAATCCTCCAAAGAAGGCCCAACATTGGTTTTAACATTTGCCACCTAAGCCTTTTTCCCTTGGGTTCTGCAGACTCAAGGGTCATCTTTATTTAACCCCCCCGGGCCAATGCTCCTCTGAGTGTTGGCCCAAACTAGAGCGCTCTGCAGCGCCCCCTCAAGGAAACTTGGGGTCTGATTTTAGTTGTACGGACTGCTCATCCGGTGTGCCCTGAGAACGAGATATGTGCAGCTCCTATCGGGATTTGTCGGCACATTCGGGCGGCTTTGCTGGTCTTATTTTACCATTGTCGAGATGTCTTGTAGTCCGGGATTCCGAGATCGATCAGGTCTTCCCGTAGAAGGAATATCCTTCGTTGACCGTGAGAGCTTATAATGGGCTAAGTTGGGACACCTGTAGGGTATTATCTTCAAAGCCGTCCCGCAGTTATGAGGCAGATGGGAATTTGTTAATGTCCGTTGTAGAAAACCCGAAGTTGATCTCAATTAAAATACACCAACCAAGTGTGTAACTGTGATGGTCTCTTCTCGGCGGTCCGGAAGTGAACACGGTGTTGGAGTTATGCTTGACGTAGGTTGTTCTAGGATCACTTCTTGATCATAGTTGTTCGACCGTGCTTCTGCTTTCTCTTCTCGCTCTCATTTGCGTATGTTAGACACCAGATATGCTAGTCGCTTGCTGCAGCTCCATCTCACTACCTTCTCCTACCCATAAGCTTAAATAGTCTTGATCTCGCGGGTGTGAGATTGCTGAGTCCCCGTGACTCACAGATACTTCCAAAACCAGTTTGCAGGTGCCGATGAAACCGTGCAGGTGACGCACCCGAGCTCAAGGAGGAGCTCGATGAAGATCTTGTTCATTGTGTTGTTTCGTTTCAGTTGATCAATAGTGGAGCCCAGTTGGGACGATCGGGGATCTGTGTAGCATTTGGGGTAGTCTTCTTTTATTTTGGTTCCATAGTCGGACCTTGATTGTATCTGTATGATGTAATGCTTTACTCATGTATTGTGTGAAGTGGCGATTGTAAGCCAACTATGTATCTCTTTCCCTTATGTATTACATGGGTTGTGTGAAGATTACCTCACTTGCGACATTGCTTTCAATGCGGTTATGCCTCTAAGTCGTGCTTCGACACGTGGGAGATATAGCCGCATCGAGGCGCTACAAGTTGGTAATCGAGCCATCCCGACTTAGGAGCCCCCGCTTGATTGTTTGTTGGCGTTGTTGAGTCTAGAACAAAAATGTTTTGAGTCTTAGGATTATATATATCGGAGAGTAGGATTCTTTTTACTCCTCAGTCCCTTCGTCGCTCTGGTGAGGTCTCCCGACGTAGAAGTTTTGACTCTTCTCTCCTCAAATTTCACTAAAAAAATTTTAGGATCACGCTGGTATCTTGGTATCGTTCGATGGTTTTGTGACGAGAACATTGTTCTTGGTGCCTCGACATTTAGGGGTTGTGGCGGTGTCCCGGAGTTGAGCTCCGGTGTTGTCGTCACAATTTTATCGTTGCAGTTCGAATACCGAGCTTTGCCGACATCGAAAATCTCTTTTATACAGTTGTTGGTGAGATAACCTCGATAACCCAATCTTCGGGCGAGTTCGGGAGTATTGCCATGACTCAGATAACGGATGCTTTTCAAGGTCGAGGTAAACAATTTCGGAGTTTTCTTGGTTATGTGTTGAAGGATGGATACAGCTGGATCTAGGTATTGTTAGTTTGGGTGATATATATTGTGTCCCCTGTATCCCCAACACCAGATTGCATAACCAGAAAGTTTCGGGAGTTTATAAGTGGGAATTCAAGTAGCTCCTAGATTATCTTTCCAACAGACACATGATACGATATGGGATCTATCGTATGTTTGTTTCCGGCTTATTCCGCAAGCCAAATCCTTTGTTTTTGTTTTGACTTGTGGTATTCGAGTTGCTTCAATTTCAAGTGTTGATTCCATACCTTTCCTAAATGGTGTTCTCATGTTTCTATGTGAATACTAATCCTTCTTGATCATCGAGTTTGTCATCTCAATTTCTTCTCACCGGTGCGCTTCTCTTCAAGATGATCCCATCATTCTCCCCATTCGGGAGATCAATTCTCAGTTCTTTGCAACGGTGCTTGCTTCATCCGTCCCAAGTTGTCTTTGTTTTCCCCGCCCTCCCACCCTTTTCTTCAAGGACTCAGATTTCTTAATCAAATATCCATCGTATGGATGTGAAGTCTCTTCATTCTTTTCCTCAATGCTCTTATCCGGTGATTCTCATGAAGATGCTAAAGGAAGCTCCAAGTTTATCATCCTTTGTTCTCTTATCTTCCCCGGTGGAATCAATTCAAGCTTTGTCGATCATATCATTTTCCCCGTTTGAAATGTTTTCCCATACCGGTGCACCTCATAATCTTTCAGTTCTTGTTATTCAATTGTTCCGGAGTGTTGAAGATATCTCAGAAGATTTGCATTTCCATTCCCAATCCGTTCAAGCTATCTGGAGATAATTATCTCATTCAAGCCATTTAATTCAACCGGCGGAGTCTCTCTTTAAATCGTTCAATGGTGTTTCTTTTGAGTGGGCCCTAACCCACAGGTCTTTTCCCGGGATCTTACCTGACTCTTCTAATTTTCCGGAGTTATTCTCAAATTCTTTGCAAAGTTTGATGTAAGGATGAATTATCATCAGTCAAATGTCTTTCTCCAAGATCTTTCAAATTCTTTTCATCGGTCGTTCAATCTTTCTAATTGTCATTCCGGAGTGCCTCAACAATTCATGCTGGTGTTTCTCATCGTCATTCTCAACATTTCAAGACCAAAGAAGAGTTTCTCTTAAATCTTGCTCCATTCTCTTCAAGATTCATGGTTCTAGTTTGTTGCCATCCTCATAATTGTTTTGATTGTGAGAATTCTTTTCACCCATCCGGAGCAATTCAGGAGTTGTTTTTTTTCAGTTTGATTCTTCGGAGCCCATCACCTCAGAATTATTCATTCCAGCTTTCAGCTCTCGTTCTCCAAATCATACCGGTGCATCATTCAAGTCTTATCTAATCAGCTCGGGATCTCTGCGTTCACTTGTATCTAAATTCTCTCAAGTATCTTGGTTCATTTTCTAATTCTTCCCGGTGTTTCTTTATCTTTTCTTCGTTCATTTTCAATTCTTACGGTGGTTCGTTCAAGAGTTCTCTTCCTTCGTTATTATATAGATTCATTTGTCTTCCCGAATCCTACCGGCGGATCGTTGAAGACCTTCCCAAGTTGAGCAATATCTCTCTTCAATCCTTTTTTCAACGAGAATAAGTAGTATGCCAAATCCATTGCTTGACATCAATTTAATTGGTGAAGGATGAGCATAATGTAATTCTTATTCTTGTTTCATCTAGTAAATTCAATTCCTTATTCCGGAGGTTCATCAAAATTCTTTATTTCATTTGTTCATCTTTCTTTCCGGAGTTCCAAGTTTTCTCGGTTATATCATTTCAAAGCTTCATCTTATCACTGCAAGGCTTCACCTTGTGTTTTCAACTTCTCTTTCTTTTATCATCCTTTTCTTAGCGGAGTTCTTCATGGAGGCTCTACATGGTGCTTCGTCAAGGATTCTTTTCATTCTTCAATTGTTCATCAAGATTTCTCTCGGAGTTAAGATCCGTCAAGCCATACTTCAAATAAACATGGTGCTCAACACATGTTTTGTTTTGACGAGTTCAAGCATTCTTCATCTTGCATTCCGAAGTGCAATTCTTTCTACCTTATCTTTTGAGGTGGTGTTATATCATTCTTGACAATTTTCATTCATGTTTCGTGATTCAACAGTTGTCAAGAATGAGGTAGTTAAACCCATCAACTCCTTCGAGCATGAGTTCTTCTCAATCCATCAATCTCTTCATTGGAGTTATCTTGGTATATATTTCACCTAAAGCCTTCCCTAAGGAATGTTGCTATTGTGGTGCTTATCAATGATCTAAGTTATCTCTCTATCATCTTGGTGAAGAAGTTTTCATCTTCTTGTTGATCTCAATCGAATCAACTGTTTCCGTTAGTGGCGGGTTGTCACCTCATAATTTTGAGATGTGTTCCATAAGCCCACAACAAGCTTGTTCCTTTCGTTGTTGATAATCCAACAACTCCGTTCTAGCATTTCTTGTAAGCGTGCTCTTTCAAGATCTTGTTTCCCTTCGTCCATTCCATTCCATTATTTCATTTCTTCCGGAGGCATTGTGATGTTGCTCTCTTCGACCCATCATCTTGTTTTGTCAAGATCATGTTCTTCTCCTTGCTTCTCCGTTTAGCCGGAGTGTCATGTTTTCATTCGAGTTCTCTCATCTTATCAAGTTTTGCCTGCTTCCTCAACCGGAGAGCTGTCTGAAATCTTTCTTACCCCTTGTGGCATTCTTTCAATAGTTCCGGAGGCAGTGTGTTGTTTATTTCATCAGTATCATCCCATCTTCTCAAGTTCATGATTCTAGTTCCTTCCATTTTCAGTCGGAGTGCTGCCAAAATTATATCATTCTTATTCATTCTTATCTCGTTTCAACCAGAGTGGTTCCAATTCCTTCCTGTCCATTGTAATCGTCATTCATAGCTTTGCAACCCCCAAGGTTCACATGGTGTTCCTTGTTTCTATTTTCTACTTGAATGCTCTCAATTTCGTTCAACTCTATTGTGTTATTCTTTCAAGTTTTCAACCTCTCGAGGTTCATTGGTTTCACTCGTTTGTCAAAGAAGCAACTTTGTCTTACCTCTTTCTCTTCCGCTTCTCTCCGGCGTCATCCTAGATCTCGGGACGAGATCCTCTTGTAGTGGTGTAGTGTTGTAACGCCCCAAGACCGACGCTCCAGAAGACTTCCAGCTATTCCGGGTTTCACCGTGTGTTTCTTTTGTGCTTGCTCTATTTATTTTTGCATTGCATCATGTCATCATGCCATCAATTTCTCAAACCAACTAAAACTCAAACAAATTGCATGGGTCTTTGATCCATTTAAATCGAGGGAATTCACTTGTGATTTCTCTTTATAACATATTAAAGCCTCTCAATATTATTAGGGAGCTATAATAAAATTATTCCATTTATTTGGAAATCACCATAACACACTTGCAAATTATCCCAATACCTTTGTTATCTTAATTCTTGGTTTCCAACCTTGCCATATATTCTTTCATCGCTTTCCCAAGCTCCACCAAAATTCACAACATTTTTGGACCTTCCTTTTAGCAAGTCCTAGTTCAAACCCATTCGAATTATATTCAAATGAGTTTGAATTTAAGCTTGCAATCATGCCCACTTCTATTTTCCTGGGATCAAACTCAGTGTTGTGAGTCCAGGGAAATTAACCTATTGCCCAAATTCTATCTCTACCTTCCTTTCTTCTCCTTTTCCCTCTTTGACATTTTCTGTTTTCGGGAGAAAGGAGAAGAAGGAGAGCAGCCGAGCTCGGCCTGCTCGTAGCAGCCGCCCAGCCACCGTGGCCTCCTAAGCCTAGCAGCCAGCCGACCCACCAAGGCCAAGGCCCACCGACCCCCCCCTTAACCCTAGGCCGGTCGACCCCTCTTTTCCCTCGATCCTTCCTCCAGCGCCGCCATCTCCCTCGTTCGTCCTGATCCCCATCTCACTCTCTCCCTCTCGTTCCTGCCTGCCGCCACACACGCACGCACAGAGGAGCGGCGCCCTTGCCCCATCCTCTCCTCCTCGCCTTGAAGCCTCGCGCCCGGTCCCGTCCATCCCGGCCCTGCCTCCATCGCGAGCGCCCTAGGGTCACGGCCTCGCTCCTCCACGACGACGTCCTCGCCGCCAAGCTCCTCCGTCCTCCGTCCCCTGCAACCTCCATGGCGTCGTCGCCCCCGTCTCGAGCCCCACCGGCGTCCAGCCTCCCCGTGCTCGACCTCGACCTCCTCTGCTTCGCCTTCTTGCCGCAGATCATGTCGCTGCGTGTCCTTCATCTCCTGCCCGAGTCCCCTATCGGGGGTCTCCGCTGTCACCGCTCATCCATGGCGCCATGGCCTGTGCCTCCTTTGGCCGACCCGTTGCTGCCATGCCCTGTTGTTCGTACTCTCCGCTGCCTAGCTCTATTGACGTCAACCCCGCAAGAGACCTCTTTGCCTCCTGTACACTGTTGGTCAACAGTTGATGCACGCCAAGTACCACGACTACAGCCGATGCCCCGAGGACACCGAGTACGACTACACACGACCCTGTGTACGACTACGTTGATTCACCAAGTACCCCTTGGATGCGCCAAGTTCGACTACATGGATACGACAAGTTCCTCTCCGGACATGTACGACTACTTCCATGACGTCCGTGAACGTCTACTTCCACTACGACCCGCGAGTACCACTACTTCCCTCGACGAGATCGAACCACTACGATCTCTAGCATGTTTCGCACATCAGCACGCTTCCTTTTGCACCGTTATCTCCATGAGCTACTGGAACCGATATGTTGCCGTGGCATCATTTTCGGATTCGTCGCCGTGACACCCTTTCTTTCTGCCACGGTGACAAATGCCTCGTATCTTGCTCATGTCAACATTTTCATAAAATTGCTTAAAACCTGCACATGTCATCTGCATCATAATTACAACATTTAAAATGTTTATATTTGTTGTTTCCATTAATTTGCTAAATGCATATGGGGATTTACCGGATTTGTTGTTTGTTATATCCGGCCCCATTTAAATTGTTTAGATGGTATAGTTTTGTTATGCTTCACCTCTTGCCATGTTAACCAATATTTAATATTGTTGAGTACCTAATCGGGAGTGAACTAAATAATTGATGTGGTGTTTCGTCAATATGCATCTCGTTGCATATTGAGCTCCACTTAACTTGTAGTGTTGTTTGTGCATATTGCCATGCCATGCTATTTAAACCGGACATGCATCATACTTGGTTGTGCATCATGCCATGTGTATGTGATGGTTGTTTACTATGTTGTTTGCTTCTTTCCGGGTTGCTTCTCTTGTTAGCTTCGGTTTCGTTTCGGATTGTGAGGATTCGTTCGACTTCGTTCGTTTGTCTTCTTCATGGACTCGTTCTTCTTCCTTGTGGGATTTCAGGCAAGATGACCATACCCTCGAAATCACTTCTATCTTTGCTTGCTAGATGCTCGCTCTTTTGCTATGCCTATGCTACGATGCCTATCACTTGCTTATCATGCCTCCCATATTGCCATGTCAAACCTCTAACCATCCTTTCCTAGCAAACCGTTGTTTGGCTATGTTACCGCTTTGCTCAGCCCCTCTTATAGCGTTGTTAGTTGCAGGTGAAGATGAAGTTTGTGCCTTGTTGGAACCTGGAGATGTTGTTCCTTGTTGGAACATGTTTACTTATTGGGATATCACAATATATCTTCTTTAATTAATGCATATATACACTTGGTAAAGGGTGGAAGGCTCGGCCTTATGCCTGGTGTTTTGTTCCACTCTTGCCGCCCTAGTTTCCGTCATACCGGTGTTATGTTCCTTGATTTTGAGTTCCTTACACTGTTGGGTGATTTTGGGACCCCCTTGACAGTTCGCTTTGAATAAAACTCCTCCAGCAAGGCCCAACATTGGTTTTAACATTTGCCACCTAAGCCTTTTTCCCTTGGGTTCTGCAGACTCAAGGGTCATCTTTATTTAACCCCCCCGGGCCAATGCTCCTCTGAGTGTTGGCCCAAACTAGAGCGCTTTGCAGCGCCCCATCAAGGAAACTTGGGTTCTGGTTTTAGTTGTATGGACTGCTCATCCGGTGTGCCCTGAGAACGAGATATGTGCAGCTCCTATCGGGATTTGTCGGCACATTCGGGTGGCTTAGCTGGTCTTGTTTTACCATTGTCGAGATGTCTTGTAGTCCGGGATTCGAGATCGATCGGGTCTTCGGTGAAGGAATATCCTTCGTTGACCGTGAGAGCTTATAATGGGCTAAGTTGGGACACCCTCAGGGTATTATCTTTCAAAGCCGTGTCCGCGGTTATGAGGCAGATGGGAATTTGTTAATGTCCGTTGTAGAAAACCGAAGTTGATCTCAATTAAAATACACCAACCGCGTGTAACCGTGATGGTCTCTTCTCGGCGGAGTCTGGGAAGTGAACACGGTGTTGGAGTTATGCTTGACGTAGGTTGTTCTAGGATCACTTCTTGATCATAGTTGTTCGATCGTGCTTCTGCTTTCTCTTCTCGCTCTCATTTGCGTATGTTAGACACCAGATATGCTAGTCGCTTGCTGCAGCTCCATCTCACTACCTTCTCCTACCCATAAGCTTAAATAGTCTTGATCTCATGGTGTGAGATTGCTGAGTCCCCGTGACTCACAGATACTTCAAAACCAGTTTGCGTGCCGATGAAACCGTGCAGGTGGCCTTTAACCGAGCTCAAGGAGGAGCTCGATGAAGATCTTGTTCATTGTGTTGTTTCGTTTGAGCTTGATCAAGAGTGGAGCCAGTTGGGACGATCGGGGATCCGTGTAGCATTTGGGGTAGTCTTCTTTTATTTTGGTTCCGTAGTGGGACCTTGATTGTATCTGTATGATGTAATGCTTTACTCATGTATTGTGTGAAGTGGCGATTGTAAGCCAACTATGTATCTCTTTCCCTTATGTATTACATGGGTTGTGTGAAGATTACCTCACTTGCGACATTGCTTTCAATGCGGTTATGCCTCTAAGTCGTGCTTCGACACGTGGGAGATATAGCCGCATCGAGGGCGTTACATGTTCTTTATGGTTGTGTCCTATTTCTCCACAAAGCTTGCATGTACTTTCTCCATATCATTTCCATAAGGCTTCAACTTCTGGGACACAAGCCGAGAATTTAGCAGAGTCAACTTAAATTATCCCCAAACGGTTACTCCTTGCCATCCATTGATGGTTTGGTACATCCTCCACCAGGTAGCAGCATCTCTTTCAAAGAACGGAAGAGCATGCCGGGCCATATCCTTTCTGACTATAGGGTTATTCTTCATGTGATCCCCCATGTTCTGAATCCATCGGCCTGTCTCCAATTGACTCA
This sequence comes from Aegilops longissima, assembly GCA_021605205.1. NCBI lineage: Eukaryota > Viridiplantae > Streptophyta > Magnoliopsida > Poales > Poaceae > Aegilops > Aegilops longissima. The sequence continues at coordinate 548,643,459 of CM038681.1, forward strand.
TCGGTCCAGAAAATATAAGCTCATCTCCATTCATCTTCTATTCGGTCCATGGGTTTTGGGGTGAGATAAGATAGATAGAGAGGGATGCACACAATACAAACAATAGTTTTGGAAAGACGGATTTTATTGTGGCTGTCGGAAAAACATCAAACAAATGACAGCTCACAATCGTCACATCTAACGTAGGTATGTAACAGGGGTTTGGTCTTCTAATGGTCAATAAATCTTCAAAATCATCAAACTCTTCGATTCTTGTTCATGTCTCCGATGGCTTCTTCCGATCATGCTTGTCCTACTCAAGTTCTTTTGCCAGATCATCTCTGTTGTCGTAAAGTCTCTCATGGCGTCCTTCAATATTTCTGGAGTTACGTTCCAACTTCTGGATTTCATCAACCTCGACATGAACCATGATCCTACTGTCCTTCAGTTCCTGAAGAATCTTTGATGTCTTAAGTTTTGGCTCCTCTAGCTTGGCTACTATCAGCTTCTGGGTCCTGAGTTCTTCATGAAATGCTTCCTTATCAAATACTGCTTCTTGTAGGTCCATCTTAACTTCTTGATGTAATATTCCAGATCCTGGTGAATACACCAGCTAAGGTTAACATTTCATCTTGCTGATAGGTGTTCCGTAAGCCTTCTCGTAATCCAATCCTTCCAAAGAAATGCATGCTTAACTCAGCACGGCGACAATAGCATAAGTGGGAGATAACATCATGGATAGCCGTGTTTCTGCTCTTGTCATTTCCATGAGATATCATTTCGTAGTTGATATCTCCTGCTTTAGGGTTTCTTGACAAAACTTTGAGTTCTATGCTCCATGTTCCGGTCTTTCTCCGATACACCTGGATCTCGGGTATTGACAGCTTCCATAGTTTGCCAAGTTCCATAAGGGTAGCTTTACTAGGTCACACAAAATCTGGAAATTCTACAGAGTCTTCAACCGTTGTAGTTTCCATCATTATAATGCTCGGAAAAATCCTCTTCATTCCGAATGGTCTTAGTTGTTCAATATCTTGTACTTCTTGGAGTGATCCCATCAGCTGAATCTTCGTGGTCAAAAAGGGGAAAGGGGTATAATCTCACTAAAAGGAATTTTTTGAATAAGCTCAGCAGAGAAGAGAGGTAAAAGATCATTTTGAAAATGAAGTTGTAGAGAAAAATCTTTCCTATGGGCTTGCCATTTTCTAGGGTCACGTCCTACAGTCAACATGTGCTCTGATACCATCTTGTAGCGACCCGACCTCAGATGGTCAAGTCTCTGTGCTTAAGTGTCATCCCTGGATCGGTATGCTGACACACACAGTACTCGAGGATTTATAACAGAGGTAAATAACATGTATAAAGTAACGTAAATACTATTACCTCAATCCAAATAGCGGAAGTAACAAGGTTGTGGATTCCCATCAACACCAACGGCAAAGTTGAGTGTAGAAATCGTAACCCTAACGTATCACTTACTCGCCGTAAGATCCTGCAACATGAGACGTTGCAGCCACAAAGGGTTAGTACATTGAATGTACTGGCAAATTCACCATAGGATAATGATGAACAAAGGCTATCACTACATGCATATTTGGCTGGTGGAAAAGCTCTATGGTTATAATATTTTTGCGAAAAGCCAATTTTTCCCTACTGCAAAGGAATAAATTTTATTTAACTATCATGGTGGTTGTTAAACATTGAGAATGGTTGACAGCATTCTCAATCCCAATTAAACATCATCATTAAAACCCAACAAAATTAATTAAAGTAACATGATGAGATTCACAGGAAAATCCAAGTACTAGATACTCAAGATGTCCATAATCGGGGACACAGCTAACCATGATTAGTTTGTACACTCTGCAGAGGTTTGCGCACTTTTCCCCACAAGACTCGATCTCCTCCGTTGGGATTCTCGCACTACAAGGTGTTTGAGAAACGGATGACCGAGACATAGTCTTTCAGAAGTGCTAGCACCTTACGAACGGGTAGACAGTACCAACCTACATCCCCTACATCTGCTAGTCTACCACTGTAAGAGTTCGCACGACTTAGTCAACTATGCTAGAGCCCATAGTAGCTTGTGGCTGCACACGGAAGTTTCTAGCATGAATAATCTCATGATCCCTTTGAGCCTGGGTGGCGGTCCAAAAAGAAACAGGCAATCCTGGAATACCCAAGTACCTCAATCCACCCAGATGTGTGTTTAAGTTGCCACCTTAAATAAACCTTTAAATAACAATCTCACATCTGTCATGGATACTCTCACCCAATCCACGTCTACTAGCATAGCATGGCATAATAAGCAAACGTAGAAGTAACTCCCAAAGGTTTGATAATAAAACAGGTAATAGGTACTACCTCATCTACTTCCCAAAACCCACAATTTAATTAGATCCTAACCATGCAATTGTTTGAGGATTGATCTAATGCAATAAAACTGGGTATGAAAGGGATATGATCAAAGTGTGAACTTGCCTGCAATGTTGATGAAGATGATTCGCACTCAAAACTCTGGATGGTTCTACTCGTCACACTCCGGTCAATCTATCGTAAGCAATCAATAGTAACCACACATAAGCAATCACTCAAAAGATCGGGAAGAACAAAGAAAACAATTCCGAAAACATGAAAACCAAGAAAATAGCTCTTGCAACATAAAACAATTTCTAACAGTACCAAAATTATGTGAATTTGGCCTTATCAGAAATTTTAGGTCAAGAGCTTCGATTTGCAAAAAGAATCAACTAAATCGGAGTTACGAAACTCAAGTTACGATCAAACGAAGTTTGAATTCAAATCTGGTCTAATTCAAAAATTTAAAATTTCAAAAACATTTTTGAGTTGGATTACTGGATAGAGGGGATCGTAACGAAGAAGTGGGCATTGGTTTCGTTGGATTTGGACTAACGAGTAAAAAGTTATGAGCGTTCGAAGAACAGGGGCTAAACTGTAAAATAAAACAACTACAACTAGGTCCCTGGCGTAAAATAAACAGAAAACGAAAAGACTAAATAACGAACGCTCGTCTATAAGATCTAAATAGTGGATGTTCTCTGCTTAATAAAATCGAACTTAAAATAAAACCGGACCGGACGGCGGTTATACCGGTTCGCAGTGGTTTGGCGGTTTTCGAGAGAAAACCGGCGGCGGCGAGGTTGAACTCCGGCGACAGCGGGCGGCTCGGGCTTGACCGGAGCGGCGACTCTGGTGGCCGTCGGCGAGGGCGGAGTGGACGGGGAGGGGCGACGCGGCAAGGCGGTGGTCCACGGCGAAGGGACGGAGCAGCAGCGGCGAGCGGATCTCGCCGGCGACGGCGGATCCCATGAAAAGGGGCGGCGGTGGCTCGGCGAGATGCGGGAGGATGGGCATGAGCAGAGGGAGGGGAGGATTTATAAGAGGAGGGGCGACGGCCTTGGGGAAGGGGGCACGGAGGCCGGGGCGGACACAATGCCGGCGAGCCGTGGCGGCGGCGGACTCCGCCTAGAGTCGGTCGTCTTGGGATGATTGACACGGCCTTGGGGTGGGCCGTGGCTTGGCTCGAGCTGGGCCGCCCAATCGGCGAGAGGAGAAGGTTTTTTCTAACATTTTGCAGGCAGTAAATAAATAAAGGCAAATAAACTAAAAATATAACATAGGCATATTATATATCAAAATTTTCAGAAAAAGATTTCCTACAAGATGAACATTATTCTAGCTTCAAATAAATACACACAAATTCAAATAAAGCATAGAGTGCTTCTGCTCTAGTAAAATCCAGTAAAAATCATTTTAAAAATACCATAATTAATTCAAATTTATTTCTCTCCAATTTTTTGATGTAGGGAATCATGTTACCCTATTTTCCATATATTTTATTTTTGGAGAAAAATAATTTGAATAAAACTCAAATAACTCCAAATTGAAAATAAATTCAAACTTTGAATTTAATTCTTTGAAACTCCCAACTCATATTTCATATGTTTTGAAGAAGTCATTTTATCTTCGCTCGTGAAAATCATTGAGTTGCCTGAAGTTCCTGGGTTGGAAATATTTTCCAAATGAAATTCAAATATTTTCAGCACCCCTTGTCATTTAAATAAATGGAAGAAGTCATGTCATCTTATCTCCATGGTTTTTTGGTGAAAAGAATTTGAATTCACGGAGATCGCGAATGCAAAAATGAAAGTTTGGGAAAGTCCTTTTATTCCCTCTCATTTAACTTTCAAATAGTTTCGAATTTCACTCAATTTCACACAATCAATCAAACAATCAATCAAATCTATCTATTTATCATAACATTCAAAAATTTAGAATTTTGGGATGTTACACTCAAAGAATAGAGCTATGCTCCCCAGCAACAGCGCCAGAAAAAGGTCTTGATAACCCACAAGTATAGGGGATCGCAACAGTTTTTGAGGGTAGAGTATTCAACCCAAATTTATTGATTCGACACAAGGGGAGCCAAAGAATATTCTCAAGTATTAGCAGCCGAGTGGTCAATTCAACCACACCTGGAAACTTAGTATCTGCAGCAAAGTGTTTAGTAGCAAAGTAATATGATAGTGATGGTAACGGTAACAAACGAACATTGCAAGCAATAGTAAATATTTTTGGTATTTTGTAGTGATTGTAACAGTAGCAACGGAAAAGTAAATAAGCGAAGACCAGTATATGGAAAGATCGTAGGCACCGGATCAATGATGGATAATTATGCCGGATGCGGTTCATCATGTAACAGTCATAACATAGGGTGACACAGAACTAGCTCCAATTCATCAATGTAATGTAGGCATGTGTTCCGAATATAGTCATACGTGCTTATGGAAAAGAACTTGCATGACATCTTTTGTCCTACCCTCCCGTGGCAGCGGGGTCCTAATGGAAACTAAGGGATATTAAGGCCTCCTTTTAATAGAGAACCGGAACAAAACATTAGCACATAGTGAATACATGAACTTCTCAAACTATGGTCATCACCGGGAGTGGTCCCGATGTGACGCCCGGATAATTAGGCAACAGTAATCCCACGTTAACGATGCCACGTCACCCCGGTTAAGTTGCTAATCTCGCGTTAGTTTGAAACCGTTCGAAATTCAAATTCAAATTAGTGATAACAATAAAAGTTTTCAAAATTTAAAACTAAAATGTTCGGTGGTTGTCAAATATTACAAAGGTAATTGTCGTGAAGTAAACACATTTTTAGAAAATGTCTAAATAATTTAAACTGATTTAAAACAGAAAAGTAAATAAATAAAAGAAAAGAAAACAAGAATAAAACAAAACAAAAAGAAGAAACCCCGGGCTCCGGCCAAGAGCCACCGCCCAATCACAGAGCCACGACCGCCAGCCGCCCAACCCCCCCTTGGCCCAACCGCCTTCCCTTAACCCCACTCCCCTCGGTCCAACCCACACCCCACGAGACACCCCCGCCGCTCCCAAAATATCTCCTCCCTCCCCTCCCCGATTGGATCGGGATCGAGGAGGAGGGCGCCATCACCGACGCCGCCCGGAGCTCGCCGCCACCTCGCCGTCCTTCTTCCACTCTGTCGCGCGTCCCCGTCGGCCTCCCCAAACTTCCCCGAGCCCGCTGCCCATGCCCTACTCCCCCTGTGAGCTCCCCTCTCTCGTCTGTCGCCATGTCACCGCACCGTCTGCAGCGCCATACCGCCAGGCCCGCCCGCCACAGCCCCCTGCTGCCTCCGACGCGACCACCACCGCCCCTCGCCGGATCCGTCGCCCGCCGACCCCCCCTTTCCCCCACTGGTGGCCACGCTACCACGCCCAGGCAGCGCCAGCCAGACGCCACGGCCACGCACGGCCTCGTCCCGGTTCTCAATCGCCTGCGGTCCACACTCGGCGCCCGCGTCGCCGCGCCTCTCCCCCCGGTCGCCTCACCTCTACCTCTCCTCCTCCCGTGCCCGTCGCCGCCCCCCAGACGTCGCTCGGGGCCGCGCCTTGTCCCTCGCATGTCGCCGCTGCCCTCCATCAGAATTCCTCACCGCGCCTCCTCTCGCCCGCATCGTCCGTCGTCTGCCGCCGCGGCCGGGACCCGCTCCCAAGAATGGCCTCGCCATGGGCCACTTCTCCTCAGACGGCGCCTCGCCGTCCGCCAGAATGGGCGTGCCCTTCGGGCGCATCCGGTGCCTATCGCCTGTGCATGCAACCCGTCACCGTTAAGGCCCCTGCCCAATGACAAATGGGCCCACCCTGTAACGTTTTAATAAAAAAGGAATTAAAAAAATGTATTAAATAAATAAATAAATAATAATTAAAATAATTAAAATATTAATTAATTAATTAATTAATTAATTAAGTTAATTAATCCTGATTAGATTAACCTAATCACTAATTAAACTAATTAACTGCTTTAGTTAATCTTAGTCAATGACAAGGGACCCACACGTCAGTTGACCAAGTCAATGGTCAACATTGACTGCTGACATCACTCTGATGTCATGCTGACGTCATCATTTACTATACTGGATAATGTTGGATTTAAATAAATAATTAAATAAAATCAGAAAATGAATAAATCTTTAGAAAATTATATCTTTTAATCCGTAACTCGGATTAAAATATTTTCAACATGAAAGTTGCTCGAACGATTTAGACGATTCCGATACGCAAACCGCTCGTCCGCCACACCCCCTAACCTATCTAACTCGCAACTTTCCCCCTCCGGCTCCTCTGACCGAAAACGCGAAACACCGGGAATACTTCCCGGATGTTTCCCCCCTTAACCGGTACCACCTCATACCACGTTAGGGCACACCTAGCACTGCTCATTGTCACATCACGCATCGTCGTGTTTATGTTTGCATTGTATTCATTGTTTCTTCCCCTCTTATCTCCGAGAGACTACGAGACCGACGCTGCTGCTGCCAGATTCGACTACGGAGTTGACGACCCCTCTCTCTTGCCGAGCAACCAGCAAGCCCCCCCTTTGATCACGTGATATCGCCTACTCTTCTCTATGCTGCTTGCATTAGAGTAGTGTAGCATGTTACCGCTTTCAGCTAATCCTATCTTCACTGCGTAGCTTTGTCCTTGCTACTACTTGTTGTTACCTTTACTGTTATCCTCTTCGCTTAGTATAGGATGCTAGTGTTCCATCATGATCCTACACTCTTGTCCGTCCGCCATGCTATACTATTGGGCTGTGATCACTTGGAGGTGGTCACGGGCATATACTATATACTTTACATCGTTACATTACTCGTGATATTGCTCGAGATGGGGGTGAAAGGACAGTGGCTCCATCCCGGTAGAGGTGGGCCTGGGTTCCCACGGCCCCGATTGTTACTTGTGGCGGGTTTAGGGCAGGTTGAGACCACCTAGGAGAGAGGTGGGCTGACCTGGTCGGCGTCATGGATACTTAACACGCTTAACGAGATCTTGGTATTTGATCCGAGTCCGCCATTTGGTCTATACGCACTAACCATCTACGCGGAGTAGTTATGGGTATCCCGCGTCGTGGTATCACCGAAGCCTTCGTGGCGCCAATGATCGAGTGGCGCTACCGGATTGGAATGTAAGCCTGCTCTTGTATTAAGGGGATAGTTCGCTTTGGCGTCACAGACGTGCGCAGTGTGTGCTATGGGCGATGGGCCCGCACTGTGGCGCTTAGGTTTAGACCGCGTCTGGCCTCTCTGTTGTGCCTAGGTGAGGCTGCGACGTGTTGATCTTTCGCGGCCGGGCATGACCCAGGAAAGTGTGTCCGGCCATGTGGGATCAAGCGTGTTGGGTTATGTGGTGCACCCCTGCAGGCAAGTTAATCTATTCGAATAGCCGTGATCTTCGCTAACAGGACGACTTGGAGCTATACCTTGACCTTATGACAACTAGAACCAGATACTTAATAAAACACACCCTTCCAAGTGCCAGATACAACCCGGTGGTTGCTCTCTCTCAGGGTTACGAGGAGGGGATCGCCGGGTAGGATTATTGCTATATGATGCTACTTGGAGGACTCCATACTACTCTCTGCTACATGTTGCAGGGCGGAGGCTGCCAGAAGCGTAGTCTTCGACAGGATTAGATATCCCCCTCTTATTCTGGCATTCTGCAGTTCAGTCCACTAATATGGCCCTTTACACATATATCCATGCATATGTAGTGTAGCTCCTTGCTTGCGAGTACTTTGGATGAGTACTCACGGTTGCCTTGTTCCCCTTTTCCCCTATCTCTACTCGATTGCTGCGACTGCACGATGGAGCCCAGAGCCGACGCCATCTGTCGATGACGACTACTACCCCGGAGGTGCCTACTACTACGTGCAGCCCGCGGACGACGACCGTGAGTAGTTAGGAGGATCCTGCGCAGAGGCCTGCGCCTCTTCGATCTGTATCCCAGTTTGTGCTAGCCTTCTTAAGGCAAACTTGTTTAACTTATGTCGTACTCAGATATTGTTGCTTTCACGACTTCGCCTATGATCGAGCACTTGTATTCGAGCCCTCGAGGCCCCGGCTTGTATTATGATGCTTGTATGACTTATTTTATTTTTAGAGTTGTGTTGTGATATCTTCCGTGAGTCCTCGATCTTGATCGTACACGTTATGCGTGTATGATTAGTGTATGATTGAATCGGGCGCCACAAGTTGGTATCGAGCCGATCGCTGTAGGAATCCCCTTCCACACTCCTTGGCGAAGTCGAGTCTAGACATTGCAAAAACTTTTACTAACTTGGCTGTGTGCCTTACGGGCCCACGTCACCAATTCGGTGGTATTAGGATCTTTTATTCCTCGTCTATACTCTGGGACTCTGATCTCTCTTCCATGCGGGTTAATTGATGTTGCTAACTCTAACATTAGGATCTCGTAACTACTTCCTCCCGGAGAGCCCCTTATTACAGATGATCACCTGCTGCACCAGAAGATTCCGAAGACACTCTCCGATGTTATCCCGATAACTTGTGCTCATCGCGTTTGCAATTCCCTACCACCGATAAGCCCCTATGACTAACTGCATATCCTTGTCGCTCATACCTTCATCCCCGCTGCTCTTGTTATTACAAGATACCCGAAATCTTGTCGTTGTTCCGAGAAACCTTTTGTGCGTCTCGCCTTGCGTTCCTTGTCACCTGAATACACCGACAAATTAATCCTCACACATATCGAGGATTTGTTTTTCCCGCTTGTTCATATGTTTCACAGAAGTCTTTGAAATACTATTCGATCTTTCGCTAATCCTCAACAGCCTGTTGTTCTTAAAATTCTTGCTTGTTTGCATTATGGATAATCCCATAAGTCTAGTAATCTTATTGGCATCCTTTGTCACTATCCTTTTGAGTTCGTTGATTCAATATGTTGCGGATGCTCGCAATCCTCAGTCGGATCATAGAATTCATCCTTCCGGCTTGGACCTCATTTGACCAAGAGCTGTTTCTCGACCAATCAAATTGTTATCGATTGTATCCCTAAGGCTATTCAACTTACTTATATTTTGATCAGAGCGTCTGCTTCTGATCTTCTATTTTTGAAATCATGATTTCTTTGCATTTAAGCATCGAATTATTCAGATGTTTCTATTATCCGAAGCCTTTGCATTCTTTCTTCTTCTGGTTGAGTACCGATACTCGCATCAAACCCTATGTGGACCGCCAGATCCTTTGTTGGATTTTATCCGACAACGTCCTTCATATTCAATAACCTTTTGAGCCTTTCCTCGGATACATAATGTCTTTGGTAAATTGTATCCTCTGCCTTCTCAACCATGCTCTGCCTTCGAGCTTGTGTTATATTACTCCTGAGATTTGTGGTATACGTTCCTAAGATGCCACTATGGGTTGAACCTATGCCTTCCCAAATCCGTGTGAACCCGAGAGTTTTCATGAGTCATACTCTTCTGGTGTTTTGCCAGATATAATTTCAATACTACAACTTCATCGAAAGCGAGAAGTAAATGAAATGATATGCATTGAAGAAGTGGGAGTCGACCTTGAACTTTGTGTTCATGCCCGTGGACACGATGTAGATCTTATCATGGAAGCTTCTTGCGATATAATAATCCCCTTATTATAAGTTCATACGGTATCTATGTTTGGTCCTTTGCAACCGTGGTTTTGACCATGATTGTTCCCCCTTTTAATTCCATTTCTCGGACAAGTTAAAGCACTTGTCTTCTGCAGATCAATGCATCTCCGCAACCTCTATTTTTATCTTCCTTCGAGTATTACCCTCCGGTACCTTGAGAATATCAAAGAACTACGTTGCTTCCTATGAGTCTTCATCTGGCAGTGCTTCTCACCGATTTCAGATTCCCCGCGGGATCTGAGTTATTAATCACTCGAGGACACCGATAAGTGAATCGGTTGAATCGATTCCGCACTCTGATTCTATAACTCTAAGTAAATTTCATTACTTACAAATTTAATAATCCTTCTAGTCATTCCTAGCCTGGCCGGCTATGTCATTATCATGCTAAATTTTAACTGTGCTACCTGGTCCTTCTTCTCGGAGCACAAATTTCGACGGTGAGCTAATCTTACAATCGATCTTCCTCGTCATACCATTTGTCCTTGAACAGAAAGCTTGATTTCGAGTTTGTGTCGTACCCATGGTTCCAATGACTTTTGGCTTCAACATTTCCATCGACTTGATGTCATCGCCGATCAGTTACATCTTCTCGAAACCTCTCGATAAATGTGTCATGATCATCGTCAACATTATAACTTCTTCCGAGACGTACATTGAATTCATGATGAGAAATACCATACTTGCCCTCGATGATTTTTGTTGTCATCGACCACTTTATTGCCTTCCCTCCAACACAAACTTGTTCGTGTTCTGTGTTACTCCTTGAGTTCCTTGCTAACCAGCCTGAGTTCTTTCTTACCTTGGAGTATTACCATCTTTTATGTCAGGAATGTCTTGAGGTTGCTCCACCTCTTGAGAGTTCCTGGTGTAGTGATACTTCTCGCCATCTCGATTCATTCCTAGGTTCCCGTGTTGATTCTAACCGGGATACCAACAGGTGAACTGTTTTGTTCGGATTCTAAAACCTCTAGCAACCCTATTGCTTTGAAGTTAATGGTCGATATTTCATTCTTAGACCATTGGTTATCAAATCACCATTCTAACATTGATCCTGCTACCTAATCCCATAATTCGGGTGCACCTTTCAACTAATGATTGATGGTGTATGTTTTCCTCAAGCATACAACATTATATCATTTCGATCAACAAGTGTCATCTTCTTGTTCACATTATTGTGGAAATCCATCCGTTTGGAATTCTCGATGAATTGTCGCTGAGCCCATCGGCCACCTCCTCATCCTCACCTTGGTTTAATGATGAACTATTGCTTCAGGAACCCGCTCCCATATTTCATTTCCCGAGAATCTTGCAATGTCATTTTGTCGATTTGTGTTGCACCTTTTCCGCTCGGACCCCCTGAGTCTGAGGTATTATGACACCAATTGGATATGAATCTCGGTCAGATATGATGGTTGGGACAACTTTCCAAGGGTTATGATGTTGATCCTTTGATGACCCGGTAACATGATGTCATGCCTAGCACCCCCCGGAGGACCTATCATTATAATTTCTTTTGCAAGATAACCATTCTTCCTGGAGGAAATTGTAAGACTTATCCTACAAGTTGTTCCTAATGGATCCTTCCTATATCCAAAGTCCGCCCTTGATTGAAACACCATATCATTGCTACCAAGCATGTCATGGTACCCGATTTTCAACAAGATCATTTGAAGCCCAATGCTAAATGTTCCCTGCTCAATCATCCAAACACCGTTGTATGGGTAATGTCATGAAAAATTCTCTCCCCTACCTAAAGAGTTTCTACATTATACCCTGTCATGGATATCATGCTCTGCTTGTCCTTGGGAAGGATATACCCTTGAAATATGTGTTTAAACACATTTTCCCTTCCATGGTTCTGTTTAATCTGATAATCTTATTTTCCTTTCCTTTGGTTGGTTTAACCTTTCTTGAGGTCTATATAATCTAAGCAGTATTATTCTCCTGCTTATGTAAGCACCTCGTGGTACAACTCTGCCAGTAAGACCCTGTTACTATTATTGGTGACATTTCGGTAACCACCGATGGACGAGAACTTTACCTATTGGCCCGCCTCGATGCAACGAGCAGGAAAATGGTTCTCTTCGACCCTCGCCCTTGGTACCAATGTTGTTGCCGACATAACTGACATGGTACTCTCTGACATGCCTTGCTATCATGACCGTGCAAGATGTCACTGCTCCCAAAAAAACCACATGGTGGGCCCATAACCCACAGTTCCACAGGATCGAAACCTGACTGTCCTGTACACCCCCTATTCCCAAGGTTATTCCTCGCGCGTGGCCTCGTATGTAATTCATGGGCCACCGTCCTAGTGATCTATTCTGGTATCAGACGCAATACTTACTCTCGCTACTCTGAACCCCTTTCTCACTCGAGTTCAGGCTTCGAGCAGCTATCAATCCGCTTGGAGCCTCTTATGGTACCTTCGTACCTTACTCTCGAGGTATTTCATATGTTCAACTCGAGAGATAATCTTATACTCATTCATGGGTTAACCCCCAGATTGTTTCCCTCAAAAGCATTATGTCGTAGTGAGCTGCCCCTTATCCTTTCGTAAGTACGATGGAGTTCCCGAAGAAATGATGACAAGTTTATCATGATGCATTGGAATAAAGAATTGAAGACATCAACAAAAGGGATTAACTTCTTCGAGAAGATCCGTTAGAATATCGTAACCAGAACTTTCCCCCTTACTCCCCTCTTAAATCTCGGGACGAGATTTCTGGTAGTGGAGGAGAATTGTGACGCCCGGATAATTAGGCAACAGTAATCCCACGTAAACGATGCCACGTCACCCCGGTTAAGTTGTTAATCTCGCGTTAGTTTGAAACCGTTCGAAATTCAAATTCAAATTATTGATAACAATAAAAGTTTTCAAAATTTAAAACTAAAATGTTCGGTGGTTGTCAAATATTACAAAGGTAATTGTGGTGAAGTAAACACATTTTTAGAAAATGTCTAAATAATTTAAACTGATTTAAAATAGAAAAGTAAATAAATAAAAGAAAAGAAAACAAGACTAAACAAAACAAAAGAAGAAACCCCAGGCTCGGCCCAAGAGAGCCACCGCCCAATCGGGCCACGACCGCCAGCCGCCCAACCCCCCTTGGCCCAACCGGCCTTCCCTTAACCCCACTCCCCCTCGGTCCAACCCACACCCCACGACACTCCCCCCTCCCAAAATATCTCCTCCTCCTCCCGATTGGATCGGGATCGAGGAGGAGGGCGCCGTCACCGACGCCGCACGGAGCTCGCCGCCACCTCGCCATCCTTCTTCCACTCCGTCGCGCGTCCCCGTCGGCCTCCCCAAACTTCCCCGAGCCCGCTGCCCGTGCCCTACTCCCCCTGTGAGCTCCCCCTCTCCTCGTCCGTCGCCGCGGTCACCGCACCGTGCGCTCGCGCCTGCCGTGGCCCGCACCGCCACAGCCCCCTGCTGCCTCCGACGCGACCACCACCGCCCCTCGCCGGATCCGTCGCACACCGACCCCCCCTTTCCCCCCACTGGTGGCCACGCTACCACGCCCAGGCCGCGCTTTCAGACGCGATGGCCACGCGCGGCCACGCCCCTCACGCACGGGCCTCGTCCCTGTTCTCAATCGCCAGCAGTCCGTGCTCGGCGCCATGATCGCCGCGCTTCTCCCCGTCGCCTCACCTCGCCTCTCCTCCTCCCATGCCTGTGTCGCCGCCCCTCGTGACGCTCGGGCGCGCCGCCCTGCCCACCTGCACGCTGTCGCCGCCCCTCCACCGTAAGCCCTCACATGGCCTCTTCTCGCGCAGATCGTCGTCTCTGCCGCCACGGCGGGACCCGCCCGGCAATGGCCTCGCCATGGGCCACTTCCCTCAGACCGGCGCTTCACGGGTCCGCCAGTAATGGGCGTCGCCCGCCAGCACATCCGGCGCTTATCGCCGTGCTCAAGAACCCGTCATCTGTTAAGGCCCTCGCCCAATGACAATGGGCCCACCCGAGAACGTTTTAATAAAAAAAGGAATTAAATAAATATATTAAATAAATAAATAAATAAAATATTAGTTAATTAAGTAAGTAATTAATTAAGTTAATTAATCCTGATTAGATTAACCTAATCACTAATTAAACTAATTAATCTGTTTTAGTTAATCTTAGTCAATGACAGTGGGACCCACACGTCAGGTTGACCAGGTCAATGGTCAACGTTGACTGCTGACATCACTCTGATGTCATGCTGACGTCATCATTTACTATTCTGGATAATGTTGGATTTAAATAAATGATTAAATAAAATCAGAAAATGATTAAATCTTTAGAAAATCATATCTTTTAATCCATACCTCGGATTAAAATATTTTCAACATGAAAGTTGCTCAGAACGACGAGACGATTCCGGATACGCAAACCGTTCGTCCGCCACACCCCCCTAACCTATCGAACTCGCAACTTTCCCCCTCCGGCTCCTCTACCCGAAAACGCGAAACAACGGGAATACTTCCCGGATGTTTCCCCCCTTAACCGGTACCACCTCATACCACGTTAGGGCACACCTAGCACCGCTCATTGTCACGTCACGCATCGTCGTGTTTATGTTTGCATTGTATTCATTGTTTCTTCCCCTCTTATCTCCGTAGACTACGAGACCGACGCTGCTGCTGCCTCGACTACGGAGTTGACGACCCCTCTCTCTTGCCGAGCAACCAGGCAAGCCCCCTTTGATCACCAGATATCGCCTACTCTTCTCTATGCTGCTTGCATTAGAGTAGTGTAGCATGTTACTTGCTTTCGCTTAATCCTATACTTCTGCATAGCCCGTCCTTGCTACTACTGTTTTTACCTTTACCGTTATCCTCTCGCTTAGTATAGGATGCTAGTGTTCCATCGGTGACCCTACACTCTTGTCCGTCTCGCCATGCTATACTATTGGGCTGTGATCACTTGGAGGTGGTCACGGGCATATACTATATACTTTATACTATTACATTACCTCGTGATACTTTGTTCGGAGATGGGGGCTGAAAGGACAGTGGCTCCATCCTCAGAGAGGTGGGCCTGGGTTCCCGACGGCCCCGATTGTTATTTGGCGGTTTATTGCAGGTTGAGACCACCTAGGAGAGAGGTGGGCCTGGCCTGGTCGGCGTCATGGATACTTAACACGCTTAACGAGATCTTGGTATTTGATCCGAGTCCGCCATTTGGTCTATACGCACTAACCATCTACGCGGGAGTAGTTATGGGTATCCCAAATGTCGTGGTATCAGCGGCCTTCGTGGCGCCAAATAATGAGTGGCGCGCGCGGATTGGAACGTAAGTCTGCTCTTGTATTAAGGGGCTAGTTCGCTTTCGTCACAGACGCAACGTCAGGTGTGCTATGGGCGATGGGCCCGCACTCTGGCGCTTAGGTTTAGACCGCGTGTTGGCCTCTCTGTAGTGCCTAGGTGGGGCTGCGGCGTGTTGATCTTCAGCGGCGGGCATGACCCAGAAAGTGTGTCCGCCAAATGGGATCAAGCGTGTTGGGTTATGTGGTGCACCCTGCAGGAAGTTAATCTATTCAATAGCCGTGATCTTCGATAATAGGACGACTTGGAGTTGTACCTTGACCTTATGACAACTAGAACCGGATACTTAATAAAACACACCCTTCCAAGTGCCAGATACAACCCGGTGGTCATTCTCTCTCAGGGTTACGAGGAGGGGATCGCCGGGTAGGATTATTGCTATATGATGCTACTTGGAGGACTTCAGACTACTCTCTGCTACATGCTGCAAGGCGGAGGCTGCCAGAAGCGTAGTTCAGTCCACTGATATGGCCCTTTACACATATATCCATGCATATGTAGTGTAGCTCCTTGCTTGCGTGTACTTTGGATGAGTACTCACGGTTGCCTTGTTCCCCCTTTTCCCCCTATCTCTACTCGATTGCTGCGACCAGACGATGGAGCCCAGGAGCCAGACGCCACCGTCGATGACGACTACTATCCCGGAGGTGCCTACTACTACGTGCAGCCCGGCGGCGACGACTGGGAGTAGTTAGGAGGATCCTGCAGGAGGCCTGCGCCTCTTCGATCTGTATCCCGTTTGTGCTAGCCTTCTTAAGGCAAACTTCTTTAACTTATGTCTCGTACTCAGATATTGTTGCTTCCGCGACTCGCCTATGATCGAGCACTTGTATTCGAGCCCTCGAGGCCCCGGCTTGTATTATGATGCTTGTATGACTTATTTTATTTTTAGAGTTGTGTTGTGATATCTTCCCGTGAGTCCCTGATCTTGATCGTACACGTTTGCATGTATGATTAGTGTACGTTTGAATCGGGGGCGTCACACCCGATTATTGTCACTTCGGGGTTGCCGGATCATAACACATAGTAGGTGACTATAGACTTGCAAGATAGGATCAAGAACTCACATATATTCATGAAAACATAATAGGTTCAGATCTGAAATCATGGCACTCGGGCCCTAGTGACAAGCATTAAGCATAACAAAGTCATAGCAACATCAATCTCAGAACATAGTGGATACTAGGGATCAAACCCTAACAAAACTAACTCGATTACATGATAAATCTCAACCAACCCATCACCGTCCAGCAAGCCTACGATAGAATTACTCACGCATGGCGGTGAGCATCATGAAATTGGTGATGGAGGATGGTTGGTGATGACGACGGCGACGAATCCCCCTCTTCGGAGCCCCGAACGGACTCCAGATCAGCCCTCTCGAGAGAGATTAGGTCTTGGCGGCGGCTCCGTATCGTAAAACGCGATGATTTATTCTCTCTAATTTTTCTTCTCCCCGAAAGCCAATATATGGAGTTGGAGTTGGCGTCGGAAGGTTTCCAGGGGGCCCACGAGGTCGGGGGCGCGCCCATGTAGCGACCCGACCCGAATGGGTCAAGTCTCTGTGCTTAAGTGTCATCCCTGGATCGGTATGATGACACACACAGTACTCAAGGATTTATAACAGAGGTAAATCACATGTATAAAATAACGTAAATACTATTACCTCAATCCAAATAGCGGAAGTAACAAGGTTGTGGATTCCCATCAACACCAACGGCAAAGTGGAGTGTAGAAATCGTAACCCTAACGTATCACTTACTCGTCGTCTGAAAAGTCTGCAACATGAAAAGTTGCAGCCCGAAAACGGGTCAGCACATGGAATATGCTGGCAATGTAACACATAGAGAGTAATGAAAGAATAAGCTATACTACATGCATATATGGCTGGTGGAAAGCTCTATGGTTACAGTTTTTGCGAAAAGCCAATTTTTCCCTACTGCAAAAGAATAAATTTATTTAACTATCATGGTGGTTGTTAAACATTGAGAATGGTTGACAGCATTCTCAATCCCAAATAAAAGTACTCATTACAAACCCAACAATATTAATTAGAGTAACATGATGAGATCAACAGGATAATCCAAGAACTAGATACTCAAAATGTCCATAACCGGGGACACGGCTAACCATGATTAGTTTATACACTCTGCAGAGGTTTGTGCACTTTTCCCCACAAGACTCGATCTCCTCCATTTGATTTCTCGCACTACATGGTGTTTGAGAGACGGATGACCGAGACATAGTCTTTCAGAAGCGCTAGCACCTTACAGGTGGGTAGACCGTACCAACCTACAACCCCTACATCAGCTAGTCTACCCGTAAGAGTTCGCACAACTTAGTCAACTATGCTAGAGCCCATAGTAGCATGTGGCTGCACACGGAAGTTTCTAGCATGAATAATCTCATGATCCCTTTGAGCCCGGGTGGCGGTCCAAGAAATACAGCAAGTCCTGATAGAAACCAGTGCCTCAATCCACCCGGATGTGTGTTTAAGTTGCCACCTTAAATAAACCATTAAGTTAACAATCTCACATCCGTCATGGAATACACTCACCCAATCCACGTCTACTAGCATAGCATGGCATAATAAGCAAACGAGAAGTAACTCCCAAAGGTTTGAAAATAAACAGGTAATAGGTACTACCTCATCTACTTCCCATCCCACAATTTAATTAGATCCTAATCATGCAATGTTTGAGGATAGATCTAATGCAATAAAACTGGGTAGTAGAAAAGTATATGATCAAAGTGTTACTTGCCTGCAACGTTGATGAAGATGATTCGCACTCAAACTCTTGATAGTTCTACTCGTCACACTCCGGTCAATCTATCATGAGCAAACAATAGTAACCACACATAAGCAATCACTCAAAAGATCGGAAAGAACGAAGAGAACAACTCGGAAAACATCAAAACCAAACAAATGACTCCTGCAACATAAAACAATTTCTAACAGTACCAAAATTATGTGAATTTGGCCTTATCAGAAAGTTTAGGTCAAGAGCTTCGATTTGCAAAAAGAATCAACTCAAACAGAGTTATAAAACTCAAGTTATGATCAAACAAAGTTTGAATTCAAATTTGGTCTAATTCAAATTTTAAGCTTTCAAAAACATGTTTGAGTTGGATTACTGGATATAGGAGATTGTAACGAAGAAGTGGGCGTTGGTTTCGTTGGATTTGGACAAACGAGCAAAAAGTTATTGTTGTTTGAAAACCAGGGGCTGATCTGTAAAGAAATATCACAGACGGGTCCCTGACATAAATAAGCAGAAAAAGAAGAGACTAAATGGCGGACGTTCGTTACAGAAACATATGCGATGAAAACCGCTCAGTACATAGGCCTAACCAGTGAGCGTTCGCTATATAACAAGTACCGGTTCGGAAATAAAAAAACGACTAGATCTAATCCTAGCCGTCTATCCTAGATCGAACGGACGAGGGCGGCCGGTGGCTTACCGCGGCGGCGGGTCGTCGGCGGCGAGGAAGAACACCGGCGGCGACGTCGGGTCCGAACATCGAGGCGACTCCGGTGGTCGTCGAGGCCGGCAAAGGGGTCGGGAAGAGGCGGCGCAACGCGACGGAGTCGATGGTGACGACGCCGGTGGTCGTCGGCGGCGAGAGTGGCGGCTTCGGGCGGCGGAGCTTGGCGGATCTCACCGGCGGTGGCGAGGCGCGAGATGCGGGAGGAGAGGAGAGGCGAGGAGAGAGAGAGGGGCCCGGGGCGGCGCCCTTTATAGGAGGGAGGGAGGCGCAAGGCGTGGAGGAGGGCAGGTGGGCGCGAGTCCGGCCGGACTCGGCGGCGCGCCCGTCAAGGGAGACGAACTCTGCGGGGAGCTCAGGACGGCGGTGGCGAGGCCTGGGCCGCGGCCTGGCTCGGGCGCTGGGCCGGCCAGTCGGCGATGGGATTTCTTTTTTTTTTTGAAAAATATTTTCCAGACGAATAAAATAAACAAATACTTATAAAATAAAAATACAAGCCAGGCATATAATATATCAAAATTTTCAGAAAAAGATTTTCTACAAGATGAACATCTTTTTAACATAAAATAAAATCTACACAAATTCAGATAATTCAAACAGTGCTCCTACTCTACAAAAATCCAAAAAATCATTTTAAAAATGCCAAAATTAATTCAAATTTATTTCTCTCCATTTTTCTGATGTAGGGAATCATGTTACCCTATTTTCCATATAATTTTATTTTTGAGAAAAATAATTTGAGTAAAACTCAAATAACTCCAAATTGAAAATAATTTTAATTTTTTTTGAAACTCTCAACTCATATTTCACATAATTTGAAGAAGTCATTTTATCTTCGCTCATGAAAATCATTGAGTTGCATAAAGTTTCAGAATTGGAAATATTCTCAAATGAAATTCAAATATTTTCAACACCACTTGTCATTTAAATAAATGGAAGAAGTCATGTCATCTTCTCTCCAGGGTTTTGTGATGAAAAGAATTTGAATTCCCGAAGATCATAAAAGCAAAAAAAAATGAAAGTTTGGGAAAGTCCTTTTATTCCCTCTCATTTAACTTTCAAAAAGTTTCAAAATTCACTCACTTTCAGTCAATCAATCAAAACTATCTATTTATTATAACATTCCCAAATTTAGAATTTTGGGATGTTACAGCCCAGGAGGGGGGGCGCCCCCCACCCTCGTGGAAAGGGTGTCAGCCCCCTGGTCTTCATCTTTGGCGAGGATTTTTTTATTATTTATTCTAAGATATTCCGTGGAGTTTCAGGTCATTCCGAGAACTTTTGTTTTCTGCACGTAAAACAACATCATGGCAATTCTGCTGAAAACAGCGTCAGTCCGGGTTAGTTCCATTCAAATCATACAAGTTAGAGTCCAAAACAAGGGCAAAAGTGTTTTGAAAAGTAGATACAACGGAGACGTATCAGTATTCCTACGGTATTCGGGAGTTGCATAATCTCATAGTCGTAGGAACATGTATAAGCCATGAAGAAAGCAATAGCAATAAACTAAACGATCATAGTGTTAAGCTAACGGATGGGTCTTGTCCATCACATCATTCTCTAATGATGTGATCCCGTTCATCAAATGACAACACATGTCTATGGATAGGAAACTTAACCATCTTTGGTTAACGAGCTAGTCTAGTAGAGGCATACTAGGGACACGGTGTTTTGTCTATGTATCCACACATGTATCAAGTTTCCGATTAATACAATTCTAGCATGAATAATAAACATTTATCATGATATAAGGAAATATAAATAACAACTTTATTATTACCTCTAGGGCATATTTCCTTCAGTCTCCCACTTGCACTAGAGTCAATAATCTAGTTCACATTGCCATGTGATTTAACACCAATAGTTCACATCGCCATGTGACCAACTGAAAGATCGTGGATGTCGCCTAGAGGGGGGTGAATTGGCGCTTTAAAATAATTACGGTTTAGGCTTGAACAAATGCGGAATTAACCTAGCGGTTAATTTGACAAGCACAAAACCTACAACTCGGCTCACCTATGTGCACCAACAACTTATGCTAAGCAAGGTAAACAACTAAGTGATAGCAAGATATATGACAAGAAACAATATGGCTATCACAAAGTAAAGTGCATAAGTAAAGGGCTCGGGTAAGAGATAACCGAGGCACGCGGAGACGATGATGTATCCCTAAGTTCACACCCTTGCGGATGCTAATCTCCGTTTGGAGCGGTGTGGAGGCACAATGCTCCCCAAGAAGCCACTAGGGCCACCGTAATCTCCTCACGCTCTCGCACAATGCAAGATGCCGGGATTCCACTAAGGGACCCTTGAGGGAGGTCACCGAACCCGTACAAAAGGCAACCCTTGGGGGCGGTCATCGGTCCCGTGCACTTTGGCAACCCTTGGGGGCGGTCACTGGTACCCGTCAAATTGCTCGGGGCGATCTCCACAACCTAATTGGAGACCCCGACGCTTGCACGGAGCTTTACACCATAATGATTGAGCTCCGAGCAACACCAACCGTCTAGGGCGCCAAGGCACCCAAGAGGAACAAGCTCTAGGGTGTCCAAACACCCAAGAGTAACAAGCTCAAGGGTACCAAGCACCCAAGAGTAATAAGCTTCTCAACTTGTAACTTCCACGTATCACGTGGAGAACTCAAACCGATGCACCAAATGCAATGGCAAGGGCACACAGAGTGCCCAAGTCCTTCTCTCCCAAATCCCACTAAAGCAACTAATGCTAGGGTGGAAAATGAGAGGAAGAACGAAAGAAGAACACGAAGAACTCCAAGATCTAGATCCAAGGGGTTCCCCTCACTTGGAGGACAAAGTGATTGGTGGAAACGTGGATCTAGATCTCCTCTCTCTTTTCCCTCAAGAACTAGCAAGAATCATTGGAGGGATTGAGAGTTAGCAAGCTCAAAGAAGGTCAACAATGGGGGAAGAACACGAGATAAGTCTCAGTGGGGAAGAAGACCCCCTTGTATAGGTGGGGAGAAATCCAACCCTTATCCCCTCAATCAGCCCGCACGACGCGGTACTACTGCACCAAGCTGCGGTACTACCGCTGCAGGTTGCGGTACTACCGCTTGTGCGGCGCTGGCCGGATGAAGGCATGTTGCACAGGGCAATAAGCGGTAGAACCGCCGGAGCGGTACTACCGCGCGCCCCTACGGAACTACCGTAAGGCAGGCAACACTAGGCGCAGAGAAAGCACGGAAGTAAAAAATTACTTCCGTACCTACTTCCACTGAGGAGGACCTGCGCAAAAATCCGGCACAGTACTACCGCACACGTGGAGCGGTACTACCGCATAGGGCGCGGATGTAAAAAAATTACATCCGCCCCTACTTCCGTTCATGCTGTTGTGCCTGGCCAGAGCCCACAGTACTACCGCGCCCGTGGCGCGGTACTACCGCGTAGGGCGTGGATGTAAAAAATTACATCCGCCCCTACAACCGCTCGAGCAGCTGCGCCTGGCCTGAGGCCACGGTACTACCGCTCCCACAGAGTGGTACTACCATGAGCACCTGCAGTACTACCGCAGGGGACTGCGGTACTACCGCAAGGGCCTGTGGTACTACCGCATTCCTTAGATCAGCAACACTAGGAGTCCTTCATTTTACAGAGAAGACATCAGAGGGAAACAATAAAACCAGAACTGCCATAACTTCTGCAAATGAGCTCCAAATTGAGCAAACTCAAGCCTGTTGGATACAAGACAACGAGTAGAAACAAAACATCATAGAAGATGCAAGTGAACTCCGTTTTCGATGAACTCGAGCTTGTCATCAAGATGACTATAAGCTCCAAAACTCACAAAGAGAACCAAACAAGAACCAAGAAAGATGATTTTCAAGGATGCAATGGTTTGAACTCTCTATGAATGATACGATCAAGCTACTCATCGAGAGCCCCCCTTGATAGTATGGCAATCGATCCTATAACCCGGTCTCCCAACTACCACCATGAGACCGGTAAAATGGAAAACTATCAAGGGCAAACCTTTGCCATGCACATGGTCCCCTCAAGTTGGACCACATTTCTTGATTGCGTTGGCTCGATGAAGACTAGATGATTGCTCCCCCATAGTCCACTATGGGTGAGCCACTCTTTGGCACATCTTCACAAGTCCATTGTCACCACATGGACAGCAAGCTTCAAGCATTTGATCTCTTCGTGATGCTTCACTTGAACTTGCACACCGCATCCTAACCCTACAAAGAACTCTCACGAAGACCATGGGTTAGTACACAAAGCGTAATTGACAATGCTTACCATACCATGGGATCACTTGATCCCTCTCAGTACATCTTCTACGCTTTGTGTGTTGATCAACTTGATTCACTCTTTGACTTAGTCTTGATCAACCTCTCACAAGACCAATCTTTTAGGTAATTCCTTGAATAGCACCTTGGTCAACACAAACTCTCCTTAAAACTAACACATGTACTCCAAGAAAAGCCTATGGTCAAAAACTTCAAATATAACTCAAGGCAACCATTAGTCCATAGAGATTGTCATCAATTACCAAAACCAAACATGGGGGCACCGCATGTTCTTTCAATCTCCCCCATTTTGGTAATTGATGACAATAACTTTCAAGAGAGTTTATACAAGGAATTATGCATGACCATGCAATGCAACAACCAATAATGCATGCGTAAGAGATGCAATGCTCTTAGGAACAAACCAAAGCCAGCAGAGACAACTCTCTAAACTTCTCCCCCATTGGCATCGATTGCCAAAATGGGCGAAAAGCCTAGAAGGCCAATATAAATTGTGTTCCTCCATAAATTGCGTATTTCTCAACAAGAGAGTGGAATGCCATACACATATCCAAAGGTAAATACTTGGAGGAAGACAAACTATATTGAGGCACAAAGATTTCTAAAGAAAGATATGCCACAAGGACATAACAAAGAGAGACACAAGCGATGAAGCAGTCAAAATATACCAATTGAAGCAAGAAATCAAAGGATATCAATTGAACCAACTAGATCAAGGATCCTATGAGCCACAAGAATAAATGAAAATATGATACGAGCAGAGGAGTGTTCTAAAGAAACTAGAGAAGCTCCCCATGATTTGTGCACAAATAAGAATATTTGTATTGGATACAACGTGCACAAAATAGGATCATAGCTCCCCCCAAATCAATAGGAACTCACAACCAGTGCAAGTGGGCAAATAGGAGACAAAGCCTAGCACTTGCAGCAAGCACATGGTTCAGCAACATGTAACAGAGGCAACTAAGAATAGGCTCAACAAAAACCGATGTCTGTGAGTCAAGGCAATGCACTTGAGAAGACTAATGTATGGAAGAGCATTAAGCATAAATATAGTCTTGAAAGAATGATATACACAGTGAAAGGCATGTCATGATGATATATATCTACAAAGAAGGATGTACACCCGGAATAGTTACAACACGAAGGAAAAAGATATCCAAAAGGAAGTCATACATATACCAATAAGATATTTGCTTGGAAGCATAACACATGGCTAGATATGGTCTTATTGTATATAAATGAATTCCTACCACACAACCATCAAAGACATCACAACTAGAAACATGAGATCATTGTTGGGATGCTTTGAGAAAGGAAACAAGTATCACAAGAAAGAATGAATTACATGCCATGATACAACCTACACAAGGTTGATGCAAGAAGTGTGTGCATGAAGTAGATGATGATACTTGTTACCGAGATACCATTGAAGGATGTAGTAGATACCAATTGAAGGTAGATGGTAGTTCATTGATCATCCTAGCTTGACTCCAATAAGCACATGGTGAAAACACCTTCCTTGTAAGTGAGCCAAGCATCCAATGCATCTCCAAATGTTCCTAGAAGAACAAGACAAACTAAACGGTACCCAAACTCATTGGGACCACATAGTTAGAAACACCAATACATAGGACAAACTCCACATAAATATGTGCATATAGATATGAAAATAAATATCATGCACATATCATCCAATTTGAGACTTGGTGGAGTTTCCCCTATATATTGGGTCAAATAAAGAAGGCATGCCAAATAAAATACATGAAGTAAACATGCATGCTCAAAACTTTCAAGAGCCGAGACCAAAAGACAAAGAAATACCAAGCTAAGAAAAGATACCAAATGAATAAATCATCACTTGGAAGACATCAAATGAAAGATACATCAAGGAATGAGATATCCATTGATACACGCAAAAATAAAGATGTCAAACTCCCAAAAGAGAGAATGGTTCCAAACAAACCAAGCCCTCTACAAAGTTTCATGATGGCACAAAGTACCAAAAAGAAACGATGTGCCTTCCACAAACACACACTTGATAGGGATCACAAGATGAGTGTTTCACAGAAAATAGGATAGCTCCCCCAATACTAGTGCATTATAGAGAATTTGCATTTGAATACAAAAAGTACAAGTTGGGATCACCACTTTCACTATATCTATACAAACAGTGGAAAAGCTCAAGGAAAGAACAAGATCCACAAGTGGTATGGAATACAATGGGAGTTGACACAATCCTAGGCAAGAGATAAGGCAAATAAAAGCAACGGCCAATGTAAAGATGATCAACAATTTCTACCACACATAAGTGAGTACCAATTGTCAAAAGACAAGAAGTATTTGGAAATAATTCCCGTTGGTAGATAACAATGATATCCAACATCATCCTCACACCAAACACAAGCAAATTGCAACTTCTAGAGCTAACATGCCACCTGGGAACAAGATAATCTACAATATCAACACTAGGTGACAATATCTCAAATGTACACATTTTCTAGGCTAGTAATATACATAGCATATTACTCCCCCATAATGTGATACCAATGAAGAAAACTTAACAAGAGGCAAAAAGAGGATCCAACAAGAGATAATTAATGGACAATTTTTAGAATTTGAATTTCTCATGAGAAGACATACCACATAGCAACTAGATAATCTTGAAATATCAATACTAGATGGTATTACTCATGTACACACATTTATAGGATTGTGAGGTGCACAAAGCACATCACTCCCCCATAATGGGATATTCCATTAATCTCTCACAAGAGCCAACTACGAAATAAACAAGATGCAAAAAGGCTCAACACACAACACACATGTACATGATGTGCACACCAACATACACATACTTGATTTCTCAAGATAAGCAAATTGGAAGCATAACATATACAAGCACATGCAAGATACAAAACCACAACATGCTAAGGGGCAAGTAACTTTCAATGTAAGCAATTTAAGCACGAGTTACCGCAAGGAGGAACAGTGGATATACGATAGAAAGACAATCCGAATGACTTGGCTTGAGATAATATGAATGATGAGGACCCCTTAAATCTTCATAATGTAGCAAAGTCTCCAATGACCTCCACCAACACCTATTGATCAAGTTTGAGCTATTTGGTCCCCAACCAAGTTGGGTCCTAAGAGGTTAGTCACAATAGGCTTGGCTACCAAATGGTTCTTTGCTTCAAACCACTTCGAGTACCAAAAAACTTGGCAAACACATTGCCAACATTATCCTTCCCAAGAGAATAGATATCATCAATAATAATTGGGTTGGATAAGTTACCACTAGTGCATGAAGAAGCGAGGTGACCTTTCTCACGACATAGGTAGCAACGTCTACTCTTCACTTTCTTCTCACTTGATTTCTCAACTTGAGAAGCATTAGCTTGAGTCTTCTTGGGAAGAGGCCTTTCTTCAACTTGAGGTTGAGCATGAGAATGCACTTGTAGCCGCTTCCCTTGTTTCTTGTCACTAATGGCCTTCTTCTTCAATGGGCAAGATCTAACATGATGCCCTTCAATTTTGCACTTGAAGCAAATAATCTTGGCCGAATTCTTGACTTGTTTTTGGCCCTTCTTGTTGTTGCTCTTGGACTTATTATTCTTATTGGAGTTGAATCCAAGTCCACCTTTGTCATTGGGGGATTTTTGCACACTCAAGATATTGTTGAGTGTGGCCTTCCCTTCATGACACTTTTCCAAGTCTTTCTTCAAAGAAGTGACTTGGGCCTTGAGCTCTTTGATTTCCTCTACATCGTTAGTCCCAACACAAGCACTAGAGGAAGTATAAGCTTCATTTTTGGAGCAACAAGGCAAGGAAAGCAATTCATCACAAGATGTACCAATGTTATGCATGGATGAATCGCGAGGACTAGCACAAGGCAATATAGCATTTTGACTAAAAGTAGTGCTACTATCCACATGAGGCTCACTAGCTAGATGTTACCTTAGCAGTCATGGCCTCATGAGCTATCTTTAGCACATTATGGGATACTAGAAGATCATCATGAGAGCTTGAGAGCTTGAGAGCTTTTCATGGCTTTCTTCCAATTTCCCATAATTTCTAGATAGCAACTCAAGTTGAGCCCGAAGCTCAACATTCTCCTTCAAAATGGATGCTTCACAAGTAATAGAGTTAGTAGCACAAGCATCATTAATAATAGCAAGAGGAGAAGGCAACTTTACAAGATCTTTTGAATATGAATCTTTAAGTTGAGCATGAGACTCGGTGCGTTTGATGAGGTCACTCTTAATGACCCTTGAGCCATTTTTGAGGTGCTCAAAGTCCTCAAGGAGTTTAGCATGCGCAACTTCAAGCTCCTCATTTTTAGTTTCAAAAACATTGGCCACCTCAAGAGCTCTATCACGAGATTCCCTCACTCTAGATAATTCTAGGGCAAAAGTCTCCTCAAGAGATTCCTTGGTGGTTTGTCTGAGTTCAAGAGCTTGAGAGAGATCCGCAATCTCATTAGCGTAATCACGCTCATGACCTTACATTTTATCAATGGTGACCTCATGCTCCTCAAGACGAGATTCCAACTCATCAATATATTTCTTGCCCTCAATAGAAATAGACATGATTTCCATGAAGTTGGAACAAGCAATTTTATTCTTAAGAAGAGCTTTAAAAATCATTTCCCCCTTACTTTTTAAGGAGGCAACATCATCATTCTCTTCATCATAATCAACATCATCATCACTCTTGCCATCATCAATACCATCACAAGATATATTGGGGTTCAAAGTGGGAGATACCTTTGAAGCCTTGGCCATAAGGCAAAATGCAATAGATGATGATGTAGGATCCCTTGAAGCACCATCCAAGACCACATCTTGTTCCATGGAGTGTTGGGTTTCCTCTACAATGTTAGCACAACAACTCGAGGAAATACATGCATTTTTATCATGGCAACAAGATATAGCAAGCATATCATCATGAGATTTAGTCAAGCAATTTCTATGATATGCAAGGACTATTAACACGAGCATGTGAAACATTTGGAGTGCTCGAAGTGCTAAAGTCCAAAGATGAAGCATTGCAATAAGAAAGTGATGAATTATCATCCACAATAAGCATACTATCATCATTGCAATGACCAACACTACTCACCATATCATTACCTTGTGGCAAACCACATGTAGGTGAAGTAGAAGAAGTTGAGAAGACTATACGGCCGGAGGTGGAGGGAGAACAATCATCCCCACAAATCTTGGAGACACCATATTTATCTTAAAGCTTCGTCCACAACTCATGAGCATCCCGGAACGGCATGAGTTGAAATATAACTACATTGCTCAAAGCATCGAAAAGCACATTAGAAGCTTGAGCATTGAGATAAGAGTTTTTTCTCATCCTCTAAAGATAATCTTTGGGGATCCTTTTGGAGGAGAAAAACCCATATCTACAATTCGCTCTAAATTTGGGTCCATGACCCTAAAGAGATTAAGCATGTGAATTACCCAAACATCAAAATTTGTGCCATCGAAACTAAGAGTGTCAGAGAAACCTAATCCCCTATTCGACATCTTTACTCTATAGGCGGTTAAGCCCAACAAAGAGAGACGAGGCTCTGATACCAATTGAAAGATCGTGGATGTCGCCTAGAGGGGGGTGAATAGGCGCTTTAAAATAATTATGGTTTAGGCTTGAACGAATGCGGAATAAACCTAGTGGTTAATTTGACAAGCACAAAACCTACAACAACTAGGCTCACCTATGTGCACCAACAACTTATGCTAAGCAAGGTAAACAACTAAGTGACAACAAGATATATGACAAGAAACAATATGGCTATCACAAAGTAAAGTGCATAAGTAAAGGGATTGGGTAAGAGATAACCGAGGCACGCGGAGACGACGATGTATCCCGAAGTTCACACCCTTGCGGATGCTAATCTCCATTTGGAGCGGTGTGGAGGCACAATGCTCCCCAAGAAGCCACTAGGTCCACCGTAATCTCCTCACGCCCTTGCACTATGCAAGATGCCATGATTCCACTAAGGGACCCTTGAGGGCGGTCACCGAACCCGTACAAAAGGCAACCCTTGGGGGCGGTCACCGGACCCGTACACTTTGGCAACCCTTGGGGCGGTCACGGTGCCATCAAATTGCTCAGGCGATCTCCACAACCTAATTGGAGACCCCGACGCTTGCCCGGAGCTTTACACCACAATGATTGAGCTCCGAACAACACCGACCGTCTAGGGCGCCAAGGCACCCAAGAGGAACAAACTCTAGGGTGTCCAAACACCCTAGAGTAACTGCTCAAGGGTACCAGCACCCAAGATTAATAAGCTTCTCAACTTGTAACTTCCACGTATCACGTGGAGAACTCAAACCGATGCACCAAATGCAATGGCAAGGGCAGACAGAGTGCCCAAGTCCTTCTATCCCAAATCCCACCAAAGCAACTAATGCTAGGGAGGAAAATGAGAGGAAGAACGAAAGAAGAACGCGAAGAACTCCAGGATCTAGATCCAAGGGGTTCCCCTCACTTAGAGGAGAAAGTGATTTGTGGAAACGTGGATCTAGATCTCCTCTCTCTTTTCCCTCAAGAATCATTGTAGGGATTGAGAGTAAGCAAGCTCGAAGAAGGTCAACAATGGGGGAAGAACGCGATCTTGAGAGATAAGTATCAATGGGGAAGAAGACCCCCTTTTATAGGTGGGGAGAAATCCAACTGTTATCCCCTCACTCAGCCTACACGACGCGGTACTACCGCACCGAGCTGCGGTACTACCGCGGTGGGCTGCGGTATGATACGTCTCCAACGTATCTATAATTTTTTATTGCTCCATGCTATATTATCTACTGTTTTGGGCAATATTGGGCTTTATTATCCACTTTTATATTATTTTTGGGACTAACCTATTAACCGGAGGCCCAGCCCAGATTTGTTGTTTTATGCCTATTTCAGTGTTTGAGGAAAAGGAATATCGAGACGAAAGTCGAAACGGAACGAAATCAAGCTGGAGAAGTTATTTTTGGAAGGAAAGCCACCGGATAGACTTGGACTCTATGTCGAAGATACGGAGCTGGCCACGAGGGTGGGGGCGCCCACCCCTAGGCGCGCCCCCTGCCTCGTGGGGCCCCCAAAGCTCCACCGACGTACCCCTTGCACCCATATATACCTACGTATCATAAAACTTCCAGACCAGAAGATAAATCGGGAATTCCGCCGCTGCAAGCCTCTCAGAGCCACCAAAACCTCTCGAGTCCGTTCAAGCACCACCGAGGGGGAACCCATCACCGGTGGCCATCTTCATCATCCCAGCGCTCTCCATGACGTGGAGGGAGTAGCTCACCCTCGGGGCTGAGGGTATGTACCAGTAGCTATGTGTTTGATCTCTCTCTCGTGTTCTCGACTTCACATGATCTTGATGTATCGCGAGCTTTGCTATTATAGTTGGATCTTATGATGTTTCTCCCCCTCTACTCTCTTGTGATGAATTGAGTTTCCCTCTTGAAGTTATCTTATCGGATTGAGTCTTTATTTGAGAACACTTGATGTATGTCTTGCCGTGTTTATCGGTGGTGACAATGGGATATCACGTGCCACTTGATGTATGTTTTGGTGACCAACTTGTGGGTTCCGCCCATGAACCTATGCATAGGGGTTGGCACATGTTTTCTTGACTCCCCGGTAGAAACTTTGGGGCACTCTTTGAAGTACTTTTATGTTGGTTGGATGAATTTGAGATTGTGTGATGCATATCGTATAATCATGCCCATGGATACTTGAGGTGACAATGGAGTATCTAGGTGACATTAGGGTTTTTGTTTATTTGTGTCTTAAGGTGTTATTCTAGTACGAACTCTTTTATAGATCGATCCGAAAGAATAACTTTGAGGTGGTTTCGTACCCTACCATAATCTCTATGTTTGTTCTCTGCTATTAGTGGCTTTGGAGTGACTCTTTGTTGCATGTTGAGGGCTTGTTATATGATCTATCTATGTTATTATTGTTGAGAGAACTTGCACTAGTGAAAGTATGAACCCTAGGCCTTGTTTCCTATCATTGCAATACTGTTTGTGCTAACTTTTACCACTTGTTACCTTGCTGTTTTTATAATTTCAGATTACAAAAACCTTTATCTACCATCCATATTGCACTTGTATCACCATCTCTTCCCCGAACTAGTGCACCTATACAATTTACCATTGTATTGGGTGTGTTGGGGACACAAGAGACTTTCTGTTATTTGGTTGCAGGGTTGCTTGAGAGAGACCATCTTCATCCTACGCCTCCTACGGATTGATAAACCTTAGGTCATCCACTTGAGGGAAATTTGCCACTGTCCTACAAACCTGTGCACTTGCAGGCCCAACAACGTCTACAAGAATAAGGTTGTGTAGTAGACATCAAGCTCTTTTCTGGCGTCGTTGCCGGGGAGGTTAGTGCTTGAAGGTATATCTTTAGATCTTGCAATCGAATATTTTTGTTTCTTGTTTTATCACTAGTTTAGTTTGTAAAAGAAAACTACAAAAAAAATGGAATTGAGGATGCCTCATATGCTTCATCTTTTTAATGTCTTCCATGAAAATAAGGATTCCGATAATTGTGCTCAAGTGCTAGAAGAAGAAGTCTATAAAATGTTTGGCACTAAATCTTTGTATGATGAGCAATATTGCAATGTTGTTAGTATGAATTCTATGAATACCCATGATGCTAATGATATGCAAAGCCACAAGCTTGGGGAAGCTATGTTTGATGAAGATGATATTTTTTGTCCCCCAAGCTTTAATGAGCAAATTTCTATGATGAAAGCATGCTTCCTATCTATGATGATTATTCTGATGACACGTATGCTATAAATAATAATGATAAACTTGAAACTTGTCATCTTGATCTTAATTTTCAATCACATGATAGCTATTTTGTTGAGTTTGCTCCCACTACTATTGATGAGAAGAATTTTGCTTATGTGGAGAGTAGTAAAATTTCTATGCTTGTAGATCATGAAAAGAATGCTTTAAGTGATGGTTATATTGTTGAATTCATTCATGATGCTACTGAAAATTATTATGAGGGAGGAATATATGCTTGTAGGAATTGCAATAATATCAAGTTTCCTCTCTATGTGCTTAAAGTTTTGAAGTTATGCTTGTTTTGCCTTCCTATGCTAGTTGATTCTTGTTCCTATAAATTGTTTGCTCACAAAATCCCTATGCATAGGAAGTGTGTTAGACTTAAATGTGCTATTCATATTCTTCATGATGCTCTCTTTATGTTTCAATTCTTATGTTTTATGTGAGCATCGTTGAAATCATCATGCCTAGCTAGGGGCGTTAAACAATAGCGCTTGTTGGGATGCAACCCAATTTTATTTTAGTTTCTTACTTTTTGGTTCTGTTTAGTAATAAATGATCCATCTAGCCTCTGGTTAGATGTGGTTTTATGTTTTAATTAGTGTTTGTGCCAAGTAGAACCTTTGGGAAGACTTGGGTGAATTCTTTATGATCATGCTGTAAAAAACAGAAACTTTAGCGCTCACGAGATTAGCTAGAACTTTTTACTGGAAAGTGATATTTAGTTGATTATTTTTTCAGATGATTAATATACAAATTACTCAGGTCCACCAATTTATTTTATAATTTTTTGAGTTCCAGAAGTTTGCGTTAGTTACAGATTACTACAGACTGTTCTGTTTTTCACAGATTCTGTTTTTCGTGTGTTGTTTGCTTATTTTGATGAATCTATGGCTAGTAAAATAGTTTATAAACCATAGATAAGTTGGAATACAGTAGGTTTAACACCAATATAAATAAAGAATGAGTTCATTACAGTACCTTGAAGTGGTGTTTTGTTTTCTTTCGCTAACCGAGCTCACGAGATTTTCTTTTGAGTTTTGTGTTGTGAAGTTTTCAAGTTTTGGGTAAAGATTCGATGGACTATGGAATAAGGAGTGGCAAGAGCCTAAGCTTGGGATGACCAAGGCACCCCAAGGTAATATTCAAGGACAACCAAGAGCCTAAGCTTGGGGATGCCCCGGATGGCATCCCCTCTTTCGTCTTTGTTCATCGGTAACTTTACTTGGAGCTATATTTTTATTCACCACATGATATGTGTTTTGCTTGGAGCGCCATGTTAATTTATTTTGTTAGTGTTTTCTTGCTGTTATTTAGAATAATGTTTTGCATCTTTAGTTTCAAGAAACAAGTCAAGGATAGCCTTTGCCATGCTTATTTTGCTAGTATACATGTTGCTGTTTGAAAACAGAAATTTTACCGCTGTTGCAAAACTTCCTCAGAAAAGTAAGAGAGTGGTATAATGTTGAATCTTTTTGCATATTGAGATCTGATAAATTTATTACAGTTGGAATTTTAGTTCATAATTTTTGGAGTCAGGGAAGTATTGATACTCTTGCATTCTTCACAGACTGTACAGTTTTGGCAGATTGCTGTTATGTTTGCATTGTTTGCATATGTTTGCTTGTTTAATGATTATATTTGAGGATAGGAGTATTAAATATGCAGAGGCATTTAGTATGCAATGTTGAATAATAATTTTAGTGATTTGTTACAGTAGAAAATGATAGGGTTTTGCATTGGTTTATACTAACCTATCTCACGAGTTCTTGTTGAGTTTGTTGTGAATCAAGCTTTTGATAAAAAGAGAAACCATGATATGAGAGGAATTATGGAGACACAAAAGTTCAAGCTTGGGGATGCCCAAGGCACCCCAAGATAATATTTCAAGAAGTCTCAAGCATCTAAGCTTGGGGATGCCCCGGTAGGCATCCCACCATTCTCCAACAATTATCGGTTAGTATCGGTTGAACCTAAGTTTTTGCTTCTTCACATGAGTTGTGCTATCCTTGCAATGTAGTTTTATTTAGCTTTGCTTGCTGTTTTAATACAATACCAAGATCTGAAATTCTTAAATGTTAGAGAGTCTTCACATAGTTGTATAATTATTAGACTACTCATTGATCTTCACTCATATCTTTTGGAGTAGTTTGTTGTTTGCTCTAGTGCTTCACTTATATCTTTTAGAGCACAATGGTGGTTTTATTTTGAAGAAATAGATGAACTCTCATGCTTCACTTATATTATTTTGAGAGTCTTAAATAGCATGGTAATTTGCTTAAATAATCATAATGTGCTATGCATAAATGATTCGTAAAAATTCTTATGAGTGCGTTGAATACTAAGAAAAGTTTGATGCTTGATAATTGTTTTGAGATATGAAGATGGTGATATTAGAATCATGCTAGTTGAGTAGTTGTGAATTTGAGAAATACTTGTGTTAAAGTTTGTGATTCCCATAGCATGCATGTATGGTGAACCGTTATGTGATGAAGTCGGAGCATGATTTATTTATTGATTGTCTTCCTTATGAGTGGCGGTCGGGGACGAGCGACGGTCTTTTCCTACCTATCTATCCCCCTAGGAGCATGCGCATAATACTTTGCTTTGATAACTTGTAGATTTTTGCAATAAGTATATGAGTTCTTTATGACTAATGTTGAGTCCATGGGTTATACGCACTCTCACCTTTCCACTATTGCTAGCCTCTCTAATATCGCGCACTTTTCACCGGTATCATACACCCACCATATATCTTCCTCAAAACAGCCACCATACCTACTTATCATGGCATTTCCATAGCCATTACGAGATATATTGCCATGCAACTTTCCACCGTTCTGTTTATTATGACACGCTCCATCATTGTCATATTGCTTTGCATGATCATGTAGTTGGCATCGTATTTGTGGCAAAGCCACCGTTCATAATTATTTCATACATGTCACTCATGAGTCATTGCACATCCCGGTACACCCCCGGAGGCATTCATGTAGAGTCATATTTTGTTCTAAGAATCGAGTTGTAATTTTTGAGTTGTAAGAAAATAAAAGTGTGATGATCATCATTTTTTAGAGCATTGTCCCAGTGAGGAAAGGATGATGGAGACTATGATTCCCCCACAAGTCGGGATGAGACTCCGGACGAAAAAGAAAAAAAGAAAAAAAAAGAGGCCATAAAAAAGAGAAAAGGCCCAAATAAAAATAATAATAATAATAATAATAATGAGAGAAAAAGAGAGAAGGGACAATGTTACTATCCTTTTACCACACTTGTGCTTCAAAGTAGCATCGCGATCTTCATGATAGAGAGTCTCCTATGTTGTCACTTTCATATACTAGTGGGAATCTTTCATTATAGAACTTGGCTTGTATATTCCAATGATGGGCTTCCTCAAAATGCCCTAGGTCTTCGTGAGCAAGCGAGTTGGATGCACACCCACTTAGTTTCTTTTGTTGAGCTTTCATATGCTTATAGCTCTAGTGCATCTATTGCATGGCAATCCCTACTCACTCACATTGATATCTATTGATGGGCATCTCCATAGCCCGTTGATATGCCTAGTTGATGTGAGACTATCTTCTCCTTTTTGTCTTCTCCACAACCACCATTCTTTTCCATATATAGTGCTATATCCATGGCTCACGCTCATGTATTGCGTGAAGATTGAAAAAGTTTTGAAAATGTTAAGGTATGAAACAATTGCTTGGCTTGTCATCGGGGTTGTGCATGATTTAAATACTTTTTGTGGTGAAGATAGAGCATAGCCAGACTATATGATTTTGCAGGGATAACTTTCTTTGGCCATGTTATTTTGAGAAGACATGATTGCTTTGTAAGTATGCTTGAAGTATTATTATTTTTATGTCAATATGAACTTTTGTCTTGAATCTTTTGGATCTGAATATTCATACCACAATTAAGAAGAATTACATTGAAATTATGACAACTAACATTCCACATCAAAATTATCGTTTTTATCATTTACCTACTCGAGGACGAGCAGGAATTAAGCTTGGGGATGCTTGATACGTCTCCAACGTATCTATAATTTTTTATTGCTCCATGCTATATTATCTACTGTTTTGGGCAATATTGGGCTTTATTATCCACTTTTATATTATTTTTGGGACTAACCTATTAACCGGAGGCCCAGCCCAGATTTGTTGTTTTATGCCTACTTCAGTGTTTCAAGGAAAAGGAATATCAGATGAAGTCGAAACGGAACGAAATCAACTGGAGAAGTTATTTTTGGAAGGAAAGCCACCGGATAGACTTGGACTCTACGTCAGAAGATACGGGAGCTGGCCACGAGGGTGGGGGCGCGCTCACCCCCCTAGGGCGCGCCCCCTGCCTCGTGGGGCCCCCGAAGCTCCACCGACGTACCCCTTGCACCCATATATACCTACGTATCGTAAAACTTCCAGAACAGAAGATAGATCGGGAGTTCCGCCGCCGCAAGCCTCTGTAGCCACCAAAAACCTCTCGGGAGTCTGTTCCGGCACCCTGCCGGAGGGGGAACCCATCACCGATGGCCATCTTCATCATCCCGGCGCTCTCCATGACGAGGAGGGAGTAGTTCACCCTCGGGGCTGAGGGTATGTACCAGTAGCTATGTGTTTGATCTCTCTCTCTCGTGTTCTCGACTTCACACGATCTTGATGTATCGCGAGCTTTGCTATTATAGTTGGATCTTATGATGTTTCTCCCCCTCTACTCTCTTGTGATGAATTGAGTCTCCCTCTTGAAGTTATCTTATCGGATTGAGTCTTTATTTGAGAACACTTGATGTATGTCTTGCCGTGTTTATCTGTGGTGACAATGGGATATCACGTGCCACTTGATGTATGTTTTGGTGACTGAGGGAGTCCTGGACTAGGGGGTGTCCGGATAGCCGAACTATCATCACGACCGGATTCCAAGACTATGAAGATACAAGATTGAAGACTTCGTCCCGTGTCCGGATGGGACTTTCCTTGGCGTGGAAGGCAGGCTTGGCGATACGGATAAGTAGATCTCCTACCATTGTAACCGACTCTGTGTAACCCTAACCTATCTGGTGTCTATATAAACCGGAGGGTTTTAGTCCGTAGGACGAACAGCAATCATACCATAGGCTAGCTTCTAGGGTTTAGCCTCCTTGATATCGTGGTAGATCTACTCTTGTACTACCCATATCATCAATATTAATCAAGCAGGAGTAGGGTATTACCTCCATCGAGAGGGCCCGAACCTGGGTAAAAACATCGTGTCCCCTGTCTCCTGTTACCATCCGCCTAGACGCACAGTTCGGCACCCCCTACCCGAGATCCGCTGGTTTTGACACCGACATTGGTGCTTTCATTGAGAGTTCCTCGTATGTCGTCACCGATAGGCCCGATGGCTCCTTCGATCATCAACAACGACGCGGTCCGGGTGAGACTTTTCTCCCGGACAGATCTTCGATTCGGCGGCTTTGCAATCTGCGGCCAATTAAGCAGCCATCCGGAGCAGATCGAAGCTACGCCCTGGCCATCAGGTCAGATTTGGAAGCTTGAACTATCGGCCGATGTCGCGGAGACTTGATCTTGACGGATTCGAGCCACAGCCGAGCGTGCCGCCTTTGTGTCGATGGGTATGATCTAGCTCTGCCGCGAGCGATTGCCACAGACCGCACCAAAGATCCGCTCCGACCCTTAATCCGGGCGGATTCCCGATCGAGGGCGAGTGGTTGGACACCGCCTCGGGGCTACAATCTCTCGGCGATTGAGCGAACTCCATCCCTGTCGCTTTGCGAAGACCGTGACTCCAAGGTGCCGGACTCCTCTCCAGACTCCGAACCCTCCGCGCCCCTGCCAATCGAATCCGATTGTGCGCCGGTCATGGAGTTCACTGCCGCGGACATCTTTCAGCACTCGCCCTTTGGCGACATCTTGAATTCACTAAAGTCTCTCTCTTTATCCGGAGAGCCCTGGCCGGACTATGGACAGGAAGGTTGGGATACGGACGACGAAGAAATTCAACGCCCACCCACCACCCACTTTGTAGCCACTGTCGATGATTTAACCGACATGCTCGACTTCGACTCCGAAGACATCGACGGTATGGACGACGATGTCGGAGGCGACCAAGACCCAGCGCCTACGAGGGCCGGAAGGCCACCTCGTCATCGACATATACATGGTGGACATCCCAAAAGATGGGAACAGCGACAGAACAACGGAGGATGGCCCTCAAGAAGCAGCGAAGCGCCGGCGTCGTGGCGCCGCTCTAAATCCCGCCACAGCAAAAGCGGTGATTCCGGCACGGAGATAATAACACCGGACGGTCGAAGACAACCCCCCGATGGGACTCAGGCGCGGGAGGAGGGAGAAGCAAGTCCGCACGACGGTCTGCGAGAAAAAGAGAGGTAGAGGGCGATAATTATCGCCTCCCTCCAAAGATGAGGCAAGCCTCGGCGACGGCAATTTGTCGTGCACGAGGATCCCGCCGAACAGGGCGTTTCAAGCGGAGGCTTATGGCCACGGCAAGCAGCCTCAAGAAAAAGCAGCAACAACTTAGAGCTGACCAAGACCCGCTAGGCGACGGATGGATGAAGTCCTTGCAGGTGAAGAGTATGAACTCGGCGCCCTCAAAAGCTACCCCAAGCGCAGGCTGTTGCCTCGATCGGAGGAGGAAGCACCCAAGTCACCAGCGCACGACATGGCAGACCGGCCACCCCGTGGCCGCGACAGAGAAGCCTATCGGCCCTCCGCTCAAGCCACACCCCGACGCCGCTCAAAAAGTACCAAGGCACGGGAAAACGCGCCGGACTTGCGAGATATATTGGAGCATAAAGCAAAACATACAAGATCGATCTACGGATCGCATGGGCGCCCCACGACACGTTATGATAACCGTCACGCCGGATACAGCAAACCCGGCCGGGCCGAACACAGTAGACAAAGCTCATATGAGCTACGTCGTGATATAGCCCAATCTGAGGCGCCAAGACACCCACTATGCTTCACGGATGAAGTAATGGATCATCAAATCCACGAGGGCTTCAAACCCGTAAACATCGAATCATACGATGGTACCACAGATCCCATGATGCGGATCGAGGATTATCTCCTCCATATCCACATGGCCCGCGGTGATGATCTACATGCCATCAAATACCTCCCACTCAAGCTTAAAGGACCAGCTCGGCATTGGCTCAACAGCTTGCCAGCAGAATCAATTGGTTGTTGGGAGGACCTGGAAGCCGCATTCCTTGATAACTTCCAGGGCACATATGTGCGACCACTAGACGCTGATGACCTCAGACATATAATTCAGCAGCTAGAAGAATCGGCCAGACAATTCTGGACACGGTTCCTAACAAAGAATAATCAAATCGTTGACTGTCCGGATGCAGAGGCCCTCGCAGCCTTCAAACATAACATCTGCGACGAGTGGCTTGCCCGGCACCTAGGACAGGAAAAGCCGAAATCCATGGCAGCCCTCACAACACTCATGACCCGCTTTTGCGCGGGAGAGGACAGCTGGCTAGCTCGAAGCAACAACTTGGCCAAACACCCTGCTAGTTCGGAGACCAAGGACAGCAATGGCAGGTCACGTCGCAACAAGAACAAGCGCCACATTAACAGCGATAATGCTGAAGATACGGCAGTCAATGCCGGATTCATAGGCTCTAAACCCGGTCAGCGGAAAAAACCATTCAAAAGAAATACCCAGGGCCCGTCCAACTTGGACCGAATACTCGATCGCTTGTGCCACATACATGGCACCCCCGAAAAACCAGCCAATCACACCAACAGGGATTGTTGGGTGTTCAAGCAAGCAGGCAAGTTAAGTGTCGAACTCAATGACAAGGGGTTGCATAGCGATGACGAGGAAGAACCCCGGCCGCCGAACAATAGAGGACAGAAGGGCTTTCCCACACAAGTGCGGACGGTGAACATGATATATGCAACCCACATACCCAAAAGGGAGCGGAAGCGTGCACTAAGGGACGTATATGCGATGGAGCCAGTCGCCCCAAAGTTCAACCCATGGTCTTCCTGCCCGATCACCTTGATCAAAGGACCACCCACTAGCATTCGTCATGGCGGTTTCGCGCATTGGTTCTTGACCCAATCATTGGATTTCACCTCACTAGAGTCCCGATGGACGGCGGTAGCAACCTGAACCTGCTTTATCGAGGATACGGTCGCAAAATGGGCATAGACCCTAAAGGATTAAACCTACAAAGACTACCTTTAAAGGCGTCATACGGGTGTAGAGGCCAATTATGCGGGCTCGATTACACTCGAAGTGGTCTTCGGATCCCGGATAACTTCCGGCGAAGAGTTAATCTTCGACATAGTCCCGTTCATGCGGCTATCATGCACTGCTTCGGACGAAACGCATTTGCAAAGTTCAATGCGGTGCCGCACTCGCATACCTCAAGCTCAAGATGCCAGGCCCTCGAGGAGTAATCACGGTCAGCGGAAACACGAGCGCTCTCTCCGAATGGAGGAGCACACGGCGCCCTCGGCGGAGGTGTAAAGCAGCCTCTCACAGCAATTCTCGAGTCCGGGCACTAAGCGTCCGACACCATCAAACGCGCCGGAGTAACCTACAACAAGACCGCTGCACGATTCAAGCATCGCGTAGTAATCCGCCCCAACCCCAGCCCTCGCGAAATTGCGAAGCGATTACTACTGCGTACATAACTACGCTCTGGAGATACCATGGGCATAAGGGAGGGCACGACCACGCACGCCCGGAATGCGGCTCAACCGCACCAGGGCTCCCGATTGTGTCATTCTATTTCTTTTTTGTTTTTTCTTTTTTTCTTCCTTTTTCTTACTTTCAGGACTCCATTTTTCAGAAGTCCTGTCCGGCAATAGAATCGCCGAACTCACGATGCAACAGCCAGGGAAGCAGAAAGCTACGCCGAGTGCTCAGGTGGTCTCTATTACGAGCATTATACCTGTTTTACATACCATCCCGCAGCTTACCCCTGGAGGGGGACATGTTAGATAGTCCCATCCCTTGCTTATCGCACTATTTGTATCGTTCTGCTTTCATTGCAGTACCTTTTTGAATAAACAATACATAGCTTTTGCCTATTATGGCACTCCTTTCTTTATCTATATATATGTTCATGACATGTTGCACTTGTACACTTTGGTACGGCCAATACACCAGGGGCTTAAGTACCCCAAAAGTATGGTGTGATGAGTCCGAACACTTTCACAAGTGCGGCACCCCGAACTTATAGCATTATATGCATCGGCTCCAAATCATGTCTTGGGTCAATAGTTGGGTTTGCCCGGCTCCTATGTTTTGGTACCTTACGTTCCGTTATATCGGCTAAGGTAGCACTAGGAGAACCACTGCGATTGTGCCCCGGTTGAGCTGGGTTGAGCACCTCGGGAGAAAGCTAAAACTGACCGTCATGATAGGCGAGAGCCGATCGCTGTTCGAGAGGTTTTTCGGTCCCTAAAGACTTATGCCGCTTAGAGCGAGGAACCGGCATTGTCCGGCCAAGGCGTGGATAGCGCCCGAACTCGGTCTTCGAATACTAGGGGCTTCACGAAATTTAAAATTATAGAATTCTATGGCTAAGTGAGAGTGTTCAAGCACTATAAGTCCGGTTGCCTTGTTCGTTCGTTGAGCGCCTCCTAGATGGACCCAAGAATGGGAACAAGAGTGCTCAAGTTTATCCCGAACACCCCACCACTGTGGCATGGGGCTGAAGCCAACGACTTGCCATCTCTCAAATTTGATAAACGGCCGCACAGAAGGTAATATTTTAAATTAACAAGCATTGCTTAGCGCATATGAATAAGTTTTCAGCGTACAGGATAACAAATGCGAGTCTATTCAAAAATTACATCTTTGGAGCACTCATCCGCTATACGGCGGGCACCCTTCAGGAGGCCCTCATAGTACATTTCGGGCGTGCGATGCTCCTTGCCCTTCGGTGGCTCGTCCGTCACAAGCTTCTCCGCATCCAGCTTGCCCCAGTGCACTTTAGCACGGGCAAGGGCCCGACGGGCACCTTCAATGCAGGCGGAGCGCTTGATGACTTCAATCCGTGGACAAAGTCCACCAGCCGCCCTTACTAGCCCAAAGTAGCTCCTGGCATGGCTTCCAACGCCACACCGAACTATGAGGCCCCTCATGGCCTGTTCGGCGACCTTGTGGAGCTCGACCAGCTGCTTCAGCTGGTCGCTTAGGGGCACCGGATGTCCGGCCTCAGCATACTGAGACCAGAACACCTTCTCTGTCGAGCTCCCCTCCTTGGCGCGGTAGAATGCGGAAGCATCAGACACACTACGGGGCAGATCTGCGAATGCTCCTGGAGAGCTCCGAATCCGGGTAAGTAACAGGTAATTCACTTTCACATGCTTGCTTTGCATAAAGAATGCCTTACCCGCCGCTATCTTCTTTAATGACTCAATTTCTTGGAGGGCTTTTTGGGCCTCGGCCTTAGCAGCTTTGGCACTCTCAAGAGCCGAAGAAAGCTCGGACTCTCGGGTCTTCGAGTCACGCTCCAAACCCTCGTGTTTTTCACGAGAGCACAGGAGCTCTTGCCGCACCTCCGCCAGCTCGCCTCCCCTTCTCTCGCTCGGTGCGCTCCATGGCCGCTTTGTTTCGACACGGACACGCTTCCTTCGTGGTCGCCACCTTGTTCGTGGCCCCTGCAGTACCCATGTTATTCCTGTTATTTTTCGCAACTGAAATCTTTCTATAAGGAATTTCTTAAATAAGGTATTACTTACCTTCCTTGTCCTCGAGCTGCTTCTTGGCAAGGCCGAGCTCGTTCTCGGACCGCTCGAGGCTCTGCTTCAATGCATTGACCTCCGCAGTCAATGCGGCAGAGGTCAGCAGCGCAGCCTGCATTCCCATAATTGACATACTTATGTTAGACTCCTGCGTATATCTTTTTAGATCCTTAGTCCGGCTTTTCTTTTCGAACACCGAACTAAGCATCAGGGGCTACTGTCTATGCGGTAATATTCTTACATATTCTAAACTTACCTCAAAGCCTGTTAGAAGGCTGGTACAGGCTTCAGTCAGCCCGCTCTTGGCGGACTGAACTTTCTGGATCACCACACTCATAACAGTGTGGTGCTCCTCCTCGATGGAGGCGCTGTTAAGCGCCTCCGGTAAGCTATCCGGTGCCTCCGGTTGGACGGAAGACACCGACGTCTTACCCTTCCTACGAAGGGACCGCTTGCCGGACTCCGGAACCGCTGAAGGTTCCGGCATGGAGTCCAGACGAGGGTTGGGCTTAGAGCCCTGGGGGTCTCGCCCCACGCTGAGTCCGGAGGTTGCCTTGCGGCGCCTCTTGCGCCACCTCCTCTTGACCAAGCCCCCCTTGGGGCACCACCTCGGCGTCGTCCAGGCGTGAGGCGATGAGGCGGCCGGAAGTGAAGTACTCCCCATTTCCGATTTAACTCGGGGACCCGCTCGACGAAGCGGCGAACTCGCCCTTGGGCGGGCTACATGATTGTTCGGCATTAGAGAACACTATGCAATGAAAAGACATGGCTATCCAGACACTTACGATCTCGCCAGGGGCTTGGCCCTTGTTGTCCAATCCTCCTCGTCGTTGTCGACGTTGGTGGAGAAGTCCGGAGGAAGGGTCCTTCCCTTCTTGGACCCTCCTGCCTCCCCAGTTGGGGCGGCCTTCCTTTTCCTCTCCTCCCCCGCTGGGGGAGAGGCTTCTTTTTCCTCCTCCTCATTCTCAGGAGAAGGTTCTCCTTCAGAATCGACAAAGACCGGCGCCGGGAGCTCCTTGAGTTCCGTTGCCTCCTTCTTAACCTTCTTCTCCGGCACCACATGAGGTACGGAGCCAGCAGCCCGTCAATCAAGGCGTCCGGCTGGTCTTCGGCAAAGGAGCGACAGTTAACCTGTCCGGACGTCTTCAGCCAGTCCTGTTAAAGGTTAGGGAGTTTTAGATCCCGCATAGAGTCAAACTATGAAAAAAGAGTCCCATAAAGGGTAAAATAACTCACCTCGCTGGCTTGACGCTGCGAGCTGAATCCGCGATCTTCGGTAGCGGATGTGGGAGCCTCGGCGCCCTTGAACAGCACCTTCCAGGCTCGTACGTAGTGTCGAAGAGCCTTTTCAGAGTTGGGTGCTGTGCCGGATCGAACTCCCACAATTTGAAGGCCCGTTGTTGGCATGGGAGAATCCGGCGGATGAGCATCACCTGGATTACGTTGACAAGCCTGAGATTCTTGCCCACCAGGTTTCAGACGCATTTTTGGAGTCCGGATAACTCGTCCAAATTCCCCCACGTCAGGCCTGTCTCTTTCCATGACGAGAGCCGTGTGGGGAAGCCAGATCTGAATTCGGGGGCCGCCGCCCATTTGGGGTCGCGCGGCTCGGTGATATAGAACCACCCCGATTGCCACCCCTTTATTGTCTCCACGAAGGAGCCCTCGAGCCATAGGACTTTGGCCATCTTGCCAACCATGGCGCCACCGCACTCCGCTTAACGGCCGCCCACTACCTTCGGCCTGACATTGAAGATCTTCAGCCATAAGCCGAAGTGGGGCTGGATGCAGAGGAAGGCCTCGCACACGACGATGAACGCCGAGATGTTGAGGATGAAATTCGGGGCCAGGTCATGGAAGTCCAGGCCGTAGTAGAACATGAGCCCCCGGACAAATGGGTGAAGTGGAAAACCTAGTCCGTGGAGGAAGTGGGGGAGAAACACCACCCTCTCATGGGGCCTGGGGGTTGGAATGAGCTGCCCCACGTCGGGCAGCCGGTGTGCGATGTTGCTGGACAAGTATCCGGCCTCCCGCAGCTTTGTGATGTGCCCCTCCGTGACGGAGGAGGCCATCCACCTGCCTC
Organism: Aegilops longissima; assembly: GCA_021605205.1. Classification (NCBI taxonomy): domain Eukaryota; kingdom Viridiplantae; phylum Streptophyta; class Magnoliopsida; order Poales; family Poaceae; genus Aegilops; species Aegilops longissima. Next base: position 548,688,171 of record CM038681.1, read on the forward strand.
CCGCTCCGGACATAGTTGGAGAAGGTTGAGGTGCGGTGTGCGGACTTGGGCGCTGGAGCTCGAGTGCGCGAAAATGGATGAGCAAAGGAGGAAGAAGGCGTAGGTGAAAAGGTGGATCCTTATCCCCTTATATGGACGAACGAAGCTATGCGTCCCCCACCAGCCTGGTAAAACTCGCTTATCTCCCAAGCGACGTAATCAATGGCGCGGATGGGTTACCCACGTCCGTATTGATGGGAATCCCGGAATAAGGGGGCACGATCTATGCTTTGATAAGACGTGCCAGGGAAACCGCCTCGCTAAACGCGCTGAGGTGGAATAGTAAAAAACGATTCATATAAAGGCCTGGCCGTGGTGTGATGTCACGCCGCGGGATACGTCAGCAGATCGGTGCAAAGGTTATTCTCTCTACGGTGGTATGTGGAACTTGTTTTGCAGAGCCGGACACTATCCTTGTGTTCAAAACCTTCCATAAAGTATTCAGAGGAGGAACCCGCCTTGCAATGCCGAAGACAATATGCGCTTCGGACTCGTCGTCATTGAAGCCTGGTTCAGGGGCTACTGAGTGAGTCCTGGACTAGGGGGTGTCCGGATAGCCGAACTATCATCACGGACGGATTCCAAGACTATGAAGATACAAGATTGAAGACTTCGTCCCGTGTCCGGATGGGACTTCCCTTGGCGTGGAAGGCAAGCTTGGCGATACGGATATGTAGATCTCCTACCATTGTAACCGACTCTGTGTAACCCTAACCTATCCAATGTCTATATAAACCGGAGGGTTTTAGTCCATAGGACGAATAACAATCATACCATAGGCTAGCTTCTAGGGTTTAGCCTCCTTGATCTCGTGGTAGATCTACTCTTGTACTACCCATATCATCAATATTAATCAAGCAGGAGTAGGGTATTACCTCCATCGAGAGGGCCCGAACCTGGGTAAAAACATCGTGTCCCCTGTCTCCTCTTACCATCCGCCTAGACGCACAGTTCGGGACCCCCTACCCGAGATCCACCGGTTTTGACACCGACAGTGACTAACTTGCGGGTTCCGCCCATGAACCTATGCATACGGGTTGGCACACGTTTTCTTGACTCTCCGATAGAAACTTTGGGGCACTCTTTGAAGTACTTTTATGTTGGTTGGATGAATATGAGATTGTGTGATGCATATCGTATAATCATGCCCACGGATACTTGAGGTGAAAATGGAGTATCTAGGTGACATTAGGGGTTTTGTTCATTTGTGTCTTAAGGTGTTATTCTAGTACGAACTCTTCTATAGATCGATGCGAAAGAATAACTTTGAGGTGGTTTCGTACCCTACCATAATCTCTACGTTTGTTCTCCGCTATTAGTAGCTTTGGAGTGACTCTTTGTTGCATGTTGAGGGCTTGATATATGATTTATCTATGTTATTATTGTTGAGAGAACTTGCACTAGTGAAAGTATGAACCCTAGGACTTGTTTCCTATCATTGCAATACCGTTTGTGCTCACTTTTACCACTTGTTACCTTGCTGTTTTTATAATTTCAGATTACAAAAACCTTTATCTACCATCCATATTGCACTTGTATCACCATCTCTTCACCGAACTAGTGCACCTATACAATTTACCATTGTATTGGGTGTGTTGGGGACACAAGAGACTTTCTGTTATTTGGTTGCAGGGTTGCTTGAGAGAGACCATCTTCATCCTACGCCTCCTACGGATTGATAAACCTTAGGTCATCCACTTGAGGGAAATTTGCTACTGTCCTACAAACATGTGCACTTGCAGGCCCAACAACGTCTACAAGAAGAAGGTTGTGTAGTAGACATCAAGCTCTTTTCTGGCGCCGTTGCCGGGGAGGTTAGTGCTTGAAGGTATATCCTTAGATCTTGCAATCGAATCTTTTTGTTTCTTGTTTTATCACTAGTTTAGTTTATAAAAGAAAACTACAAAAAAATGGAATTGAGGATGCCTCATATGCTTCATCTTTTTAATGTCTTCCGTGAAAATAAGGATTCCGATAATTGTGCTCAAGTGCTAGAAGAAGAACTCTATAAAATGTTTGGCACTAAATCTTTGTATGATGAGAAATATTGCAATGTTGTTAGTATGAATTCTATGAATACCCATGATGCTAATGATATGCAAAGCCACAAGATTGGGGAAGCTATGTTTGATGAAGATGATATTTTTTGTCCCCTAAGCTTTGATGAGCAAATTTACTATGATGAAAGCATGCTTCCTATGTATGATGATTATTGTGATGACACGTATGCTATAAATAATAATGATAAACTTGAAACTTGTCATCTTGATCTTAATTTTCAATCACATGATAGCTATTTTGTTGAGTTTGCACCCACTACTATTGATGAGAAGAATTTTGCTTTTGTGGAGAGTAGTAAAATTTCTATGCTTGTAGATCATGAAAAGAATGCTTTAGGTGATGGTTATATTGTTGAATTCATTCATGATGCTACTGAAAATTATTATGAGGGAGGAATATATGCTTGTAGGAATTGCAATAATATCAAGTTTCCTCTCTATGTTCTTAAAGTTTTGAAGTTATGCTTGTTTTGCCTTCCTATGCTAGTTGATTCTTGTTCCCATAAGTTGTTTGCTCACAAAATCCCTATTCATAGGAAGTGGGTTAGACTTAAATGTGCTATTCATATTCTTCATGATGCTCTCTTTATGTTTCAATTCTTATGTTTTATGTGAGCATCGTTGAAATCATCATGCCTAGCTAGGGGCGTTAAACGATAGCGCTTGTTGGGAGGCAACCCAATTTTATTTTAGTTTCTTACTTTTTGGTTCTGTTTAGTACTAAATAATCCATCTAGCCTCTGGTTAGATGTGGTTTTATGTTTTAGTTAGTGTTTGTGCCAAGTAGAACCTTTGGGAAGACTTGGGTGAAGTCTTTATGATCATGCTGTAAAAAGTAGAAACTTTAGCGCTCACGAGATTAGCTAGAACTTTTTAATGGAAAGTGATATTTAGTTGATTCTTTTTGCAGATGATTACTAGACAAATTCCTCAGGTCCATCAATTTATTTTAGAATTTTTATTGGAAAGATATTAAAAAGATGAAGCATATGAGACAAACTCAATTCCATTTTTTTGTAGTTTTCTTTTATAAACTAAACTTGTGATAAAAGAAGAAACTAAAATATTTGATTGCAAGATCTAAAGATATACCTTCAAGCACACACCTCCCCGGCAACGGCGCCAGAAAAGAGCTTAGTTGATGGGGTGTGAGTGCCGCTTACCTAGCCTCCCCGGCAACGGCGCCAGAAAAGAGCTTAGTTGACAGGGTGTGAGTGCCGCTTACCTAGCCTCCCCGGCAACGGCCAGAAAAGAGCTCGATGTCTACTCACAACCTTCTTCTTGTAGACGTTGTTGGGCCTCCAAGTGCAGAGGTTTGTAGGAAAGTAGCAAATTTCCCTCAAGTGGATGACCTAAGGTTTATGAATCCATGGGAGGCGTAGGATGAAGATGGTCTCTCTCAAACAACCCTGCAACCAAATAACAAAGAGTCTCTTGTGTCCCCAACACACCCAATACAATGGTAAATTGTATAGGTGCACTAGTTCAGCGAAGAGATGGTGATATAAGTGCAATATGGATGGTAGATATAGGTATTTGTAATCTTAAAGTATAAAAACAGCAAGGTAACTAATGATAAAAGTGAGCGTAAACGGTATTGCAATGGTAGGAAACAAGGCCTAAGGTTCAAACTTTCACTAGTGCAAGTTCTCTTAACAATAATAACGTAATTGGATCATATAACTATCCCTCAACATGCAACAAAGAGTCACTCCAAAGTCTCTAATAGCGGAGAACAAACGAAGAGATTATGGTAGGGTACGAAGCCACCTCAAAGTTATCCTTTCTGGTCGATCTATTCAAGAGTCCGTAGTAAAATAACACGAAGCTATTCTTTATGTTCAATCTATCATAGAGTTCATACTAGAATAACACCTTAAGACACAAATCAACCAAAACCCTAATGTCACCTAGATACTCCATTGTCACCTCAAGTATCCGTGGGCATGATTATACGATATGCATCGCACAATCTCAGATTCATCTATTCAACCAACACAAAGTACTTCAAAGAGTGCCCCAAAGTGTCTACCGGAGAGTTAAGACGAAAACATGTGCCAACCCCTATGCATAGGTTCATGGGCGGAACCCGCAAGTTGATCACCAAAACATACATCAAGTGGATCACGTGAATATCCCATTGTCACCACAGATAAGCACGGCAAGACATACATCAAGTGTTCTCAAATCCTTAAAGACTCAATCCGATAAGATAAATTCAAAGGGAAAACTCAATCCATTACTAGAGTGTAGAGGGGGAGAAACATCATAAGATCTAACTATAATAGCAAAGATCGCAATACATCAAGATCGTGCCAAAGAGAGAACACGAGAGAGAGAGAGAGAGATCAAACACATAGCTACTGGTACATACCCTCAGCCCCGAGGGTGAACAACTCCCTCCTCGTCATGGTGAGCGCCGGGATGATGAAGATGGCCATCGGTGATGGATTCCCCCTCCGGCAGGGTGCCGGAACAGGCTCCCGAGAGGTTTTTGGTGGCTACAGAGGCTTGCGGCGGCGGAACTCCCGATCTATTGTTTGTTTTGATGTTTTAGGGTATATGGGAATATATAGGCGAAAGAAGTCAGTCGGGGGAGCCACGAGGGGCCCATGAGAGTGGAGGGCGCGCCCAGGGGGTGGGCGCGCCCCCCTATCTCGTGGCTTCCTCGAAGCTTCCCTGGCTTGCACTCCAAGTTCCCTGGATTGCTTCTGTTCCAAAAATAAGTTTCCCGAAGGTTTCATTCTGTTTGGAATCCGTTTGACATTCCTTTTCTTCAAAACACTGAAATAGGCAAGAAAACAACAATATGGGCTGGGCCTACGGTTAATAGGTTAGTCCCAAAAATAATATAAAAGTATATAATAAAGCCCGTAAACATCCAAAACAGATAATATAATAGCATGAATGCTTCATAAATTATAGATACGTTGGAGACATATCACTATCTTATCTGGAAGATTAACTCCCACTTGATTCAAGCGATTGTAGTACTCAGACATTCTGAGCACATGCTCACTTTTTGAGCTATCCTCCTCCATCTTATAGGCAAATTACTTGTCAGAGGTCTCATACCACTCGACTCAGGCATGAGTCTGAAATACCAATTTCAGCTCTTGGAACATCTCATATGCTCCGTGACATTTCAAAACATTTTTGAAGTCCTGGTTCTAAGATGTAAAGAATGGTGCACTAAACTATCAAGTAGTCATCATACTGAGCTTGTCAAACGTTCATAACGTCTGCATCTGCTCCTGCAATAGTTCTGTCACCTAGCCATGCATCAAGGACATATTTCTTCTATGCAGCAATGAGGATAATCCTCATATCACGGACCTAGTCTGCATCATTGCTACTATCATATTTCAACTTAGTTTTCTCTAGGAACATATCAAAAAATAAAACAGTGGAGCTATACCCGAGCTATTGATCTACAACATAGATATGCTAATACTATCAGGACTAAGTTCATGATAAATTAAAGTTCAATTAATCATATTACTAAAGAACTCCACCTTAGATAGACATCCCTCTAGTCATCTGAATGATCACATGATCCATATCAACCAAACCATGTCCGATCATCACGTGAGATGGAGTAGTTTTCAATGGTGAACATCACTATGTTGATCATATCTACTATATGATTCACGCTCGACCTTTCAGTCTCAGTGTCCCGAGGCCATATCTGCATATACTAGGCTCGTCAAGTTTAACCCGAGTATTCTGCGTGTGCAAAACTGGCTTGCACCCGTTGTATGTGAACGTAGAGCTTATCACACCCGATCATCACGTGGTGTCTCGGCATGACGAACTGTCGCAATGGTGCATACTCAGGGAGAACACTTATACCTTGAAATTTAGTGAGGGATCATCTTATAATACTACCTTCGTACTAAGCAAAATAAGATGCATAAAAGATAAACATCACATGCAATCAAAATATGTGACAAGATATCGCCATGATCATCTTGTGCCTTTGATCTCCATCTCCAAAGTACCATCATGATCTCCATCGTCACCGGCATGACACCATGATCTCCATCATCTTGATCTCTATCAACGTGTCATCACATGGTCGTCTTGCCAACTATTGTTTTTGCAACTATTGCTATCGCATAGCAATAAAGTAAAGCAATTATATGGCGCTTGCATCTTACGCAATAAAGAGACAACCATAAGGCTCCTGCCAGTTGCCGATAACTTTAACAAAACATGATCATCTCATACAATTTATATCTCATCATGTCTTGACCATATCACATTACAACATGCCCTGCAAAAACAAGTTAGATGTCCTCTACTTTGTTGTTGCAAGTTTTACGTGGCTGCTACGGGCTTCTAGCAAGAACCGTTCTTACCTACGTTTCAAAACCACAATGATTTTTCGTCAAGTGTGCTGTTTTAACTTTCAACAAGGGCCGGGCATAGTCAAACTCGATTCAACTAAAGTTGGAGAAACAGACACCCGCTAGCCACCTGTGTGCGAAGCACGTCGGTAGAACCAGTCTCATGAACGTGGTCATGTAATGTCGGTCCGGGTTGCTTCATCCAACAATACCGCCGAATCAAAGTATGAAATGCTGGTAAGCATTATGACTATTGATAACCCACAAGTATAGGGGATCACAACAGTTTTTGAGGGTATAGTATTCAACCCAAATTTATTGATTTGACACAAGGGGAGCCAAAGAATATTCTCAAGTATTAGCAGCTGAGTTGTCAATTCAACCACACCTGGATAACTTAATATCTGCAGCAAAGTATTTAGTAGCAAAGTAGTATGGAAGTAACAATAACGATGCATAAAATGTAATAGAGCAGTTTTGTAGTAATTGTAACAATGGGCAACGGAAAAGTAACTAAGCAAAGATCAATATGTGAAAAGCTCGTAGGCATTGGATCAGTGATGGATAATTATGTCGGATGCGATTCCTCATGCAATAGTTACAACATAGGGTGCCACAGAACTAGCTCCAGTTCATCAATGTAATGTAGGCATGTATTCCGAATATAGTCATACGTGCTTATGGAAAAGAACTTGCGTGACATCTTTTGTCCTACCCTCCCATGGCAGCGGGGTCCTATTGTAAACTAAGGGATATTAAGGCCTCCTTTTAATATAGTACCGGACCAAAGAATTAACACATAGTGAATACATGAACTCCTCAAACTACGGTCATCACCGGGAGTGGTCCCGATTATTGTCACTTTGGGGTTGCCGTATCATAACACATAGTAGGTGACTAATGACTTGCAAGATAAGATCAAGAACTCACATATATTCATTAAAACATAATAGGTTCGGATATGAACTCATGGCACTCGGGCCCTAGTGACAAGCATTAAGCATAGCAAAGTCATAGCAACATCAATCTCAGAACATAGTGGATACTAGGGATCAAACCCTAACAAAACTAACTCGATTACATGATAAATCTCATCCAACCCATCAACGTCCAGCAAGCCTACAATGGAATTACTCACGCATGACGGCGAGCATCATGAAATTCGTGATGGAGGAAGGTTGATGATGATGACGGCGATGGATTCCCCTCTTCGGAGCCCCCAATGGACTCCGGATCAGCCCTCCTGAGAGAGTTTAGGGCTTGGCGGCGGCTCCGTTTTGTAAAACGTGATGAATCCTTCTCTTTGATTTTTTTCTCCCCGAACATGAATATATAGAGTTGAAATTGAGGTCTGTGGAGCTCCAGGGGGCCCATGAGGCAGGGGGCGCGCCCCCCACCCTCGTGGACTGGGTGTGGGCCCCCTGGCCTTGATTCTTTGGCTAGTATTTTTTATATATTCCAAAAATATTCTCCGTGAAGTTTCAGGTCATTCCGAGAACTTTTATTTCTGCACAAAAATAACACCATGGCAATTCTAACAGCGTCAGTCCGGGTTAGTTCCATTCAAATCATGCAAGTTAGAGTACAAAACAAGGGCAAAAGTGTTTGGAAAAGTAGATACGATGGAGAGGCATCAACTCCCCCAAGCTTAAACCTTTGCTTGTCCTCAAGAAATTCAGTTGACAAACTAAAAGTGATAACGAAAAAACTCTGTTTGCTCTTGTTGTTGCAAATATGTAAAGCCAGCATTCAACTTTTTAGCAAAGATTATGAACTAACCATATTCACAATAACACTTAGGTCTCATGTTTACTCATATCAATGGCATAATCAACTAGCGATCAATAATAATAAATCTCGTGTAGCGACCTGACCCAAAATCGGTCAAATCTACGTATGCATACCATCCCAAGATCATCTTTGGTACTCACGAAGACATCGATGAAATAATCAAAGTTCAATCACACCTGAATTTATTACACGATTCTCATATAGAGTCTTTATTACAATAGAATAAATTCGGCCAAAGGCCAACTCAAGAGAAATAAACTACTAAAGCTGCGGAAGCGTGAGCGAAAAGCGAGTCCATCCGACTCAAGGGCAATCGCCAAGCGCGGGCGTAGCCTCACTCTGATCGGAATAAATCTACGCAACATAAGGCGTTGCAGCCGTGTAGGTTAGCTTTTGAATAAGCTGGCAAGTCATGAAGAGAATAACAATAATAAAATTACTAACACTATATGCATTTTGGTTGTGGGGCTCTAAGTTTCATCATTTTGCGAAAAGCCAGTTTTTCCCTACTACAGTGGACTTGCTTGCAAATACTACAAAATTGTTGGTAGTTATTGAGATGGTTCCGCCAACCAATATCTCATTCCCAAATTATTAAGTCATAACCCCCTCAAATTAATTTATTAGTTTTAGTGTTGAGATTTCCGAATACTTCCAAGTTCCAGAGGCTCAAATTGTCCGTAATCGGGGACACGGCTAATCGATTAGATCTTTAACTCTGCAGAGGTTTGCGACTTTACCCGCAAGAATCATTCCTCCTTTTAAGTCTTAGCACTTCATGCTGTTTGAAGACGGATGAATGAAACAGGTCTTCCAAAGAGTTCTTCCGGCTCTGCCGGTACCCATCCAATCCTACCGTTCTTCTACATCTCGTAGTACCGCCCAGCCAGCGTCACTACTAGGGTTAACCCAGCCAGAGCCCATAATGGCTTGCGGCTGCAGGTAAGCTTCCGTCAATGGGGCATCCATCCGTCTCTTCGTGGCTGGGTGAAGCTTTCCGCAAGATGTCATGGCACTTCTCCATGCATCCCGCCAACCACCGGGTTCTCCAGGTGCCCGTCAACCGCCCTCCACCCAAAGAGTGAATTCAAGTCCATCTTGATCTTGTAGTTCATGGGGTTGTCATCATCATTGACTCTCACATCTTGCTTATGAATTTCACTCAACCAAAACCCGCTCTGAGCATAGCAAAATAAACTACTTCGTCCCGGGGTCATGGTAACAAGGGGATTGGTTCATCCTACCACATGATACTACTCAAGAACATAACTTCAAATTTCAACTACTGCATGCATGGTGGGGTGGTAATTTCTAATGCACAAAATCATAGGTATTGAAAATAACATGATCAAAGACTTGCCTTGCTGATGATCCTCGTAAGCTAGGGATTCGTAGTAGCAAGCTTCGCACTCCGGAAACTCTACCGAGACAAACAATAATCACAATAAGCATATAGCATAAGACTACATAACACAATAGAATAACAAAATAACACACCAAAACAAACAAATCAAAAACCCAAAGAAAACTCAAGAAATCCAACTCAAAGTTTTCCTACTTCAAGCAACAACTAAAAATAGTTTTACATAACAAAAAATTTCTCAACATGACCTAAGCATGAGTTTTTGTGAACTAAACAGAAAAGAATGCATTAAGCAAATAGGAGCAAAAAGAATCAATTTAAAATCTATTATGAAACTCCTATTAGGCCTAATTCAATTTCTATTAAGAAAAATAAAATAAAAGTTTTATTTATTATAAATAAAAGTTCATCCTATAAAGTGACAGAAACTATCCTAGAATAATCAATCACATGTGAAAAATAAATTGATTTGCTAATTAAAATAATAGGAAAACAGTAGCTAATTAATTAATTAAGAAAAACAAGATTCTGATTAAAACTAATTTTTTTATTAATCCTAAAATACCCAAATTAATTTCTATGGTTAGACAATGTTAAAACAAAGTTGGGACAAAAGGAATCATTGAAAAATAATTTTCCTAGCTCATTTTATAACAGATTTACTATTCTCACTAAATCTAAAATAAAGCAATTATAAATAATTTTAACATAGCTAAATATATTTTCTACAGAAACTATAGAAAATTTGCAAACCAACAAAAAATCACTCAAAAATATTAAGTAGAATAAAAGATATGAATTTTTCAAATCAAACTATTCATTAAAACAGAAAACAAAAATAAAAGAAAAATGGCATAATGGGCCTAACTAACGATGCTGCACAGTAATATAACTAAACGGGCCCTAGGGTTAAACGAGTCGGGCCGGGCTAAATAAAAAAAACCCTACTTAAAATAAACCGCAACGAACCGGGTTAAAAAGCCGGTTTTAATTAAAAGCGCGTACCCCTTCGGGGGTTCTAATCCTAGCCGTAGGATTGGGATCGGACGGGGAGAAGGAGCTCCGGCGACTCACCGCGCTCGACGGCGGAGGCTCGGGCGGCGAGTCGTTAGCCTCTCGGTCGTCGGGAGGTCGGCGGAGTGGTCCGTGGTCTTGAGCGACGAGGGGGGTTCAGTGGAGTCGACGAGGCTCGGGGAGGTCTAAGGCGACGGCGGCGAGGGAAATGGCGGCGGCGGTGAGCTCGGGCTCCGGCGAGTGTGTGAGGAGGGAGGAGGGGTTCCGGCGAGGGGCGAGGGGGGGAATGGGGTGCGGGGAGGGGTTTATATAGGGGGGCGCCTCGGCTTGGGCAGGGGGTGAATCGGGAAGGGGATCGGATCCCGCATCCGTCGGGATCCGGCGAGCGGCGGCTGCGGCGAGGTGGCGTGGGCGGGGGGTTGAAGGAGGTGGGGGCCCGCCTGGTAGAGAGAGGGAGAGGGGTGCGGCGCGGTCGGTCGGCCGAGGGCTAGCCGTTCGGCTCGGTCGCTCGGTCGGGCGGGTCGGTGGGTCTTGGTGGGCTGGCTCATTGGCGCTGGTGGGCCTCATTGGTGGGCCGCTGGGTTGGCTGGGCCAGTTTGCTTGGCCTGCGCCCAGGGCATTTCTCTTTTTTTTTAAATTATTTTTTTGAAAAATAAAACAAAGATAGAATATAAAATATAAATATTTTATATAGGACATATATATACCAAAATGATCAGGGAATATTCCTATCATTTGAACATTTTCGAGGCAGAATCCAAAGTTTATAAAAATCATTTTTTCAAATTCAAATAAAACTCAAGTTTGAATTCAAAACTTTTGGCATTGCTTTCCTCGATATTTTTGGAGTGTCATGTTTACTCCTCTCATACTTTTGCTCAAGTATTTATCAGGCATAGTTTTTGAAATGATTCTCACTTGCCAAAGTTTGAATTCAAATTCAAAACTCAAAATCTTCTGAAATTTCAAATGGCACTCAAATTCAAACAGAATGCATAGATGCTTAGCTATAATTGTTAAACATTCCAAATAGGAAATTTGGGATGTTACAAACCTACCACCTTAAGATGAATCTAGCCCTCGAGATTCGGGTTAACTAGCAAATAGGTGCGGGTGATCTCGAAGAAGGTCTTCTTGGCGCCTGTGTGGCTTCTTCCTCGAGTGGTGACTCCACAGACCTTGCAAAACTTGATGACCTTGCTGCGGGTGACTCTGTTCATGAGTCTCGAGAATTCGGACGGGTTTCTCCTTATAAGTCGATCCTTTGTCAAGTTGTATGGCCTCTAGGGGCACCGTGTCTCTCAACGGAATATCGGCCATGTCGGCATGACACTTCTTCACCGAGAAACATGGAAGACATCATGAACTCCGGACAATCCTTTCGCAATTCCAACTTGTAAGCAACTTCTCCACGACGTTCGAGGATTTTGTAGGGCCAATAAATCGGGTGCTAACTTTCCTTTGACACCAAACCTCTTGATTCCACGGAGTGGAGACACACGAAGATATGCTCTGTCTCCCGCTTCGTAAGTCACTTCCTTGCGCTTACTGTCGGCATAATTCTTCTGTCTCGACTGTGCTATCTTGAGTCTGTCCCGAATCAGCTTGACTTTCTCTTCGAATCTCGATAAGATCGGAACCGAAAAGTGATCGATCTCAACACTATCCCACAACAATGGTGTTCGCACCTCCTTCCGTATAGAGCTTGAAGGGGCCATCTTCGATCGGATTGATAATCTGTTGTTGTATGAGAACTCTGCGTATGGCAAATTATCATCCCAGCTAGATCCATAGTCTAGCACACAAGCTCTCAACATGTCCTCCGAATCTGGTTGACTCTCTCGGTCTGTCCATCTGCTGCGGATGAAAAGCTGTCTTGAACTCCAGCCTCGTACCCAAAGTTTCATGCAACTGCTTCCAAAACTTTGAGGTAAACTGTGTTCCTCTATCGACACGATTTTCCTCGGAACTCCATGCGACATACGATCCTGGTCATGTATATCTTGGCCAACTTAGCACTGGTATAGGTAGTCTTCACGGAATGAAGTGAGCTACCTTGGTCAAACGATCAACCACTACCCAGATAGAATCATAACCTGAGCGGGTCCCGGCAATCCTGTGATAAGGTCCATTCCAAGTTTTTCCCATTTCCAATCGGGAATCGGCAAAGGTTGAAGTAACCCTGCTGGCTTCGATGTTCTGCCTTTACTCGTTGACAAACATCGATATCTTGCTATGTACTCGGCAATATCCTCTTCATACCTGTCCACCGAAATTTTCCTTCAAATCCAGATACATCTTGGTGTTACCGGGTGGATCGAGTACGGTGAGTCATGAGCCTCTGAAGAATTAGCTTCCGAGTTCGGGATCATTGGGTACATAAATCGATCCTCGAACCATATAGCTCCGTGTTCATCCTTACGGAACCCTTTAGCTTTTCCTTCATTCATCTTTTGCTTTATCTCATCAATTTCCTTGTCCGACTTCTGGGCTTCACGAATCCTTTCGGCCAAAGTGGACTGTACTTCCAGAGTTGCCACATATCCTCTTGGAACTATCTCCAGTCGGAGATCTCTGAGGTCATCTACTAACTCCTGGGGTAATCCTCCTGTTGTAAGAGTATTCACATAACTCTTACGGCTCAAAGCATCTGCTACAACATTAGCTTTACCGGGGTGGTAATGCAATCTCATGTCATAGTCCTTTATCAACTCTAGCCATCTCCTCCGCCTGAGGTTCAACTCTTTCTGCGTGAAAATATACTTCAAACTCTTGTGATCTGTAAACATCACAACGGTTTCCGATGAGGAAATGTCTCTGTCTTGAGTGCATGCACTACTGGCGCTAACTCCAAATCATGTGTGGCATAATTCATCTCGTGAGGTCGTAGCTGTCCGGAGGCATAAGCTACAACTTTTCCTTCCTGCATGAGTACTCCTCCGAGTCCCCGACGAGAAGCGTCACAATAAACTGGTATTCCTTGTGTATGTCCGCAAAATCAACATCGGGCTGTAACCAAACGTTTCTTCAATTCCTGAAAACTGGCTTCACAGTCCTCGGTCCAAACATACTTGGCTTCCTTCTTCAATAGCTCACCATGGGTTTGGCAATCTTGAGAATTCTCAATGAACCTCCGATAATATTATGCGAGTCCGAGAAAATCATGGATCTCCTTGATCGAGTGGGCGATCGCCAATCGGTGATGATTCAACCTTGGCGGGTCAATGCTATTCCTTCTCCTGAAATAACATGTCCGAGGAATCCGACTTCCTTCAGCCAAAATTCACATTTGCTGAACTTGGCATACAACGATGTTCTCAAGTTTCTCGAACTAGACGCAAATGTTCCTTATGCTCTTCCTCGCTCTTGGAGAAAATCAGTATATCATCGATGAACACCACGACAAACTTGTCCAGATATTCCATAAACACCTTGTTCATCAAATTCATGAAGTATGCAGGAGCATTAGTCAATCCAAATGACATGACGGTATACTTATATAAACCATACCTGGTGGTGAATGCTGTTTTGGGTATATCCTTTTCACGAATCTTCAACTGATGATACCCTGATCGAAGATCGATCTTAGAGAATACCTTGGCTCCAACTAGCTGATCAAACAAATCATTAATCATCGGCAGAGGGTACTTGTTCTTGATGGTCACTTCGTTCAACGCACGATAATCCACAACCATCCTCAAGGTTCCATCCTTCTTCTCTACCAAAAGAACTGGGGCTCCCCAAGGTGATGAGCTTGGCCGAATATATCCTTTCTCCAATAACTCATTAATTTGATCCTTGATCTCTTTCAATTCATTCGGTGGCATCCGATAGGGTCTCTTGGATATTGGGGTTGTGCCGGGCAATAACTCAATCAAAAATTCGATGTCCCTGTCCGGCGGCATTCCTGGTAATTCCTCCGGAAACAGATCGGGAAAATCTTGCACTACTGGCACTTCCTCCTGAACAACTCCCGTGAGGGAATGCACCTGATTCTTCATCTAGCTATGACTGGCTACATACTTGATCCTCTTCTGCTCCGGGGTGGTGAGCAGAATAGACTTGCGGGCACAGTCTATGTTTCCTTCAAACTTCGTCAACCAATCCATGCCTAGAATTACATCCAAGGTCTGGGTTTCCAATACTATGAGGTCTGCGGGAAATTTATGATTCCCGATGTTGAGGGTTGCATGACAGCCTAAACCTGCCATCATTTCTCCTCCTGCGGAACTGACGCGAAGGGGGCTTCTAAGGGTTTTAGTGGGCAACCCGTACTTTTCCACAACTACCCTTGATATGAATGAATGCGTTGCACCAGAATCAAAGAGTACCAATACTGAATGTGAATTCAATAAAAACTTACCAACCACAGTGTATGGCTGATCATAGACGTCCTCCACGTCAATATGGTTCACCTGAGCGCGAGGGAAAGGGTTGGGCTTCTTCGCTGAGCTTCCATTGCCGTTTCCATTCCTCTGCTTGGCCTCCGGGCAGTCGGTGGCATAGTGCCCTGTCTTCTGGCACTTGAAACAGGTGATGTGGCTCAGATCCTTCGGAGCCGGGGCGAAACGATGCTGGTTCCCATTACCGTTTCCATTGCCATTGCCTGACTTGTTGTCCTGGTTGCGGTTGTTCCCGTTTCCTCCATGGTTATGGCCTCCATGGTTGTGATGGGTGTGCCCTCCTGAGTATGGTGCATAACGGGGCTTCTGCTGAGCTCCTGAGTTGTGCTTCCCCTGGCTGTACTTCCGCTTGCGGTTATCAATCTGTTGTTGCTTGCCTTCAAGTATGACGGCCTTGTCTACCAGCTCCTGGTAGTTGGCGAAGGTAGCCACTATAAGCTGCATGCCCAGTTCATCATTGAGTCCCTCAAGAAACTTCTCCTGCTTTGCGGCATCTGTGGCCACATCATCCGGGGCATAGCGAGCTAGCTTGCTGAACTCATCCACGTACTGTGCCACAGTACGGTTCCCCTAGCGTAAGTTGCGGAACTCACGCTTCTTCAAACTCATGGCTCCAGCTGAAACATGAGCGGTGCGGAAGGCCTGCTGGAACTGATCCCACGTGATGGCACCGATGGGATAAGTGGCGGTGTAGTTCTCCCACCAAGAAGCTGCAGGTCCATCAAGTTGATGTCGCAAAGCGCACCTTCTCTGCATCGGTGCATCCAACAGTGATTAGCTCTCTTCCGACTTTGCGGAGCCAATCATCGGCCACAATCGGCTCGGTCTGCTAGAGAACACCGCGGATTCAGCCTTAGGAATCGAGTCAAGTTGTCCATAGGGGTGGTGGCGGTGGATTGTTGGTGTTGTTGTTCGATTCGGATGAGTATCTGCATGAGTGCATTCTCTGCTGGAGTAGTGGGTGAGCTCCGCGGAAACCGTGTCACGTCTCGGAGGCATCCGGTGTTTTGGAGTGGATGAGAAAATTAGAATAGAACAATGGTCTAATGAGAAATAACACTACCCATATGAATGCACAATCATAAACACACCAATCATTTATTCATTCCACTCAAACATGGTTCAATCTCGATTACAAAAGCTCATGACTAATCGGAAATATCGGCCTAACTGATCGATTTAAAAAGTAAAATAACATGGTGGTTGACTAAAAGTCTTCATCAATAATCCTTGCGTCCTCAGTGCGATGTCCTCTGTTGTGGCGCCTCCTCTTGCGGCTTCCTCGGTGGAACTCCTTCATAATCCTGATCATTGCTCACGAGAGGTCCATCATCTCCACTCGGAAAAAGGTCCTCTCCCAAGTCCATCTTTTCCTCTATTGCGGCAAGCTTCATCTTCAGGTCGTCGACTCTCTCCATGAAGTCCGCGACTTCTTCCTCATGGTTGAGGAAGTCTGCGTGTGCCTTCTCCTCCAGTTCCAGTTCTCGGAACAATAGCCTCCTGTGTGCCTTCGAGTTACGGCGAGTCTGGATCTCCCGTTTCCTGAGGAGACACCCCAAGTCTTGGACATAAGAGAGAATGGAGTCGTCCTCTATGGTACGGATGATATCTCCATTCCTTGATCTGCGAGAAACCATGGCGAGGTCTGATGGATCGAGCTCGGCCCTGTACTCTTCTCGGAGATGTCCAAGGGCACGATAGATCGCCATGTCCCTTCCGAGGATCCAATTGAAGTCGGTGAACTCAAAGTCAATGGGCTCTGTATGTCCTCCGAAAGTTCTCCCTGGAATATGCACCTCAATCCTGTAGCGGGTGTCCGTCGGAAGTGCATTGGTTGGCTCCCCGGTGATCGAGGGCAGAGCAATCTTTAGTTTCTTCACCATCTGGACCAGCTTCCTGCCGAAGGGCATCGTCTCATCGGGCTGGCAAAACTCCGGTAGCAAAACTGGGGTGAACTCGACAGCCATCTAAAATGTTGAAAATCGGAGAGGAGTCAGAATTGAACAGGGGAGGGTTATGGAATGATAAGGATATAAAGTAAATAGTCTCTTCCTATGGCTTTCCGATCCTAGGGGTTACGATCCTACGGTCAGCGTGATACCATCTCTGTAGCGACCTGACCCAAAATCGGTCAAATCTCTGTGTCTGTACCATCCCAAGATCATGCTGGTACTCACAGTACATCGATGAAATAATCAAAGTTCAATCACACCTGAATTTATTACACGATTCTCATATAGAGTCTTTATTACAATAGAATAAATTCGGCCAAAGGCCAACTCATGAGAAATAAACTACTAAAGCTGCGGAAGCGTAGATGAAAAGCGAGTCCATCCGACTCCAAGGGCAATCGCCAAGCACGGAGCGTAGCCTCACTCCTGATCGGAATAAATCTCTGCAACATAAGACGTTGCAGCCGTGTAGGTCAGCTTTTTGAATAAGCTGGCAAGTCATGAAGAGAATAACAATAATAAAATTACTAACACTATATGCATTTTGGCTGTGGGGCTCTAAGTTTCATCATTTCGCGAAAAGCCAGTTTTTCCCTACTACAGTGGACTTGCTTGCAAATACTACAAAAATTTTGGTAGTTATTGAGATGGTTCCGCCAACCAATATCTCATTCCCAAATTATTAAGTCATAACCCCCTCAAATTAATTTATTAGTTTTAGTGTTGAGATTTCGAATACTTCCAAGTTCCAGAGGCTCAAATTGTCCGTAATCGGGACACGGCTAATCGATTAGATCTTTAACTCTGCAGAGGTTTGCGACTTTACCCGCAAGAATCATTCCTCCTTTTAAGTCTTCGCACTTCATGGTGTTTGAAGACGGGATGAATGAAACAGGTCTTCCAAAGAGTTCTTCAGCTCTGCCGGTACCCATCCAATCCTACCGTTCTTCTACATCTCGTAGTACCGCCCAGCCAGCGTCACTACTAGGGTTAACCCAGCCAGAGCCCATAATGGCTTGCGGCTGCATGTAAGCTTCCGGTCAATGGGGCATCCATCCGTCTCTTCGTGGCTGGGTGAAGCTTTCCATAAGATGTCATGGCACTTCTCCATGCATCCCGCCAACCACCGGGTTCTCCAGGGTGCCCACAACCGCCTCCACCCATTAGTGAATTCCGAAGTCCATCTTGATCTTGTAGTTCATGGGGTTGTCATCATCATTGACTCTCACATCTTGCTTATGAATTTCACTCAACCAAAACCCGTCTACGAGCATAGCAAAATAAACTACTTCGTCCCGGGGTCATGGTAACAAGGGGATTGGTTCATCCTACCACATGATACTACTCAAGAACATAACTTCAAATTTCAACTACTGCATGCATGGTGGGGTGGTAATTTCTAATGCACAAAATCATAGGTATTGAAAATAACATGATCAAAGACTTGCCTTGCTGATGATCCTCGTAAGCTAGGGATTCGTAGTAGCAAGCTTCGCACTCCGGAAACTCTACCGAGACAAACAATAATCACAATAAGCATATAGCATAATACTACATAACACAATAGAATAACAAAATAACACACCAAAACAAACAAATCAAAAACCCAAAGAAAACTCAAGAAATCCAACTCAAAGTTTTCCTACTTCAAGCAACAACTAAAAATAGTTTTACATAACAAAATTTTTCTCAACATGACCTAAGCATGAGTTTTTTTTAACTAAACAGAAAAGAATGCATTAAGCAACTAGGAGCAAAAAGAATCAATTTAAAATCTATTATGAAACTCCTATTAGGCCTAATTCAATTTCTATTAAGAAAAATAAAATAAAAGTTTTATTTATTATAAATAAAAGTTCATCCTATAAAGTTACAGAAACTATCCTAGAATAATCAATCACATGTGAAAAATAAATTGATTTGCTAATTAAAATAATAGGAAAACATTAGCTAATTAATTAATTAAGAAAAACAAGATTCTGATTAAAACTAATTTTTTATTAATCCTAAAATACCCAAATTAATTTCTACGGTTAGACAATGTTAAAACAAAGTTGGGACAAAAGGAATCATTGAAAAATAATTTTCCTAGCTCATTTTATAACAGATTTACTATTCTGACTAAATCTAAAATAAAGCAATTATAAATAATTTTAACATAGCTAAATATATTTTCTGCAGAAACTATAGAAAATTTTCAAACCAACAAAAAAAGAATCACTCAAAAATATTAAGTAGAATAAAAGATATGAATTTTTCAAATCTGGAACTATTCTGTTAAAACAGAAAACGAAAATAAAAGAAAAATGGCATAATGGGCCTAACTAACGCACTGTGCGTAATATAACTAAACGGGCCCTAGGGTTAAACGAGTCGGGCCGGGCTAAATACAAAAAACCCTACTTAAAATAAACCGCAACGAACCGGGGTAAAAAGTCGGTTTTAATTAAAAGCGCTACCCCTTCGAGGGTTCTAATCCTAGCCATAGGATTGGGATCAGACGGGGAGAAGGAGCTCCGGCGACTCACCGGCGTTCGACAGCGGCGGAGGCTCGGGCGGCGAGTGCGTTGGCCTCTCCGGTTGTCGGGGAGGTCGGCGGAGTGGTCCGGCGGTCTTGAGGCGATGAGGGGGGGTACTGTGGAGTCGACGAGGCTCGGGAGGTCTAAGGCGGGCGAGGGAAATGGCGGCGGCGTGCGCTCGGGCTCAGGCGAGTGTGAGGAGGAGGAGGGTTCGAGGGGCGAGGGGGAATGGGGTGCGGGGAGGGTTTATATAGGGGACGCCTCGGCTTGGGGGGGTGAATCGGGAAGGATCGGATCCGGATCCGTCGGGATCCGGCGAGTGGCGGCTGCGGGCGAGGTGGCGTGGGCGGGGGTTGAAGGAGGTGGGGCCCTTTGGCGAGAGAGAGGAGAGGGTGCGGCGCGCCTTTCGGTCGGCCGAGGCTAGCCGTTTGCCTCGATCGCTCGGTCGGGCGGTCGGTGGAGTCTGGTGGGCTGGCTCACTGGCGCTGGTGGGCCTCATTGGTGGGCACTGGGTTGGCTGGGCCAGTTGGCAGCCTCCGCCTGGGCATTTCTCTTTTTAAAAAAAATATTGTTTTGAAAAATAAAACAGAGATAGAATATAAAATATAAATATTTTATATAGGACATATATATACCAAAATGATCAGGGGAATATTCCCTATCATTTGAACATTTTTCCAGGGGCAGAATCCAAAGTTTATAAAAAATCATTTTTTTCAAATTCAAATAAAACTCAAGTTTGAATTCAAAACTTTTGGCATTGCTTTCCTCTGATATTTTTGGAGTGTCATGTTTACTCCTCTCATACTTTTGCTCAAGTATTTATCAGGCATAGTTTTTGAAATGATTCCCACTTGCCAAAGTTTGAATTCAAATTCAAAACTCAAAATCTTCTGAAATTTCAAATGGCACTCAAATTCAAACAGAATGCATAGATGCTTAGCTATAATTGTAAAACATTCCAAATAGGAAATTTGGGATGTTACATCTCGGATGACAACACTTTGTTAAAACAATCATAATATGATATAACAAGATGGTATCTCGCTAGCCCTTTCTGAGACCACAAAACATAAATGCAGAGCACCTCTGAAGATCAAGGACTGACTAGACATTGTAATTCATGGTAAAAGAGCTCCAATCGTAGTCATACTCAATATAAATTAATAGTTATGGATGCAAATGACAGCGGTGCTCTCCAACTGGTGCTTTTTAATAAGAGGATGATGACTCAACATAAAAGTAAATAGATAGGCCCTTCGCAGAGGGAAGCAGGGATTCGTAGAGGTGCCAGAGCTCGATTTTGAAATAGAGATAAATAATATTTTGAGTGGTATACTTTCATTGTCAACATAACAACCGAGAGATCTCGATATCTTCCATGCTACACACATTATAGGCGGTTCCCAAGCAGAATGGTACAGTTTATACTCCCCCTCCACCAACAAGCATCAATCCATGGCTTGCCCAAAACAACGGGTGCCTCCAACTAACAACAGTCCTGGGGGAGTTTTGTTTGCAATTATTTTGATTTTGTTTGAGCATGGGACTGGGCATCCTGGTGACCAGCCATTTTCTCGTGAGTGAGGAGCGGAGTCCACACCTCTTGAGAATAACCCGCCTAGCATGGAAGATACAGACAGCCCTAGTTGATACATGAGCTATTCGAGCATACAAAACAGAATTTCATTTGAAGGTTTAGAGTTTGGCACATACAAATTTACTTGGAACGGCAGGTAGATACCGCATATAGGAAGGTATGGTGGACTCATATGGAATAACTTTGGGGTTTATGGAAGTGGATGCACAAGCAGTATTCCCGCTTAGTACAAGTGAAGGCTAGAAAAAGACTGGGAAGCGACCAACTAGAGAGCGACAACAATCATGAACATGCATTAAAATTAATAAACATTGAGTGCAAGCATGAGTAGGATATAATTCACCATGAAAATAAATATCGTAGAGGCTATGTTGATTTTGTTTCAACTACATGCGTGAACATGTGCCAAGTCAAGCCACTCGAATCGTTCAAAGGAGGATACCACCCTATCATACCACATCACAACCATTTTAATAGCATGTTGGCACGCAAGGTAAACCATTATAAACTCTTAGCTAATTAAGCATGGAATAAGCAACTATAATCTCTAATTGTCATTGCAAACATGTTTCATTCATAATAGGCTGAATCAGGAACAATGAACTAATAATATTTACAAAAACAAGAGAGGTCGAGTTCATACCAGCTTTCTCATCTCAATCAATCCATCATATATCGTCATTATTGCCTTTCACTTGCACGACCGAACGGTGTGGATAATAATAGTAGTGCATGTGCATTGGACTAAGCTGGAATCTGTAAGCATTTAATTCAAGGGAGAAGACAAGGTAATATGGGATCTTTGTGAAATCAACAATAATGCATATAAGAGCCACTTCAACAATTTCATTATGGTCTATTCCTCTCAACCCCCAAGAAAAGAAAAGAAATAAAACTATTTACATGGGAAAACTCCCAACAAGCAAAAGAAGAACGAGCAATCTTTTTGGTTTTTCTTTTAATTATTACTACTATAGGCATGGAATGTAAACTAGCTAAAAGCTACAACTAATTTTTTGGTTTTTCTTAAGGTTTTTCAAACACACAAGAAGAAAGCGAGAAAAAGGAAAATAAACTAGCATGGATAGTACAATGAAAAAGTATGAGCACCGACAACTAGCATGAGTGTGTGAACATGAATGTAATGTCGGTGGGAAATACGTACTCCCCCAAGCTTAGGCTTTTGGCCTAAGTTGGTCTATGCCCATGGATCAAAGTGGTCCTCTCCAGTGTACTGAGGAGGATCCTCGGGGTGCCACTGGTTGGCGAGCTCCTCCGGATCCCACTGATAAACCGATTGCCGATAAGGGTCAGGAGATGGCTCAGGCACAGGCTCTGGGGATCGTGTTCGCTCCCAATATGCATAAATGTCATCGGGCAGGATGATGTACGTGCCTGAATAAATATTAAACAAAGAAGGTGCAGGCAGGGTGATATTCTGACAAGTCTTTTCACTGAATACCAGGTTATAAATTAGTCTCTTCTCCTTGTCATCGCAATTAAAATCATGGGCTACCATACTTTTATAGTCTAAGAAAATAGAGGGCAGTAACTTTTCTTTTTTCTCATAGTGTCTAATAGGTATCTCAAAATATTTAGCAAGACGCGGAGCAAAGATACCTCCAAAAATGGGGCCCTTTGTACGGTTTAGACTCAAACGTTTAGCAAGCATAGCTCCTAAACTGAAAGTTCTATCACGGAGTAAAGCATGGCGTAAAATGGCGAGGTCAGGAGCACTGAGGACCCCATTGTTCCCGCGGCCAATTAAACATCTACTAGCAAATATTGCATAGTAACATAGAATAGGAAAATGTATGTGATACGTCTCCAACGTATCTATAATTTTTTATTGCTCCATGCTACTTTATCTACTGTTTTGGACTATATTGGGCTTTATTTTCCACTTTTATATTATTTTTGGGACTAACCTATTAACCGGAGGCCCAGCCCAGAATTGCTGTTTTTTGCCTATTTCAGTGTTTCGATGAAACGGAATATCAAACGGAGTCCAAACGGAATGAAACCTTCGGGAACGTGATTTTCTCACCGAACATGATCCAGGAGACTTGGACCCTACTCCAAGGAACAAAAGAGGCGGTCACGAGGGTGGGGGGGCCCCCTGGGCGCGCCCCCCTACCTCATGGGCCCCCTGTTGCTCCATCGACGCATTCCTTCCTCCTATATATACCTCGCACTCGACAGATCGAATACGGGCCAAAACCTAATTCCACCGCCACAACTTTCTCAGATCCACGAGATCCCATCTTGGGGCCTGTTAGGAGCTCCGCGGAGAGGGCAGTCATCACGGAGGGCTTCTACATCATCATAGCCCCTCCGATGAAGTGTGAGTAGTTTACCTCGGACCTTGGGTCCATAGTTAGTAGCTAGATGGCTTCTTCTCTCTTTTTGGATCTCAATACAATGTTCTCCCCTCTCTTGTGGAGATCTATTCGATGTAATCTTCTTTTTGCGGTGTGTTTGTTGAGACCGATGAATTGTGGGTTTATGATCCAGCTTATCTATGAATAATATTTGAATCTTCTCTGAATTCTTTTATGTATGATTGAGTTATCTTTGCAAGTCTCTTCGAATTATCCATTTAGTTTGGCCAACTAGATTGGTAGTTCTTGCAATGGGAGAAGTGCTTAGCTTTGAGTTCAATCTTGCGGTGTCCTTACCCAGTGACATAAGGGGCAGCAAGGCACGTATTGTATTGTTGCCATCGAGGATAACAAGATGGGGTTTTTATCATATTGCATGAATTTATCCCTCTACATCATGTCATCTTGCTTAAGGCGTTACTCCGTTTTTAACTTAATACTCTAGATGCATGCTGGATAGCGGTCGATGAGTGGAGTAATAGTAGTAGATGCGTAATCGTTTGGTTTACTTGTCTCGGACGTGATGCCTATATACATGATCATACCTAGATATACTCATAACTATGCTCAATTCTATCAATTGCTCAACAGTAATTTGTTCACCCACCGTAGAATACTATGCTCTTGAGAGAAGCCACTAGTGAAACCTATGGCCCCCAGGTCTATTTTCATCATATCAATCTCCATCACTTTAATACTTGCTTTGTTTTTACTTTGCTTTTTAATTTTCACTTTGCATCTCTATATCAAATATACCAAAAATATTGTTTATCATCTCTATCAGATCTCACCCTCGTAAGTGACCGTGAAGGGATTGACAACCCCTAATCGCGTTGGTTGCGAGTAGCTATTGTTTTGTGCAGGTACGAGGGACTTGAGCGTGGCCTCCGACTGGATTGATACCTTGGTTCTCAAAAACTGAGGGAAATACTTACGCTGCTTTGCTGCATCGTCCTCTCCTCTTCGGGGAAATCCAACGCAGTGCTCAAGAGGTAGCAGTATGCTAGTAGTTCTTGCGTCTGACACTTTTCTCGTTTCCCCTACAGCAATCATATCAATAAAACCTGCCACATCCCTTGGATGTGGTTCCTCGACGCTGCCCTCAAAAGGCAACTTGCAAACCGCACACAAATCATAAAGGGACATGATACGTCCATTTTGCGTCATGCTTTTATATCGATATTTATTGCATTATGGGTTGTTGTTACACATTGTGTCACAATACTTATGCCTATTCTCTCTTATTTTAGAAGGTTGACATGAAGAGGGAGAATGCCGGCAGGTGGAATTCTGGGCTGGAAAAGGAGCAAATATTAGAGACCTATTCTACACAACTCCAAAAGTCCTGAAACTTCGCGGAAGTTATTTTTCGAATTAATAAAAAAATACTGAGCGAAGAAAGTACCAGAGGGGGCCACCCACCATCCACGAGGGTGGGGGCGCGCCCCTACCTCGTGGGCCCCCTGGCAGGCCTCCGGTGACCATCTTTTGCTATATAAAGTCTTTTACCCTGGAAAAATCATAAGCAAGCTTACGGGACGAAACTCCACCGCCACAAGGCGGAACCTTGGCGGAACCAATCTAGGGCTCCGGCGGAGCTGTTTTGCAGGGGAAACATCCCTCCGGGAGGAGGAAATCATCGCCATCGTCATCACCAATGATCCTCTCATCAGGAGGGGGTCAATCTCCATCAACATCTTCACCAGCACCATCTCCTCTAAAACCCTAATTCATCTCTTGTATCCAATCTTTGTCCCAAAGCCTCAGATTGGTACCTGTGGGTTGCTAGTAGTGTTGATTACTCCTTGTAGTTGATGCTAGTTGGTTTATTTGGTGGAAGATCATATGTTCAGATCCTTTATGCATATTAATATACCTCTTATTATGAACATGAATATGATTTGTGAGTAGTTGCGTTTGTTCCTAAGGACATGGGAGAAGTCTTTCTATAAGTAGTCATGTGAATTTGGTATTCGTTCGATATTTTGATGAGATGTATGTTGTCTTTCCTCTAGTGGTGTTATGTGAACGTCAAATACATGACACTTCACCATTGTTTGGGCCTAGAGGAAGGCATTCGGAAGTAATAAGTAGATGATGGGTTGCTAGAGTGACAGAAGCTTAAACCCTAGTTTATGCGTTGCTTCGTAAGGGGCTGATTTGGATCATTATGTTTCATGCTATGGTTAGGTTTACCTTAATACTTCTTTTGTAGTTGCGGATGCTTGCAATAGGGGTTAATCATAAGTGGGATGCTTGTCCAAGAAAGGGCAGTACCCAAGCACCGGTCCACCCACATACCAAATCATCAAAGTAACGAACGCGAATCATATGAGCGTGATGAAAACTAGCTTGACGATAATTCACATGTGTCCTCAGGAGTGTTTTCCTTTGTATAAGAGTTTGTCCAGGCTTGTCCTTTGCTACAAAAAGGATTGGGCCATATTGCTGCACTTTATTTACTTTCATTACTTGTTACCCGTTACAAACTACCTTATAACAAAACTATATGTTACCGATAATTTCAGTGCTTGCAGAGAATATCTTACTGAAAACCGCTTGTCATTTCCTTCTGCTCCTCGTTGGGTTTGACACTCTTACTTATCGAAAGGACTACGATAGATCTCCTACACTTGTGGGTCATCAAGACTCTTTTCGGGCGCCGTTGCCGGGGAGTGAAGCGCCTTTGGTAGGTGGAATTTGGTAAGGAAAAATTTATATAGTGTGCTGAAATTTACTGTCACTTGTTACTATGGAACATAATACTCTGAGGGGCTTGTTCGGGGTATCTTCACCCCGACCAGTAGAGCAAAGAGTTGCTCCTCAACCTACTGAACCTACTGAAAATGTTTACTTTGAAATTCCTTCGGGTATGATAGAGAAACTGCTAGCTAATACTTTTACAGGAGATGGAACATTACATCCCGATTTGCACCTAATCTATGTGGATGAAGTTTGTGGATTATTTAAGCTTGCAGGTATGCCTTAGGATGTTTTCAATAAGAAGGTATTCCCTTTATCTTTGAAGGGAGAGGCATTGACATGGTTTAGGCTATGTGATGATATGGGATCATGGAACTACAACCGATTGAAATAGGAATTTCATCAGAAGTTTTATCCTATGCATCTTGTTCATCGTGATCGTAATTATATATATAATTTTTGGCCTCGTGAAGGAGAAATCATCGCTCAAGCTTGGGGGAGGCTTAAGTCAATGTTATATTCATGACCCAATCATGAGCTCTCAAGAGAAATGATTATTCAAAAAAATTATGCTCGGCTTTCTCTCAATAATCGCTCCATGCTCGATACTTCTTGTACTGGCTCTTTTATGATGAAGACTATTGAATTCAAATGGGATTTATTGGAAAGAATTAAACGCAACTCTGAAGATTGGGATCTCGGCGAAGGTAAGGAGTCAGGTATAACACCTAAGTTTGATTGTGTTAAATCTTTTATGGATACCGATGTTTTCCGTGAATTTGGCACTAAATATGGACTTGACTCTAAGATAGTAGCTTCTTTCTGTGAATCATTTGCTACTCATGTTGATCTCCCTAAGGAGAAGTGGTTTAAATATAGTCCTCCATTGAAGTAAAAGTACTTGCACCTATTAAAGTTGAAGAAAACACTATCACTTATAACGATCATGTCGTTCCTACTGCTTATATTGAGAAACCACCTTTCCCTGTTAGAATAAAGGATCATCCTAAAGCTTCAATTGTGGTCAACAGAAGTAATATTAGGACACCCAAACCCCCTGACAAAATTAAAGTTGAACCTAGTATTGCTATGGTAAGGATCTCTTGGCTGATAATATTGATGGGCATGTTATTTACTTCTATAATGAAGCTGCTAGAATTGCTAGACCTGATACTAAAAATAAACATAGACCTGTTGTAGGCGTGCCTGTTATTTCTGTTAAAATAGGAGATCATTGTTATCATGGCTTATGTGATATGGGTGCTAGTGCAAGTGCAATACCTCATTCCTTATACAAAGAAATTATGCATGATATTGCACCTGCTGAGTTAGAGGAAATTGATGTTACAATTAAGCTTGCCAATAGAGACACTATTTCACCAGTTGGGATAGTAAGAGATGTTGAAGTCTTGCGTGGGAAAGTTAAATATCCTGCTGATTTTCTTGT
The DNA here is from genome assembly GCA_021605205.1 of Aegilops longissima. Lineage (NCBI taxonomy): Eukaryota > Viridiplantae > Streptophyta > Magnoliopsida > Poales > Poaceae > Aegilops > Aegilops longissima. The sequence goes on from CM038681.1 coordinate 548,715,792, forward strand.
TCTTGGTTCCCCACAAGATGACTTCTGTCCCATCATATTTGGTAGACCCTTCTAGAATACTGTTAATGCTAGGATAGACTGCGAAAAGGATGTTGTTACTATTGGTTTGGGGGATATGTCTCATGAGTTTAACTTTGCTAAATTTCGTAGACAACCACGTGATGAGGAATTGCCTAGTAAAGATGAGATTATTGGTCTTGCCTCTATTGCCATGCCTCCTAATGATCATTTAGAACAATATTTGCTTGACCATGAAAATGATATGTTTATGAATGAAAGAAGGGAAATAGATGAAGTATTCTTTAAACAGGGACCTATTTTGAAACACAACTTGCCTGTTCAAATCCTAGGGGATCCTCCTCCACCCAAGGGTGATCCCGTGTTTGAGCTTAAACCATTACCTGATACTCTTCAATATGCTTATCTTGATGAGAAGAAGATATATCCTGTTATTATTAGTGCTAACCTTTCAGAGCATGAAGAAAAGAAATTATTGAAAACTCTGAAGAAGCACCGTGTTGCTATTGGATATACTCTTGATGATCTTAAGGGCATTAGTCCTACTCTATGCCAGCACAAAATAAAATTGGAGAAAGACGCTAAACTGGTTGTTGATCATCAACGACGGTTAAATCCTAAGATGAAAGAATTGGTAAGAAAATAAATACTAAAGCTTCTGGAGGCAGGTATAATTTATCCCGTTGCTTATAGTCAGTGGGTAAGTCATGTCCATTGTGTCCCTAAGAAGGGAGGTATTACTGTTGTTCCTAATGATAAAGATGAATTGATCCCACAAAGAATTGTTACAGGTTATAGAATGGTAATTGATTTCCGCAAATTAAATAAAACTACTAAAAAGGATCATTACCCTTTACCTTTATTGATCAAATGCTAGAAAGACTATCCAAACATACACATTTTTGCTTTCTAGATGGTTATTCTGGTTTCTCTCAAATACCTGTGTCAAAAGAGGACAAAGAAAATACCACTTTTACTTGCCCTTTCGGTACTTTTGCTTATAGACATATGCCTTTTGGTTTATGCAATGCACCTGCTACCTTTCAAAGATGCATGATGGCTATATTCTCTGATTTTTGTGAAAATATTGTGGAGGTTTTCATGGATGATTTCTCCGTTTATGGAACTTCTTTTGATGATTGCTTGAGCAACCTTGATCGAGTTTTGCAGAGATGTGAAGAAACTAACCTTGTCTTGAATTGGGAGAAGTGCCACTTTATGGCTAATGAAGGTATTGTCTTGGGGCATAAAATTTCTGAGAGGGGTATTGAAGTTGATAAAGCTAAAGTTGATGCTATTCAAAAGATGTCGTGTCCCAAGGACATCAAAGGTATAAGAAGCTTCCTTGGTCACGTCGGTTTTTATAGGAGGTTCATTAAGGACTTATCTAAAATCTCCAGGCCTCTGTCTAACCTCTTACAAAAAGATATTCCTTTTGTCTTTGATGATGACTGTGTAGAAGCATTTGAAATACTTAAGAAAGCATTGGTTTCTGCACCTATTGTTCAGCCACCTGATTGGAATTTTCCCTTTGAAATTATGTGTGATGCTAGTGATTATGCCGTATGTGTTGTTCTAGGACAAAGAGTTGATAAGAAATTACTCCCTCCGTCCGGAAATACTTGTCATCAAAATGAATAAAAGGGGATTTATCTAGATGTATTTTAGTTCTAGATACATCTCTTTCTATCCATTTTGATGACAAGTATTTTCGGACGGAGGGAGTAAATGTTATCCAATATGCCAGTAAAACTTTAGACAATGCCCAGAGAAATTATGCTACTACTGGAAAAGAATTTTTAGCAGTTGTATTTGCTTGTGATAAGTCCAGGCCTTATATTGTTGATTCTAAAGTAACTATTCACACTGATCATGCTGCTATTAAATACCTTATGGAAAATAAAGATGCTAAACCTAGACTTATTAGATGGGTTCTCTTGCTACAAGAATTTGATTTGCATATTATTGATAGAAAGAGAGCTGAGAACCCCGTTGCAGACAACTTGTCTAGGTTAGAGAATATTCTTGATGACCCACTACCTATTGATGATAGCTTTCCTAATGAACAATTAGCTGTCATAAATGCTTCTCGCACTGCTCCATGCTATGTTGATTATGATAATTACATTGTTGCTAAATTTATACCACCTAGTTTCACATACCAGCAAAAGAAAAAGTTTTTCTATGATTTAAGGCATTACTTCTGGGATGACCCACACCTTTATAAAGAAGGAGTAGATGGTGTTATTAGACGTTGTATACCTGAGCATTAACAGGAACAGATCCTGCGCAAGTGTCACTCCGAAGCTTATGGAGGACACCACGCTGGAGATAGAACTGCACATAAAGTATTGCAATCCGGTTTTTATTGGCCTACTCTCTCCAAAGATGCCCGTAAGTTTGTCTTGTCTTGTGATGAATGTCAAAGAATTGGTAATATTAGTAGACGTCAAGAAATGCCTATGAACTATTCACTTGTTATTGAACCATTTGATGTTTGGGGCTTTGATTATATGGAACCGTTTCCTTCCTCTAATGGATATACACATATTTTAGTTGTTGTTGATTGCGTTACTAAGTGGGTAGAAGCTATTCCAACTAGTAGTGCTGATCATAACACCTCTATTAAGATGCTTAAAGAAGTTATTTTTACGAGGTTTGGAGTCCCTAGATATTTAATGACTAATGGTGGTTCACATTTTATTCATGGTGCTTTTCGTAAAATGCATGCTAAGTATGATGTTAATCATAGAGTTGCATCTCCATATCACCCGCAGTCTAGTGGTCAAGTAGATTTGAGTAATAGAGAGCTCAAATTAATTTTGCAAAAGACTGTTAATAGATCTAGAAAGAATTGGTCCAAGAAACTTGATGATGCATTGTGGGCCTATAGAACTGCATATAAAAATCCTATGGGTATGTCTCCGTATAAAATGGTTTATGGAAAAGCATGTCACTTACCTCTCAAACTAGAACATAAAGCATATTGGGCCATCAAAGAGCTCAATTTTGATTTCAAACTTGCTGGTGAGAAGAGGCTATTTGACATTAGCTCACTTGATGAATGGAGAACCCAGGCCTATGAGAATGCCAAAGTGTTTAAATAAAAAGTTAAAATAGGGCATGATAAAAGGATACAAAAGCGTGAGTTTAATGTAGGTGATCATGTGTTGCTATTCAACTCTCTTTAAGATTTTTTGCAGGAAAGCTTCTCTCTAAATGGGAAGGTCCTTACGTTATCGAGGACGTCTATCGTTCCGGTGCCATAAAATTCAACAACTTCGAAGGAACAAATCCGAAGGTGTTGAACGGTCAAAGAATCAAACATTATATCTCAGGTAATCCTATAAATGTTGAAACTAATGTTATTGAAACCGTAACTGTCGGTGTCAAAACCGGCGGATCTCGGGTAGGGGGTCCCGATCTGTGCATCTAAGGCTAATGGTAACAGGAGGCAAGGGACACAATGTTTTACCCAGGTTCGGGCCCTCTCGATGGAGGTAAAACCCTACTTCTTGCTTGATTGATCTTGATGATATGAGTATTACAAGAGTTGATCTACCACGAGATCGTATGTTGTGGTCTAAACCCTAGAGGTATGATGAGTAATGTCATAATCTATCGACTAGCCTGGCCTCGGTTTATATAATGTACCAGAGGCCTAGGATAACAAGAGTCCTAGCCTCCTTGTCTTGATCGCCAAGTCTTGTAGAATCTTCCTTGTGTATACTTCGGCTGTCCGACCTGGCCCCTGAGTATACGGCCATGGGGGTCCTCGGCCCAATCTAACTGATCGGGGGATGACGTGGTGAGTACCCCCTAGTTCAGGACACCGTCAATAGCCCCCTGAACCGGTCTTCAAGTTGGGGACGCTCCTCGATTCTTCCGCACTGTTCTTCATCTTTGGTCGTCGGTCTTGAAAACTGGTTCAACAAATCTTCTCATCTTCGATCTTGATGATCGCCGAAGTGCATCCAAAGAGTTTACACGTCGAGTATCCGAGGAGCCCCTTTAAGTTCTCGGCCTTTATCAGTGCCTTGTTATTTTAATGTCACGCCTCGGGTTTGAAGTTGTTCCCGGGCGGCAGTGTCCTCTTGCGTCCGAGCTCCAACGCCGAACTGCATTCGAGGTGTCTTTTGCATCCAAGCACCAACGCCGGACTGCTTCCGAGCTCCAACGCCGGAATGTATCCAAGCTCCAACGCCGGACTATATCCGAGCACCAACGCCGGATTATATCCGAGGTGTCATAGATCATCTTTGTTCAAAAAAGTTGAAAGAGTTTAGCTAAGCTTAATACCGTAAATGCCCTCTATGGAGCCAGCCACTGGCGCCCGAGCTTTATGCCGGAATGCTTCCGAGGTGGTGCACCACCTTGGCCACGGGCAGATTTTTACGAATTTAATTCTGAATTGTGCAATGTAATCTTTGACGAGATGTATGGACAGTAGCCCTCAAGGTGCGTGTTGGCCTAATATCCGGGATGCACCTGAAGGAAAAAATCAAACCGCTGACCCTAGTAGCCCCTGAGACTCAGGTCGATTCATAAAATCAGCCTGAGGATCAATTCCCAGCTCGACAGCATACTTAGGAATAGAAACACGGTGTGCAAAGTCCTCGAGACTCAGGTTGGGTGCGGCCGACCAACCTGAGGATAATAATCTCCTTGACAACTATATTGAATTTTAAATTTTCTGCATTGGATTGTCAATGCAGTAGCCCCCGAGACACTGGTCGGGTGGCAACACCAGATCAGGGGATCGATGTGCCCTTTTAATATTTGTAAATAATAAGCCCGAAGACTAGTAGCCCCCGAGCCTTAATGCGGGCACGAGAGGCCGAATTAAGGATCGATATCCATAGTAAAATCACAAATTATATGTAATGACTCTATGTATCCAAGTACTTTACATCATTAATGCTTAGATCCGCATTGTACAAAACTTTGTTGACCGACCATCGGCTTCAACCTCCTCGGCCAGCAGCCGAGGGGTGTTTGTCCTACTTTATAAAGCCTTTATGAGGGCAAAGATTTACGGCAAACAAGGCAATCCGGCCATACGGTTTTATAAACAAAGGTATGTAGAGAGACATGTTATATTTATTGTTTAACATAAGAAACATCGTCCAAAGAAAATAGTCCCGCTATCGGTTCCTTTCTTTGGGTTGTCATGCTAAGCATGATCATGAAACCTCAGCTCCGATCAATGTGGGAGGAAAATACTGAGAATTTAGTTCGAGGAAAGCTTCCAAACTCTGTGGTCTAAATGAACCCAAATTTTTACTTCTGTTGCGACCGTTTATAATATGAAAGTGGCCCATCATCGGCTTCTACCCCCTTGTAGATGCTACGCAGGGTGTTTCCGAAATAACAAAACAACCCATAGCCGACGTCTCGGTGCCCGAAGACGGTTGTGTTAGCGGAAACGAGGCAATCAGATATGCGGGCTTTATAACTTTCACTTAGTCATAGGAGCTTAAAGTTGGGAAGCCAGCAAGTAGCCCCCCGGTTAGTGTTCGGCGACAGCCGAGGTCAAGTCGTAAACACTTCGGCCAATGTTATGAACGGCCTGTCATTTAATACAGTCATCGGACCACTGACCAGTTTACGCTTATTGTGACAGTCAGTTTTCGGCTTTATCCACTGAGGTGCTTAACCATGCGAGCTGGAAGCACAATCGCAGTGGTTCTCCCTTTGCACACCTAGCCGAACAAAGTGGAACGTAGGAGGCAAGCACAGGAGCCGGGCAACCCAACTATTGACCGAGGACACAATTCGAAACTGATGCATATATAGCAATATCCGAGAATTTTTGCCGAATCTCTAAAGGTGTCCGGCGTTGCACTACGAGACTTATGCGGAAAACACACAAATGGTTGAAAAGTGCCATAGAATTGGAAAACCAAAAAACGTCAGGAAAAACTCGACGTCCGAACTAGATCAATTGTTCGGTGCTAATCAGAAAATTGGTCTTAGAAAAAAAATTGTGCTTCTGTCGTGCTTTAACATGACACATCCTATCTCAAGACTTCAGGCGGGTCAGCCTACGGCTTCAACCTCCTATCCCGAAGGCGGAGTGCTTCTTGTTAGGCCAGTTTAGCAAACTTTAGCGGCTTTGAGAGAGAAATTAGGCTCCCCGGCTATTGACCACACACTCGCGTCGAAAAAAGGAGTGATAGAAAAAAGACTTTGCAACGACTAAGAAGAAGAACACTTATTATAAAACAGCTCACATTAATTTAAGAGCCCCCGAGTGACATGGGTAAAAGAATGTTATGTATAATGATTGTATGTACCGAAGTACTTATATCATATATGTGTTCACCCGAACTTTAAACGCGTCTTAATCGACCGTCGGCTTCTCCCTCTTCGGTCAAGGGCCGAAAAGTGTTACGTACTCCACGTGTCGATAATATCGATGGTGTTTCTGATAACCAGGCAATCAGGTCATAGGGCTGTAACAGACAAAGCGTGCTCAAGGAACTTATGCTATATTACTGACGAAGTGTATGAAGCATCTTCGAAGAAAATAGTACCCCCACCGATACCTTTCTTCGGTTGATCATTATTACTATGAGACTTGTGCAATAGTTTTTTTGTACTCATGAGTTCCGTTGTGTGCCGACCATTATTGAAAACAGTAAGAGCGCTAGCTTTCGGCTTCACCCAGTCTGAGGTCCGGCTCGGATGACCCGATTGTGACAATCGCAGAGGTGCTCCCTTTACTCCCTAGCCGAACAATCGGGAACGTAGGGGTAAGCACAGGAGCCAGGCAACCCAGCTTGCGGAACAACTTAAGTCAATATGGTGCAAATTGTGGCGTAATACACGAATAAGGAACGAAGCCGTACAAGTATAATCATATGCAAGAGGAAATGCTTCATGAAGGAAGCCCCCAAGGAAACGGGGTATTTGAATTTGTGTGTCACAAACGAAGTTTGGACAAGGAAGTTTTTCGCAAACAACTTTTTGCCAACAAAGTATAATGCTTGGCCGAATCGAACAACATTTAAAACTAAAAATTTTGGAGCATGAAAGCGACTTAGCTGGTTAATGTGTTCGATGTTGATGACGCGATTCGGGCTTGTGGCGGGACGAAGATTCCCATTGAACCGATAAGGTTCGCAGTCCTCGGCATGGCCGAGGTCCCAGCCCCCAGGCCCGAGGTGTCCGAGCAAGGAGTTCGGCATTCCGGAGTAGTGACCATGTAACGCGGTCAAAATCGATTACCTGCACACATAAAACAGTGCGGTCCAAGAAATAATAATAATATATATATAATCCTTGAATAATTGCTTTACGCAAGAATAATTTATTTAAAGAGATGTGGCCTGGCGCCGAAGCCAATGTCGATGTAGGGCGTCGGCGTGACGCAGTGAAGGCGTGACAAAGCCTGAATTTGCAGGGTGGTCTGAGTTTCGGATGTGGCGTTCGCTGAACTATGTATGGAAACTGACCGAACCACCACATGATCGTTTTTAATGTGGCCGCCATTTAATAGATCTGTGTACAGATGATGGAACAAACCAGATTAATAATTCCTTCAGAAAAAATAAGCCCAACAAGCAAAAATTGATAGGATTAATAGCACCTGGTTTATTTGTTGTAGTAGTCCGAAGAAAAGCGACTCCCAAAATTGGGAATCGATCCGCACACCCATTGCCTGATGGGCGATAAAGCGACGGCATGGCGATGCTGGCAAAGCTTGGCTTGCCGAGGCGAAGCCCCCGGTCCAGCTAACGTGACGAAGCTGGTCGGCTGGTGACGCCGAAGTCACCGGAGTATGTTGATGAAGAAATAGCCAAGTCCCCGGTCTAGCCGAGGTGACGGAGCAGGCTGGTGAGGAGTTGTTGCACCTGCCATGTCAGCCGAGGTGTTGAAGTAGTTCGGCGTGATGGACATTGGCTCGAAGAGGCAACAGTGCGGCCATGCCGACCCAGGTCGTAACTTGTGACGTGGTCAATGCTGGCCTGATGAAGTCACCGCACGGCGATGCCGGTGTGCCCGCTCCGTGTAATCTGTGTAGCGATGATTTTGGTGACGATTTCTCCTTCGCGATGCCGAACTATTGTTCGGCTGGCCGAGATGATGATCCGAAGAAGTTGAGCTCGGCTCAACAAAGCGACGACGTGTCTAGCGCAGGTCGGACGCCGTGGAGTGATGTTGTCGAGCCGGTTTGACACCGGCGCGACGGGGAATACTTATAATATTAGTGGGATGTATTTGAGAATAAAACACAATACCCCATACAAAAACTTCCTTCAAAAAGGATGTCTGAAATCCCGTTCATAAAGAAGATGAACTCGGGTCGGATTCGTTCTCGCGCAGAAAACATAACCGAAAAGTGATGCACTAATCGGAAGGTTCCCGGAGTTTGGACGGTCGGATCGAGCTGAGTTTTTAACAGGTGGTAGATATAGGAATTCCGCAGCCGATCAATGGTTGGATATTCCAAAGGACATCCGAGCTAGATACTGGACACCACGCTCCAAACTCGTCCGGATTCCCGTCCAAATTCAACAAGGCTCCTGTATATCGGAGATTGCCGGAGATTCCTCCATCGGAACTCGACGAAATTTTGCAGGGTTGTTGTAGACTTAATTCCACATAATTACACTGAAGCAATCGTTTAAGCGACACTCGAGGAGGCGGTGGAGGCGGATATGAGTTTGCTGTCCAGAAAAACAGCACGGTCGCCCGTTGAGCCCCCGAGCTCCATGGATGATTCCTCCATGATCTTGATGGAGATCGGAGTTGGTGTTTGATGAAGGCCCTCATCCGAACATGACGATCGGAGGTAGGGCGCAGTCCTCGGTCAAGCCAAGGTGACCAGTCAAATTGGTGACGAAGAAGTCAACGTCGTAGTTGATCTGTAGTCGAGCCATTGATCCTTTTGCCGATCACACAACGGAACTCTCAATGAAAGCACCAATGTCGGTGTCAAAATCGGCGGATCTCGGGTAGGGGGTCCCGATCTATGCGTCTAAGGCTAATGGTAACAGGAGGCAAGGGACACAATATTTTACCCAGGTTCGGGCCCTCTCGATGGAGGTAAAACCCTACTTCCTGCTTGATTGATCTTGATGATATGAGTATTACAAGAGTTGATCTACCACGAGATCGTATGTTGTGGTCTAAACCCTAGAGGTGTGATGAGTAATGTCATAATCTATCGACTAGCCTGGCCTCGGTTTATATAATGTACCAGAGGCCTAGGATAACAAGAGTCCTAGCCGAATACGCCGGTGGGGAGGAGTCCTTGTCTTGATCGCCAAGTCTTGTAGAATCTTCCTTGTGTATACTTCGGCTGTCCGAACTGGCCCCTGAGTATACGGCCATGGGGGTCCTCGGCCCAATCTAACTGATCGGGGGATGACGTGGTGAGTACCCCCTAGTCCAGGACACCGTCAGTAACCCCGGAGGAGTACATAAGGGACACTTTCTAGAACATTTCAAACTCCAAAAAGGAATAGGTATGTGGTACGGTAAGTAAGCCGACTCCAAAATAGTTCTAATAGCAATTTTTCTCCGTTTTTGAATATTTAAGAAAATGGGAAAATAAGAAGTAGTCCGGGAAGGACACAAGGCGTCCACGAGGGTGGAGGGCGCGCCCTACCCCCCTGGGCGCGCCCCCCCTTCCTCGTGGGTACCTCGTGCGCTCTCCGGACTCTGTTTTCTTGCACGATACTTCTTTTGGTCAGTAAAAATTCATTATATAATCTCCCGAAGGTTTTGACCATCTCACCACGCAAATATCCTCTGTTTTTGTTTCGAGTTGTTTTTCTGACAGATCTAGATCACCATGACGTCTCCAAGTGCCCCCAAGGACAAGTTCTTCGAGAAGGTCATCAACCCCTACCTCGCGGAAGTGCTGCAACATCCTCAAACCATTGAGATGCATGAGGGGGTGCTGCACATCCGCGATGTTAAGGGACCACGGAGGACCAGAAGCGTGGAGACAAGGCTTGAAGCACTGGAGCAACAAGTTTTCAAGTGTCAGGAGATGGTGGAGCATGGACTCGACACCAATCACATAATGATCACGGAGTTCACCAACAACCACAAGCTGGACGCAAAGGACATTGGGGAGGCCATCTTCAAGCTTCACGAGAAAATCGAGAACCTCCAAGCCCAGATCTACGACCTGCAAAACCAAAAGTGTGAGTATGAATATAGATTCAAGAGGATGAGTTTGGCTGCAGATTTAAGGATCCCGGAGACTCGATCTTCCTTCTCTGATGGTGAACCTATGCCTTGGAAGATGGATGACAAGCCTACATCATAAACAGCTCCATCACCACCACTTCCGAGAAAGGAGACATAATCACATGGGTATGGGCACTCCCCTTGGCAACTGCCAAGCTTGGGGGAGGTGCCCCGGTATCATATCACCATCACACTCCTATCTTTACCGCTTTTCTTAGTTCGATCCTTTTAGTACGATCTCGATCTAGTAGAATAAAAGTTTTAGTACGATCTAGTTTTGAGTTTTGCCTTATGATCCTTCTATGTAATCGAGTCCGTGAGCTATATATAATAAAGATTAGTGTTGAGTCAAGGGCTTGATTATCTTGCTATGATCGAGAGGGAATAAAAAGAAAAGAGAAATAATAAAAAGAAATAAAGAGATCATATTGATCTTATGGAGAGTAATGACTTCACATATAAAGAGTATGATGAATAAAAGTTGTTGAGAGTTGACAAAGATAGTTTTGGTCATCGTTGCAATTAATAGGAAGTAATAAAGAAAGATAGGTTTTCACATATAAATATACTATCTTGGACATATTTTATGATTGTGAGCACTCATTAAAATATGACATGCTAAAGAGTTGATGTTGGACAAGGAAGACAACGTAATGGGTTATGTTTTATTATATCCGAAATAAAGTATATTGTCATGGACCATCCAACATGTTGAGCTTGCCTTTCCCTCTCATGCTAGCCAATTTCTTTGCACCAAGTACAGATACTACTTGTGCTTCCGAATATCCTTAAACCCAGTTTTGCCATGAGTGTCCACCATATCTACCTATGGATTGAGTAAAATCCTTCAAGTAAGTTGTCGTTGTTGCATGCAATAAAAATTGCTCTCTAAATATGTAAGATTTATTAGTGTGGAGAAAATAAGCTTTATACGATCTTGTGATGTGGAAGAAATAAAAGCGACAGACTGCATAATAAAGTTCCATATCACAAGTGGCAATATAAAGTGACGTTCTTTCGCATTAAGATTTTGTACATCCAACCATAAAAGCACATGACAACCTCTGCTTCCCTCTGCGAAGGGACTATCTTTTACTTTTATCTCTTACCTTATACAAGAGTCATGGTGATCTTCACCTTTCCTTTTTATATTTTATCCTTTGGCAAGCACCTTGTGTTGGAAAGATCCTGATATATATATCCAATTGGATGTAGGTTAGTATGAATTATTATTGTTGACATTACCCTTGAGGTAAAAGGTTGGGAGGCAACACTATAAGCCTCTATCTTTCTCTGTGTCCGATAAGCCTCTATCTTTCTCTATGTCCGATTAAAACTCCATACCCATAAGTATTGCGTGAGTGTTAGCAATTGTGAAAGACTAAATGATAGTTGAGTATCTGGACTTGCTGAAAAGCTCTTATATTGACTCTTTCCGATGTTATGATAAATTGCAATTGCTTCGGTGACTGAGATTATAGTTTGTTAGTTCTCAATGAAGTTTCTGATTCATACTTTACATTGTGAATAGATTATTACTTGAGCATAAGAAATCATATGACAATATCTATATATGTAACTGTTATAAAAATGATCATGATGCCCTCATGTCCGTATTTTATTTTATCGACACCTCTGTCTCTCAATATGTGGACATATTTATGGTTATCGGCTTCCGCTTGAGGACAAGCGAGGTCTAAGCTTGGGGGAGTTGATACGTCCATTTTGCATCATGCTTTTATATCGATATTTATTGCATTATGGGTTGTTATTACACATTGTGTCACAATACTTATGCCTATTCTCTCTTATTTTACAAGGTTTACATGAAGAGGGAGAATGCCGGCAGCTGGAATTCTGGGCTGGAAAAGGAGCAAATATTAGAGACCTATTCTACACAACTCGAAAAGTCCTGAAACTCCATGGAAGTTATTTTTGGAATTAATAAAAAATACTGAGCGAAGAAAGTACCAGAGGGGGGCCACCCACCATCCACGAGGGTGGGGGCGCGCCCTACCCCCTGGGCGCGCCCCCTGCCTCGTGGGCCCCCTGGCAGGCCTCCAGTGACCATCTTCTACTATATGAAGTCTTTTACCCTGGAAAAAATCATAAGCAAGCTTATGGGACGAAACTCCGCTGCCACGAGGCGGAACCTTGGCGGAACTAATCTAGGGCTCCGGTGGAGCTGTTCTGCCAGGGAAACATCCCTCCGGGAGGGGGAAATCATCGCCATCGTCATCACCAACAATCCTCTCATCGGGAGGGGGTCAATCTCCATCAACATCTTCACCAGAACCATCTCCTCTAAAACCCTAGTTCATCTCTTGTATCCAATCTTTGTCCCAAAGCCTCAGATTGGTACCTGTGGGTTGCTAGTAGTGTTGATTACTCCTTGTAGTTGATGCTAGTTGGTTTATTTGGTGGAAGATCATATGTTCAGATCCTTTATGCATATTAATATACCTCTTATTATGAACATCAATATTATTTGTGAGTAGTTGCGTTTGTTCCTGAGGACATGGGATAAGTCTTGCTATAAGTAGTCATGTGAATTTGGTATTCGTTCGATATGTTGATGAGATGTATGTTGTCTTTCCTCTAGTGGTGTTATGTGAACGTCGACTACATGACACTTCACCATTGTTTGGGCCTAGAGGAAGGCATTGGGAAGTAATAAGTAGATGATGGGTTGCTAGAGTGACAGAAGCTTAAACCCTAGTTTATGCGTTGCTTCATAAGGGGCTGATTTGGATCATTATGTTTCATGCTATGGTTAGGTTTACCTTAATACTTCTTTTGTAGTTGCGGATGCTTGCAATAGGGGTTAATCATAAGTGGGATGCTTGTCCAAGAAAGGGCAGTACCCAAGCACCGGTCCACCCACATACCAAATCATCAAAGTAACGAACGTGAATCATATGAGCGTGATGAAAACTAACTTGACGGTAATTCTCATGTGTCCTCGGGAGTGTTTTCCTTTGTATAAGAGTGTGTCCAGGCTTGTCCTTTGCTACAAAAAGGATTGGGCCATCTTGCTGCACTTTATTTACTTTCATTACTTGTTACCCGTTACAAACTACCTTATCACAAAACTATCTGTTACTGATAATTTCAGTGCTTGCAGAGAATACCTTACTGAAAACCGCTTGCCATTTCCTTCTGCTCCTTGTTGGGTTCGACACTTTTTCTTATCAAAAGGACTATGATAGATCCCCTGCACTTGTGGGTCATTAGGACATCTCCCTAAACTCATCATATAAATAAAAATCCACCAAAGGTGGTGATCTCCTAGCATGGAAATGAAAATTTTGCACAAAAATATTAGTGAGTAGGAGATGTTGTTCGAGCTGGTCGTGGAGGAAGTTGGTGAGGCCTGCATTATCAGCCAAATAACAAAAATCATCATGAATCCCGTCTGCTCTCAAGAACTCATCACAAGGCCATTCACACGGTCGAACCTCCGCAGTGCGAGGAAGATTATATTTGGGCTTCTTATTCTCTTCACTTTGCTTATCCTTCGAGCTTCGGCTCGAAGAGCCCCTCAATAATCTCTTCATCATTTTCTGAAAGTTTCTGAAATTTTTAATATCTCAAAATAAAAGTTGAACCAAACTCGACAAAATTGATAGCAACTACTCCCACAAGTGCCTAGAGACGATATCATGCATTAGAACTACTTGGATAAATTTGACATGCAAGTTCAAGAACAGGGTCACCTAAGCAGCAAAAATTTGCAATAAATCAAGCACTAGAACAAAAACTAATTGGGCCAATGGAGGATTCACATACCAAAGAACAATCCCCCAAAGCAGTTTGGTGAGTGGAGCTTTGAGCAAGGAGACCAAAAATCGCAGCAAAATGAGCTAGAACACGGGTTTGAGCTGGTTGGTGATTTTTTCTAGAGGAAGAAGAAGCATGTGGGTGCAGGAATAAGTGGAGGGGGGCCACCAGGGGCCCATGAGGCAGGGGCGCGCCCAGGACCCTCGTGGCCAGGTGGTGTGGCCCCCAGGTGTGTTCTCAGTGCCAAATATTCTAGAAAAAAAAATCATATTTCAATTTCAGGGCATTTGGAGAACTTTTATTTTCAGGGTATTTTTTATTGCACGGATAATTCAGAAAATAGACAGAAAAACTATTTTTGCTTTATTTAATCTAAATAACAGAAAGTAAAAGGAGGATACAGAGAGTTGTGCTTTCTAATTTCATCCATCTCATGCTCATCAAAAGGAATCCACTAACAAGGTTGATCAAGTCTTGTTAACAAACTCTTTTCAAATAACATGAAACCGGAGAAATTTCGAATAACACTAGGTTACCTCAATGGGGATATGCACGTCCCCAACAATAAGAATATCATATTTCTTCTCGACAGTAGGAAGAGGAAATTCAAAACCTCCAATAGTAATCGATGGAATTTTTCCAACAGAATTGATACTGTGGACTTGTGGTTGTTTCCTCGAAAGTGTATCGTATGCTCATTACCATTAACATGAAAAGTGACATTGCCTTTGTTGCAATCAATAACAGCCCCTGCAGTATTCAAAAAGGGTCTACCAAGAATAATAAACATACTATCGTCCTCGGGAATATCAAGAATAACAAAGTCCGTTAAAATAGTAACGTTTGCAACCACAACAGGCACATCCTCACAAATACCGATGGGTATAGCAGTTGATTTATTGGCCATTTGCAAAGATATTTCAGTAGGTGTCTACTTATTCAAATCAAGTCTACGATATAAAGAGAGAGGCATAACACTAACACCGGCTCCAAGATCACATAAAGCAATTTTAACATAGTTTCTTTTAATGGAGCATGGTATAGTTGGTACTCCAGGATCTCCTAGTTTCTTAGGTATTCCACCTTTAAAAGTATAATTAGCAAGCATGGTGGAAATTTTAGCTTCCGGTATCTTTCTTTTATTTGTAACAATTTCCTTCATATACTTGCATTAGGATTCATTTTAAGCATATCAGTCAAACGCATACGCAAAAAGATAGGTCTAATCATTTCAGCAAAGCGCTCAAAATCCTCATCATCCTTTTTCTTGGATGGTTTAGGACGAAAAGGCATGGGTTTCTGAACCCATGGTTCCCTTTCTTTACCGTGCTTCCTAGAAACAAAGTCTCTCTTATCATAATGTTGATTCTTTGATTGTGGGTTATCAAGATCAACAACAGGTTCAATTTCTACATCATTATTATTGCTAGGTTGAGCATAAACATGAACATCATCATTAATATTATCACTAGATTCATGTTCATTACCAGAATGTGTTTCAGCATCAGAAATAGAAATATCATTAGGATTCTCAGGTGTGTCTACAAAAGGTTCCCTAGAAGCATGCAAAGTCATATCATTTTTCTTTTTCTTCTTTTTAGAAGGACTAGGTGCATCAACATTAGTTCTCTGAGAATCTTGCGCAATTCTCTTGGGGTGGCCCTCAGGATACAAAGGTTCCTGAATTATTTTATCCCCTCTAGTCATAACTCTAACAACATTATCATTTTTCTTATTATTTAATTCATTGAGCAAATCATTTTGAGCTTTAAGCATTTGTTCTACTTGAGTGGTAACCACGGAAGCATGTTTACTAATAAGTTTAAGTTCACCCTTAACTCTAGACATATAATCACTTAAGTGTTCAATCATATAAGCATTACGCTTCAATTGTCTACCAACATAAGCATTGAAGTTTTCTTGTTTAACCATAAAGTCATCAAACTCATCCAAGCATTGGCTGGCAAACTTAGTAGAAGGGATTTCACATTTATCATATCTATAGAGAGAATTTACCTTTACTACCTGTGTCGGGTTATCAAGACCATGTATTTCTTCAACAGGAGGCAAATTAAGACCATGTATTTCTTCAATAGGAGGTAAATTCTTAACATCATCAGCTTTAATACCCTTTTCTTTCATATATTTCTTCGCCTCTTGCATATCTTCAGGACTAAGAAATAGAATACCCCTTTTCTTCAGAGTTGGCTTAGGAGTTGGTTCAGGAAGTGTCCAGTTATTTTCATTACTCAACATATTATTCAATAGTAATTCAGCTTGATCAACAGTTCTTTCCCTGTAAACACAACCAACACAACTATCCAGGTGGTCTCTGGAAGCATCGGTTAGTCCATTTTAAAAGATATCAAGTATTTCATTTTTCTTGAGAGGATGATCAGGCAAAGCATTAAGTAATTGGAGAAGCCTCCCCCAATCTTGTGGGAGACTCTCTTCTTCAATTTGCACAAAATTATATATTTCCCTTAAAGCAGCTTGTTTCTTATGAGCGGGGAAATATTTGGCAGAGAAGTAATAAATCATTTCCTGGGGACTATGCACACAATCAGGATCAAGAGAATTAAACCATGTTTTAGCATCACCTTTTAATGAGAACGGAAATAATTTGAGGATATAGTAGTAATGAATTTTTTCCTCATGAGTGAATAGGGTGGCTATATCAATTAATTTAGTAAGGTGTGCCACAACAGTTTCAAATTCATAGCCATGAAAAGGATCAGATTCAACCAAAGTAATTATCTCAGGATCAACAGAGAAATCATAATCCTTATCAGAAATACAGATAGGTGAAGTAGGAAAAGTAGGGTCATATTTCATTCTAGCATTCAAAGATTTTTCTTTCAGCTTAGCTAACAGTTTCTTAAGATCATTTCTATCATTGCAAGCAAGAAAATCTCTAGCAATTTCTTCATCCATAACATAACCCTCAGGCACAACAGGCAATTCATATCTAGGAGGAGAATCTTCATCATCACTTTCATCAATATTATCAGTTTCAATAATTTCATTCTCTCTAGCCCTAGCAAGTTGTTCATCCAGAAATTCACCTAGTGGCACAGTATTATCAAGCATAGAAGTAGTTTCATCATAAGTATCATGCAAAGCAGAAGTGGCATCATCAATAACATGTGATATATCAGAATTAATAGCAGAAGCAGGTTTAGGTGTCGTAAGTTTACTCAAAACATAAGGTGAATCAAGTGCAGAGTTAGATGGCAGTTCCTTACCTCCCCTCGTAGTTGAGGGATAAATCTTGGTTTTTTCGTCTTTCAAGTTCCTCATAGTGATTAGGAGATATAAATCCCAAATGACTCAAAGAATAGAGCTATGCTCCCCGGCAACGGTGCTAGAAAATAGTCTTGATAACCCACAAGTATAGGGGATCGCAATAGTTTTCGAGGGTAGAGTATTCAGCCCAAATTTATTGATTCGACACAAGGGGAGCCAAAGAATATTCTCAAGTATTAGAAGCTGAGTTGTCAATTCAACCACACCTGGATAACTTAATATCTGCAGCAATGTATTTAGTAGCAAAGTAGTATGGAAGTAACGGTAACGGTGGCAAAAGCAACAGTAGCAGTTTTGTAGTAATTGTAACAGTGGCAACGGAAAAGTAACTAAGCAAAGATCAATATGTGAAAAGCTCGTAGGCATTGGATCAGTGATGGATAATTATGTCGGATGCGATGCCTCATGCAATAGTTATAACATAGGGTGACACGGAACTAGCTCCAGTTCATCAATGTAATGTAGGCATGTATTCTGAATATAGTCATACGTGCTTATGGAAAAGAACTTGCATGACATCTTTTGTCCTACCCTCCCGTGGCAGCGGGGTCCTATTGGAAACTAAGGAATATTAAGGCCTCCTTTTAATAGAGTACCGGACCAAAGCATTAACACATAGTGAATACATGAACTCCTCAAACTACGGTCATCACCGGGAGTGGTCCCGATTATTGTCACTTCGGGGTTGCCAGATCATAACACATAGTAGGTGACTAATGACTTGCAAGATAAGATCAAGAACTCACATATATTCATGAAAACATAATAGGTTCAAATCTGAATTCATGGCACTCGGGCCCTAGTGACAAGCATTAAGCATAGCAAAGTCATAGCAACATCAATCTCAGAACATAGTGGATACTAGGGATCAAACCCTAACAAAACTAACTCGATTACATGATAAATCTCATCCAACCCATCACCGTACAGCAAGCCTACGACGGAATTACTCACACACGGCGGTGAGCATCATGAAATTCGTGATGGAGGAAGGTTGATGATGATGACGACGGCTGATTCCCCTCTCTGGAGCCCCGAACGGACTCCAGATCAGCCCTCCCGAGAGAGTTCAGGGCTTGGCGGCGGCTCCGTATCATAAAACGCGATGAATCCTTCTCTCTGATTTTTTCCCCCCGAACGTGAATATATAGAGTTGGATTTGAGGTCGATGGAGCTCCAGGGGGCCCACGAGGCAAGGGGCGTGCCCGGGGGGTAGGCACGCCCCACACCCTCATGGACTGGGTGTGGGCCCCCTGGCCTTGATTCTTTTACCAGTATTTTTTATATATCCTAAAAATATTCTCCGAGAAGTTTCAGGTCATTCCGAGAACTTCTATTTCTGCATAAAAATAACACAATGGCAATTCTGCTGAAAACAGCATCAGTCCGGTTTAGTTCCATTCAAATCATGCAAGTTAGAGTCCAAAACAAGGGCAAAAGTGTTTGGAAAAGTAGATACGATAGAGACGTATCAACTATTATCGCCCACAACTCATTGTGTTCTACTCGTGCATATAACATCTACGCATAGACCTGGCTCGGATGCCACTGGTGGGGAACGTACTATTTCAAAAAAAAAATCCTACGATCACACAAGATCTATCTAGGAGAAGCATAGCAACGAGCATGGAGAGTGTGTCCACGTACCCTCGTAGACCGAAAGCGGCAGCGTTTAGTAACGCGGTTGATGTAGTCGAACGTCTTCACGATCCAACCGATCAAGTACCGAACGCATGGCACCTCCGCGATCTGCACACGTTCAGCTCGGTGACCTCGTATTCTTGATCCAGCTAAGGCCGAGGGTGAGTTCTGTCAGCACGATGGCATGTTGACGGTGATGATGAAGTTACCGACGCAGGGCTTCTTCTAAGCACTACGACAATATGACCGAGGTGTAAAACTGTGGAGGGGGCACCGCACACGGCTAAAGATCAACTTGTGTGTCTATGGGGTGCCCCCCTCCCCCGTATGTAAAGGAGGGGAGGAGGAGGAGGGCCGGCCACAAGTGGCGCGCCCAAGGGGGGATTCCTACTCCTAGTAGGAGTAGGTTTCCCCCTTTCCTAGTCCAAGTAGGAGAAGAAGGAAGGAGAGGAAGAAGAGAAGGAAAGGGGGCCGGCCCCCCTAGCCCTAGTACAATTCGGTTTGGGCTAGGGGGCACGTGCCACAACTTGGCCTACCTCCTCTCTTCCACCACTAGGCCCATGAGGCCCAAAAACTTCCCAGGGGGTCCGGTAACCCCCGGTACTCCAAAACTTATTCGAAACGACCCGGACCATTCCGGTGTCCGAATGTAGCCTTCCAATATATGAATCTTTATGTCTCGACCATTTCGAGACTCATCGTCATGTCTGTGATCTCATCCGGGACTCCGAACAACCTTCGGTACATCAAATCACATAAACTCATAATACGAATCGTCATCGAACGTTAAGCGTGCGGACCCTACGGGTTCGAGAACTATGTAGACATGACCGAAACACATCTCCGGTCAATAAACAATAGCGGAACCTGGATGCTCATATTGGTTCCTACATATTCTATGAAGATCTTTATCGGTCATACCGCACAACAACATACGTTGTTCCCTTTGTCATCGGTATGTTACTTGCCCGAGATTCGATCGTCGGTATCATCATACCTAGTTCAATATCGTTATCGGCAAGTCTCTTTACTTGTTCCTTCATGCATCATCCCGTAACTAACTCATTAGTCACATTTCTTGCAAGGCTTATAGTGATGTGCAATACCGAGAGGGCCCAGAGATACCTCTCCGACAATCGAAGTGACAAATCCTAATCTCGATCTATGCCAACTCAACAAACACCATCGAAGACACCTGTAGAGCATCTTTATAATCACTCAGTTACGTTGTGAAGTTTGATAGCACACTATGTGTTCCTCCGGTATTCGGGAGTTGCATAATCTCGTAGTCATAGGAACATGTATAAGTCATGAAGAAAGCAATAGCAATAAATTAAACAATCATAGTGCTAAGCTAACGGATGGGTCTTGTCTATCACATAATTCTCTAATGATGTGATCCCGTTCATCAAATGACAACACATGTCTATGGCTAGGAAACTTAACCATCTTTGATTAACGAGCTAGTCTAGTAGAGGCTTACTAGGGACACAGTGTTTTGTCTATGTATCCACACATGTATCAAGTTTCTGGTTAATACAATTCTAGCATGAATAATAAACATTTATCATGATATAAGGAAATATAAATAACAACTTTATTATTGTCTCTAGGGCATATTTCCTTCAAATCTAGAGGTCAGGGGAGATCTTTTGCCGTGCCCCGCAAAAAAATTTATGGGCCGGTCGCGAATGCGGTGTCTGATCAGGCAGGTTTTCCCGCCCCGACCTGTATTTTGGTGGTTATTTTGCGGGTAGGGGCGGGATGCGGGGTCTGCTAGAGATGCTGTAATATTTTATCAGTGTAATTTTGAATCTCCAATGAACAGGATACGACCAAAGGAAGAGGACGGTTGGTCCGCTAATTTGAATTTTGACGTAATTTTATTTTTCTTGTTAGTCATTTTGTGCCTTGTTTTGTTTTACTTATTAAATGGAGTTCCATGTTATCTTCCTATTATATTGGCTAGTATATTTATTTATAATTAGGATTATACATAAGACGCCAGTTGATATATTTTTTTAATCTCTATATACTACTTAAAAAATGCAAGATTCCATCTTTCACTTTCCTTCCCACCATCTCTTTGCCCGACCTTCCATGTGTATGAATCAATCACCTTAATTTAGTTACCTTCTGAAGCAATTTTATTTTAATTTACTTAACATACTTCTCATCAGACTATAAGGTAAATCACATGCAAGGATTTGATAAGAAATTGTTTCCACAATTGCATTAATATAGGCAGGTAATCATAAACTAAATATTAGAATATTTATATCTCGTTGCAACCCATGGGTAGGATTAAAAAAGCATGAATATCATTACATCAAACCTTTCATTTCTACATAAAAACATTAGCATTTCAAGAGCAGCTTGCTGCAGCCTGCAGGCCCATAACCATATATATTGAGCGATGAGGATAGGATTTCACTAACGGATATCAAGGAGCAGTTATACATACCGAACGTTTTGTTTTTAAGCTATAGATATGAACAAATTTCTTCTGTCTCTCTAATTAGATGCATGCATGTATTAGAATGACTAATTTTTTCCCACGACATTTCTCCTTCTAATTACATGCATGTATTCACTAGAGGATAAAAAGCAGATGTCATTCTAGATTCTCCCTATTTTAAAAATTCAAAATGTTTTATAGATCAAACCGTCGATCATATTAAAAAATTGTTTTAAAAGAGATCTGTCGCGACGAGACCTTTGAAACTAGATCTCATGTTGATATGTTTCGATGACATTTTTTCGCCTCAAAAGTTCCACGGCCCGGGCTAAATAAGTTATCACATTTGTGATACATAACCTACCATCTTTTTTATAGAAAAATTACCGGTGCGAGGATAGAAAAGCTGATGTCATTATATATTTACTTTTTTTAAAACTTCAAAATGTTTTGTAGTCCAAACCGATGGTCCGACAGAAAAACTATTTTCACATAAAAGATTTGTCGCAACGAGTTTTTCGAAAGTAATCCCACATTGATATGTTCCTATTACTTTTTTTGCCTCAAAAATTACCAGACCCAAGCTAAGTAAGTTATCACATCTCTCGTACATAAATTACCATCTTGTTTATATATAAATTACCAGGGCATAAAAATGGTCCTCCAACCTTCTCCCCGCTTTCAAATGAATTAGATGGCATAAAAGCCGATGCCATCCTATATTGCCCCCCCCCCCCCCCTATTTTGAAACTTCGAGATGTTCTCTAGCTCAAACCGTCTGTCCGATCAAAAATTTGTTGCGTAGTATAAGTAAGTTACCTACGGCTTTTATATATCCATTTTGATATATCCCAAAGGCTTTTTGGTCAAAATGTCATCCTAGATTTTCTTATTTTGTAAACTTACCTACGGTATAAGTAAGTTATCATGCATGCCAAGTATATATCACCACACTGTTTGCAGATAAATCGACAGGTTGTGTTTTTTAAAGATCCCTCTTCCACGGTCCAAAATTTATCCACGGTGTTTGTACATGAGATATCAGGTACTTTACCATGTTATTTACAAATAAGTTACCAGACTTGTGTTTTTCAACAATCTCCCCCCTCCCTCCCCCCAAGCAAAAAGTAACTGACGTGTTTGTACATAGGTTATTAGGTTTGTGCTGCATATATTGCCATGCTATTTACACATAGGTTACCGGGTTATATTTTCAACAATTTTTTCCTCGGCTTAAAGTTACCGCGGTTTTTGTACCTAAGTTATCAGGTCCACGATGCATATATTATCATAATATTACAAAGAAGTTGTCATGGTTATGTTTTCAACAACCTTTTTTTCTTGCTCAAATTACCGCGGTATTTGTACTAAGTTATCAGGTATGCAGTGTGCCTATTAAAATCCTATTTATACACAAGTTATTGGGTGAGTGCATTCAACAACTTTTCCACGGGTAAAAAATTATCGCAGTGTTTGTACCTAAGTTATGTCGTCTGTGGTACGTATATTACCGTGCTATTTTACACAAAAATTACGAGCGATATGTTTTCCAACAACTCCCCCTCCCGGTAAAAGTTACTGTGGTATTTGCACGGAAGATATTAGGTCTGTGGTGTGTCTGTTACATACTATTTCTAAAGAAGTTCTCGGGGTGTGTGCATTCAACAACTTTTCCCCCAGTAAAAAGTTATCGCGGTGTTTGTACCTAACTTATCAGGTCCGTAATACGTATATTACTATGCTATTTACACATAAATTATCGGGGGTATATTTTCAACAGCTTCTTTTTCCCAGGGCAAAAGGTTACCGGGGTATGTTTCCAACAAGTTTTTCCCCGGATCCAAAGTTACCGTAGTATTTATACATAAGTTATCAGGTCTATGGTGTGTATATTACCATCTTATTTACACAAAAGTTACAAAGGATATGTTTTCAACAACTTTTTTCCCAAGTCAAAAAGTTACTGCGGTTTTTGTACTTAAGTTATTAGGTATATGGTCCGTATCTTACTGTGTTGTTTACACCGAAGTTATCAGGGTATGTTTTCAACATATTTTTCCCCCCGAGTCAAAAATGTTTTGTAGCTCAAACATTCGGTCCGGTCGAAAATTTGTTTTCACATTAAAAAAATGTCACAATGAGACTTTCAAAACTAGATTCTATGTTGGTATATTTCGAGGATTTTTTCAGTCAGAAAGTGACCATACCTGGGCTAATTAAGTTATTTGATCTGTAGTGCATATATTATCATGTTATTTATGTAGAAATTACTGGGATGTGTTTCTCAACAAACTTTTCCCCCGTTGGTCAAAAGTTACCACAGTGTTTGTATTTTGGTTATCAGATCTTTTTTGCTTGTTTTACCATATGCTATTTACACATAAATTAGGGGGGGTATTTTCTAACCAGCTTTTTCTGTGTTAAAAAATTATCACGATGTTTGTACCTAAATTGTCAGGTCTGTGATGCGTATATTACCATGTTATTTACACATAGCTTATCATGCTATTTACACTAAGTTAGTGGGGTATATTTCAAACAAATTTCCCCTAGGTAAAGGTTAGGTTACTTAAGCTTCTCGTAGTAGAGTACTACAATGACGTAGTTCAGTTCTACCTCGAGATAACCCGCCGCCCTCATTGTCAAAATCACATATATCAACGACTTCATCTCTTGTAGAGCCTCGCCAACCCCATCGTCAACATCGTCCTCGCCAGCATTCAAGCATACACTAACACTAAGTACTAAAAAAGGTTGTTTTCATCATTCAATACAGAAAAGGTTAAAAAAAGATTGTTTGGTGTGAACAAGGACTGAAGACAGTTCACCTGGTTATCGACCTAGGTTAGGTAGGTTCGATCCTCCCTACACACTTTATTTTTGTTCCACATGTTGTCTACATATTCAACATTGAGTCGTATACTTGTGTGTAGTGGACAACAACGATCAGAAGCTTAGTTGGTTAGCGTGCTTGTAATTTTAATTGATCGAATTATTACAAAAATTAGTAGATGCAAGGGAAAACTGTTATCAGCGGGAGGGAAGGAAATCTTACTCAAATCGGTTGTACAAGCTATCCCAACTTATGCAATGTCCGTCTTTAAAATTCCTATAAAAAATTGCAAAGAAATCATTGACGTGATGTCACACTTTTGGTGGAGTGACGAAGACAATCGGAAGAGAATGCATTGGATGGTGTGGTGGTAGATGTGTGTACAAAAAGATCATGAAGGAATGGGTTTCCGAGATATTCACTGTTTCAATTTGGATCTGTTAGGCAAACAAGTGTGTCGCCTGCTTGATAACCATGAATCCCTATGTGCCACCATATTGAGAACTAAATCTTTCTCAGATGGCGACTTAATGAATGCGAGTCGGAAAACAGGGTCTTCTTTTACTTAGCAAAGCATTATGGCAGGAGTGGATTCTCTAAAAAATGGTTATATTTGGAGAGTTGGAGATGGAAAAAATATTGATATTTGGAATGATGCTTGGATCCCACACGGGGCCAATAGGAAAATTATTACCCCTAGAAAAGGGCAACTTCTATCAAAAGTCATTGACCTTATCGATCAGTCACCAATTTATGGGATAAAGACTTAGTAAGACAAACGTTGTGGTCAATTGATGCTCAAAGGGTGCTCGTGATCCCCTCCCTATGCATAACATGTCGGATTCATTGCTTGGAGTTTTACAAAGAACGGATGTTTCACAGTTCGTTCGGCTTATTTGGAGGAATGGAACAGACAATATGGGAGAAAATTGCAAAAAATAAATGGCATGGGTAGAACAAATGTCAATACTATTTGGAGAAAGATTCGAAAGATATCTTATCCAGCTAAGGTAAAGATTTTTATTTGGCATACTTTACACAAAACCCTTCCGTGTCGGGTTACACTGGCAAATAGACATATGAAAGTTTCGCCCATCTGCCCATCATGTCGAACGGGCTGGAAGATACAAAACACATGTTATTTTTATGTCAAAAGGCGAAAGAGGTTTGGGGTAGGTTGGGTTTGCACGAGGCCATTAAAAAAGCTTGTGCTATCGACCGTGCGGGAGAGGCAGTCTTTGAGTTCCTTCTTCTTATGCCAGAACATGAGCTATCTATAGTGGGCACCCAGAATGTATGTGAATTGATCGCCATTACAGCTTGATATTTATGGTGGGATGGACGTACGCTAGTCCGTAAGGGAAAATCACAAGATGCATACCAAATTTCGATGGGAGCCCGTACTATAACGGCAAACTATGTTATTGCCCAATCCCCAATCGCAACAACTAAAAGAGAGGGATGGACAAGTCCACCTAAAGGTTTTGTGAAATTCAATGTTGATGCTTCATTCGATCAAGACATGCTTAGAGGCACAGTCGGGGCTGTACTTAAAGATGACAAAGGAAGATTCATTGTGGGCAGAAATTAGAGGATGGATTGGTGTGCAAATGTTTTAACAGTAGAAGGTTTAGCTCTGTGATATGGCCTATTACTTGCACAGAAGATGGGAAGCAATCGTATTGTTGTTAACTCCGATAACATGGAAATAATTGCCACAGTGAAGAATGGAGGACAATCAACGACAGCGGTGATGGCAGTGTTCAATGATTGTTATTTTATGGCGTGTGATTTTCCGATTATTAGATTTGAACATTGTAATAGGGAGGCAAATAAAGTAGCTGACAAACTTGCTAAGTTAGCTAAATTTTCTGAGACTAGGGATTGATTCGAGGAGCCTATGAATGATATTGTAAATCTTCTTATTGATGATGTAACTATTATTTCTAATAAATAAAAGGGTTGTTTTGTTTAAGAAACACCCATGACCTGGGTTTGAGTCCTCATACCCTTTATATTTTTCTTGCCCACGATGATAGAGCTAGTGATCAGAGAGAGCCGGCAGCCGAAGCGTTCGGTCCATTGCTAAATTTAGGCCTTTTCATTTGAGCGGATCGCTAAATTTAGGTGGTTCGGAAGTTAACTTTGTCGTTCACTAAGTTTGCAATCAAATAAGGGTAGCGCTATGTGCCAGTCGGCAGAACTTTTTAAAAGATCCGATACCTCCTGAGTTGTTGAATTGAGCTACCCGTCTAATCTACCAAACGAGGTGTGATGGGAATTGCAACAAGGTAGATGTTGCGCAACTCGCTCTGCGGAATTGCTTTTTTGCAAAACCACCGAAGCGTTATTTACGCCCTTATTTTAAAATTTTGTGTTCAATTTTTTTGCAAACATAAATGACGTTGCGAGAGGACTTTCGTAACAATCATGGTATTGCAGAATCATTAGTTTTGTCTTGACCTTTTTTGCAACATAGATGATGTTGCTGGAGGGCTTTTGCAACATGAATGATATTGCAGAAATTTTTTCACAGAAAAGATGATGTCGTCTACTGTGTGAATCAAGAAATTTATGCAATAAAGATGATGTTGCGGGATGACTTTTGCAATAAAGCCTTTGTTGCGAAAAGTATAAAAAAGCATCGCCAGCCGGAGCGACGGCGTAGGGCGAGGGAGTCTGGAGCGGCGCAACAGAGCTAATGGTGGCCAGAGCTGTGCACGCTTGAGCAGCAACCATAGCTGTGAGCGGGCGTATGAAGGCGGAGAGTACATAAGGAATGGATAAGGACACGTGTTGGACTTAGAAGGCGGTGGACGCAGTGCGTTTGATCCGCCGGCTGAACCATAGATTTTTCCATCAAATAAACCTGCCTCAAGTTTTTTGAGTGCAATTTTGGACCGCTAAACACTTGCGCTACCACGTCATATTGGACCGGCCCAACTACCTGGTTAGTTCGCTCTCCTTGTATGTTTCTCCAAAACTTAATTTACTTAAAAAAATTCAAAAACAGCAAATTTAAAAAAAGTTAACTCAATGTAAATATTTTTTAGTGTAGTTTTAAAAAATGTGTCATTTAAAATGGTTCAGGCGTTTCACAAAAATGTTTCGTAAATTAAAAATTGTTTCATACAATTAAAAATATATACATTACATCTTCAATAATGTCACGGGTTTCAAAAATATTTTTATGACATTTAAGAAATACAATGTAAAATAATGTGTGCATATTTAAAAAATGTTTTGTATCAATAAAATGTTTAATATGTATTAAAGAAAATGTTGAAATCATATGTTTGAAAAAATCTTAATCATGTATTTCAAAAAATTTAAACATATATTATTATTTTTAGATGTATACGAAAAGAGTACAACATATATTAAAAACTAAACATCAAAACATATGTTTGCAAAGATGTTGATTGCGATTTGAAAAATGTTAAACATGTATATAAAAATCTTTCTGATGTATAGCAAAATGAAAATTTGTGTGTTGAAAAGAAAAAGGATCGATGAAGGAAACAAAAAAACCAAAGAAGGAAAATAATAATAGAAAACCAAGAAAACTCAAAGATAACCGATGCAAAACAGTGAAAATTTGAAGAAAAACTACAGGAAAAAAATTCGTGTGCAACTATAGTGTTGGGCCGACCAAATTGCACCGCCCTGTAGGAGAGAAGTATTAGGAATCGCATGGGCAAATACATAGCTCTGGCGCGCGATACCATCATCATCCTTGGGCAGCCTGCGGTTCGTTTGTGACAGGCAACCCAGGCCTAAAGAAAAAGGCTACTAAAAGTGCGAGTTCCATGTGTCAGACAGCCCATCGAGTTCGTTGACTCGTTCTCCTCCACGGTGCCAGAACTTGGGCAATCAAACCGAGCTGGAGTTATATCACAATCCGTGCTTCTGGAGCTTAATTCACACACAGGAGATGAGGTCATGAGATAATCAGCATGCTAAATGCAAACATTGAAAACGTCCTTCATCAAAAAGAAAAAACATGACACCCGACAGATCAAATCAGAAGAAGACGCCCCGGCCCAGTTCATGACGAGCAAAGCCTGCCTACTTCTAGCCGCATGTCAGCGTCGATCCAATCACCTTCCTTAACCTTTCGACCCTTCTCGCGGGTCGCGGCCACGAGCGATAGCTACGGTTAATTTCCCGTCGAAATCAGCGTGAGGTAGCCGCAATAATGCGGCGGGCAATGAGAACGTACCACGTAACACCAACCAGTCAGGCGGGTGGGCCGGCCGTCGCCTTTTCTTTCTCGTTCGGTCATGCAACATGGAGCTCGCTGCATGCTGTACGTGACAACGCTGACAGAGATGGATGTGTGTGTGTGCGGAGGCAATCATGTATCGTGATGGCAAAACGTCCGCCCCGTAATCATTTCTCCATGCATGCATTTCTTCGACCGGCCAGCCGGCCAAACATGCTTTTTTTGTTGATCATTTGACGTCCTCGCAGGCGCCAATTCAACTCAAATAAACAGGCCGGTTACTTACATGCAGTTCATGTCATACAGCACAGGCGGAAAAGAGCAGGAAGAGATCGATCAAAAAGGCGCCGCGATCTAGTTGCTGATTCATCTAGAACACTGGTTGGTTACCAAGTGGTTCGACACTCGTGGTTTCAGTGGCTTGGGCCGCCAGAGGCCGAGCCACACGTGTAAAGAGAAGCAGCACGTAGTAGGCTGTCGATTGTGGGCGTCGCCGGCCTCAGTGCTGGGGTTTGTGGAGCGTTAACTGCCCCCGGTCCCTTTCTTATCCTTTCCGACCCAGGCAAGGGAAAGAAAAGGGAGAAGCGGCAGAGACGACGGACGAGACGTTAACCTCCATTAATCATGGCGACGCCCTGCCCTACCCTAGTGGCCCAGTTGCATGCATGGGCGCGATCTCGGTTATGCGAACAGACAGAGAGAGATAGAGGGGGTTACCACGGCTCCAAACCCAATCCGACGCGACCGCACGCACAGCGATGGATCGGGTAAAGAACGGGGGGAAAGGAACGGGGCCGGCCGGCCGGTATTTTGTTGCGGAAGTGCAGCGGGCATCGCTCGCTGTCAGGAAAAGGCTTCTCCGGCGGTGCAGATATTAGTAGCAATCGGCGACAGTGAAGTGGGCCTTCGCTTCTTCTCTGTCCGCCTTGTACGTGCTCGTCCTAGTTGCTTGCTTGCTTAAAGAACAAACCGACCAAGTGACCAATCGCAAAGCAGCTTTCAGTTTACTACACCGTCTCCGCATCATTGCATGGGACGCTTCCATACTGTTGGATGATCATGAAATCATTGTACGTCGAGTAAGTAACAGCAAGCAGGAGATCACACCGCCCACAGTAACCCTCGGGTTCATCGACCGGTTGAACGACGGGGCACGCATGCACTCACGCCTCGTCCTCGTCGTCCTCGTCGTCCATATGCAGGAAAGAGAAAAGAAAAAGGGAAATTTGCCGTGTTCACTCAGCCAGGCCCAGGTCCGTCCCTGTTGCTTTTCCGTACGGGATTACTGTGCGTTTCTCAGGCGGGTGATTGGCCCGATTGGTGATCGGCGAAAGTACTCGCACGGTAGCACCCGTCCCTGTCCGCCGAGTTGGGGGAGGGGGAGGCTGGCTGGCGTGGAGCCCCGTCGTCTCTCCCAACTTGGAAGGCTGGGTCTACCACCCCACCCCGCCTCTTCCAGAATCGCGCAAAAGGAGCCCTCATGGGCCGGAGGAGGAGGGCGAGACGGCAAGCCAAGGCCAAGGGGGGGAGGAAAAGGCAGCCGCGAGAGGCGTGGCCGCATGGGGCGGGCGGGCGGGCCGGACTAGTCGTCTCGGCGCCGTCATGGAGCCCTCGCCGTTCACGCAAACGACCGCGCCAGCTGCCTTTCCGTGGCATGCAATTCCCCCGTGGCCCACGACGCCGGGGTCGATCGGCCGAGGTGGACGTCCGCGTCCGCGTCCGTTCTCCGCCGTTGAACGACCGGTGCAGTTGCCGTATCGGGAAAAGGGGGCCTGGGAGGGAGGTTGGCGGGCGGCATCCGCGGTGCGCGGTGCGCGCCGCGGCCACGTAGGGTGGTTTTGTCGTGCGCGCCTGCAATGCAACGCGATTATGCGATGCGTCTCCGGCCGTGCGTGCGGGCGGGCGGTGATGAGCTGACGGCGATGGTTCGGCGGTGCGCGTTGCGTGCTCGTCTCTGGTCTTTATGGTGGGCTGGCTGCTGCGTGTCGTACTTGGGTACGACCCTGAGATCAGCGTGCGTGGGTGATGGGGGTGGTGGATGCGCGCGCGTAGGTCGACTCTCGGGTGCTAGCTAGCTAGGCTAGGCTAGGGCTAGGCAAGGAGTTGGCACTTGACGAAACGGGCGCTCGCCGACTGGTTCTCGGTGGCTGTTCTGTTATGTGGTGACGCTCCATGGTTGAATCGGGGAAAATGCCAGACTCAGAGCATCTCCAACAGGCGCCGAACGCGCCGCGCGCAAAAAATTAGTTTGCCGCGCTTCTATCACTTTTGTTTTGGCCTTGCAAGCAATAATTCATCCAAAGAACAGCATAGAATTAAAATACGCTGCCGCTCAAAGAAAGCGTGCGTGACTCTCACAGAAACAACATATGCATTTCAAAATAGAAGCAAAACGATCAAACACAAACAAAAATAAATCAAAATAAATAGTTCAATTTCATTATTACAACTCAAACAAGCAGTTTATTACTAGAGGGGGCCGAGAAGCCGCATGGGTGGGATAGGCGGGAAGCGCCGAACGGTCACCGGTGGCGCGGTGGCGGCGGCGCTGCTGCTCGATGGGGGTGGGAGTTGCGAGCGAGCTGCGAGAGTCCAGCGCGCGGGAGCGGGCGCAGCAAATAAGCGGCGCGCGATTGAGTTTCGGCCGGCGCGCTGAACTACATATGCCGCGCTGGAGCAACTATACATGTTACGCACGCGCTAAAACGGGCAATTTTGCGGCGCGGCGCTAGTTTCGCGCGGCTGTTGGAGATGCTCTCACGGACTCGTTTTACTTAATCAACGGACTTTCCTTCCCCCCTCTCACTAATCTCCCCCCACTGATTTTCAGGGGGCCCGCGTCTCCTAATGTTCAATTAACGAAACCCACGTCAGCCTAGGCCCGTAAAGTGCCCGTGTGTATGTAGCATTGCTCTTGAATCGGTCCTACTTCATACACATACACGCCGGTTTCACCCCCCGGGATGTTAGAAACTGGATACTTTTTTTTCAAGGGTTGAATAATGAGTATATTCAGATTGTCTTTTCCCCTGGTACCTTGGTTAAAAATGGGCCTTAAGCGGTTGGACCTGAGCCCGGCCCAACAAGAACCCGAAGCTTGTAGAAGCCTGGATTTCTAAGTTTTCCTGCAAAGGAATATTGCAAGTTATTTCCACCCATTACAAAAATAAGTCTTCTTCTTTTCAAAAAAATTGGGTTACATTCTAAACAGCGACAAATTCCCAAATAGACGTTAATTTTAGTGGAGTAGTTACTAGTATCCCACTTGGTCCAGGCTTGGTACTTAAGTTTACGTTTTGGAAACAAAGAATATATTCTTGACCATCTGATCCAAGAAAATGGTAATGTTATTCAACGAACGCCCACTGGGGGTGCATTGGGAAACTGAACATTTTCGCGGCAATTTATGTGTTGGGAGCATGTCAATTCCTTCAAGCAAGCACGGCAAAAATCTCAACAAAATTCTATTCTCAGTTTGTCAGCCATGTGTTGTCAAGAAATTGACACGTGCTTTAGAAAAATTGCCAGAGAAAATGTTCGCAATTTCCATGCCCCATAGCAAAAATTTGCTTGGTATTGGAGTCCAAATAAATTGGCACCATCCACTAACCATTTTTTATTTCAGCTTCGACGATTAGGATATGAGAAGATGAATGATATACGTCTTTAGCCGACGTAGTGGTTATGTAATGATAATGTATGATAGCTTAATTTGGAATATCCTGCATGCATGTATTTTCTTCATCTTTAGTCTCATCCCATCCACGATATCAACAAATATCACTCCCTCCATCCTTACAGTCGGTGAGGTACGGCTACTACCCTCACCCTCCAATCGCTCTACCACCAACCCTACCCTGTCCCCATCCATCCCCGCTAACAGTGAGCTCCGAAACTCAATGTCGAACTCCGCCTCACAACTAGGCGGAAGGAGCCTCATCAATGCCGCCACCTCATGGCCAAGAGCAAGGAGCTATAACGAACAATGTCACCTACCTCTCTTCCTCAATGGCGACGGATCTAGTCCTGCTTTTCCACCACTAATCAGAAGGTACCCTCCTATAGATCCTGGATGTCCTTGACCTTGTCTTGCACCTCTCCGTTATTGGACAGCATCCCGTTCACGGGCGGTAGCATCATGGGACAAGGGGGTGCATGCGGCCACCATGTGGTGCAATGTGCCATGATCATGAGACCACAATCAATGAGAGCATAGTCCCGACCTTTGTTTTTTCTTTAAAAAAATCGAATACAACATCACACACGATTAGTGACATCGGAGGTATGTAATTGCTTATCGCAAATGGGTGTGCAAGCTAACATAGAGGTCCATACGGTTCTTTCCTACTCCATAACAAAAGACCCCACGCTATCCCCCTACCGTTGCCACCGCCGTCGGTCCGCCCCGTCTTCGATGGCATGTGGTCCGTGGAGGTGCAGAGGACCTCCCCCTCCCCCCTCCGGTGTGAGGGACCTTGCTCTTGGTTTTGTTAGGTTCATCATTTTGGTTGGGGCTGCGTAGCGGCGACGATGTCCCTCGGTAGGAACAATGTCTCCGACGTTCAATCCTCGTCCAGATAGTGTGTTTAGCATCATCGGAGGGTCTGTGTAGGTGTGTCTACGTCAGGTCTCACAAGATTCGATCGGTGTTGATCTTCGGTGGATCTGTTTGGATCCGGTCTTCATTTGGTGTTTATAGATTGAACATTCCGATACGACTCTCTTCATCGGTGATGGTTGCTATTCCGTTGTGCTGATTCTGTGGGGCCTTAGCACGATGACTTCTGGACCATCTACTACAATAGAGTTTTTTCCGGGATAGATTTTTCGGCCATATGCATCATGGTATATTCTATAGTAATGTAACTTACTCGGTTACCGGCATCGACCCCAGAAAAAATGTAGTTTATGATTTATTTATTTATTTATGAGAACAACATAGTTTGTTTGTTTTTTAACACAGAACAACGTACTTTGTGATTGGCCTACATACACCGGGTGCTAGAATACGGGCGCTGAAACAGAAAATCCTAGCCGAGCCAAGCCGGGTCGGGCCGCCCATGAACCCTATGTAATCCCGAACGTTGATTAGTTGGGATGCTTCGATCATAACGCACGACGCACGTCCAATGGCACGTCACCGTCGCGCACACATACAAGACAGAGGATGTGAGCATGGTGCATGGAAATATATATGCGCCCCTTTGCCCAAATAGAAACGTGTGGAATCGGGACCAAAGACGGGCGTTGGAGGCACGCGGGGCATGGAATCAAGCACAAGGGGCGCTAAAGCTGCCACATCTACGAGTATCGCGAGCGGACCGAACGATGATGGCCTACCGACCTGCGGGCGGGCGGCCGCCCAACCAAAATTTCCCTGCCCCGCCCGGCTCTATCATTGCGAGCGTGACGCCGAAGCCGAAGCAGCCAAGGAGAAGAACGCAAGACGGCGAAGCTTGCGGGGAAGTGCAACCTCCTCCCGTCTTTTCTTCCCCGTACGTACGTGTTGGTCTGGCCATTTACTTCACATATCTCAAGTACTCCGCGTCGGTAGTAGTTGCATGGTAAAAACATGCTAACCCTAGTCGGTCCATGCACGTTTCTCACGTTGGAGAACGAATATATCTTGTTTGGGTTGACACGCCGCGTTAAAATTCGAGCACTGTGCAGCCAGCATAGCGACGTGTGAGGAGCTGTGGTACGTTGAAATATGGGTAGCTGGCGAGGGTGTGCGGGAGGATCCGATGCTCTCTGGTTAACGGGAAAAGCTGGAAGGAGGCGTGAAGGAAAAGATTAAAGCTAGTGTGTGACACTGGCACAGAATCTTGGCTGTTCGGCGTAGATCGGCTGATCCATCGATCTTGCGCATCGATTTAATTAATCTCGTGTGGCAGAGGCACTCCATTATCTCATGTGCGAGCTTTCTTCGGCCTAGCTCCTCTTCCGTAACAGTTACTGTAATCCGGTTTGAAGAATTAGGGATTTTGTTGGCAACACCTAATTTCTTGGAGCTAAACATGTTTATAGCATATTTGTTGGTCCACCTAAGCTGATAATTTTCTACATCTTTTTTTTTTCAGGATCAATAACATCTAGTACCTTCTTAATCAGGACCCTTCCGGAGTATTAATTAGCAACCATGTGCACGCACTACGTCCCTACGTACTCCTCCTAATGTAATATTCCTATATCACAAATCATATTTTAGTTTTGATTTGGAAATTTGTGAGCTTAGTACATGCGTATAACATCATGAATATCAAGTTTAAGATGTACTACCTTCATCGCAAAATATAAGACGTTTTTATAGTCTAGTTCTAGACATTACTTGTTAATGTTGGTTTAAGATGTAATTATGCTAGCCTGTAGTGCAACAAAACTACACACAAGAGATGTATCCGAGTAGGTTGCACATACGACATGAAACACATACGTGAGTTTTGGTACAATATTCCGTAAGTAGCCGCCCATACGTTTTTGCAACCTGTACAAAGAGTGCATTTCAATTTTCAAGCACTGATGACTCACCTTCTGACATGTCATATGTTCGAATTCAAACATACCCATTGACCGAAACTAATTTCATTAGTTAAATCAATCTGAATTCTTCAATCATCAAGGTCTGATTATTCTTGTCTATCAATTTCCACAAGTCAGAATTGACAAATGGCATACTCAAATTAAGAATTGACGCACACCTAATTTGTTCTCCTCCCAATCATATAATGTAGGTCAAAGAGAAAACAAACCAAAATATGAAATCCTACTGTCCTTTAGACAAGTATTTTTCTGTTCCGGTTACACGGTCAACCTGTTTAGCCGGCACGGATTTCTGCAAGCTGTCTTCGATGTGAAAGAAAATAGTACTTCACAATCTCAAGGACTGTTGATATTCTTTTTTTTTTTTGGGGAAAGGACTGCTGATATTCTTTCATGCTAAATAAAATATGTTCATGCAACAGATATTCTTTGGGAAATGGACCAGCTCATGACATATTTTATTTAGTTAGATGTCAAACAAACAATTGTAGAGATCACGATGAGGAGTTTTTCATTTTGGTGGTTGATTAATCATTTTGTGCATTCTTTAGTATGTCCGCATCAAAAGCCAAATGACCCACGGGCACCTACTTTCCGCGTCGGCTTTTCGGAAATTACAAAGGGGTTTCCATCAATCACAATCCTAAACTTATTTTATGTTTTCGTTTTAGTAAGCCATGGGTCATCAAAGTACCATACACAATTATATAAAGAAGGTGAAAGCTAGCAACTCTTCGCTTAGATTGACTGTAACGTTTGCATATTGGAGGGTTAACACATGCATTAGATGGGTATGTTCCTTCTCACACGATCTAAGACAATGTCCTATGTTTATGGCCTTTTGTCTTAGTCGATACACCGATACCAAACCATCTTTTAAACTTTTTATTTTTTCACGAGAAACTCAGATAAATTATATATGGGTGCGCCTAGAGCTCAATAGTCGCGTGTGAAAAATAAAATAAAAAGAAACAACTATAAAGCAAAAAATCAGCACAAATCCTCGCGCATAGTCTGACAGTTGTAGCATTGATCGAGCCGGTTCAAAATTCAGGTTATGGAGCACAATTTTTTTCAACGTCTCCCCAATGTCAAAACAACACAAAAATTTGCATGCACCTAGAAAACTTAACATATATTTGGCGGCAACAAAATCATTGTATTTTTTGTTTGCTATTTTTGATTCAATGTTCATGATGGAGCAGGTGAACTCGGGAACGACCAGAAATAACCGAGAAAATGTAGATATAACGTGTGCTCCATATTCATTAGAAGCGCGTGGTCACCCCAGCCCCGTCCCCCAAATCGCCTTGAAAGAAGGGCGCCCTTTTTTATCCTGAACTGCCAAAATTTCCCCACATTTCGCGCATCGACCATAACTGCTATTTGCCTCACCCCTCCGCCTTCCCCTTACCACTTTCCACATTACCGTGTTTTGTGCCTATCGATCAATGAGGAGACTAGACATGCATTGGATGGAGAGAGAGAGAGAGAGAGAGAGAGAGAGAGAGATGACTAGCATGGTGTCGACTGTGGAAACGAGAACACACAAGCAATTGTGACCGAGAAGACAACGGTTTTGGTGAAGGAAATATGCCCTAAAGGCAATAATAAAGTTGTTATTTATATTTCCTTATATCATGATAAATGTTTATTATTCATGCTAGAATTGTATTAACCGGAAACTTAGTACATGTGTGAAAACATAGACAAAACAGAGTGTCCCTAGTATGCCTCTACTTGACTAGCTCGTTAATCAAAGATGGTTATGTTTCCTGACCATAGACATGTGTTGTCATTTGATGAACAGGATCACATCATTAGAGAATGATGTGATGGACAAGACCCATCCGTTAGCTTAGCATTATGATCGTTGAGTTTTATTGCTATTGCTTTCTTCATGACTTATACACGTGTTCCTCTGACTATGAGATTATGCAACTCCCGAATACCGGAGGAACACCTTGTATGCTATCAAACATCACAACATAACTGGGTGATTATAAAGATGCTCTATAGGTATCTCCGAAGGTGTTTGTTGGGTTGGCATAGATCGAGATTAGGATTCATCACTCCGTGTATCGGAGAGGTATCTCTGGGCCCTCTCGGTAATGCACATCACTATAAGCCTTGCAAGCAATGTGACTAATGAGTTAGTCACGGGATGATGCATTACGGAACGAGTAAAGAGACTTTCCGGTAACGAGATTGAACTAGGTATTGAGATATCGACGATCGAATCTCGGGCAAGTAACATACCGATAACAAAGGGAACAACGTATGTTGTTATGCGGTTTGACCGATAAAGATCTTCGTAGAATATCTAGGAGCCAATATGAGCATCCAGGTTCCGCTACTGGTTATTGACCGGAGATGTGTCTCGGTCATGTCTACATAGTTATCGAACCCGTAGGGTCCGCACGCTTAACGTTCGATGACGATTGGTATTATGAGTTTATGTGATTTGATGTACCGAAGGTTGTTTGGAGTCCCGGATGAGATCACGGACATGACGATCGAGACATAAAGATTGATATATTGAACCATGTTGTTCTAACACCGAAAGTGTTCCGGAGAGTTTCGGATAAAACCGGAGTGCCGGAGGGTTACCCCCCCCCCCCCCACCCCCCCGGGAAGTAATGGGCCTTAGGGGAGAGAGAGGGCCGCAGCCAAGAGGTGGCGCCCCCTCCCCCCAAGGGGAGTTCGAATAGGACTAGGGGAGGAGGGCGCGGCCCCTCTTTCCTGTTGGGGAACGTAGTAATTTCAAAAAAAATCCTACGCACACGCAAAATCATGGTGATGCATAGCAACGAGAGGGGAGAGTGTGTCCACGTACCCTCGTAAACTGAAAGCGGAAGCATTAGCACAACGCGGTTGATGTAGTCGTACGTCTTCACGATCCGACCGATCAAGGGCACCTCCGAGTTCTGCACACGTTCAACTCGATGACGTCCCTCGAACTGCGATCCAGCCGAGCTTTGAGGGAGAGTTCCGTCAGCACGACAGTGTGGTGACGATGATGATGTTCTACCGACGCAGGGCTTCGCCTAAGCACCGCTATGATATTATCGAGGTGGACTATGGTGGAGAGGGGCACCGCACACGGCTAAGAGATCCAAGAGATCAATTGTTGTGTCTATGGGCTGCCCCTCTCCTCCGTATATAAAGGGGGGAGGAGAGGGCCGGCCAAGGGGAGGAGGCGCCCAGGGGGAGTCCTACTCCCACCGGAGTAGGACTCCTCCTTTTCCTATTTGGAGAGGGGGAGAGAGGGCAGAGGAAGGAGGGAGGAAGGAAGGGGGGGGCCCCCTCCCACCGGATTGGGCTTGGGGGGGCGCCCCCTCCCTTGCTCCTTTCCCCTCCTTTCCACTAAAGCCCATTAAGGCCCATTGCTACGTCTTGAGCTTGCGTTGGTTTTTCCCGAAGAGGAGAGGATGATGCAACAGAGTAGCGTAAGTATTTCCCTTAGTTTTTGAGAACCAGGGTATCAATCCAGTAGGAGGTCACGTGCAAGTCCCTCGTACCTACACAAAACAAATAGCTCAACGCAACCAACGCGATTAGGGGTTGTCAATCCCTTCACGGTCACTTACGAAAGTGAGATCTGATAGAGATGATAGATAATATTTTTGGTATTTTTGGTATAAAGATGCAAAGTAAAATAAAAGGCAAAGTATAAAGCAAAGCAATAATAAAGTGTAGGAAGATTAATATGATGAGAATAGGCCCGGGGGCCATAGATTTCACTAGTGGCTTCTCTCAAGAACATAAGTATTTTACGGTGGGTGAACGAATTACTGTTGAGCAATTGATAGAATTGAGCATAGTTATGAGAGTATCTAGGTATGATCATGTATATAGGCATCACGTCCGAGACAAGTAGACCAACTCCTGCCAAAGATCTACTATCATTACTCCACTCATCGACCGCTATCCAAAGATGCATCTAGAGTATTAAGTTAATGAAAACAGAGTAATGCCTTAAGCAAGATGACATGATGTAGAGGATAAATTCATGCAATATGATAGAAACCCCATCTTGTTATCCTCGATGGCAACAATACAATACGTGCTTGTGCTGCCCCTCATCACACGGGAAAGGACACCGCAAGATTGAATCCAAAGCTAAGCACTTCTCCCATTGCAAGAACTACCAATCTAGTTGGCCAAACCAAACGGATAATTCGAAGAGACTTGTAAAGATAACCAATTATACATAAAAGAATTCAGAGAAGATTCAAATATTGCTCATAGGTAATCTTGATCATAAACCCACAATTCATCGATCTCAACAAACACACCGCAAAAAGAAGATTACATCGAATAGATCTCCACGAGAGAGGGGGAGAACGTTGTATTGAGATCCAAAAAGAGAGAAGAAGCCATCTAGCTACTAACTATGGACCCGAAGGTCTGAAGTAAACTACTCACAATTCATCGGAGAGGCTATGATGATGATGTAGAAGCCCTCCGTGGTGGATTCCCCTTCCGACGGAGCTCCGGAACAGGCCCCAAGATGGGATCTCGTGGATACATAAAGTTATGGCGGTGGAATTAGGTTTTTGGCTCCGTATCTGATCTGTTGGGGTACGTAGGTATATATAGGAGGAAGGAGTACGTTGGTGGAGCTTCGGGGGGGCCACGAGGCAGGGGGCGCGCAGGGGCGCCCCACCTCGTGGCCTCCTCCTTTCTTGACCGAGGGTCCAAGTCTCTGGATCATATCGATGAGAAAATCACGTTCCCGAAGGTTTCATTCCGTTTGGACTCCGTTTTATATTCCGTTTCTTTGAAACATTGAAATAGGCAAAAAAAACATCAATTCTGGGCTGGGCCTCCGATTAATAGGTTAGTCCCAAAAGTAATATAAAAGTGGAAAATAAAGCCCAATATGGTCCAAAACAGTAGATAATATAGCATGGAGCAATCAAAAATTATAGATACGTTGGAGACGTATCAGGCATCCCCAAGCTTAATTCCTGCTCGTCCTCTAGTAGGTAAATGATAAAAAGAGAATTTTTGATGCGGAGTGCTACTTGGCATAATTTCAATGTAACTCTTCTTAATTGTGGTATGAATATTTAGATTCGAAAGATTCAAGACAAAGGTTTAATATTGACATAAAAATAATAATACTTCAAGCATACTAACAAAGCAATTATGTCTTCTCAAAATAACATGGCCAAAGAAAGTTATCCCTACAAAATCATATAGTCTGGCTATGCTCTATCTTCACCACACAAAGTATTTAAATCATGCACAACCCCGATGACAAGCCAAGTAATTGTTTCATACTTTTGACATTCTCAAAACTTTTTCAATCTTCACGCAATACATGAGCGTGAGCCATGGATATAGCACTATATGTGGAATAGAATGGTGGTTGTGGAGAAGACAAAAAGGGAGAAGATAGTCTCACATCAACTAGGCGTATCAACGGGCTATGGAGATGCCCATCAATAGTTATCAATGTGAGTGAGTAGGGATTGCCATGCAACGGATGCACTAGAGCTATAAATATATGAAATCTCAACAAAAGAAACTAAGTGGGTGTGCATCCAACTCGCTTGCTCACGAAGACCTAGGGCAATTTGAGGAAGCCCATCATTGGAATATACAAGCCAAGTTCTATAATGAAAAATTCCCACTAGTATACGAAAGTGACGAAACGAGAGACTCTCTATTATGAAAATCATGGTGCTACTTTGAAGCACAAGTGTGGTAAAAGGATAGTAACATTGTCCCTTCTCTCTTTTTCTCTCATTTTTTTATTTGGGTCTTTTCTCTTTTTTTATAGCCTATTTTCTTTTCTCTTTTTTTTTATTTTTGTCCGGAGTCTCATCCCGACTTATGGGGGAATCATAGTCTCCATCATCCTTTCCTCACTTGGGACAATGCTCTAAAAATGATGATCATCACACTTTTATTTTTCTTACAACTCAACAATTACAACTCGATACTTAGAACAAAGTATGACTCTATGTGTATGCCTCCGGCGATGTACCGGGATATGCAATGATTCATGAGTGACATGTATGAAAGAATTATGAATGGTGGCTTTGCCACAAATACGATGTCAACTACATGATCATGCTAAGCAATATGACAATGATGGAGCGTGCCATAATAAAAGGAACGGTGGAAAGTTGCATGGCAATATATCTCGGAATGGCTATGGCAATGCCATAGTAGGTAGGTATGGTGGCTGTTTTAAGGAAGGTATATGGTGGGTGTATGATACCGACGAAGAATGCGCGGTATTAGAAAGGCTAGCAATGGTGGAAGGGTGAGAAAAGTGTGTATAATCCATGGAATCAACATTAGTCATAGAGAACTCATATACTTATTGCAAAAATCTACAAGTTATCAAAGCAAAGTATTACGCGCATGCTCCTAGGGGGATAGATTGGTAAGAAAAGACCGTCGCTCGTCCCCGGCCGCCACTCATAAGGAAGACAATCAATAAATAAATCATGCTCCGACTTCATCACATTACGGTTCACCATACGTGCATGCTACGGGAATCACAAACTTTAACACAAGTATTTCTCAAATTCACAACTACTCAACTAGCATGACTCTAATATTACTACCTCCATATCTCAAAACAATTATCAAGTATCAAACCTTTCTTAGTATTCAACGCACTCAAAAGAAAGTTTTACAAATCTAGAATACCAAGCATATTATTATTTTTAAGAAAATTACCATGATATTTAAGACTCTCAAAATAATCTAAGTGAAGCATGAGAGATCAAAGGTTTCTATAAAACAAATCCACCACCGTGCTCTAAAAGATATAAGTGAAGCACTAGAGCAAAATTTTATAGCTCAAAAGATATAAGTGAAGCACATAGAGTATTCTATCAAATTCCAATTCACGTATGGCTCTCTCAAAAGGTGTGTACAGCAAGGATGATTGTGGTAAACTAACAAGCAAATATGCAAATAATACAAGACGCTCCAAGCAAAACACATATCATGTAGTGAATAAAATATAGCTCCAAGTAAAGTTACCGATGGAAGTGGATTTAAAGAGGGATGCCTTCCGGGGCATCCCCAAGCTTTGACTTTTTGGTGTCCTTGGATTATCTTGGGGGTGCCATGAGCATCCCCAAGCTTAGGCTCTTGCCACTCCTTGTTTCATAATACATCAAAAGATTTCACCCAAAACTTGAAAACTTCACAACACAAAACTCAACAGAAATCTCGTGAGCTCCGTTAGCGAAAGAAAACAAAAGACCACTTCAAGGTACTGTAATGAACTCATTCTTTATCTATATTGGTGTTAAACCTACTGTATTCCAACTTCTCTATGGATTATAAACTATTTTACTAGCCATAGATTCATCAAAATAAGCAAACAACACACGAAAAACAGAATCTGTCAAAAACAGATCAGTCTGTAGTAATCTGTAACTAACGCAAACTTATGGGACTCCAAAAATTAAGCCAAAATAAGAAGACCTAGGCAATTTGTTTATTTATCAGCAGCAATTGGAATCACTATTTTATCACGTTCTTGTGATGCTTAACAATTGTTTTCGTGAACTAAAAGTTTCTGGAAATTACAGCAAGATCAAATAACTATCATCCAAGAAGATCCTATAGGTTTAACTTGGCAGAAACACTAACTAAAACATAAAACCACATCTAAACAGAGGGTAGATGGATTATTTATTCCTAAACAAAAACAAAAATTAAAATTGGGTTGCCTCCCAACAAGCGCTATCGTTTAACGCCCCTAGCTAGGCATAAAAGCAAGGATAGATCTAGGTATTGCCATCTTTGGTAGGCAATCCATAAGTGGCTCTCATAATAGATTCATATGGTAAATTTATCTTCTTCCTATGGAAGTGTTCCATTCCTTTCTTTAATGGGAATTGGAATCTAATATTCCCTTCCTTCATATCAATAATTGCACCAATCGTTCTAAGGAAAGGTCTACCAAGAATAATAGGACATGAAGGATTGCAATCTATATCAAGAATGATAAAATCTACGGGCACATAATTCCTATTTGCAACAATAAGAACATCATTAATTCTTCCCATAGGTTTCTTAATAGTGGAATCCGCAAGGTGCAAGTTTAAAGAGCAATCATCAAAATCACGGAAATCTAGCAAATCACACAAAGTTTTTGGAATAGTGGAAACACTAGTACCCAAATCACATAAAGCATAAAATTCATGATCCTTAATCTTAATTTTAATGGTTGGTTCCCACTCATCATAAAGTTTTCTAGGGATAGAGACTTCCAATTCAAGTTTTTTCCTCATAAGATTGCATCAAGGCATCAACAATATGTTTGATAAACGCTTTATTTTGACTATAAGCATGCGGAGAATTTAGCACGGATTACAACAAGGAAATACAATCAATTAAATAGCAACTTTCATAAGTAAATTCCTTGAAATCCAAAATAGTGGGTTTAGCAACATCTAGGGTTTTACTTTCTTCAATCCCACTTTTATCAATTTTAGCATCAAGATCTAAAACCTTCGAATTTTTAGAACGCCTTCTAG
The DNA here is from genome assembly GCA_021605205.1 of Aegilops longissima. Lineage (NCBI taxonomy): Eukaryota > Viridiplantae > Streptophyta > Magnoliopsida > Poales > Poaceae > Aegilops > Aegilops longissima. Next base: position 548,759,318 of record CM038681.1, read on the forward strand.
GTAAAGGTGGATCATATTCAGTATCATAATTATCAAGATTCATATTGCAAAACAAAGATTTGATAGGGGACACATCAATAACTTTTAGATCTTCATCTTTATTTTCATGGAAATTGGAAGAACACGCTTTAATAAAGGCATCTTTCGTAGCACGCATCCTAGCGGTTCTTTCCTTGCACTCGTCAATGGAAATTCTTATGGCTTTGAGAGACTCATTGATATCATACTTAGGAGGAATAGATCTAAGCTTTAAAGAATCAACATCAAGAGAAATTCTATCAACGTTCCTAGCCAATTCATCAAGCATTAAAATTCTTTTGAGAATTCATAAACTCTTTAACACTAGTCTCAAATTCAGAGGGCATCTTATTAAAATTTCCATAATAATTGTTTTAGGAATTTCCATAATTATTAGAGGAATTACTATGATAAGGCCTAGGATTAAAGTTTCCTCTATACGCGTTGTTACCAAAATTATTCCTACCAACAAAATTCACATCCATAGATTCATTATTATTCTCAATCAAATTAGACAAAGGCATATCATTAGGATCAGAAGAACACTCTTATTAGCAAATAATTTCATAAGTTCATCCATCTTTCCACTCAAAACATTAATTTCTTCTATCGCATGCACTTTTTTATTAATAGATCTTTCAGTGTGCCATTGAGAATAATTAACCATAATATTATCTAGGAGTTCAGTAGCATCTCCTAAAGTGATTTCCATAAAGGTGCCTCCCGCGGCCGAATCTAAAAGGTTTCTAGAAGCAAAATTCAATCCGGCATAAATTTTTTGTATAATCATCCACAAATTTAAACCATGAGTAGGGCAATTACGTATCATTAATTTCATCCTCTCCCAAGCTTGTGCAACATGTTCATGATCAAGTTGCTTAAAATTAATAATATCGTTTCTTAGAGAGATGATCTTAGCGGAAGGAAAATACTTAGAGATAAAAGCATCTTTGCACTTGTTCCAAGAATCAATACTATTTTTAGGCAAGGAAGAAAACCAAGCTTTAGCACAATCTCTAAGCAAAAAAGGAAATAGCTTCAATTTAACAACATCATTGTCAACATCTTTCTTCTTTTGCATATCACACAAATCCACGATGCTATTTAGATGAGTAGCGGCATCTTCACTAGGAAGGTCGGCGAATTGATCTTTCATAACAAGATTCAATAAAGCAGCATTGATTTCACAAGATTCAGTATTGGCAAGAGGAGCAATTGGAGTGCTAAGGAAATCATTATTGTTGGTATTGGTAAAGTCACACAATTTGGTATTATCTTGAGCCATAGTGACAAGCAAGCAATCCGACACACGAGAAAAAAGCAAACGAGAAAAAGGCAAACGGAAAAGAGAGGGCGAATAAAACGGCAATGGTGAAGTGGGGGAGAGGAAAACGAGAGGCAAATGGCAAATAATGTAATGCGGGAGATAAGGGATTGTGATGGGTACTTGGTATGTTGACTTTTGCGTAGACTCCCCGGCAACGGCGCCAGAAATCCTTCTTGCTACGTCTTGAGCTTGCGTTGGTTTTCCCCGAAGAGGAGAGGATGATGCAGCAGAATAGGTTAATAGGTTAGTCCCAAAAGTAATATAAAAGTGGAAAATAAAGCCCAATATGGTCCAAAACAGTAGATAATATAGCATGGAGCAATAAAAAATTATAGATACGCATATACCTCCCGAGGGGTTCCGATAACCTCCCGGTGCTCCGGTATTATCCCAATCTCACCCGGAACCATTCCGGTATCCAAATATAGTCATCCAATATATCGATCTTTACGTCTCGACCGGAAGGTTTTGTCGATCCTGAGAATGCTAACAAGGTGTGCAAGCTCCAACACTCAATCTATGGGCTGGTGCAAGCATCTCGGAGTTGGAACATTCAATTTGATGAGATGATCAAAGCGTTTGGGTTTACACAGACTTATGGAGAAGTCTGTGTTTACAAGAAAGTGAGTGGGAGCTCTGTAGCATTTCTCATATTATATGTGGATGACATACTGTTGATGGGAAATGATATAGAATTCTTGGAAATCATAAAGGCCTACTTGAACAAGTGTTTTTCAATGAAGGACCTTGGAGAAGCTGCTTATATATTAGGCATCAAGATCTATAGAGATAGATCGAGACGCCTCATTGGTCTTTCACAAAGTACATACCTTGACAAGATATTGAAGAAGTTCAATATGGATCGGTCCAAGAAGGGGTTCTTGCGTGTGTTGCAAGGTGTGCGATTGAGCACGGCTCAATGCCCGACCACGACAGAAGATAGAGAAAAGATGAGCGTCGTCCCCTATGCCTCGGCCATAGGGTCTATTATGTATGCCATGCTGTGTACCAGACCTGATGTAAACCTTGCCGTAAGTTTGGTAGGAAGGTACCAAAGTAATCCCGGCATGGAACACTGGACAGCGGTCAAGAATATCCTGAAGTACCTGAAAAGGACTAAGGACATATTTCTCGTGTATGGAGGTGAGGAAGAGCTCGTCCTAAAGGGTTACGTCGACGCTAGCTTCGACACAGATCTGGATGACTCTAAGTCACAAACCGGATACGTGTATATTTTGAATGGTGGGGCAGTAAGCTGGTGCAGTTGCAAGCAAAGCGTCGTGGCGGAAACTACATGTGAAGCGGAGTATATGGCAGCCTCGGAGGCAGCACATGAAGCAATCTGGGTGAAGGAGTTCAGCACCGACCTAGGAGTCATACCCAATGCGTCGGGGCCGATCACACTCTTCTGTGACAACACTGGAGCTATTGCACTAGCCAAGGAGCCTAGGTTTCACAAGAATACCAGGCACATCAAGCGTCGCTTCAACTCCATTTGTGAAAATGTTCAAGATGGAGACATAGATATTTGTAAAGTACATACGGACCTCAATGTAGCAGATCCGTTGACTAAACCTCTCCCTAGAGCAAAACATGATCAACACCAGAACTCTATGGGTGTTCGATTCATCACAATGTAACAAGATTAGCGACTCTAGTGCAAGTGGGAGACTGTTGGAAATATGCCCTAGAGGCAATAATAAAATGGTTATGATTATATTTCTTTGTTCATGATAATTGTCTATTATTCATGCTATAATGTGTTATCCGGAAATCGTAATACATGTGTGAATACATAGACCACAACATGTCCCTAGTGAGCCTCTAGTTGACTAGCTCGTTGATCAACAGATAGTCATGGTTTCGACTATGGACATTGGATGTCATTGATAACGGATCACATCATTAGGAGAATGATGTGATGGACAAGACCCAATCCTAAGCATAGCACAAGATCGTAGTTCGCTTTGCTAGAGCTTTTCCAAATGTCAAGTATCACTTCCTTAGACCATGAGATTGTGCAACTCCGGATACCGTAGGAGTGCTTTGGTGTGCCAAACGTCACAACGTAATCGGGTGGCTATAAAGGTGCACTACGGGTATCTCCGAAAGTGTCATTGGGTTGGCACGAATCGAGACTCGGATTTGTCACTCCGTATGACGGAGAGGTATCTCTGGGCCCACTCGGTAATGCATCATCATAATGAGCTCAATGTGACCAAGTGTTTGGTCATGGGATCATGCATTACGGTACGAGTAAAGTGACTTGCTGGTAACGAGATTGAACGAGGTATTGGGATACCGATGATCGAATCTCGGGCAAGTAACGTACCGATTGACAAAGGGAATTGCATACGGGATTGATTGAATCCTCGACATCGTGGTTCATCCGATGAGATCATCGAGGAGCATGTGGGAGCCAACATGGGTATCCAGATCCCGCTGTTGGTTATTCGCCGGAGAGTTGTCTCGGTGATGTATGCATGTCTCCCGAACCCGTAGGGTCTACACACTTAAGGTTCGGTGACGCTAGGGTTGTAGAGATATTAGTATGCGGTAACCCGAAAGTTGTTCGGAGTCCCAGATGAGATCCCGGACGTCACGAGGAGTTCCGGAATGGTCCGGAGGTGAAGGATTATATATTGGAAGTCCAGTTTCGGCCATCGGGAAAGTTTCGGGGGTCACCGGTATTGTACCGGGACCACCGGGTGGGGCCACCTATCCCGGAGGTCCCCATGGGCTGAAGTGGGAGGGGAACCAACCCCTGGTGGGCTGGTGCGCCCCCCCTTGGGCCCCCTGCGCCTAGGGTTAGAAACCCTAGGGGTGGGGGGCGCCCCACTGGGCTTGGGGGGCAAGCCACCCCCCTTGGCCGCCGCCCCCCCATCTAGATGGGATCTAGAGGCCGCCCCCCCGACCCCTATATAAAGAGGGGGAGGGTACCACGCACCCTAGCCCTGGCGCCTCTCTCCCTCTCCAACACCTCCTCCTCCTCCGTAGAGCTTGGCGAAGCCTGCCGAGATCCTCTACATCCACCACCACGTCGTCGTCTGCTGGATCTCCATCAACCTCTCCTTCCCCTTGCTGGATCAAGAAGGAGGAGACGCCTTCCCAACCCTCGTGTGTGTTGAACGCGGAGGTGCCGTCCGTTCGGCGCTCGGTCATCGGTGATTTGGATCACGACGAGTACGACTCCATCAACCCCGTTCTCTTGAAAGCTTCCGCTCGTGATCTACAAGGGTATGTGGATGCACTCCTTTTCCCCTCGTTGCTATATAACTCCATAGATTGATCTTGGTGATGTGTATAAAATTTTAAAATTCTGCTACGTTCCCCAACAGTGGCATCATGAGCTAGGTCTATGTGTAGTTACTATGCACGAGTAGAACACAATGCAGTTGTGGGCGTCGATGTTGTCAATTTTTCTTGCCACTACTAGTCTTATCTTGCTTTGGCGGCATCGTGGGATGAAGCGGCCCGGACCGACCTTACACGTACGCTTACGTGAGACAGGTTCCACCGACTGACATGCACTAGTTGCATAAGGTGGCTAGCGGTGTCTGCTCTCTCCACTTTAGTTGGAGCGGATTCGATGAAAAGGGTCCTTATGAAGGGTAAATAGAAATTGGCATATCACGTTGTGGTTTTACGAGGTAAGAAACGCTCTTGCTAGAAACCTATAGAAGCCACGTAAAACATGCAACAACAATTAGAGGACGCCTAACTTGTTTTTGCAGCATATGCCTTGTGATGTGATATGGCCAAAAGATGTGATGAATGATATATGTGATGTATGAGATTAATCATGTTCTTGTAATAGGAATCACGACTTGCATGTCGATGAGTATGAGCCATAGGAGTTGTCTTTATTTTTGTATGACCTGCGTGTCATCGAATAACGCCATGTAAATTACTTTACTTTATTGCTAAACACGTTAGCCATAGAAGTAGAAGTAATCGTTGGCGTGACAACTTCATGAAGACACGATGATGGAGATCATGATGATGGAGATCATGGTGTCATGATGGTGACGAAGATGATCATGGCGCCCCGAAGATGGAGATCAAAGGAGCAAATGATATTGGCCATATCATGTCACTATTTGATTGCATGTGATGTTTATCATGTTTCACATCTTATTTGCTTAAAACAATGGTAGCTTAAATAAGATGATCCCTCGCAATAATTTAAAGAAAGTGTTCCCCCTAACTGTGCACCATTGCGAAGGTTCGTTGTTTCGAAGCACCACGTGATGATCGGGTGTGATAGATTCTAACGTTCAAATACAACGGGTGTAAGCCAGATTTACACACGCAATACACTTAGGTTGACTTGATGAGCCTAGCATGTACATACATGGCCTCGGAACACGGAAGACCGAAAGGTAGAGCATGAGTCATATAGAAGATACGATCAACATGAAGATGTTCATCGACGTTGACTAGTCCGTCTCACGTGATGATCGGACACGGCCTAGTTAACTCGGATCATGCTTCACTTAGATGACGAGAGGGATGTATATCTGAGTGGGAGTTCATTGAATAATTTGATTAGATGAACTTAATTATCATGAACTTAGTCTAAAATCTTTACAATATGTCTTGTAGATCAAATGGCCCACGCTAATGTTGCCCTCAACTTCAACGCTTCCTAGAGAAACCAAGCTGAAAGATGATGGCAGCAACTATACGGACTGGGTCCGAACCCGAGGATCATCCCCATAGCTGCCAAGAAAGATTATGCCCTAGAAGCACCGCTAGCTAAAGCACCCATCCCGAGAGAACCAAGACGTTATGAACGCTTGGCGCGCGCAAGGTCGATGATTACTCCCTCATTCAAGGCGGCATGCTTTACACTTAGAACCGGGCTCCAAAAGCGTTTTGAGCAACACGGAGCATATGAGATGTTCAAGAGCTGAAAATGGTTTTCCAAGCTCATGCCCGGTCGAGAGATATGAAGTCTCCGACAAGTTCTTCAGCTTGTAAGATGGAGGAAAATAGTTCACGGTGAGCATATACTCAAAATGTCCGGGTTGCACAACCGTCTGACTCACCGAGTTAATCTCCGGATGACGCGGTCATTGACAGGATCCTTCGATCGCTTCCACCGAGCTACAAGAGCTTTGTGATGAACTTCAATATGCAGGGGATGGAAAAGACCATTCCTGAGGTATATTCAATGCTGAAATCAGCGGAGGTGGAGATCAAAAAGGAACATCAAGTGTTGATGGTGAATAAAACCACTAAGTTTAAGAAAGGCAAGGGTAAGAAGGACGGCAAGGGAGTTGCCGCGCCAGGTAAGCCAGATGCCGGGAAGAAGCCAAAGAATGGACCCAAGCCTGAGACTGAGTGCTTTTATTGCAAGGGAAGTGGTCACTGGAAGCGGAACTGCCCCAAATACTTAGCGGACAAGAAGGCCGGCAACACTAAAGGTATATGTGATATACATGTAATTGATGTGTACCTTACCAAGACTGTAGTAGCTCCCGGTATTTGATACCGGTGTGGTTGCTCATATTTGTAACTCAAAGCAGGAGCTGCGGAATAAGCGGAGACTGGCAAAGGACGAGGTGGCGACGCGCGTCGAGAATGGTTCCAAGGTCGATGTGATCGACGTCGGCACGCTGCCTCTACATTTACCTACGGGATTAGTTTTAAACCTCAATAATTGTTATTTAGTGCCAGCTTTGAGCATGAACATTGTATCAGGATCTCGTTTAATTCGAGATGGCTACTCATTTAAATCTGAGAATAATGGTTGTTCTATTTATATGAGAGATATGTTTTATGGTCATGCCCCGTTGATTTATTGTTTATTCTTAATGAATCTCGAGCGTAATGTAACACATATTCATAGTGTGAATACCAAAAGATGTAAGGTTGATAATGATAGTCCCACATACTTGTGGCACTGCCGCCTTGGTCACATAGGTGTCAAACGCATGAAGAAGCTCCATGCAGATGGACTTTTGGAGTCTCTTGATTACTTAATCATTTGACACGTGTAACCATGCCTCATGGGTAAAATGACCAAGACTCCGTTCTCCGGAACAATGGAGCGAGCAACCAACTTATTGGAAATCATACATACTGATGTGTGCGGTCCAATGAGTGTTGAGGCTCACGGTGGCTATCGTTATGTTCTCACTCTCACTGATGACTTGAGTAGATATGGGTATGTCTACTTAATGAAGCACAAGTCTGAGACCTTTGAAAAGTTCAAGGAATTTCAGAGTGAGGTTGAGAATCAACGTGACAGGAAAATAAAGTTCTTACGATCAGATCGTGGAGGGGAATATTTGAGTCACGAATTTGGCACACACTTTAGGAAATGTGGAATCGTTTCACAACTCACGCCGCCTGGAACACCTCAGTGAAATGGTGTGTCCGAACGTCGTAATCGCACTCTATTAGATATGGTGTGATCTATGATGTCTCTTACCGATCTACCGCTCTCATTTTGGGGCTATGCTTTAGAGACTGCCGCATTCACTTTAAATAGGGCTCCGTCGAAATCCATTGAGATGACACCGTATGAATTATGATTTGGGAAGAAACCTAAGCTGTCGTTTCTAAAAGTTTGGGGATGTGATGCTTATGTCAAGAAACTTCAACCTGAAAAGATCGAACCCAAGTCGGAAAAATGCGTCTTCATAGGATACCCTAAGGAAACCATTGGGTATACCTTCTACCTCAGATCCGAGGGCAAGATCTTTGTTGCTAAGAACGGATCCTTTCTGGAGAAAGAGTTTCTCTCGAAAGAAGTAAGTGGGAGGAAAGTAGAGCTTGATGAAGTACTACCTCTTGAAATAGAAAGTAGCGCAGCTCATGAAGATGTTCCCGTGCTTCCTGCACCGACTAGAGAGGAGGTTAATGATGATGATCAAGGTACTTCGGGTCAAGCTCCTACTGAACTTCGTAGGTCCACAAGGACACGCCCGCACTGCAGTGGTACGGCAACCCTGTCTTGGAAATCATGTTGTTAGACAACGGTGAACCTTCAACTATGAAGAAGCGATGGCGGGCCCAGATTCGACAAATGGCTAGAAGCCATGAAATCCGAGATAGGATCCATGTATGAAAACGAAGTATGGACTTTGACCGACTTGCCCGATGGTCGGCGAGCCATAGAAAATAAATGGATCTTTAAGAAGAAGATGACGCAGATGGTAATGTGACCATCTATAGGCTCGACTTGTCGCTAAGGGTTATCGACAAGTTCAAGGGGTTGACTACGATGAGACTTTCTCACCCGTAGCGGCTGAAGTCCATCCGAATCATGTTAGCAATTGCCGCATTCTATGATTATGAGATATGGCAAATGGACGCCAAAACGGCATTCCTTAACGGCTTTCTTAAGGAAGAATTGTATATAATGCAGCGGAAGGTTTTGTCGATCCGAGAATGCTAACAAGGTGTGCAAGCTCCAACGCTCAATCTATGGGCTGGTGCAAGCATCTCGGAGTTGGACCATTCGATTTGATGAGATGATCAAAGCGTTTGGGTTTACACAGACTTATGGAGAAGCCTGTGTTTACAAGAAAGTGAGTGGGAGCTCTGTGGCATTTCTCATATTATATGTGGATGACATACTGTTGATGGGAAATGATATATAATTCTTGGAAAGCATAAAGGCCTACTTGAACAAGTGTTTTTTAATGAAGGACCTTGGAGAAGCTGCTTATATATTAGGCATCAAGATCTATAGAGATAGATCGAGACGCCTCATTGGTCTTTCACAAAGTTCGTACCTTGACAAGATATTGAAGAAGTTCAATATGGATCAGTCCAAGAAGGGATTCTTGCCTGTGTTGCAAGGTGTGTGATTGAGCACGGCTCAATGCCCGACCATGGCAGAAGATAGAGAAAAGATGAGCGTCGTCCCCTATGCCTCGGCCATTGGGTCTATTATGTATGCCATGCTGTGTACCAGACCTGATGTAAACCTTGACGTAAGTTTGGTAGGAAGGTACCAAAGTAATCCCGCATGGAACACCGGACAGCGGTCAAGAATATCCTGAAGTACCGAAAAGGACTAAGGACATGTTTCGTGTATGGAGGTGACGAAGAGCTCGTCAGAAGGGTTACGCCGACGCTTAGCTTCGACACGATCTGATGACTCTAAGTCACAAACCGGATACATGTATATTTTGAATGGTGGGGCAGAAGCTGGTGCAGTTGCAAGCAAAGCGTCGTGGCGGGATCTACATGTGAAGCGGAGTACATGGCAGCCTCGGAGGCAGCGCGTGAAGCAATCTGGGTGAAGGAGTTCATCACCGACCAGAGTCATACCCAATGCGTCGGGCCGATCACACTCTTCTCGGACAACACCGAGCAATTGCACTAGCTAAGGAGCCCAGGTCTCACAAGAAGACCAGCACATCAAGCGTCGCTTCAACTCCATTCGTGAAAATGTTTAAGATGGAGACATAGATATTTGTAAAGTACATACGGAGCTGAATGTAGCAGATCCGTTAACTAAACCTCTCCCTATAGCAAAACCTGATCAACACCAGAACTCTATGGGTGTTCGATTCATCACAATGTAAACTAGATTAGCGACTCTAGTGCAAGTGGGAGACTGTTGGAAATATGCCCTAGAGGCAATAATAAAATGGTTATTATTATATTTCGTTGTTCATGATAATTGTCTATTATTCATGCTATAATTGTGTTATCCGGAAATCATAATACATGTATGAATACATAGACCACAACATGTCCCTAGTGAGCCTCTAGTTGACTAGCTCGTTGATCAACAGATAGTCATGGTTTCCTGACTATGGACATTGGATGTAATTGATAACGGGATCACATCATTAGGAGAATGATGTGATGGACAAGACCCAATCCTAAGCATAGCACAAGATCGTGTAGTTCGTTTTGCTAGAGCTTTTCCAAATGTCAAGTATCATTTCCTTAGACCATGAGATTGTGCAACTCCCGGATACCGTAGGAGTGCTTTGGGTGTGCCAAACGTCACAACGTAACTGGGTGGCTATAAAGGTGCACTACGGGTATCTCCAAAAGTGTCTGTTGGGTTGGCACGTATCGAGACTCGGATTTGTCACTCCGTATGACGGAGAGGTATCTCTGGGCCCACTCAGTAATGCATTATCATAATGAGCTCAATGTGACCAAGTGTTTGGTCACGGGATCATGCATTATGGTACGAGTAAAGTGGCTTGCCGGTAACGAGATTGAACGAGGTATTGGGATACCGACGATCGAATATCGGGCAAGTAACGTACCGATTGACAAAGGGAATTGCATACGGGATTGATTGAATCCTCGACATCGTGGTTCATCCGATGAGATCATCGAGGAGCATGTGGGAGCCAACATGGGTATCCAGATCCCGCTGTTTGTTATTGGCCGGAGAGTTGTCTCAGTCATGTCTGCATGTCTCCCGAACCCGTAGGGTCTACACACTTAAGGTTCGGTGACGCTAGGGTTGTAGAGATATTAGTATGCGGTAACCCGAAAGTTGTTTGGAGTCCCGGATGAGATCCCGGACGTCACGAGGAGTTCCGGAATGGTCCGGAGGTGAAGAATTATATATAGGAAGTCCAGTTTCGGCCATCGGGAAAGTTTCGGGGGTCACCGGTATTGTACCGGGACCACCGGAAGGGTCCCGGGGGTCCACCGGGTGGGGCCACCTATCCCGGAGGTCCCCATGGGATGAAGTGGGAGGGGAACCAGCCCCTGGTGGGCTGGTGCGCCCCCCCTTGGCCCCCCTGCGCCTAGGGTTGGAAACCCTAGGGGTGGGGGCGGCCCACTTGGCTTGGGGGGCAAGCCACCCCCCTTGGCCGCCGCCCCCCCATCTAGATGGGATCTAGAGGGGCCGGGGCACCCCCTGGACCCCTATATAAAGAGGGGGGGAGGGGGGGCTGCGCACCCTAGCCCCTGGCGCCTCCCTCTCCCTCTCCAACACCTCCTCCTCCTCCGTAGAGCTTGGCGAAGCCCTGTCGAGATCCCCGCTACATCCACCACCACGCCGTCGTGCTGCTGGATCTCCATCAACCTCTCCTTACCCCTTGTTGGATCAAGAAGGAGGAGCCGTCTTCCCAACCGTACGTGTGTTGAACGCGGAGGTGCCGTCCGTTCGGCGCTCGGTCATCGGTGATTTGGATCACGATGAGTACGACTCCATCAACCCCGTTCTCTTGAACGCTTCCGCTCGCGATCTACAAGGGTATGTAGATGCACTCCTTTTCCCCTCGTTGCTAGATAACTCCATAGATTGATCTTGGTGATGCGTAGAAAATTTTAAAATTCTGCTACGTTCCCCAACAGTTACTTGCCCGAGATTCGATCGTCGGTATCTCAATACCTAGTTCAATCTCGTTACCGGCAAGTCTCTTTACTCATTCCGTAATACATCATCCCGCAACTAACTCATTAGTTGCAATGCTTGCAAGACTTATAGTGATGTGCATTACCAAGAGGGCCCAGAGATACCTCTCCGACAATCGGATTGACAAATCCTAATCTCGAAATACGCCAACCCAATATGTACCTTCGGAGACACCTGTAGAGCACCTTTATAATCACCCGATTCACGCTAGACGCTTTGGTAGCACACAAAGTGTTTCTCCGGTAAACGGGAGTTGCATAATCTCATAGTCATAGGAACATGTATAACTCATGAAGAAAGCAATAGCAACATACTAAACGATCAAGTGCTAAGCTAACGGAATGGGTCAAGTCAATCACATCATTCTCCTAATGATGTGATCCCGTTAATCAAATGACAACTCATGTCCATGGCTAGGAAACTCAACCATCTTTGATCAACGAGCTAGTCAACTAGAGGCATACTAGTGACACTATGTTTGTCTATGTATTCACACATGTATTATGTTTCCAGTTAATACAATTCTAGCATGAATAATAAACATTTATCATGATATAAGGAAATAAATAATAACTTTATTATTGCCTCTAGGGCATATTTACTTCAGTCTCCCACTTGCACTAGAGTCAATAATCTAGATCACATCGCCATGTGATTTAACATCAATAATTCACATCACCATGTGATTAACACCCATAGTTCACATCGTCATGTGACCAACACCCAAAGGGTTTACTAGAGTCAGCATTCTAGTTCACATCGCCATGTGATTAACACCCAAAGAGTACAAAGGTGTGATCATGTTTTGCTTGTGAGAGAAGTTTAGTCAACGAGTCTGCCAAATTCAGATCCGTATGTATTTTGCAAATTTCTGTGTCAACAATGCTCTGCATGGAGCTACTCTAGCTAATTGCTCCCACTTTCAATATAAATCTAGATTGAGATTTAGAGTCATCCGGATAAGTGCCAAAACTTGCATCGACGTAACCCTTTACGATGAACTTTTTGTCACCTCCGTAACCGAGAAACATATCGTTATCCCACTAAGGATAATTTTGACCAATGTCCAGTGATCTACTCCTAGATCACTATTGTACTCCCTTGCCAAACTCAGGGCAGGGTATATAATAGGTCTGGTACATAGCATGGCATACTTTATAGAACCTATACCCGAGGCATAGGGAATGACTTTCATTCTCTCTCTATCTTCTGCCGTGGTCGGGTTTTGAGTCTTACTCAACTTCACACCTTGCAACACGGGCAAGAACTCTTTCTTTGCCTGTTCCAATGAACTACTTCAAAAACTTGTCAAGGTATATACTCATTGGAAAAATTTATCAAGCGTCTTGATCTATCTCTGTAGATCTTGATGCTCAATATGTAAGCAGCTTCACCAAGGTCTTTCTTTGAAAAAATCCTTTCAAACACTCATTTATGCTTTACAGAAAATTCTACATCATTTCCGATCGACAATATGTCATTCACATATACTTATCAAAAAGGTTGTAGTGCTCCCACTCACTTTCTTGTAAATACAGGCTTCACCACAAGTCTGTATAAAACTATATGCTTTGATCAACTCATTAAAGCGTATATTCCAACTCCGAGATGCTTGCACCAATCCATAGATGGATCGCTGGAGCTTGCACATTTTGTTAGCACCTTTAGGATCGACAAAACATTCTGGTTGCATCATATACAACTCTTCTTTAAGAAATCCATTAAGGATTGTAGTTTTGACATCCATTTGCAAGATTTCATAAAATGTGGTAATTTGCTAACATGATTCGGACAGACTTAAGCATCGCTACGAGTGAGAAAATCTCATCGTAGTCAATGATACATCTCCAACGTATCTATAATTTTTGATTGCTCCATGCTATATTATCTACTGTTTTGGACAATATTGGGCTTTATTATCCACTTTTATATTATTTTTGGGACTAACCTATTGACCCAGAGCCTAGTGCCAGTTCCTTCTTTTTTTCCTTGTTTTAGTTTTTCGAAGAAAAGGAAAATCAAACGGAGTCGAAACGGAATGAAATCAACTGGAGAAGTTATTTTTGGAAGGAAAGCTACCGGAAAAACTTGGAGTGCACGTCAGGAAAGCTTCGAGGAAGCCACGAGGTAGGGGCGCGCCTCCCACCCCAGTAGCGCCTCCACCCTCGTGGGCCCCTCGTGGCTCCTCCGACGTACTTCTTTCATATATATATATATATATATATATATATATATATATATATATATATATATATCCATATACCCTAAAACGATCAAGACGACAATAGATCGGGATTTCCATCGCCGCAAGCCTCAGAGCCACCAAAACCAATCGGGACCTGTTCAAGCACTCACGGAGGGGGAACCTCACCGTGGCCATCTTCATCATCCCGGCGCCCCCATGACGAGGAGGGAGTAGTTCACCCTCGGGGCTGAGGGTATGTACCAGTAGCTATGTGTTTGATCTCTCTCTCTCTCTCTCGTGTTCTTGATTTGGCACGATCTTGATGTATCACGAGCTTTGTTATTATAGTTGGATCTTATGTTGCTTCTCCCCCTCTACTCTCTTGTAATGGATTGAGTTTTCCATTTGAAGTAATCTTATGGGATTGAGTCTTTAAAGATTTGAGAACACTTGATGTATGTCTTGCCGTGCATATCTGTGGTGACAATGGGATATCACGTGACTCACTTGATGTATGTTTTGGTGATCAACTTGTGGGATCCTCCCATGAACCTATGCATAGGGGTTGGCACACGTTTTCGTCGTGATTCTCCAGTAGAAACTTTGGGGCACTCTTTGAGGTTCTATGTGTTGGTTGAATAGATGAATCTGAGATTGTGTGATGCATATCGTATAATCATACCCACGGATACTTGAGGTGATATTGGAGTATCTAGGTGACATTAGGGTTTTGGTTGATTTGTGTCTTAAGGTGTTATTCTAGTACGAATTCTAGGGTTGTTTGTGACACTTATAGGAATAGCCCAACGGATTGATTGGAAAGAATAACTTTGAGGTGGTTTCAGTACCTACCATAATCTCTTCGCTTGTTCTCCGCTATTAGTGACTTTGGAGTGACTCTTTGTTGCATGTTGAGGGATAGTTATATGGTCCAATTATGTTATTATTGTTGAGAGAACTTGCACTAGTGAAAGTATGAACCCTAGGCCTTGTTTCCTATCATTGGACCCGTAGGTCTGTGGTAAACTACTCACAACTCATCGGAGGGAATGTTGATGTAGAGGCCCTCCGTGGTTGATTCCCCCTCCGGCAGAGTGCCGGCGAAGGCTCCAAGATGGGATCTCGCGGATACAGAAGGTTACGGCGGTGGAAATTGTGTTTCGTGGTGCCCCTGGATGTTTTCAGGGTACGTAGATATATATAGGAGGAAGAAGTATGTCGGTGGCCGCCCGAGGGGTCCACGAGACAGGGGGGCGCGCCCTATAGTGGGGGCGCGGCCCCCTATCTCGTGGGGCCCTCGGAAGCTTCTTGACTTGCACTCCAAGCTCTCCAGATCACGTTCGTTCCAAAAATCACGCTCCCGAAGGTTTCATTCCGTTTGGACTCCGTTTGATATTCCTTTTCTTCGGAATACTGAAATAGGCAAAAAAAACAGCAATACGAGCTGGGCCTCCGGTTAGTAGGTTAGTCCCAAAAATGATATAAATGTGTAAAATAAAGCCCATAAACATGCAAAAGGGGTAATATAATAGCATGGAACTGTTGGAAATATGCCCTAGAGGCAATAATAAATTAGTTATTATTATATTTCCTTGTTCATGATAATCGTTTATTATCCATGCTATAATTGTATTGATAGGAAACTCAGATACATGTGTGGATACATAGACAACACCATGTCCCTAGCAAGCCTCTAATGGCTAGCTCGTTGATCAATAGATGGTTACGGTTTCGACCATGGACATTGGATGTCATTGATAACGGATCACATCATTAGCGTAATGATGTGATGGACAAGACCCAATCCTAAGCCTAGCACAAAGATCGTAGTTCGTATGCTAAAGCTTTTCTAATGTCAAGTATCATTTCCTTAGACCATGAGATTGTGCAACTCCGGATACCGTAGGAATGCTTTGGGTGTACCAAACGTCACAACGTAATCGGGTGACTATAAAGGTGCACTACGGTATCTCCGAAAGTGTCTGCTGGGTTGGCACGAATCGAGATCGGATTTGTCACTCCATGTAAATGGAGAGGTATCTCTAGGCCCACTCGGTAGGACATCATCATAATGTGCACAATGTGACCAAGGGGTTGATCACGGGATGATGTGTTACGGAACGAGTAAAGAGACTTGCCGGTAACGAGATTGAACAAGGTATCGGGATACCGACGATCGAATCTCGGGCAAGTACAATACCGCTAGACAAAGGGAATTGTATACGGGATTGATTGAGTCCTTGACATCGTGGTTCATCCGATGAGATCATCGTGGAACATGTAGGAGCCAACATGGGTATCCAGATCCCGCTGTTGGTTATTGACCGGAAAACGTCTCGGTCATGTCTGCATGGTTCCCGAACCCGTAGGGTCTACACACTTAAGGTTCGATGACGCTAGGGTTATAAAGGAAGTTTGTATGTGGTTACCGAATGTTGTTCGGAGTCCCGGATGAGATCCCGGACGTCACGAGGAGTTCCGGAATGGTCCGGAGGTAAAGATTTATATATGGAAGTCTGTTTTGGTCACCGGAAAAGTTTCGGTTTTTCCCAGACGTCACGGGACCACCGGAGGGTCCCGGGGTCCAACAAGTGGGGCCACCTGCCCTGAAGGTTGCGTGGGCCAAGTGTGGGAGGGACCAGCCCCTAGGAGGGCTGGTGCGCCCCACAAGGGGCCCAAGGCGCAAGGGAGAGTGGGAGGGGCAACCCTAGTTCGAGATGGGCCTTAAGGCCCACCTAGTGGGCGCCTCCCTCTCCCCTCTTGGCCGCCCCAAAACCCATCTAGGGCTGGCCGCCACCCCTAGGGGTGGAAACCCTAGAGGGGCGCAGCCTCCCCTTCCCTATATATATGAGGCCTAGGGGCTGCCCATAAGAGACGAGAGCCTCTCCTCTCCAGCGCAGCCCCGCCTCCTCCTCCTCCTCTCCCTTGGTGCTTGGCGAAGCCTGCGGGATTGCCACGCCCTCCATCACCACCATGCCGCCAGGATGCTGCTGGATGGAGTCTTCCTCAACCTCTCCTCTCTCCTTGCTGGATCAAGGCGTGGGAGACGCCACCGGCTGTACGTGTGTTGAACGCGGAGGTGCCGTCCGTTCGGCACTAGGATCTCTGGTGATTTGGATCACGACGAGTACGACTCCTTCAACCCCGTTCTCTTGAACGCTTCCGCTTAGCGATCTACAAGGGTATGTAGATGCACTCTCCTTCCCTCGTTGCTAGTTTCTCCATAGATAGATCTTGGTGACACGTAAGAAAATTTTGAATTTCTGCTACGTTCCCCAACAGGAACAATCAAAAATTATAGATACGTTGGAGACGTATCAAGCATCCCCAAGCTTAATTCCTGCTCGTCCTCGAGTAGGTAAATGATAAAAAAGAAATTTTTGATGTGGAATGCTACCTAGCATAATTCATAATGTAATTTTCTTTTTTGTGGCATGAATGTTCAGATCCAAATGAATACAAAATAAAAGTTCATATTTACATAAGAAATAGTAATACTTCAAGCATACTAATCAAAGTAATCATGTCTTCTCAAAATAACATGGCTAAAGAAAGTTATCACTACAAAATCACATAGTCTGGCTGTTGCTCTATCTTCATCACACAAAGTATTTAATCATGCACAACCCCGATGACAAGCCAAGCAATTGTTTCATACTTTAATAATCTCAAACTTTTTCAAATTTCACGCAATACATGAGCGTGAGCCATGGACATAGCACTATATATGGAATAGAATGGTGGTTGTGGAGAAGACAAAAAAGGATAAGATAGTCTCACATCAACTAGGCATATCAACGGGCTTTGGAGATGCCCATTAATAGACATCAATGTGAGTGAGTAGGGATTGCCATGCAACAGATGCACTAGAGCTATAAATATATGAAAGCTCAACAAAAGAAACTAAGTGGGGTGCATCCAACTTGCTTGCTCACGAAGACCTAGGGCACTTTTGAGGAAGCCCATCATTGGAATATACAAGCCAAGTTCTATAATGAAAAATTCCCACTAGTATATGAACGTGACAACATACGAGACTCTCTAACATGAAGATCATGGTGCTATCTTGAAGCACAAGTGTGGAAAAAGAGATAGTAGCATTGTCCCTTCTCTCTTTTTCTCTCATTTTATTTTTTTTCTTTTCTTTTTCTTCTTTTTTTTCTCCTTTTTTTTTTCTTTGGCCTTCTCTTTTTTTTGGCCTTTTTTTTTCTTTTTGTAAAGTCCGAATCTCATCCCGACTTGTGGGGGAATCATAGCCTTCATCATCCTTTCCTCACTAGGACAATGCTCTAATAATGAAGATCATCACACTTTCATGAATTTACAACTCAAAGCTAGAACAAGATATGACTCTATATGAATGACTCCGGTGGTGTACCGGGATGTGCAATGAATCAAGAGCGACATGTATGAAAATTATGAAGGTGGCCTTGCCACAAATACAATGTCAACTACATGACCATGCAAAAAGCAATATGACAAAAGTAATGCGTGCAATATGAACGGAACGGTGGAAAGTTGCATGGCAATATATCTCGGAATGGCTATGGAAATGCCATAATAGGTAGGTATGATGGCTGTTTTGAGGAAGGTAAATGGTGGGTGTACGGTACCGGCGAAAGTTGCACGGTGCAAGAGAGGCTAGCAATGGTGGAAGGGTGAAAGAGTGCGTATAATCCATGGACTCAACATTAATCAAAAGAACTCATATACTTGTTGTAAAAATTCAGAAGTCATCAAAAACTAAAGCACTACGCGCATGCTCCTAGGGGGATAGATTGGTAGGAAAAGACCATCGCTCGTCCCCGACCGCCACTCATAAGGAAGACAATCAATAAATAAAATTGTGCTCCAACTTCATCACAAAGCGGTTCACCATACGTGCATGCTACGGGAATCACAAGCTTCAACACAAGCATTCTTTAAATTCATAATCACCCAACTAGCATGACTTTAATATCACTACCTCCATATCTCAAAACAATTATCAAGCATCAAATTGATCATAGCATCCAATTCACTTTCTATGATAGTTTTTATTATACCCAACTTGGATGCTCATCATTCTAGGACCAACTTTATGACCATAGCAAAAACCATGCTGTTCTAAAAGACTCTCAAAATAATATAAGTGAAGCATGAGAGACTAGCAAAGACACCACCGTGCTCTAAAATATATAAGTGAAGCACTAGAGCAAAAACTATCAAGCTCAAAAGATATAAGTGAAGCACATAGAGTATTCTAGCAAATTCTAATCAAATAGGCTTCTCCCAAAAGGTGTGTACAGCGAGGATGACTGTGATAAACTAAAAAGCAAAGACTAACATAATACACGACGCTCCAAGCAAAACACATATCATGTAGCGAATAAAAATATAGCTCCAAATAAAGTTACCAATGAACGAAGACGAAAGAGGGGATGCCTTCCCGGGGCATCCCCAAGCTTAGGCTTTTGGCTATTCTTGAATATCTTGGGGTGCCATGGTCATCCCCAAGCTTAGGCTCTTGCCACTCCTTATTCCATAGTCCATAAAAGCTTTACCCAAAACTTGAAAACTTCACAACACAAAACTCAACAGGAAATCTTATAAGCTCCGTTAGTGAAAGAAAAAAACCACCACATAAGGTACTGCAATGAACTCATTATTTATTTATTTTGGTGTTAAACCTACTGTATTCCAACTTATTTATGGTTCATAAACTAATTTACTAGCCATAGATGCATTGAAATAAGCAAACAACACACGAAAAACAGAATCTGTCAAAAACAGAACAGTCTGTAGTAATCTGTAACTAACGCAAACTTATGGAACTCAAAAAATTCATCCAAAATAGGAAGACCTAGGAAATTTGTTTATTGATCTGCAGCAATTGGAATCACTATTTTATCACGTTCTGGTGTTTTTTAACAATTGTTTTCGTGAACCGAAAGTTTCTGGAAATTACAGCAAGATCAAATAACTATCATCCAAGAAGATCCTATAGGTTTAACTTGGCACAAACACTAATTAAAACATAAAACCACATCTAAACAGAAGGTAGATGGATTATTTATTCCTAAACATAAACAAAAACAGAAAACTAAAAATAAAATTGGGTTGCCTCCCAACAAGCGCTATCGTTTAACGCCCCTAGCTAGGCATAAAAACAAAGATAGATCTAACGAGTGCCATCTTTGGCACTAAACTCATAAATAGCACGCATGATAGATTCATAAGGTAATTTAAATTTCTTTCTTGGAAAGTGATTCATGCCTTTCTTTAATGGAAATTGGAATCTAATATTCCCTTCCTTCATATCAATAATCGCACCAATCGTTCTAAGGAAAGGTCTACCAAGAATAATAGGGCAAGAAAGATTGCAATCTATATCAAGAATGATAAAATCTACGGGCACCAAATTTCTATTTGCAACAATAAGAACATCATTGATCCTTACCATAGGATTTTTAATGGTGGAATCCACAAGGTGCAAATTTAAAGAACAATCATCAAGATCATGGAAACCTAGGATATCACATAAAGTTTTCGGAATCGTGGAAACACTAGCACCCAAATCACACAAAGAAAAACACTCATAATCTCTAATTCTAATCTTTATAGTAGGTTCACACTCATCGTTAAGTTTTCTAGGTATAGAAACTTCCAAATTAAGTTTTTCATCATAAGATTGCATCAAGGCATCAACAATATGTTTGGTAAAAGCTTTGTTTTGACTATAAGCATGAGGAGAATTAACCACGGATTGCAACAAGGAAATACAACCTTTTAAAGAACGATTATCATAATCAAATTCCTTGAAATCCGAGATAGTAGGTTCAACATTATTAGAAGTTGAGGATTCTCCAATCTCACTTTTACCAAATGAAAGATCGAGGATGTCGCCTAGAGGGGGGGGGTGAATAGGCGCTTTAAAATAATTACGGTTTAGGCTTGAACAAATGCGGAATAAACCTAACGGTTAATTTGTCAAGCACAAAACCTACAACAACTAGGCTCACCTATGTGCACCAACAACTTATGCTAAGCAAGATAAGCAACTAAGTGATAGCAAGATATATGACAAAGAACAATATGGCTATCACAAAGTAAAGTGCATAAGTAAAGGGGCTCGGGTAAGAGATAACCGAGGCACGCGGAGACGACGATGTATCCCGAAGTTCACACCCTTGCGGATGCTAATCTCCGCTTGGAGCGGTGTGGAGGCACAATGCTCCCAAGAAGCCACTAGGGCCACCGTAATCTCCTCACGCCCTCGACAATGCAAGATGCCGTGATTCCACTAAGGGACCCTTGAGGGCGGTCACCGAACCTGCATAAATGGCAACCCTTGGGGCGGTCACCGAACCCGACACTTTGGCAACCCTTGGGGCGGTCACGGAACCCGTCAAATTGCTCGGGCGATCTCCACAACCTAATTGAGACCCGACGCTGCCTTGAGCTTTACACCACAATGATTGAGCTCAGAACACCACCAACCATCTAGGGCGCCCAAGCACCCAAGAGGAACAAGCTCAAGGGCACCAAGCACCCAAGAGTAATAAGCTTCTCAACTTGTGACTTCCACGTATCACCGTGGAGAACTCAAACCGATGCACCAAATGCAATGGCAAGGGCACACGGAGTGCCCAAGTCCTTCTCTCTCAAATCCCACCGAAGCAACTAATGCTAGGGAAGAAAATGAGAGGAAGAACAAGAAGGAGAACACCAAGAACTCCAAGATCTAGATCCAAGGGGTTCCCCTCACATAGAGGAGAAAGTGATTGGTGGAAATGTGGATCTAGATCTCCTCTCTCTTTTCCCCCAAAAACTAGCAAGAATCCATGGAGGGATTGAGAGATAGCAAGCTCGGAGAAGGTCAACAATGGGGGAAGAACACGAGCTCAAAGGATAAGGTTCAATGGGGAAGAAGACCCCCTTTTATAGGAGGGGGAAAATCCAACCGTTACCCCACTGAAAATCCCGCACAGCAGTACTACACGCTAGGAAGGGCGGTACTACACGAGGGCGGTACTACCGCTCCCTATCCAATGCGGTACTACCACAATGAAGAGAAGGTCAAGGCCTGCCCCAGAGCGGTACTACCGCTAGGAAGAGCGGTACTACCGCCAGAGCGGTACTACCGCTTCTCGCCGCTACTAGTGCCGCAAAACCCGACACTAAAAACTTCGTTCGAGAATCGAGGCGAAGTAGCCAGACGCACAGCGGTACTACGGCCGAAACTCCCAAGCGGTACTACTGTTCGGAGAGCGGTACTACCGCTTGAGCGGTACTATCGCTCGAGAGCGGTACTACCATTGGGAGCTTCAGCGGTACTACCACGAGGGTCACGGACTACCGCTGGCACCAACCTTAAGCCACAACCACGAAAACAAAGAATACTCCAAGGAAAACCAGAACGCCATAACTTCTTCATATGAGCTCCGAATTGAGCAAACTCAAGCTTGTTTGAAACAAGACAACGAGTAGCATCAAAAAGAGGAGTGAAACCTCCAACCGAGAAGAACCGCATACCTCCAACATCGAAAACATCGTAGAAGATGCATGAGAACTCCGCTGATGAACTCGAGCTTGTCATAAAAATGACCATAAGCTCCAAATCTCACAAGGAGAAGAACCAAACAAGAATCCAAAAAGATGATGCAAGGATGCAATGGTTTGAGCTCTCTACGAATGATACGATCAAGCTACTCATCGAGAGCCCCCCTTGATAGTACGGCAATCGATCCTATAACCCGGTCTCCCAACTACCATCATGAGACCGGTAAAATAGAAAACCTATCAAGGGCAAACCTTTGCCTTGCACATGGTCCACTTGAGCTAGATGATGACGATCTTGACTCCTCAAGTTGGACCACCTTTCTTGATTGTGTTGGCTCAAGAAGACTAGTTGATTGCTCCCCATACTCCACTATGGGTGAGCCACTCTTCCGCACATCTTCACAAGTCCATTGTCACCAAATGGACGGCAAGCTTCAAGCACTTGATCTCTTCGTGATGCATCACTTGAAGTTGCACACCGCAACCTAACCCCACAAAGAACTCTCACGAAGACCATGGGTTAGCACACAAAGCGTAATGGACAATGCTTACCATACCATGTGATCACTTGATCCCTCTCGGTACATCTTCTACGCTTTGTGAGTTGATCAACTTGATTCACTCTTGACTTAGTCTTGATCAACCTTGAATCTTTCCAACTCTCTTCGTTTGGATGATGTCTTGAAGGTAAACATGAATGATCACACAATCTTCTTCTTCAAGACATGCTTGCAATAAGCTCAACACTCACATGACCAATCTTTGGATAATTCCTTAATAGCACCTTGGTCAGCACATAAACTCCTTGAAACCAACACATGGACTTCAAGAAATGCCTATGGACAAATCCTTCAAATATAACTCAATGCAACCATTAGTCCATAGAGAATGTCATCAATTACCAAAACCACACATGGGGGCACCGCATGTCCTTTCACCAAATTTAACATTAAGATCTAAAGATTCCGAATTCTTGGGACACCTTCTAGGCAAAGTTGATTCATCATCAGTCCCATAATCATCAAAATTCATATTGCAAAACATAGATCTAATCGGAGACGCATCAATAACTTTAAGATCCTCATCATTATTTTCATGTAATTTTTCTGGTTTAGCGGCCATCTTATTGACTAAGGTGGCTTGCTTGTCAGAAATTTTGGCTATAGCATTTTCAAGCCGAGTAATTTGAGCGTTAACACCATAGAATTCTTTATTCATATCATCAAGCTCTTTGTTCATAAACCCCAAAAAACATTTTTGTTCCTTAAGCTCTTTTCTAAAGAAATTATTATGCTCAAATTGCAAATTCATAAAGCTTCTAATATTTGATTCAATCTCATCCATTCTTCTGAGAAGGTGGTCAGGACCCTTAGGCGCAGCCATAAGGTCAAACAAGCAAACAAGCACACAAAAGAAGGCAAGCGAAAAGAGAGAAGGAGATTGGGAAAGAGAGGGCGAATAAAACGGCAAGGGTGAAGTGGGGGAGAGGAAAACGAGAGGCAAATGGAAAATAATGTAAATGCGAGGGAGATGGGTTTGTGACGGGTACTTGGTATGCCTTGACTTGAGCGGAGACCTCCCGGAACGGCGCCGAAATCCTTCTTGCTACGCCTTGAGCTTATGTTGGTTTTCCTCAAGAGGAGAGGGTGATGCAGCAAGTGTAGCGTAAGTATTTCCTTAGTTTTGAGAACCAAGGTATCAATCCAAGAGGAGGCTCCTCAAAAGTCTCACGCACCTACACAAACAACCGAGAACTCGCAACCAACGCAATAAAGGGGTTGTCAATCCTTCACGGCCACTTCATGTAAAGTGAGATCTAGAAAAGATAGTAAGATAATATAAATATATTTTTGGTATTTTATAATATAGATGCAAAAAGTAAAGATGCAAATAAAAGTAGACTCGAAGCAAATATGATAAGATATAGACCCAGGGGCCATAGGTTTCACTAGTGGCTTCTCTCAAGATAGCATAAGTATTACGGTGGGTGAACAAATTACTGTCGAGCAATTGATAGAAAAGCGCATAGTTATGAGATTATCTAGGCATGATCATGTATATAGGCATCACGTCCATAACAAGTAGACCGACTCCTGCCTGCATCTACTACTATTACTCCACACATCGACCGACTCCTGCCTGCATCTAGAGTATTAAGTTCATAAGAACAGAGTAAAACATTAAGCAAGATGACATGATGTAGAGGGATAAACTCATGCAATATGATATAAACCCCATCTTGTTATCCTCGATGGCAACAATACAATACGTGCCTTGCAATCCTTTTTGTCACTGGGTAAGGACACCGCAAGATTGAACCCAAAACTAAGCACTTCTCCCATGGCAAGAAAGACCAATCTAGTAGGCCAAACCAAACTAATAATTGGAAGAGACTTGCAAAGATAACGCAATCATACATAAAAGAATTCAGAGAAGATTCAAATATTATTCATAGATAAACTTGATCATAAACCCACAATTCATCGGATCTCGACAAACACACTGCAAAAAGAGTTTACATCGAATTAGATCTCCAAAAGAGAGGGAGAACATTGTATTGAGATCCAAAAAGAGAGAAGAAGCCATCTAGCTAATAACTATGGACCCGTAGGTCTGTGGTAAACTACTCACAACTCATCGAAGGGGCAAGGATGTTGATGTAGAGGCCCTCCATGGTTGATTCCCTCCCAGAGTGTTTGTGAAGGCTCCAAGATGGGATCTCGCGGATACAGAAGGTTACGGCGGTGGAAATTGTGTTTCGTGGTGCCCCTGGATGTTTTCGGGGTACGTAGATATATATAGGAGGAAGAAGTACGTCGGTGGCCGCCCGAGGGGCCCACGAGACAGGGGGCGCGCCCTACAGGGGCGGGGGCGCGGCCCCCTATCTCGTGGGGCCCTCAGAAGCTTCTTGACTTGCACTCCAAGCTCTCTGGATCACGTTCGCTCCAAAAATCACGCCCCGGGTTTCATTCCGTTTGGACTCCGTTTGATATTCCTTTTCTTGAAATACTGAAATAGGCAAAAAACAGCAATATGGGTTGGGCCTCCGGTTAGTAGGTTAGTCCCAAAATGATATAAATGTGTAAAATAAAGCCCATAAACATCCAAAAGGGGTAATATAATAGCATGGAACAATCAAAATTATAGATACGTTGGAGACGTATCGCCTCCCACCAGGATTGATAAACCTTAGGTCATCCACTTGAGGGAAATTTGCTACTGTCCTACAAACCTCTCGCACTTGGAGGCCCAACAACGCCTACATGAAGAAGGTTGCGTAGTAGACATCAAGCTCTTTTCCGGCGCCGTTGCCGGAGGTTAGGTAGCGGCACTCACACCCCGTCAACCAAGCTCTTTTCTGGCGCCGTTGCCGGGGAGGTGAGTGCTTGAAGGTATATCTTTAGATCTTGCAATCGAATCCTTTTGTTTCTTGTTTTATCACTAGTTTAGTCTATAAAATAAAAGTAAAAATGGAATTAAGTTTGCCTCATACGCTTCATCTTTTTAATATCTTTCATGAGTATGATGGAAAGGAAAATTATGCCAAAGTGTTAGAAGAAGAATTACATAGAATGCTTGGCATAAAATATGTGAATGATGAGCATGCTTGCAATGTTGTTAGTATGAATTCCTTGAATATCCATGATGCTAATGATATGCAAATACACAAGCTTGGGGAAGCTATGTTTGATGAAGATTGTATTTTTTGTCCCCCAAGCTTTGATGAGCAAATTTACTATGATGAAAGCATGCCTCCTATCTATGATAATTATTGTGATGACACGTATGCTATAAATAATAATAGTAACCATGAAACTTGTCATCTTGATCTTAATTTTCAATGCTTGTAGATCATTCTCCTAATGATGTGATCCCGTTAATCAAATGACAACTCATGTCCATGGCTAGGAAACTCAACCATCTTTGATCAACGAGCTAGTCAAGTAGAGGCATACTAGTGACACTATGTTTGTCTATGTATTCACACATGTATTATGTTTCCGGTTAAACAATTCTAGCATGAATAATAAACATTTATCATGATATAAGGAAATAAATAATAACTTTATTATTGCCTCTAGAGCATATTTCCTTCATTTTCCTCTCCCTCTCCCTCTCCTTCCTTCTTCTCCTATTTGGACTAGGAAAGGGGGGGGACCTATTCCTACTTGAAGTAGGATCCCCCCCCTTGGGCGCGCCCCTTGTGGCCGGCCGGCCTCCTCCTCCCCTCCTTTATATACGGGGGAGGGGGCACCCCATAGACACACAAGTTGATCTTTAGCCGTGTGCGGTGCTTCCCCCTTCCACAGTTTTACACCTCGGTCATATCGTTGTAGTGCTTAGGCGAAGGCCTGCGCCGGTAACTTCATCATCACCGTCACCACGCCATCGTGCTGACAGAACTCTCCCTCGGGCCTCAGCTGGATCTAGAATTCGAGGGACGTCACCGAGCTGAACGTGTGTAGATCGCGGAGGTGTCGTGCGTTCGGTACTTGATCGGTTGGATCGCGAAGGCGTTCGACTACATCAACTGCGTTACTTAACGCTTCCTCTTTCGGTCTACGAGGGTACATGGACACACTCTCCCCGCTCGTCGTTATGCTTCTCCTAGATAGATCTTGCGTGATCGTAGGAAATTTTTGAAATACTACGCTCCCCAACATTTGGCATGCACTTAATTAGGGGTAAAATGCGGCAGATTTCGATATTTCCTTTGTTTTCTTGGTCTTTGAGATGCAAATTCTTTGGCTGCCTTTTGGATAGTGAGGAGTAAGGATGCATTCTTGGCTTAGTAGGTTGGCGCCATGTTTGTCATACCAGAAAAAATGATATGTATCTTACGAGGAAGTACCCAGTGAAACCAAGTTAAAGTGAAAACTTTGTGAAAATCACATTTAAAAGATTACCAAGATTCTGAAAATAATACAACGTGTTTGAAAAATCAAGTCCTATAAACATGTGAAATTGAAGTTCAAACTCATATTCATTTGCGAGTTAAGAAAAAACAAATTATGCATGAAAGTTATTGTAGTGTTTATCACTATCCATTGTTAAATTTGGTTTTTCTTTTCATACAACTCTAGTGAATTTGAATTTGAACTTTAAATTTTACAAGCCTGCATGACATCACCTCTCAAATATACTTGATTTTTCCAGAAGCTTTAATTATTAAAACATAGCTTTTGTTAGTTTTCATCGTAACTTTGTTCCCACCGATATCCGTCGTGTATTACGGACGTACTATGACAAAAATAGTAGTCAACCGCATTTTCTGCCTTGTTACACAATTTCAAAGTGCTAGGACAAACAAATAGAGCTAGTGCGGCCTCCTTTGATTCATGGGGATTTTGTAGGAATAGTAAAGGACTAGAAGCATACGCGCGCTTTGCTGCGCCGACTACTTCCCTGCCTTTAATTTTTTTGCTTGTTAACTCATATATAGTTTCTTTGTTGCTCTATTTGTGGCCCTGACATTGTTGTTCATTTTATGGGCATGTGTGTTCCTTTTAAACCTTGCACGGCGAAATAAAATCCTGAAAGAGTCCGCTAATTTTTCGGCCTCAAGCGAGCGAGAGGTTGAATTTGAATCAGGTTGATAGAGAAAGGATGAAAGATGGAGATGAAGGAAGAACCGGGAGTTGTGATACATATCTTGTGGATCATGGCATGTTGAAGAAGGTGACCAAGTCCTGAAGATGGGGTCGTCCCTATCGAGCGCCGCCGCTAGCCATGTCGGCCTACCTCAGCGCTTGCTCTTTCAGGCCCCGCGCGTTGCCGTCGCTGGATGGTAACTGCCGCCACAAGAGAAAGGGAGAAAGATGGAGAGATGGGCGGGGCATGTGGCATGGTGCTGGACTGGCAGCGCCGGTGCAACCATGTTGTGCTGAGGAGGCGGTAATGGGACAGGCTGGCGGCCTTGTGCGGTGGTCTATCACTTTGACAGGTGTGGATAGTCAGCCGCATCACTAATTTCCCTTATACAAAATGTACATAAGTGACAGGGAGGAGTGAGCACGTCCTGAACCAATGGGCATATGGACTCACTTTAAAAAATGCATTTTAAACATGTTTTACTATGATAAAAATTCTGAAACAAAATTTTACGCATACATCTTCGCAACATGTGTGCCCAACACAAAGTTTTGTGATTTTTTTTTATTTTGCCTCCGCGAAAAGACAAATTTCTGTGCTCCTAAATATCGTTCCATGATACTTTTTTTTGTCTTTTTGCACCGCGTAAAGAAAAGGTTGCTTTTCTATGAAACTTTTTGTGTGCCCATAGAATGTGAAGATGTATGCGCGAATTTATTTTTTCGAGGTCTTTTTGGCATTTAGGAATGGGTTTTCCTTAAGTGCATTCATATGCCCATGAGTTCATCCATATAGTTTCCCGACAGGTAACCCATTCTTTCCTTATACCCGATGTACATTAGCTGCGAACCAACATATGGTTGGATGATTAGGAGGACAGTGGTATTTCCAGCCCATCAGGGTTTAAGTACTGGGATTTGTATTTTTTTCGGCGATGCACGTTCAATGGGAGGTGATGTCCCCGTCGACAACAAGGCGAATGTAGTGAGTTTGTCAATCTCACGATGATATGTTGACTCGGTCTCTCGGAGGCGCTCATAAGGATAGGGTGTGTGTTCATAGAGATGTCAGATGAGTGTATGCGTGTGTATATTAGCGTTTGTGCATGTACCGTGTTAAAAAGCTAAATGTACGTTAGTTATACGTAACTTTTTTCAACTAAAAGAATAAGTGACACATAACCCATAAAGTGTTGGACACATGTTATGGGATGATTGACCCAAGCTGCAAAGAGTGCCACAAGTCAAACACTAATAGACGTGGTCCATTTTGACCCTCTCAGCCCGAGCACTCACAGCTTTCACATTCGAGGGAGCTTAGATACTCTAGTGATAGAAACTTTGTAGGAAAAATTTCTTTGAAGCATTTTGGTTTTGTAGGAATGGATTCCTATTCCTATGCAAGATAGAGACCAATCCTTCATATTTTAAAGGAAAAATAACATTAGCCTAGACTCAATAAAGAAAAACTTATCATATGCATCAAATGACATCTCTTTCTCTATATGAATTAAGATACACGTCATCTTACTTTCTATGATTTTTTTATTTCTATGTTGTTCCTATCCTATGAACCAAATAAAGCCTGCATATAAATCCTCTA
The DNA here is from genome assembly GCA_021605205.1 of Aegilops longissima. Classification (NCBI taxonomy): domain Eukaryota; kingdom Viridiplantae; phylum Streptophyta; class Magnoliopsida; order Poales; family Poaceae; genus Aegilops; species Aegilops longissima. The sequence continues at coordinate 548,788,937 of CM038681.1, forward strand.
ATCTTAGGAGCAGGTGTGATCAACTATCGGCTGCGAGTGTAAACGGCGGAATTCTGCTCCAACTTCCAACTATGTGTAATTCTGTTCCAACTATCCGTGTCTTCTCCCTGGAAAGGACTTTCGGATCGATGCTAACTTTCACTCACAGTAAGGAAGAAGCGTTCCTGTCAACGGACAGAGGGCTGGATAACCAGTGGCGAGCGGCCGGAGGGGACGATCGACGCCTAAATAAGAGACGTGTTTGGACCAGGGACTGAACCGTAGCGGAAAAGACCAGGCAGACGTACACTGCACTGTTCCTTCACGACAACACTGGCCGCTGCAACTTGCAAGGCTCGCAGCTCCTGACACGGCGACACGTGTTACCACGGGAGGGACGTTTGACGTGCATGGGTTTGATCCAGTCCCGTGCTGTTACAAGACGAGGACCGTGGCATGGTTGTTTCTTCAAACTGCTTCAGCTGCTCTCGCACGTAGCGTCCGACACGTCAATCAGTCAGGCAAGACTAGAGCGTATGGAAACTGGACACGTAGGCGCCGAACCTGTTTTCGAAAGCGAGTAAAACTTCTGTCAGGTCGGAAGACGAGGCAAATACTACCACCTCCCGCTTACCAAAGCATTTACGTTACTTGTAGCCGCGTTTTCTATGGAGTATATAGTACTCTCACGTGCGACCGTTTGTGGTAGTGATCAACGCCATTAGCAGTCGTTACAGTTTTCAACGCCATTGGCAAGCGACCACGAGCAATTTTTTCATTTTTTGCGAGAAGCGACCACGAGCAATTTGGCCAGAAGGAATTTTTTTTTTTTGAAAGTGGCCATTTCTGGCTTTCATTTCTTAGCAGGAGAGAGTGGGAAAAATACATAGTCTGATCAAGTGATGGGTGGCCAGAAGGAATTGGCGGTGTTCCACGTACGTGTGTGCCAGCTCGGTAGCTCGCTCGTTTCACATGACGTTCAGCAACAAAATACTGACTGTACCCGTACTTTGTACGGGCGGCAATACCTAAAGTTGAACTTATCTCCTAATTACGGGATGATTAAATCGGCAGGGCTGTAACGAGACGATCCACCGTCTCCCACCTCAATCCTCACGTAGGACGCGTGTGCCAATTCGCTCGTTTCACAAGACGGTCGGTAATACCTAAAGTTTACCTCGTCTCCAAACGAGATGATTAGGTTGCATCCAAAAGTTTCCTTGCATCCAACAAAATACCGACGGTACACGTATTTTCCACCGATGATATGATATGATTAGAAAATACAGCGGTCTTGGGCGTGCGTCTACGCGCGTGGATACGCCGCCGGCCCGTTGAACCGATCGGTGGAGCAATTGACCGAAACCGTTTGCCGTCCAGACTAATTAAAAATAACTGCGATGCGAAGTGGAGAGCAAGGAGAGAAAGTTCAGGCCGCTCCAAATGGTACAGCTCAGAGCTACGCGCAGAAAATGAGCTCCAGATCGCGACGTCGTTCGCCGCTAAAATAAGCCGCGCTGTGCAATCAGGTGCCTCGTCAGTCCCAAAGAGAAGGACGAACATTTTTTAAAAAAGTGATGAGTGTTAGAGAGAGAGAGAGAGAGGAAGGGCGGCCTGGATCCAGCTACAGTCAGGGTCCAACAACCGTCAGAGGCCGTGCGTGCGTGCGTGCGTCCTTGAGTATCATCCTGGCCATGCGTGCCGTCCTTCCTCCCCCTGCCGTTGCAGCGGCATGCCAGCAGCAGCGTGCAGGGACGAGACAAACAAAAATAAAAAAGAAACATTGCATTGGGTAATGAAAAATGCTTCGGTTTCAGCTGGTGGTAGTACTCGTAGTAATTATATTATTACTGGTGGTAACAGCCGGCGGGTCAAGTCAATTGGAAATGTGCCGCGGAAGGCAGAGCAGAAGCGTAGTACGTACGAACGACAAGCGGGACAGCACGGACGGGCGGGGCTCCTCGCTCGCTCCGGTTACCGCGTCCTGGCGACTGGCGTGACGGAGACCCCCAGCCCACCCAAACCCGTCGCCGCCCCCGGCGGTACAGAGAGAATAGAAAAAACTGCAAAGCTCCACCGATCCGGCTCCGTTTCCCCCCTTTTCCACGTGAGACGCACGCACGTCTCGTCTCGCATCGCCCCGCCCAATCAATCATCCGCGCCGGGCGAGACCGACCGACCGAGGGAAAAAGTCCGGGACGCCGCCGGCCCGGCCCGGCCCGGCCCGCCCCTCCCCCCCTCCCTCGCCGTAAATATAAAAGTCGTAGCCCCCTCCCCCTCCTCCCGCACCGCACCACCCTCCCCGTTCCGTTCCGTTCCGTTCGGTTCGGTCCGTATAACCGCGCCCCCCGCATCTCCTCCGCCCCCGTCCCCGCACCGCGTCTCGCCCATAACTACTCCTCCGCATCGCTGTTTTTTCCTCCTCTCTCCGCCCTACCCTCCCCTCTCTCTCCTCGAGCCGCATCCCACCTGCCTGCCTGCCCGGGGAGTCCTGCAGCGGCCGCCACTCCCGCCCCATCCAATCTCCCGGCCCGGCCCCTCCGCCACGATCCCGCCGCCGTCCGAGGGCCAGCGCTCCGGGTGCCGCCGCGCCTGCCCTCGCCGGCGTTCTTCTCCGTCGCCCGGTTCCGCCCGCCCGCCCGCTGCGGCCGTGTCCGCGACCCGCAACGGCGGCGGGGGCGACCCGCGGGGACAGCACGCGCGTCGGCGATGGCCACGGCCTGAGGTGCGATTCCTGCTTGCCGCCGCCCAGGCGCCGCCGCCGTACTCTGCTTTGTATCCGGCCCTTATATTGTTTATAATACTGTTTGTTGCCGCAAATACGGTTGTATTTTCTCCCCGTTGATTTTTTTCACGATTCTCTTTCTTTCCTTGTAATGGCCGGTGACGAATAGCCGGTAGGATTGGCGGCCATTGGTTAGTGCTGCCCAAAGCGAGTTTCAGTGGATCGACGACATCGGTGGCGACAAAACCGATCAGATTTGCGCTAGTGCTATTTACAGTTGGCGTAAGTTTTTAATCCAGCGCGCTTTTTGCTACTCAACTACTAGATCTTATTAACTGCTCAATACCCTTGTAAGCTATGGATATCCCTATCAGACCGATAATTTTGCGTATGCTGCTGACCCAAATTGGTAGACGCTGTTAAATGAATTCAACAATGATCCAGAAGCTGTGCATATCTGTTTATGTACTTGTGATACCATTTCTGATGGTTCAGCTAATCAGCTGCAAGAAACACACAAATAGATATGACGGGTATTAGCCCAGATGTAATTTATTTTCCAGCATGATTTTCTACATTTGTTTTGCCTTTCTCTCTGTTGGTATCGTGGAATGGTTTCAGGGTGAATAGATGGGGCCTGTTGTGTTGGGTTTTGCCAATTTTCGGAGGACCGATGCTTTACTAGTTCCGGGTTATATTTGTTTTGTGTAAGACTGGAATCGTTCAGCTTATTCGCCTATGTATGTTGAAGGGTCCATTTTAGATATTTGTGGGTTACGAGCCTTTTCTTGACAAAATAAAAAATCTTTTGGTATGGTGGACTGAGTTAGAATTTCGGTCGAATCCGTTCTCCGATGACAGGTACAATGACATGTTACTGATACATCCTTGCAGGTTATTAATAATTTCAGTTAATATGTACTCACATGTTTAGCTTGATATCATATAATTGAGATTGTCTTTTACTCATTGGGTGTTAAATTTGGATTTAGTTTGATATTATGGTCATGTTATTCGTATGAGTAGTCAGTAATCTTCTGTTTATTCCCTGCTGTTTTGTTGTTCTGTATTCACGATGGACCATTTTGCCAAACTTCTAATGCTCATCTGCGTTTGTAGTCTGGTAAGGTTATTTTGCTGGTTTGGAAACATATATTCATATGCGACCTTTTTTGATTGATTGAGCTAAGTGATGTTTGTGGAGTTCTCTTGCAAGTTTGTTTTTTATGTACACAGATGCAAATTTCCTGATATACATGGATGCCACTTTCAGTTATACCTGAGTTCGCATATCTAGAATTGGTATTCTTATCCGAGTAGAATCCCTGCTGACATAACTTTGATCTGCTGCAGATTGAAGATGCGCACAGAGCGGTTGGACTCTTGTGTATAGGTTCCCTCCCTGTTGAAATATTGTTGTAGATTCTGACGGAATGTTGGAGGGTCAATCTTGCCTGATCTCGAGGTCACTGCCCAGCTCCTGCGAACAGGAATCCAGATTAGCTTATATGACTTACCACCTCCTTGAGATCACGAGGACTAAGCGCCCATCTGGGGTCCTGGCTATTGAGCATGATGGAATTGCTGTGGCGGCAGTGCTGGCAAAGCGGCCTAAGTCTGAGGATAGCCATGATGCTGTGCCGGTAGACTGTCAAGGCGGTAATCAGGGCTATTCTGATTCAAGCACTCTGATAAGTTCTATTGGCAGAGATAATTCAATCAATTGCCTAGCCCGTTGCTCTCGGTCTGATTATGGCTCCATTGCATCACTGAGCCGGAACTTCCGTTCCCTTGTCCGTGATGGTGGTCTGTACAGAGAACGGCGGAGGTTAGGGATTGCAGAACACTGGGTGTATTTCTCCTGCAATGTGCAGGAGTGGGAGGCATATGACCCATACCGTGAACGGTGGATGACGCTCCCAAGGATGCCACCTAATGAGTGTTTCATGTGCTCAGACAAGGAGTCACTAGCTGTGGGCACTGAACTTCTGGTGTTTGGCAAGGAGATTCTTTCACATATTGTTCTTAGCTATAGCATTCTGACCAACTCATGGTCAAGAGGTGTTGAAATGAATGCCCCTAGATGTTTGTTTGGTTCGGCTAGTTTTGGAGAGAAGGCAATTATAGCTGGTGGCATGGATTCTTATGGGAATGTGGTTAGCTCTGCTGAGTTGTACAACTCTGAAACTAAAAGTTGGATTACACTTCCGAGCATGAACAAGCGTAGGAGAATGTGTTCTGGAGTCTTCATGGATGGCAAGTTTTATGTTATTGGTGGAATGGCCAGTAACACAGAGGTGCTGACATGCGGAGAAGAGTATGATTTAGAGAAGGGTACCTGGAGGTTGATAGAGAACATGTCAGAGGGGCTCAATGGTGCCAGTGGTGCTCCTCCCCTTGTTGCTGTAGTTGACAATGAGCTATATGCGGCTCAATATGCAGGAAAACTAGTAAGGAAGTATAATAAAAGTGATAACACATGGACAACTCTTGGGGAGTTACCAGAGCGCCCAGAAGCTGTGAATGGCTGGGGCATTGCATTCCGAGGATGCGGAGAGCGGCTCCTGGTGATTGGTGGACCAAGAGTGCTGGGCGGCGGTATGATTGAACTCCATTCGTGGATTCCAAGGGAGGGCCCCTTGCAATGGAACATGATCGGAAGCAAACCTTCTGGCAACTTTGTTTATAACTGTGCTGTCATGGGGTGCTGATTTCTGTGCCGCCACCCACCCGTCGAACATACTTGTCAACAAGAAAGATTTGTGATATTGGTTTCGCAAATGCGCATAAAAGCACTGATTCTGCCTGATTGGTAATCTCTGCCTTCTTCTTCTTTTTTCCTTCTCCTCTGGACATTTCAGATTTTACTCCATGTTCCTTAGATTAGTCAGTCACATCCTTCCTTGTATTCGTTGACAGTTACACTGTTGGGTCTCTGTTTTCCGTGCATTTGGTTTCCAGTTGGGAATTTGTACCTGGTCTGGTCCGTATACTCTGTCGAACTGAGAATTTCCTGAGATGGATGCATCTAGGTGACAAACTGTAATTGATGTAGCCTTGCATCTGGACAAAATTGTATTGGACTCTGAATTGTCCCAGCTTCATAGTGCTCCTGTGCAAAATGCCTGTTAACAGAAACAACACTAGTTATAAATGTATCATGACATGGTTTACATTTCCTTTCGTTGACATATTCAAAAATCAATCATACATTTGCAGAACATTCAACCTGGCGCTGCCTCATCGTTACGTGATAATATGCTTTGTTGACACCATAACCACCCATATGTAACTTTGCATTACTGGTTGCGCTTTTTGCCCGAATCCTAGTGCTAGGTCAAATCGATATTGGGCATAATTAAAGTTCCTTGAAGGATGCTCAACCATTTCAGATGAAACATCAAAACACAGGGAGCACTAATCGGGCAAACAAAGTCGATATTTTGCAGCGAGCTGTCAATGTCTCTAGTAGCATGGGCACTTCGGTGCGAGCCCTGGTGACACTTGATGCTGCTGCTGCTGCTGGGTGGAGGAGCTCCTCCGAAGTCGCCCCGCTTTACGTCTCGGCGCGCTCGGGATTCCACGCTAACTAACTAGGCTCCGCTTAGCCTACTGGGGATATTGTTATCATCTAGGGTGGGCAGGTGCCCACTTCTATATTAAGAGAGAAAAGAATCCGAGAGACGACAAGCGCGGGGGCTAATCAGTGTGGATCGCTGTCCGCTCCGTGCTTTAGCGTCGTGGAAATCGGGAAAAAGGGCCACGCTTCGCTGTCGAGTTGTTGCGTGCATCCTGTGCGATTAGGCTCGTTTCCGCCGATCATCTCGCCGCATTATCCCCTGCGGCACTGTGTGTTTTCTGTGGTGGCTTGGGATTATTTTCGTTCGGTTGTGATGGGATTGCCCTCTTTTTCGTTCAGCCCTGATGGGATTCTTGTCGGGTTGCTTGCCCTCTTTTTTAGTTTTTATTATTATTAGGCCTTTGGCTGGTAGATTTGAGAATCTTGTTTATCAAGTGGCTGGGATTGGCTGATGGATCTGAGAATTTTCTTTATCAATTGGCTAGGGTATCTATGGCACCCTCCTGTAGAAGGCTTGGAAAAATATCTGGCAGACACTCAGTCAGACGTCATCTAGAACACCTACTCTATCCAAACGGGAATATTAGTTAGTAAATCACGCCATCCTCAAAAAAGAAGAAGTTAGGAAATCACGCCAGAGCCCCTGAGTATTTGCTAGTAGCTCTGAGTTTTCAACTGTCCCGAGCAGACCAGAGAATGGTGTAATCTGATTCTTTTGTGGTTCTCTAGGCAGCCGTTTGTTGTTCCTCGGTTATCTGCTTCGTCAGCTTCGCCATCAGGTTTCCCGAATCCAATCATTGTGTTCACCGCTAAACTGGATGATGATTGGCAAATTGATCATGGTCTGATGGCGTTGGTTATCCCGTCAATTTCTTGGTATTCCGGCGACGCCGCGGTTGTTGCATCATGCACCCCTGTTATCGGAGTCGGAGGACAAACTACGCGTCCACGCGTAGGCCACCTCTCGCTCTGCTTCTTTTATTAGAGCAAAGCAGGCCCGGCTTTGTTTCTTGATGATCCATTCAACGAATGGACAAGCGGTTCCGGCAGAAGGACAGTGAGATACGTAGGAGTATATGCCTATACGCCTGCCTATACGTGCGCTGAGGGCAGGGTGGTTGTTGATCTGAAATCAGACTGCCGACCAACGATTGGGTCAGCTGCATGCAGTTTCCTTGCTATCTTGTACCGTCCTCGCGGTACGGCGGTGCAGCCTGCAGGCACCCGTGGGCACTTGGTCCCGTCGAGAAGGCGAGTAGAGCCAGCCGCCCTTTCAGCCGGCAGAAGGATACGCATGGTGGCGGCGAGCGAGTGACAGCGGGGTGAACCGTGAGCCCGTGAACGTACCCTGCCAACGCCAACGTATGAAGGATGCTTCGTGCTGGCAGCGAAGATACGCGCGCGCGGGTGTTGCATGCACGCACGGCCACAGCCCACAGTCACAGCGCGCTGCATGTTGCGGTGCCTGACACGACGACGAGTACAAAAGCCGAGCGGTATGGGAGGCCGGGTACTGGACTGATCGCACGCACGGTTTGACGGAGCGGGCGTAGAGAGGCCGAGCGGCTAGTGGGCCGCGTCGTGCTCCGGGCATCGATACCGGCGCCCGCGGGTTGCAACCTTCCGGCGTGCCCTCGTGGAATGATCGCGTCGTAGTACGCGAGAGTAGCTGACGGACGGCATTGACGCTTTGCTGCTGTAAAAACCGCATGACAGTCCCATGTTCATTGCGCGCGCCGTCGGTTTCAAAAGGAACGTTTTTTTCTTGTTGCGCTCTCCCTGCTGTAAAAACGATGTTTCTTTCCCACGTGTCTTCGCTGCACCAGCAGCGCGACTGCTCCTGCGCGGGCAGGGCGGCAGACGTCTGTTTATACCGTACCTCAAGATTGTCTGGTGTTTTTGTTCTCCTCCCAGAGTTTCAAAAGAACAGTGCTACGCGGACGACCAAATTCAGACGATTTGTGCACGACTTGGAATCTCATCCTCTTCGATGTACAATGGTACTATCCCGCAAATTTGCTCCGACATATTTTCAAGGACAGGGGATCAGTCCGCGAACACTGATGTCAGATGCCTCCATTCAATACTGCCCACATGCATTTCTATCACCGTTGAAACAAAATGAACGAAATTCATGCAAATCGGATGTATTTTCATATAAACATGAAGAGATTCATGCAAACACGACGGGCTTCATATAAACATGACAAAATTTATTACATTTTGGACACACTTCAACTAAAGGCGGAGCTTGTCCAACTCTCGAGGTATAATTTCGGACACACTTCTATTCTAAACCTAATCTAAATGATCGCCGACGCCCGTTTACCGTGTCCGGCCATGAGCCCCGAGAACTGAACCTCCGGCACTTGCCTTCGCCTTCTTGAGTTCACCCTGAGTGCTTTCCAGCTCTGCCTTGCAGCCTTCGCCACCATAGCTTGAGCGACTAGTCGGCTTTCGATTAGCAGGCCGCCAAGCTTGGCTTCAGGTGGAGGGGAAGAGCAGTGGCCTTCCTGGGACCCGAGCGGCAACAACCTACTTTGCACTATGGTGTCTACTACGCAACTTTCTTCTTAAACTTTGTTGGGTCTCAAAGTGCGGAGTTTTGTAGGACAACAACAAATTTTATTAAGTGGATGACTTAAAGTTTATCAATCCATGTGAGATGCAGGATGAAGATGGTCTCTCTCAAACAACCCTGTAATGAAATACAAGAAATTTCTTGTGTCCCCAACACCCAATACAATGAAAAATTGTATAGGTGCACTAGTTCGGCGAAGAGATGGTGATACAAGTGTAGTATGGATAGTACATATAGGTTTTTGTAGTCTGAAATAGTAAAAACAACAAGATAAGAAGTAACAAAAGTGAGCATGAATGGTATTGCAATGCTTGAAAACAAGGCTTTGGGTTCATACTTTCACCACTGCAATCTCTCAACAGTGCTAACATAATTGAATCATATAACCATCCCTCGACGTGCGACAAAGAATCACTCCAAAGTTTCTACCAGAGAAAATAGAACGAAATCGTGTATCAAGCTATGTGCCTAGATTACCCCAATGTTACCACGGGAATCCGCAAGTTGATTACCAAAACATATATCAAATGACTCGTTAGAATTCCCCATTGTCACCATGGGTATCCACATGCAAGACATACAATAAGTGATCTCAAAACCAATATTCAATCCAACGTAACGAAACGTCATAGGGCAAGACTCAATTCATCACAGCAAGACAGAGAGAGAGAGGGAAGAACACCATATGATCCGACTATATTAACAAAGCCCATCGTTACATCAAGATCGTGCCAAATCAAGAACACAAGAGAGAGATCAAACACAAAGCTACTAGTACATACCCCCAGCCCCGGGGTTGAACTACTCCCTGATGACCCACAAGTATAGGGAATCAATCGTAGTTCTTTCAATAAGTAAAAGTGTCGAACCCAACGAGGAGCAGAAAGAAATGACAAGTGGTTTTCAGCAATGTAATTTCTGCAAACACTAAAATAGTCGGTAACAGATAATTTGATAGCAAGATAATTTATAACGGCCAAGTAACGACAACGGTAAATAAAAGTGCAGCAATGTAGTCCAATCCTTTTGTTGCAAAGGACAGGCCAAAATGGTCTCTTATAATAAGCAAAGTATTCTTGAGGGCACACGGGAATTTCATCTAGTCAGTTTCATCATGTTGGTTTGATTTACATTCACTACTTTGATAATTTGATATGTGGGTGGACCGGTGCTTGGGTGCTATTCTTACTTGAACAAACCTTCCACTTATGATTAACCCCCTCGCAATCATCCACAACTACGAGAAAATTATTAAGATAAAATCTAACCATAGCATTAAATATTTTGATCCAAATCGGTCCCTTACGAAGTAGCGCATAAACTAGGGTTTAAGCTTATGTCACTCTAGCAACCCATCATCTAATAACTACTCCGCAATGCATTCCCTTAGGCCAAAAGATGGTGAAGTGCCATGTAGTCGACGTTCACATGATACCACTAAGGGAATCACAACATACATATTATCAAACTATCAAACACATATCAAGTTCACATGATTACTTGCAACATGACTTCTCCTGTGACCTCAAGAACAAAAGTAACTCCTCACAAATGATATTCATGCTCAAGATCAGAGGGGTATTGAATAGCATAATGGATCAGAACATATAATCTTCCACCAAATAAACCATATAGTAATCAACTACAGTATGAAATCAACACTACTAGTCACCCACAGGTGCCAATGTGAGGCTCCGGTACAAAGATTGAACACAAGAGATGAACTAGGGTTTGAGAGGTGTTGGTGTTGTTGAAGATGTTGATGAAGATTGTCCTCCCAAAGATGAGAGGGTTGTTGGTGATGACGATGGCTTCGCACCCGCGGCAGCGCCCTCGTCATCAATGAGGGTGGCCGTGGCCCCTCTCCTTCCTCTTCCCGCCTCGTCCTGCCGAAGACCGAGCCGTGGCTGCTTCCCGTGAAGAAGGAGAATGAGGCCATGGCCGCCGCCGACGAGACCGCTCTCAAGTGGGCGCGGGAGGACTACGTCCGCGAGGAGATTGCACGCCAGCGCCGCGCCCTTGAGCAGATTGCCGCTCGGTGCCGCGGGCGCGCGAGGAGGGCGGCGTCGTCATCCTCGACGACAGCGACGAGGAGGCGCCCGGGCCGTCCAACCCCACGCATCGGCGACGTTGGGCAGGGGTGCAGCAGGGACGGCGGCGGCGGCGACTACACCAAGTTCTAAAGGCTCCTCGGCATGTAGAAGGCGGGCGGCGGCGCAGTAGTTCGTTTTAGTTAGTTTTTAAATTATGTGTTCAGTTTTTTGTACAAATATCAATGAAATCGCCTAGTTTGACCGAATTTGTGTTGTATTTGGCCGAATTTTGGCCGAGTTTGGTTTTCAGAATAACGGCATCTGGGGCGGTGGTTGAGAAACCGACCGCCCCCACGCCGTTTTTTTCACCTGCGCCCCCGGCGGCGCTATTTCAGACCCTTGAGGGCCGGACGAGTGGAGATGCTCTTAGTACCTACCTATCGATTTGCCTTTATTTGGCTCTTTAAGCGCCAAAATGGATTTGGCCTAAGAAAGCCTCAAAGGAGCTGCGAGGAACAACTAAAAGTGTTGTCATATACAGACTATAATAGTGTTGTGTATACATTGCAAATTATATATCATGAACATTTCGTGTAAGCTAGGGGCCAGGAACCTGCTCCCAACTAAGCTTCGCTACCGATTATTATTATTACTAGATCGTCGATGGCGCGCGTTGCCGCGCCCGTCAATTTTGTCGATACAAAAATAGAAACTTTCAGACAAAATAATAAGTTTGCATCACCTAACCAATGTTAGCAATCGAAGAGGAGAAAATTAATAGTCTTTGAACAAATTAGTGCGATAGCAGTCGGGCTGTGTACACTTTCTTTCTCGATGATTTTGAATGCATATCAAGCTATAAAAATCTCTTTGTGAAGGAAAAAACACAACACACAACTTGTATAGGTGCAACTGCAACTGGTCTGATTGTATTATCTAGATGTTGTAGGAAATTCATGGCACGTAAAACATAAAACTGCATCAACATTACTATTATTGGCTTGTTGCCCTTGCAAGTATTTTCAGAGCATCGCGTGCAGATATAAAATTAAATCGGAGCAATAGTGGTTTTAAAAAGACTAAAAAAAATCATCTGTAGGACAACTGGCCGACAATTCATAATTTTCTGAATGGAGGCCCTTGATTCATGTTACCAACTAAACTACCAAAATACAATTTTATTTTGTAACATGTCAGTGGCACTTTGGTAACATTGAACTGCTAGCAAAGAATCATCTTAAGAAAAGTATGTGCCAAAAATGCAGAGCAATTCCGCTCACATGTACATACAGTTGTCACTTCAATTTGAAACATGGATAAAATTTCTTAACTTAGTGAACCGCATGACATAGAAATCAACCCAATCCTGTCGAAACATACATTAAGTTGTTAACTAAACAGAGCAGCTGAAGATCTAAAGGCGGGGAAGAGGAATACAGTTGGGTGCCAGCAACCGAGGAAAGGCTGTCACACACGTAAAAAGGTGGCGATGAGTGCCGGCGGCTAGTCAAGGCACTGGACTGTTGTATGTTGCTTGTACTTAGAATGTCCATGTATCGTTGAGAATTTGAAGGACACAAAGATGGATGGCTGCAAGAAGATTAAATTGCTTGTTGGACATGATAAAAAATATATGAGAGCCAAAAATACATTAAGCAATAGTAAGAAGTTGATAAATTGTACACTATCACAATTATGGCAAGACAAAGATCATTTGCTCACAAAGCAGAAAACTATTTAATCGGAATAGAAAAAATACAACCACACAGGTACTAATGTTAGAGGTGAATTAAAAAATAAAATGTCCGTCAGTGCATGATACGAGGTCATGGCCAGCTCATATTAAATAGCACCGTTCAACATTGATCATGTTGAGTTGAAAGAGATCACCTGAATATAAATCCTACAGTCCCATAGACCGTGTTTTGCAAAACATCATGATGCAGTGATATAATGGTTGAAATTCTAAAAGGGTAACTTCTTATTTTTTTTCAGTATTCTGCAATAGAAGAAAAGAAACACTCGGTATGGCATAACAAAAAATTGCAATAGTAAAAATAATTCATATAGCTACAGCTTGTAGGTGAACAGTTCTTAGAGAGCGAACATCCAACCCGAAGTCCTAAATTAGCATGTTGGTAGTTGCTACTCAGTTTACAAATAGGAAAAACCAACCTAAATATCCAGGAATCATCACGTGATTCAGGCTATAGGTACTTATTTATTTTAAATAGATTTTTTTCCACCATGGCTGACACATATTGAATATCTATCAAAGAAATAACAATGTGTATTGCAAAGACAAGAAAGCAGGAGGACATACCTATTTAATCAATTCAAGGGCTTCCCTTTATTCGAGATTAACCTTGGCACCGATTTGAATAGGACTTCAGTTTTGGGAGGGAAATGCTGTCAACAGAGGCCCTTATCTTGCAACGTGAAGATACAAATTTTCAGTTAGTTGCCTTTGATAGTAAAGTGGCAAGATCTAGCTAACTGTTTGAATGTATGTCATTCGTTGATATCAGAGAGATATTCATTAATAGATAGACACATTTATACAGAGGGGAATCAGGCAAGAGCAAGTACATGAATTACACTAATATGTACATAATTAGCTACATCAGCATAGTTGGAATCAAACTCGAATAAGTAAGGATATCAAACTGATAAGCACAAAGAAATGATAGAATGAAGCAGTCTTCCAAATAAATCCTCAAACAACTCACTTAACCACCAAGCTCATGTGAAAATTTTGGATATACAAAACCACCTAGCTATAACCTTTCCCTGTCCAGATCATACATGACAAAAATAGCACATAATGAGCTCCACCTTTTCAAAAGATTGGTACCAGGGAATTCACAAACACTCATCCATTCAAAATAAGTAAGGTTCAAATTAGTGGTTCGAGATCCATCAACCAGTGCAGGTAGGAGGCACATGAGTGTAGACGTCCTGTTTAGGGGAGGATGGGAGTGGAAGCAGGGAGGCGTTCCACAAAAACTTGCCAGTAGCCATTCTGGAATACCGTGGTGCGACCAAACATGGAGATGGGACATAAACGTCTCTTGCGTCCACCAGATCTTTCACCGCCAGCCGCCGGCCGCAGCGGCCATGTGTAGGGTTCTCACGATGCAAACTGAGGGATGGTGTTGGTGTACCTTGCACAGCCAGTTGCCACGGTAGAAGTCACGAGGAGCTCGCCGGCCTTGCCGACGGAGAAGAACTCTTTCTCGAGGACCTCGGCATACTCGCCGTGCCCAGGGCACACCACTTGGGCCGACGCTCGGCCACGCGGCGCATCTGCAGCATTCGGCGCTCGCGGAACGCCTCGATGTCGTCCGGGCCAAGACGCTCGAGTGCGGTGATCTCCTCGACCGCCTTCGCGAACGACAGGACCTGTTTCTCCAAGATCTGCCGTCGTTGGGACACGTCGCGTCAGAAAAAGGAACTGGGGAAACAGATAGAGGAATGGATTCACCATGGTGCCGAGGGTCGCCGCCCGCGTAGATTGGCCGAGGGGTCGCGGCGGCCGCGCTCCTCAAGCGAGCGAGAGGAGGGAAGGGGCGGCGCTGCTTCAGGCTCCTTCAGCGGCGGCGCTGCTTCAGGCTCCTTCAGTGGCGGCGCTCTGCGGGACGGCTGTTTCGCCTAGGTCGCTCTGTGAGAGGGCGATAGTGGGCTAAAAAACAAAAAAGAGAGGGGCGAGCAAGGCGGAAAGATTGGGCGGTACATGGCCCAATCAACGACAGGCCACGGTTTCGGCTTCTAGAAAAGCAGCCCTCCAGGACAACTGGCCCTGTTCGCGATTAGAGGTCGATCTGATGGACAGAAACGTCCTGATCGCGAAATTGGACGGCCGAAAATCTAAATCGCTGTGAGGGCTCGCTTTAGGTGCGGTTATACTGTCCTTAAATTTTTAGAACGAAGACGCCGGAGGCGTCCGGCTTTAAATTAATAAAGCCCACATAAGGCAGGATCCAACAGGTTCAACACATACCAACAAAGAAAGAACGGCCGCAGCCAAGGTACGATACATGCTACCAGCCGAAGCCTGCAAAGAAATGAGAAGCAACATAATGCAATAGGCCGGTCCAAAAGGTCAGAACCAACGACAGGCTAGTGGCGGGCACCAATCTGGATCAACTGAAACCGCTCCATAGTCTCCGTCATCCGATCCACATCACGCCGTTTCCCCAACGGCGTCCATGTCTGAAGAAATAAGTGGCATTTGAAAATAATGTCATCCGGGTGAGAAGGAAATTTGTGCTCGATAGTCATCTTATCGCGAGTGGTCCAAATGGACCAAAGCAAAGCTCCCACGCATCTCCATAAGACACGGCCGAAACCACCCCTATGAGCGACTAGCATAACACGCAGGTCCGAGATAGAGCGGGGATTCCAGTTCTGACAGAACGCATCCCTAACCGCACTCCAAGCAAAGCGAGCGAGGTGACAGTTGAAAAAATGTGGTTGGCATCTTCATGGTGTCCACATAGCACGCAAGAGCCATCGGAGGGCCCATTCCTACGAGAGATATTATTGGAGGAGGGAAGGTGTTGGGGATATAACTATTGAATATAAACCGCCCTGAAGGGGCCGGTTTACCCTCGTCCATAATTAGGGCCCACGAAGGCATGAGGCCCGGAGCCCAGAGGCGGATTAGGGTCCATAGTTGTAAACCGCCTTAGTCATGTAACTTGTGCTGTAAGATAAGAGAAAGAAGAGACCGAGCTGGACACTTGTATGAGCCGGACTCGGGACTTTGTAGACCGGTCGGGCGTCAACCCGTGTATATAAGGGGACGACCCGGCGGCGGTTTAGGGACAGACAATTCGAGGCTTAGGCGAAGCTATTGCTCCCTAGTCGCCGAAATCATCAATCCCATCACAAACTAGACGTAGGCTTTACCTTCATCGAAGGGGCCGAACTAGTATAACTCTCGTGTCTTTGTATCCGCTTAACCCCTCTAAGTTAACCCGTACGATGGCCCTGCGACTAAGTCCTTCACGAGGACATCTGCCGTGACAATTCCACGACAGTTGGCGCCCACCGTGGGGCTATCGCACGATGGTTTGATGATCTTAGAGGGCAAGTTCGAAGGACTCGAAGGCTATCTTTGTGGGCGGATGACTAAGAGTCGTCGCGGCAAGCTCTACATCGACGATGCTGATGGGGCCCCGAGGCGGCTCGACCGAGTCGGGTACCGGGTCCCCTTTGGTGGCATACACGTGTTCATCGGCAAGATCGGTGAGCCGGGCCTGGGCGGACATCTGCACCGACCTCGTCGAGACGGCTCAATGGGCGAAGAAGAATCCTGCCTCAGCTAAACCGGCTATCAAGCATGCTTTCGTGGAGTCATCCACGGAGGAGACCGTGAGGGCGGATCGGCATCTGGCGGCGAAACCGTTGTCTACTCGATGACGAGTCGTCGACCGGAGAAACCGAGTCTCTGTATCACCGCAAGATGGCGGATCGAAATTGTTCCGACGGTGAGAGTATTCCGGACCCTTTGATCTGCCCAACCGGGTTGGAATCTTCATGGCGATGCATAGCGGCGCTTCACTCTTCGACCGCGGCACCCATGGTCGCCGGTTTAGCGCGATGATGGCGGTAGGGAAGGAGGCCTGTCGCGCCGCCGCTCAAGTTTTATCGAGCTATTCGACGCGTTGGTCTGTGCTCATGGCGAGGCTAATCCGGCGGATCAAGACCGCAAACGCGAGATTGCAAAGTGAAGGAACAAATCACTAAGGCTAAAGCGGATCTGGCAGCCGAGCGTGAGGATGGCGGCGAACGGGCGCTTTGGATCTGTGAGCTTATAGGCTCATCTTTGGATCGAGCGCGTCACCAAGTCATGAAAAGAAAGTACAGATCCGTTTGCCTTGATTTTCGAGGAAGAGAGCTCTTCAATACCCTGGGGAGGACCATGTCCGCCGCGGTGGTGAACCGCCGGAAGCACTGGACGGGCGCGCGATTCAGCCCGTGTGATAGATCTGCCTCGCCATCATGCGGCGCCCCAGGCTGTCAGAGACACCTCCGGTCACTACTCCAACCCGATGGATAACCTTGTTGCGGCTGCGCACGGTTGGAGGAGATTCAATCGGCGATTCACCGCAGCGGTAGAAACACGCCGGCGAAAAGAGCTCCTCGGGGCGGCCTGGCTCAACAGAGGCGATTCATCTGATCGGGATCGGATCCACTCCACCCCCCTAAGCCGGAGTTATAGCCGCACGCATTTAACCGGCCGTATCAAGCAATGCGCGGTGGCGGTCCGCCTCAAGGCAACAACCCGGCGGTGGCTTCAAAACGCTCAAGTGGTGGTGGACCGGGCGAGGCACGAGGGAGGCCGAGTTAGCGGACAACATGGGGATCATCAGCTCGCGCGGTTCGACCGACCATCTTGAACACAGGGTCACGTCTGGCTCTTTGGGGTGCCTTGCCTCGTCCCCACTTTACGCAATGTACGTTTGCCCAAGGACTTCAAAGGGCCACGCAAGGTGCCCAATTATACCGCCGATTTGGCTCGAGCGTGGATAGAAAGCTATGAGATGGCCATGGAGATCTTTGGATGTGGATGAAGTTGCGTGTGCGAAGTATTTCACCATGATGTTAGAAGGTGCGGCCCGTGCTTGGTTGAAGAACTTGCCGCCTAACTCCATCGGTTCATGGACCCGATTCGGACCGGTTCATTCAAAATTTCAAAGACACTGTAAACAGCCCATGTCTGTGGTGGATTTGGCGGCTTGTGTCGAGCGGAGGAGAATCCACAACCCATTGGGTGCGCCGCGTTTGAAGTTTTACATTCTTGAGACGGATCAACCTGATTCCACGATCTTAACCCTAGAAGGCAACCGCGGTTCAAACCGTTAAAGTTGAAGTGGGTCGCATGAAGCGTTTTGCAATGACATGGGCACTCTCATGGGCGTCTTAGTAAAGTATGCTGATTCGATAGTACCAAGGATCCCGAGTGCGAGGAGGATGACGAAATAGGGAAGGGAAAGCGAACAGCAACTCCAGAGGCCAGCAACATCGATCGGCGGGTAATGAAGGAAACAAGCGTAAGGCAACGGTAACATGGGCTTCGTAGCCAACACCAACGCACAGGACAAGGGTCAACGCGCAAGGGTAAGCAATCAAACCAGGGCGGTGCGCCAAATCACAATCCGGATCGTTTGAATTATCTATTGAATCAACCTGTCCAAGCATGGGACGAAGGAGGCACCAACAAACCACCTCGGAAGGATTGTTACATTATGCGGAGTTCAAAAGTTCTAATGCTTTCCGGTATGATCAAGGGCCCGGCGGTTCGTGGTCCGCCCGGTTTCTGATGGAGAAATTCGGCCCGTGGTTCGGTGGTAATCCGGCGGGCGAACAATCGTAACCAAGGTGGTCACAATCAACAACAGCAGCGATCGGGTTATCAAAGTAATCCGGCAGGTTGAGCGGTGGATGATACCATGTCTTTACCACCAGCTTGGACAAGCGAGACCGAAAACTTGAAGCGGGCAATCAATGTTGTTGAACCGCCGCACCGCATTACCTCGCTGGTCGAGCAGCCTATTGTATGGAGCAGAGAGGATCATCCTCCCGGGTTTACAATCCGGGTCAGCTAGCCCTAGTGGTGGCACCTCGGTGGGAGGATACAAGTTTACCAAGGTGCTTATGGATGGGGAGCGAGATCAACATCCTGTACTACGAGACCTTCCGACGTATGGGGTTAACGGATAAGCATCTCGGGCCGTCCAAAGACGGTGTTTCACGGTGTGGTGCACAGCAAGTCAAGATACCCGGTCGGTAAGATAGCTCGGAGGTGGCCTTTGGGGATGAACATGACTCGGATCGAAACATTGGCGTTTGAAGTGGTGAAAATTCAAAGCCCTTACCACGCCCTATTTGGGCGGCCGGCTTATGCTAAGTTTATGGCACGACCTTGTTATGTCTATTTGCGATTAAAAATGCCGGGTCACAAAGGGCGATAACGGTTCATGGGAGCCGCAGGATCGCTTTGGAGTGCGAGGAAGGTGATGCGGCTTCGCAGAGTCGGTTTGTGCCATCAAGAGCTAAAGTATTATAAAGACAATGTTGATCCGGCGGATATGACCCGTTGAAGAAGCCAACTACTGAGCACGATCCGGATTTGAAGTTTAAATCGCGGTGAGACTAAACTTGTTGATTTTGTGCCCGCGATTCGTCCAAGCGATTCACCATCGGTGCTAACTTGGATCCTAAATAGGAAAGCGCGCTCATCGAGTTCATCCGTGAGAATCGGGACATTTTGCATGGAAGCCTTGACATGCGGTGTACCGAGGGAACTCGTGAGCACACTCTTAATGTTGATCCCAAGTACAGACCGGTAAAGCGGTTTCTTCGCGGTTTAACGAGGAAAGGCGCAAGGCCATTGGAGAGGAGGTTGCGGGCTCTTAGCGGCAGGGTTTATCGTTGAAGTTTTCCATCGAGTGGCTTGCTAATCCGGTGTTGGTCCTTAAGAAGAATGGCACTTGGCGCATGTGTGTGGATTACGAGATCTTAACAAGGCTTGTCCAGCGAGATCCTTCGCCCTCCCGCATTGATCAGATTATTGATGCTACGGTGGGTTGTGGCGTTTGAGCTTTTGGATGCGTATTCGGATATCATCGATTAAGATGGCGGTTAAGGACCAGGAGAAGACGGCGTTTATCACTCCTTTTGGAGCCTTCGCTATGTATCTATGCCTTTTGGGCTCAAGAGCGCCCAAGCAACTTATCGGCGTTAAGTCAGAATTGCTTGCACGAACAGATCGGCCGTAACGTGCATGCTTATGTGGATGATATTGTGGTTAAGTCAAGGAAGAAGGAAACGTTGATTGAGGATCTAAAAGAAACTTTTGACAACTTGCGGGTGTACAAGATGATGCTTAACCCGGCCAAATGTGTCTTCGGTGTTCCGGCAGGCAAGTTATTGGGTTTTCTTGTGTCCAACAGGGGGATTGAAGCTAATCCGGAGAAAATTACGGCTATCACCTCCTTGGCTAAGCCAAAGTGCATCAATGATGTCCAGCATTTGGCGGGTCGGATTGCCGCGCTAAGCCGGTTTATCAGCCGCCTCGGAGAGAAGGCCATTCCTTTGTACCATCTTTGAAGAAGATGGATCGGTTTATGCAGAGTTCAGCCGCCGATGAAGCATTGGAGGATTTAAAGCGGCGGTTAGCCAACCCGCTGTTCTCGCCGCTCCCATTGACAAAGAGCCGCTTACGCTATATGTTGCTGCTAATGCCGGCGATTAAGCGTAGCCATTGTGGTAGAGCGGAAGGAGGCGAGGAAGAATATCCGGTTCAACGGCGGTTCGTTACATCGGCGAGGTGCTCATTGAGTCTAGCGAGATATCCGCATTGGCGAAGCTGGTATATGGAGTTTTTATGGCAAGCGAAGTCTGAAGCAATATTTTCAAGGGCATCCCATCACGGTGGTCGGTTCAGCTCCCTTGGCGATATCATCTGAACCGAGAAGCAATCTGGGCGGATTGCTAAGTGGGCCATAGAACTTGGGCTGCACGGTTTACGGTATGTACCTCGGACGGCAAAGAAAATCCGGGCACTTGTGGATTTCATTAACGATTGGACGGAGTTGCAAGCGCTGAAGAAAAGCGGATCATACCTATTGGACCATCCACTTTGACGGGTCCAGCAATTGGAGGCTCGGGGTGGAGTTGTGTTGACTTCCCACGAGGTGAAAAGTTTTGTTACGTCCTCCGTTTAATGTTCCCTTGTACTAACAATGCAGCTGAGTATGAAGCTTTGCTCCATGGTCTCCGGATGGCTAAGGAGATGAATCTAAGCCGGGTTAAGTGCTTTGGTGACTCGGACTTGGTGGCCCAGCAAGTATCAGGTACTTGGGATTCCAAAGATCCACTCATGGCTGCATATCGTTGGGAGGTGGATATTGTTGCAGGTCACTTTAAAGGATATCAGGTGGACCATGTGGATCGTCGGAAGAACGAAGCGGCGGATGCTTTAAGCCGGCTGGGCTCTCAACGCAAACCGGTCCCTCCCAATGTCTTCCTTGATGTACTGCACAATCCGTCAGTCAAGCTTCCTGATGAAGTAGATTTGGCTATTCCTGATCCGGAGGCTCAGTTGGTGGCAGCCTTGCATGTTATTCCGGATTGGACGCTCCCTTATTTGGGATACATGACCCGGGGCGAGTTACCAGAAGATGAGACGTTGGCCCGACAGGTAGTTCGGCGGTCTAAGTCTATGACCATTGTTAATGGTGAGTTGCATCATTGCAGTGTGTCAGGGGCGTTTCAGCGTTGTGTGTCCCCTGAGGAAGGCTGTGAGATATTGCGTGAGATCCATGAAGGGGACTGTGGTCACCACGCCGGTTCAAAATCCTTGGTGGCCAAAGCGTTCCGCCATGGTTTTTATTGGTTGATCGCCCATGCCGATCGGAGGATCTGGTCGGCGATGTGATGGTTGCCAGAAGTTTTCTAGACGTGCTCACATACCGGCCCAGGAATTGAGGATGATTCCAATTACTTGGCCGTTTGCGACTTGGGGGCTGGACATGGTGAGGCCTTTTAAAAGGTCCAAGGACAAGAAAACGCACTTGCTCGTAGCAGTTGACAAATTTACAAAGTGGGTCGAGGCAGAGCCTGTTAGCAAGTGTGATGCTGAAGGAAATATGCCCTAGAGGCAATAATAAAAGTTATTATTTATTTCCTTATATCATGATAAATGTTTATTATTCATGCTAGAATTGTATTAACCGGAAACATAATACATGTGTGAATATATAGACAAACAGTATGTCACTAGTATGCCTCTACTTGACTAGCTTGTTAATCAAAGATGGTTATGTTTCCTAACCATGAACAAGGAGTTGTTATTTGATTAACAAGGTCACATCATTAGTTGAATGATCTGATTGACATGACCCATTCCGTTAGCTTAACACTTGATCGTTTAGTATGTTAATGCTTTCTTCATGACCCATACATGTTCCTGTAACTATGAGATTATGCAACTCCCGTTTACCGGAGGAACACTTTGGGTACTACCAAGCGTCACAACGAATGGGTGATTATAAAGGAGTACTACAGGTGTCTCCAAAGGTACTTGTTGGGTTGGCGTATTTCGAGATTAGGTTTTGTCACTCCGATTGTCGGAGAGGTATCTCTAGGCCTTCTCGGTAATACACATCACTTAAGCCTTGCAAGCATTACAACTAATGAGTTAGTTGTGAGATGATGTATTACGGAACGAGTAAAGAGACTTACCGGTAACGAGATTGAACTAGGTATTGGATACCGACGATAGAATCTCGGGTAAGTAACATACCGATGACAAAGGGAACAACGTATGTCGTTATGCGGTTTGACCGATAAAGATCTTCGTAGAATATGTAGGAACCAATATGGGCATCCAGGTTCCGCTATTGGTTATTGACCGAGAATGGTTCTAGGTCATGTCTACATAGTTCTCGAACCCGTAGGGTCCGCACGCTTAACGTTTCGATGACGAGTTCATTATGAGTTTTAAGTATTGATGCACGAAGTTTGTTCGAGTCCGGATGTGATCACGGACATGACGAGGAGTCTCGAAATGGTCGAGACATAAAGATTGATATATTGAAGCCTACATTTGGACATCGGAAGGTTCCGAGTGAAATCGAATATACTGATGTACCGGAGGTTACGGAACCCCGGGGACTACATGGGCCCATAGTGGGCCTTGGAGGAAAGGAGAAGGGCAGCCCTAGGTGGCGCGCCCCCCCTCCCCTAGTCCTATTAGGACTAGGAAGGTGGGCCGCCCCCTCTCTCTCTTTCCCCCTCCAGTCCTAATCCAACTAGGATTGGAGGGAATCCTACTCCGGAGGAGTAGGACTCCTTGTCGCCTCCCCTTGGGCCGCCACCTCCCCTTGGCTCCTTTATATCACGGGGCAGGGGCACCCCATAACACACAAGTTGATCTACGGATCTTTCCTTAGCCGTGTCGGTGCCCCTTCCACCATATTCCACTTGGTCATATCGTCATGGAGCTTAGGCGAAGCCTGCGCGGAGAAGTCATATCGTCATGGAGCTTAAGCGAAGCCCTGCGTCGGTGGAGCATCAACATCGTCCTGCGCCGTCGTCTTGTGGAACTCATCCCGACACTTTCTTTGGATCGGTCCGGGATCGTCATCGAGTGAGCGTGTGCGTAACTCGGAGGTGCCGTCGTTCGGTGCTTGGATCGGTCGGATCGTGAAGACGTCGACTACATCAACAGCGTTGTTATAACGCTTCGCTTTCGGTCTCACGAGTGCGTGGGCGGACACTCTTCCCTCTCGTTGCTATGCCATCACCATGGTCTTGCGTGATCGTAGGAAATTTTTGAAATTACTCGTTCCCCAACAATGGCATCCGAGCCTGGTTTTATGCGTTGATGTCATATGCACGAGTAGAACACAAGTGAGTTGTGGGCGATACAAGTCATACTACCTACCAGCATGTCATACTTTGGTTCAGCGGTATTGTGAGATGAAGCGGCCGGACCGACATTACGCGTGACGCTTCGCGAGACTGGTTTCACCGCTCGAGCACTTTCGTTTCTTAAAGGTGACGGCGGTGTCTGTCTCTCTCACTTTAGTTGAATCGAGTGTGGCTACACCGGTCCTTGAGAAGGTTAAAGCGGAGTCTATTTGACAAAGTATCGTTGTGGTTTTGATGCGTAGGTAAGAACGGTTCTTGCTCAGCCCGTAGCAGCCACGTAAAACTTGCAACAACAAAGTAGAGGACGTCTAACTTGTTTTTGCAGGGCATGATGTGATGTGATATGGTCAAGGCGTGATGCTATATTTTATTGTATGAGATGATCATGTTTTGTAACCGAGTTATCGGCAATGGCGAGAGCCATATGGTTGTCGCTTTATTGTATGAAATGCAAGCGCCATGTAATTGCTTTACTTTATCACTAAGGAGTAGCGATAGTCGTAGAAGCAATAGTTGGCGAGGCGACAACGATGCTACGATGGAGATCAAGGTGTCGCGCCGGTGGCGATGGTGATCATGGCGGTGCTTGGCGATGGAGATCACAAGCACAAGATGATGATGACCATATCATATCACTTATATTGATTGCATGTGATGTTTATCCTTTATGCATCTTATCTTGCTTTGATTGACGGTAGCATTATAAGATGATCTCTCACTAAAATTATCAAGAAGTGTTCTCCACGAGTATGCACCGTTGCGAAAGTTCTTCGTCTTTGAGACACCACGTGATGATCGGTGTGATAGGCTCTACGTTCAAATACAGCGGGTGCAAAACAGTTGCGCACGCAGAATACTCGAGTTAAACTTGGCGAGCCTAGCATATAACAGATATGGCCTCGGAACACGAGAGACCGAAAGGTCGGCGTGAATCATATAGTAGATATGATCAACATAGTGATGTTCACCATTGAAACTACTCCATCTCACGTGATGATGGGACATGGTTTAGTTGATTTGGATCACGTAATCACTTAGATGACTAGAGATGTCTGTCTAAGTGGGAGGTTTTAATATGATTAATTAAACTTAAATTTATCATGAACTTAGTACCGATAGTATTTTGCTTGTCTATGTTTCTTGTAGATAGATGGCTCGTCTTTGTTGTTCCGTTGAATTTTAATGCGTTCCTTGAGAAAGCAAAGTTGAAAGATGATGGTAGCAATTACGGACTGGGTCCGTAACGAGGATTATCCTCATTGCTGCACGTAAAAATTACGTCCCGGAAGCACCGCTGGGTGACGAGCTGCTGCGGATCTTTGAGCGAGAGTTATGAGCGTCGGCAAAGCGAGCTGATGACTACTCAATAGTTCAATGTGCCATGCTTTACGGCTTAGAACCGGGTCTTCAACGGCGTTTTGAGCGTCATGGAGCATATGAGATGTTCCAGGAGTTGAAGTTAATATTTCAAGCAAATGCCCGGATTGAGAGATATGAAGTCTCCAATAAGTTCTATAGCTGCAAGATGGAGGAGAATAGTTACATCGGTGAGCACATACTCAAAATGTGCAGGTATAACAATCACTTAATTCAGCTGGGAGTTAATCTTCCGGATGATAGTGTCATTGATGAAATTCTCCAATCACGCCACCAAGCTACAAGAGCTTCGTGATGAACTATAATATGCAAGGGATGACTAAGACAATTCCTGAGCTCTTGGCGATGCTAAAAGCATGCGAAGTAGAAATCAAGAAAGAGCATCAAGTGTTGATGGTCAACAAGACCACTAGTTTCAAGAAAAGGGCAAAGGGAAGAAGAAGGAAACTTCAAAAGAACAGCAAGCAAGTTGCTGCTCGGAGAAGAAACCCAAGTCTGGACCTAAGCACGGCCGAGTGTTTTTGCCGCAAGCAAACTGGACCTTTGAGCGGAACTGCCCCAAGTATTTGGCGGATAAGAAGGAGGGCAAGATGACCAAAACGCCGTTCTCCGGAAT
Organism: Aegilops longissima; assembly: GCA_021605205.1. NCBI lineage: Eukaryota > Viridiplantae > Streptophyta > Magnoliopsida > Poales > Poaceae > Aegilops > Aegilops longissima. Next base: position 548,814,272 of record CM038681.1, read on the forward strand.
GTGGAGCGAGCAACTGATTTGTTGGAAATCATACATACCGATGTTTGTGGTCCAATGAATGTTGAGGCACGCCGGGCGGGTATCGTTATTTTCTCACCTTCACAGATGATTTGAGCAGATATGGGTATATCTACTTAATGAAACACAAATCTGAAACATTTGAAAAGTTCAAAGAGTTTGAGTGAAGTGGAAAATCATCGTAACAAGAAAATAAAGTTTCTACGATCTGATCGTGGAGGAGAATATTTGAGTTCGAGTTTGGTTTACATTTGAAACAATGTGGAATAGTTTAGCTCACGCCATACCGGAACACCACGGAGAAATGGTGTGTCCGAGCGTCGTGTCGTACTTTACTAGATATGGTGCGATCTATGATGTCTATTTCGATTTACCGCTATCGTTTTGGGGTTATGCTTTAGAGACGGCCGCATTCACGTTGAATAGGACACCGTCAAAATCCGTTGAGACGACGCCTTATGAACTGTGGTTTGGCAAGAAACCAAAGTTGTCGTTTCTTAAAGTTTGGGGCTGCGATGCTTATGTAAAGAAACTTCAACCAGATAAGCTCGAACCCAAATCGGAAAAATGTGTCTTCATAGGATACCCAAAGGAGACTGTTGGGTACACCTTCTATCACAGATCTGAAGGCAAGGTTTTCGTTGCTAAATTCGGATCCTTTCTAGAGAAGGAGTTTCTCTCGAAAGAAGTGAGTGGGAGGAAAGTAGAACTTGATGAGATAATCAGTATCTACTCCCTTATTGGAAAGTAGTTCATCACAAGAAATGGTTCTGTGACAACTACACCAATTAGTGAGGAAACTAATGATGATGATCATGAAGCTTGAGATCAAGTTGCTCTTGAACCTCGTGGGTCAACGAGAGTAAAATACGCACAGTGTGGTGCGGTAATCTTATTCGGAAGTCATGTTACTTGACCATGGCGAACCTACGAACTATGAAGAAGCGATGGTGAGCCCAGATTCCATAAAATGGCTGGAAGCCATGAAATCTGAGATGGGATCCATGTATGAGAACAAAGTATGGACTTTGGTTGACTTGCCGATGATCGGCAAGCCATTGAAAATAAATGGATCTTTAAGAAGAAGACCGACGCTGATGGTAATATAATCTGTCTACAAAGCTCGACTTGTTGCGAAAGGTTTTCGACAAGTTCAAGGGGTTGACTACGATGAGACTTTCTCACCCGTGGCGATGCTTAAGTCTGTCCGAATCATGTTAGCAATTGCCGCATTTTATGATTATGAAATTTGGCAAATGGATGTAAAACTGCATTCTTGAATGGATTTCTAGAAGAAGAGTTGTATATGATGCAACCGAAGGTTTTGTCGATCCAAAGGGTACTAACAAAGTGTGCAAGCTCCAACGATCAATTTATGGTGCAGTGCAAGCCTCTCGGAGTTGGAATAAGCGCTTTGATAGTGTGATCAAAGCATATGGGTTTATACAGACTTTTGGAGAAGCTCAGTATTTACAAGAAAGTGAGTGGGAGCTCAGAGCATTTCTAATATTATATGTGGACGACATATTATTAATTGGAAATGATATAGAATTTCTGGATAGCATAAAGGATACTTGAATAAAAGTTTTTCAATGAAAGACCTCGGTGAAGCTGCTTACATATTGGGCATCAAGATCTATAGAGATAGATCAAGGCGCTTAATTGGACTTTCACAAAGCACATACCTTGACAAAGTTTTGAAAAAGTTCAAAATGGATCAGGCAAAGAAAGGTTTTTACCTGTGTTGCAAGGTGTAAGATTGAGTCGGACTCAATGCCCGACCACAACAGAAGATAGAGAGAAATGAAAGATGTTCCTATGCTTCAGCCATAGGCTCTATCATGTATGCAATCTTGTGTACCAGACACGGCGTATGCTTAGCTGTAAGCTTGGCAGGAAGGTACCAAAGTAATCCAGAATGGATCATTTGGACAGCGGTCAAGAACATCTGAAATACGAAAAGGACTAAGGATATGTTTCTCGTATATGGAGGTGACAAAGAGCTAGTCGTAAATGGTTACGTCGATGCAAGCTTTGACACTGATCCGGACGATTCTAAATCGCAAAATCGGATCGTGTTTTTATTAAGCGGTGGAGCTGTCGGTTGGTGCAGTTCTAAACAAAGCGTCGTGGCGGGATCTACATGTGAAGCGGAGTACATAGCTGCTTGAAGCAGCAAATGAAGGAGTCGGATGAAAGAGTTCATTTCCGATCTAGGTGTCATACCTAGTGCATCGGGACCGATGAAGATCTTCTGTGACAATCTTGGTGCAATTGCCTTGGCAAAGGAATCCAGATTTCACAAGAGGACCAAACATATCAAGAGGCGCTTCAATTCCATTGGGACCAAGTCCAAGTGGGAGACATAGAGATTTGCAAAATACATACGGATCTGAATGTTGCGGACCGTTGACTAAGCCTCTTCCACGAGCAAAACATGATCAGCACCAAGACTCCATGGGTGTTAGGATCATTACTTTGTAATCTAGATTATTGACTCTAGTGCAAGTGGGAGGCAAGGAAATATGCCCTAGAGGCAATAATAAAAGTTATTATTTATTTCCTTATATCATGATAAATGTTTATTATTCATGCTAGAATTGTATTAACCGGAAACATAATACATGTGTGAATATATAGACAAACAGTATGTCACTAGTATGCCTCTACTTGACTAGCTTGTTAATCAAAGATGGTTATGTTTCCTAACCATGAACAAGGAGTTGTTATTTGATTAACAAGGTCACATCATTAGTTGAATGATCTGATTGACATGACCCATTCCGTTAGCTTAACACTTGATCGTTTAGTATGTTAATGCTTTCTTCATGACCCATACATGTTCCTGTAACTATGAGATTATGCAACTCCGTTTACGGAGGAACACTTTGGGTACTACCAAACGTCACAACATAACTGGGTGATTATAAAGGAGTACTACAGGTGTCTCCAAAGGTACATGTTGGGTTGGCGTATTTCGAGATTAGGTTTTGTCACTCCGATTGTCGGAGAGGTATCTCTAGGCCTTCTCGGTAATACACATCACTTAGGCCTTGCAAGCATTACAACTAATGAGTTAGTTGTGAGATGATGTATTACGGAACGAGTAAAGAGACTTACCGTAACGAGATTGAACTAGGTATTGGATACCGACGATCGAATCTCGGGTAAGTAACATACCGATGACAAAGGGAACAACGTATGTCGTTATGCGGTTTGACCGATAAAGATCTTCGTAGAATATGTAGGAACCAATATGGGCATCCAGGTTCCGCTATTGGTTATTGACCGAGAATGGTTCTAGGTCATGTCTACATAGTTCTCGAACCCGTAGGGTCCCTTGCACGCTTAACGTTTCGATGACAGTTCATTATGAGTTTTAAGTATTGATGCACGAAGTTTGTTGAGTCCGGATGTGATCACGGACATGACGAGGAGTCTCGAAATGGTCGAGACATAAAGATTGATATATTGGAAGCCTACATTTGGACATCGGAAGGTTCCGAGTGAAATCGAAATTTATCGGAGTAGGGAGGTTACGGAACCCCGGGGACTACATGGGCCCATAGTGGGCCTTGGAGGAAAGGAGAAGGGCAGCCCTAGGTGGCTGCGCCCCCCTTCCCTAGTCCTATTAGGACTAGGAAAGGTGGGCCGCCCCCTCTCTCTCTTTCCCTCCCGAGTCCTAATCCAACTAGGATTGGAGGGGAATCCTACTCCCGGAGGAGTAGGACTCCTGGTCGCCTCCCCTTGGGCGGCCACCTCCCCTTGGCTCCTTTATATCTGAGGCGGGGGCACCCCATAACACACAAGTTGATCTCTGGATCTTTCCTTAGCCGTGTCGGTGCCCCTTCCACCATATTCCACTTCGGTCATATCGTCGCGGAGCTTAGGCGAAGCCTGCGCCGGAGAAGTCATATCGTCGCGAGCTTAGGTGAAGCCCTGCGTTGGTGGAGCATCAACATCATCCTGCGCCGTCGTCTTGACGGAACTCATCCCGACACTTTGCTGGATCGGAGTCAGGGATCGTCATCGAGCTGAGCGTGTGCGTAACTCGGAGGTGCCGTCGTTCGGTGCTTGGATCGGTCGGATCGTGAAGGCGTCGACTACATCAACTGCGTTGTTTAAATCGCTTCGCTTTCGGTCTCGAGGGTGCGTGGGCGGACCTCTTCCCTCTCGTTGCTATGCCATCACCATGGTCTTGCGTGATCGTAGGAAATTTTTGAAATTACTCGTTCCCCAACAATGCTGACCCGGGCGGTTCGAGTTCATAAAAGGGTGATCTTCGGTTTGGATTTCCACACAAGATCATCACGGATAATGGCACCAATTTGTCCAAGGGTGCCATGAAGGAGTTTTGTGAACGTGAGCACATACGACAGCGTTTCTTGATGGCCCACCCGCAGTCAATGGTCAAGCGAGCGAGCTAATCAGAGATCTTGAGAGGTATCAAACCCGGCTTATGGCCCCTTTACGAAGGGCGCCGGGCTGTTGGGTAGAAGAGCTACCATCTGTGATATGGAGTATAAATACTACCCCTAACAGATCCACTGGATACACACCGTTCTTTATGGTCTATGGAGCGGAGGCGGTCCTTCCCAGCGATATCCGTCATGACTCACCTCGCGTGGCAGCCTATGTTGAGGCGGATAACGAGGTTGCACGGCGGGGCGCTTTGGATCGATGGATGAAGAGCGAGATATGGCGGCTGCTCGTTCGGCGATTTACCGGCAGGATCTTCGTCGGTATCATAGTCGGTGGTCGAACCGAACCTTTCGGAAGGAGACTTGGTGCTTGGCTCATTCAAGACCGACGAGATATGCACAAGCTATCCCCACCTTGGGAAGGGCCTTTTGTGGTCAGCAAGAATCTGCACAATGGGTCATACTATCGATTGATGTTCGAGGCGTAAAGACTCACGCACATCGAAGAGGAGACCAACGAGCCATGGAACATAGCTCATCTTCACCTTATTATACCGAGCCATCGGCTCTACTTATGTACATATTATGACAATGTATATATTATGAATAAAAGCAATAAACCGGAGCCTCGGCTAAAGCGGGTATCCGCTTACGTAAAAATCCGGTTTGGGTACATGGAGTTGTTGTCTCAAAGCAGCCTCGGTTTATCCCTTGATCTTGCTTTTCGAAGTTTATATGTCACACAGGGGCTTGGTCGTGTCCGAACTAATGCAACACCTTTTGATGGGCGAAAGCCACCAGATCACTTGGGGACATGGTCACATCTGAACCGATCACGCCTCTTGGTCGGCCTAAGGTCATAGAGTCACTTGGGGGCTTGGTGAACCCAACCATTGCCACGCCACTTGATCGGCATAATGCCACGGTTTGGTTGGGGACTGGCTGACTTGAACCATAGCTACACCTTATTGGGAGCTTGGTGGTGTCCGACCATGGTAACGCCATCGATCGACTCAAGAAAGCCTCTTTTGGCAAACATTTTATCATTGCCTATGATCCTTTATTGCTCTTATAACTGTCCTTTAAATCGGTTCAACCAGTCCATTGGCGAATTTGGTTTATTGTTTAATCCAAGATAACTTTTCCGGTTTGTTTTTTCTGTTAAACATCCCATCATGGAGTAACAGGGGGCTTAACATGACCCGGCATGGTTTACCTGGTAATCCGGCATTCTAAAGCTAGGAGTTGTTGTCTCCTTGGACGGTAATGGCTTATGCAACCTCCGCTTCAAGAGTTGGCTCAACCAATCGCATGCCCGACATTGGCGGTATTTTTGTATCACAAAGTTTTGATCATATACATCAATATTTTCTTATATAAGTATATAAGCGTCACAAGCATTTGGCGACACAAGCCGCCGTGGCGTTTAAAAATTTGTGATTGCGAGCAAAATAAATTGAAGGTTTCAATTCTTCAATCCAAAGTATCAGCACCTCCGCGAAGGTTACTGGTGAGGGCATAAAGGCATGTTCAAAAACAAAGTGCTGGCCATTCTATTACAAAGCCTTCCAAGGCCCGGTATTTCGTATGGCGTTATGACTAGCAACTTCGATGCATCACCCGGCTTGATTTGGATTAAGCTTCCTCGCCGGGTTGGCGTGAGGAAGAGGGGCGTCTGGCGTCGGTTCAACTTCTTCTTCTTCATCACCCAAAGGCGGAAGTCATTGGTAGACCAGTCAATCCGGTTTAAGGCACGAAGACATCCTCTTCACTTATAAGCTCAGCGGATCAACGTCGAGGGCATAAGTGTGCTTACGGATTGGAGGAACAAGGCTCGCACTTCGGAATGACAAACTCCACCCGCTTGTTGTTCGTGATCGTAGAAAAGCGGTGAACCGCCAGTTGGCTTCGCTGCCATTGACTCGCCACGTGACGCATCTCCTTTGTTATTCGTTTGAGGCATCATTATCAAAACCTTCCCGTTCTCTTGAGCGCTGGGAAACCCTTGGCTATGTCGGCCGGATCAAGGTCCGCTATCCACGCCTTTGGCGCGAGTTAGAAACGATAAAGTGCCAGCCGGGCATGGATCGTTTCAACTCTTCAAGTTGTGCGGAATCATGGATAGCCGGTCGGTGTATCTTTGATCAGGGACGGAGCTGTGTTGTCGTGCGATGTGGCACATATGACTCATTTGGCGCCGGTATACAGCTGCTCAATCAGCGTGTAAGCGGCCTTGAGCTTCTTCCGCACATCGAGCCCGGATGAGCAATACGCTTCCTGTGCGGTTTCGCACAGCTCAGGTTAAACCGGCGGAAATATCAAAACAGTGGTAATCGGTGCAAAATCTCTTACCAAAGATGGCGAGAGGTCATGGCGTTAATCTGGCGCTTTAGTCCGTAAGCTCTTACATCACCGGTTTAAGAGCCGTTTCAGCATCTTCCGCCCGTTTTTCAAACCGGCCTTCTCGATGTCCCAGCTTGGCTCGCTCGGTTTATACCACTCCTTCAATCTGTTCCATAGTGGCCAAGGCGGTTTTCAATTCATCCTTGGCCTTGGTGGTTTCGCTTGTTGAGTCTCCAGTTGGCACGAAGGTCCTTGAGTTGTACGGTTTGGTGGTATATCTCACTCACGATAACAAAGGGAGCACGTTAGTTGTTTCATTATAAAGTCCCAAGCTCAATACAAATATTCAACTTGGCACTTGGGGGCTAATGGATAGTTGATCTCAGTTTGCTATGGGGATACAAAAATTAAGTCCCGGTTTAACTATGCTAAGTTGAACCGGCCCTTGCGGGCTATAGCACTGAAGTTTAAGGCGTATGGGTTCTATACAAAGTTAAGTGCCGGTTTAATTATGCTAAGTTGAACCGGCCCTTGCGGGCTACTACACAACAAAAGTACAAGAGAGGCTTAACTTCTTACCTCATAGCGTTCCTTCATACGATTTACCAGACCGGCTTCGAAGTCACGACTTGTGTAGAGTCGGTTCAGAAAGCCGGAGTGAAGTTCTTGGGCAGAGAGGTTGTCATAAGCTGACAGATCGGTTTTCCCCTTCTCTTTACTCATGGTAGTAGACTCTTCCTTGGTGCTGTGTTTTGCTAAAGCGACCGGTTGGCTAGGGGTGGTGTAGCCAGTGCCCGTCACTATAACGTCATCATTTTTGGCCGGGCTGGCCAGATTGGCGGTCTTCTTTGGGCTTGGTGTTTTCACACTCCGGCTCGGCGGTTCAACAATTACGACCCGCTTTGTGGCCGGACTCGGTGGAGCAGGATGTGAGGTTTCCACTTGGGCATCCGGCTCAAGTTCTGGCGGATCAGCGTTGTCGTCTTGGTTCAACCCGGCAGAGCTATTTTTAGCGACTTCAGGATTTTCGCCATGCTGCTCTGGGATCTTCTCCGGATCAACATCCGCAGTAGGATCAAGGGTTTTCGCTTTTTTACTCAAGCGAGCCTTGGTGCTGCAATGTTCAGAATTAGAGTAAGATAAACCGACCAACGCAAATATAAACCGAATTGGCTTGGCGAAGTATGGTGCTTACCTGCAAAGAACTTTAAGCGGAGGCGATTGAGTGGTTGATGAACCGCCAGATGAGTTGGAAGAGGCCTGATAATTGGTCAGACGGATTGAGAGGATATCGGAAGAAACCTTTCAAAGGATAACGCTTTTCAGGAGAACAAATCACCTCTGGACGACGCTTCCGGGTTGGTGTATCTGGTAAACCGGACGATGTAATTTGTTGACCACTGTGTCGGGTCGTACGGCGCTCTTCAGCCTGCTATGTCTTCAAGGAAAGGTTTGGATTCAAATGAGCACAGGAATGAGATTTTTTCACTTTCCGGACTGTGCGGTGAATTCTTTTAACCGGCACGAGATCGGATTCGGAGGAAAGAAAGATTACCTCAACAGGGTCGGCATGACTGGCTTCAGCATCATCCTGGGAGTTAAAATTGTCAGTAAAAGGAAGAATAAAAAGGGACAAGCTACAAGCAAGAAGAAACAATCTTAGGGCTAGACACAAAGAGGAGAGCCGGTTTACGGCGACTCCCTCGTGATGATATCAAGCCTTACCTCAGCTTCTGAATCTTCGTCTTCCGGCGGATCAGAAGACTCGGCGGTTTTCCTCTTGCCAGCCTTCTTGGTGGTCTTGGACTTTACACGCGGAGCCCGGGCCGGTTTGGTCCGCTTCCAGAAGGAGCTATTAGCCTGAGAGGTAACAAGGATTAATATATATCAATAAGGCATTAATGTCAGAAAAGCGGTGAGCGGAGCCTTACCGCAGGCGGTTTGTTGGCAACGCAGAATGGGGCCAACCCGGTTTGGCTGCAGACAGAGATCGGTTCATCAAGCATCCTCTTCACTGTTTCTGTGACTTCAAGCTCGGTTATTGGTAGCTCGTGACGTCTTTGAGGGTCTTGGAGGCTGCCAGTGTATTCGTGCATCAATCCGGGGCGGCGGCTTAATGGCAAGATGCCCCAAGAAACCCAACATCGCAGAAGGTCCACACCAGTTAAGCCATTGGCCATTAGAGCCCGGAGTTTGATAATTTGAGGCGCAAAATTCTTCCGTTCTGCGGCGGTCAAGCGTGAAGGCAACGGGTGATGGTTGCTAAGCCGGTGAGGGCGGTAACCCGGCAAAGGATTCTCGTTGTTAGGAGCAGATATTTGGCAGAGAACCAGGTTTGGTTCCAATCTTTCGGATGGCTATGGTGTTTGGCGTGAGGAAAGTCTACTTCCTTCCTTTTCGGATTGAAACGTCGCCCAGCTCCGTGTTAGGACCATCCGAAAATTTCTGCGGCGGTTCAAGTGAAAGAAATCCCGAACAGCTCCACAGATGGTTCTTCTTGAAGATAGACTTCACGAAAAACTTGGAAATTGCATATATTTGACACAGAGTTCGGACCAATATCCTGTGGATGGAGTTGAAAACTTGCAAGGACATCCCGGAAGAATTTTGATCCGGGCGGGCAGAATCTGAAGGAAATATGCCCTAGAGGCAATAATAAAGTTATTATTTATTTCCTTATTTCATGATAAATGTTTATTATTCATGCTAGAATTGTATTAACCAGAAACATAATACATGTGTGAATACATAGACAAACAGAGTGTCACTAGTATGCCTCTACTAGACTAGCTTGTTAATCAAAGATGGTTAAGTTTCCTAACCATAGACAAAGGAGTTGTCATTTGATTAACAAGGTCACATCATTAGTTGAATGATCTGATTGACATGACCCATTCCATTAGCTTAGCATCCGATCGTTTAGTATGTTGCTATTGCTTTTATCCATGACTTATACATGTTCCTATAACTATGAGATTATGCAACTCCGTTTACGGAGGAACACTTTGGGTACTACCAAACGTCACAACATAATCGGGTGATTATAAAGGAGTACTACAGTGTCTCCAAAGGCAGATGTTGGGTTGGCGTATTTCGAGATTAGGATTTGTCACTCCGATTGTCGGAGAGGTATCTCTGGGCCCTCTCGGTAATACACATCACTAAGCCTTGCAAGCATTACAACTAATGAGTTAGCTGTGAGATGATGTATTACGGAACGAGTAAAGAGACTTGCCAGTAACGAGATTGAACTAGGTATTGGATACCGACGATCGAATCTCGGGCAAGTAACATACCGATGACAAAGGGAACAACGATGTTGTTATGCGGTCCGACCGATAAAGATCTTCGTAGAATATGTAGGAGCCAATATGGGCATCCAGGTCCCGCTATTGGTTATTGACCGAGATGTGTCTCGGCCATGTCTACATTGTTCTCGAACCGTAGGGTCCGCACGCTTAAGGTTTCGATGACGGTTATATTATGAGTTTATGTATTTTGATGTACCAAGAAGTTCGAGTCCGGATGTGATCAGGGACATGACGAGGAGTCTCAAATGTTCGAGACATAAAGATTGATATATTGGACGGCTATATTTGGACACGGAAAGGTTCCGAAGTTTCGGAGAAAACCGGAGTGCCGGAGGGGTTACGGAACCCCGGGAAGTAATGGGCCTTATTGGGCCAAGAGGGAGAGAGAGGGCTGCACCAGGAGGTGGCGCGCCCCCCCATGGGGAGTCCGAATTGGACTAGGGGGGCGCCCCCTTCCCTCTCCCTCTCCTCTCTTTCCTTCCCCTTCCCTCTTCCTAGTAGGACTAGGAAAGGGAGTCCTACTCCTACTAGGAGGAGGACTCCCCCCTCCTGCGCGCCCCTAGGGCTGGCCGGCCTCCCCTGCTCCTTTATATACAGGGGGGGGCACCCTAGAACACACAAGTTGATCTTCGTGATCATTCCTTAGCCGTGTCGGTGCCCCCTCCACCATATTCCACCTCGGTCATATTGTAGCGGTGCTTAGGCGAAGCCCCGCGACATAGAACATCAAGATCGCCACCACGCCGTCGTCTTGTGGAACTCCTCCCGGACGCTTTGCTGGATCGGAGCCCGGGATCGTCATCGAGCTGAACGTGTGCCAAGAACTTCGGAGGTGCCGAGTAACGGTGCTTGGATCGGTCGGATCGTGAAGACGTCTGACTACATCAACCGCGTTGATTTAACGCTTCGCTTTCGGTCTCACGAGGGTGGGCGGACCACTCTCCCTCTCGTTGCTATGCCATCACCATGGTCTTGCGTGTTCGTGGAAATTTTTGAAATTACTACGTTCCCCAACAATGGCATCCGAGCCAGGTTTTATGCGTTGATGTCATATGCACGAGTAGAACACAAGTGAGTTGTGGGCGATATAAGTCATACCGCTTACCAGCATGTCATACTTTGGTTCGGTGGTATTGTGAGATGAAGCGGCCGGACCGACATTACGCGACGCTTACGCGAGACTGGTTTCACCGCTGCGAGCACTAGTTGCTTAAAGGTGACCGGCGGGTGTCTGTCTCTCTCACTTTAGTTGAACCGAGTGTGGCTACGCCCGGTCCTTGCGAAGGTTAAAACAGCACTAACTTGACAAACTATCGCTGTGGTTTTGATGCGTAGGTAAGAACGGTTCTTGCTCAGCCCGTAGCAGCCACGTAAAACTTGCAACAACAAAGTAGAGGACGCCTAACTTGTTTTTGCAGGGCATGTTGTGATGTGATATGGTCAAGACGTGATGCTATATTTTATTGTATGAGATGATCATGTTTTGTAACCGAGTTATCGGCAATCGCGAGAGCCATATGGTTGTCGCTTATTGTATGAAATGCAACGCCATGTAATTGCTTTACTTTATCACTAAGCGGTAGCGATAGTCGAGAAGCAATAGTTGGCGAGGCGACAACGATGCTACGATGGAGATCAAGGTGTCGCGCGGTGACGATGGTGATCATGACGGTGCTTGAGATGGAGATCACAAGCACAAGATGATGATGGCCATATCATATCACTTATATTGATTGCATGTGATGTTTATCCTTTATGCATCTTATCTTGCTTTGATTGACGGTAGCATTATAAGATGATCTCTCACTAAAATTATCAAGTAGTGTTCTCCTGAGTATGCACCGTTGCCAAAGTTCGTCGTGCCGAGACACCACGTGATGATCGGGTGTGATAAGCTCTCGTCCATCTACAACGGGTGCAAGCCAGTTTTGCACGCGAGAATACTCAGGTTATACTTGACGAGCCTAGCATATGCAGATATGGCCTCGGAACACGGAGACCGAAAGGTCGAGCGTGAATCATATAGTAGATATGATCAACATAAGATGTTCACCATTGAAAACTACTCCATCTCACGTGATGATCGGTTATGGTTTAGTTGATTTGGATCACGTGATCACTTAGATAACTAGAGATGTCTGCTCTAAGTGGGAGTTCTTAAGTAATATGATTAATTGAACTTAAATTTATCATGAACTTAGTACTGATAGTATTTTGCTTGTCTATGTTTACTGTAGATAGATGGCTCGTCTTTGTTGTTCCGTTGAATTTTAATGCGTTCCTTGAGAAAGCAAAGTTGAAAGATGATGGTAGCAATTACACGGATCGGGTCCGTAACTGAGGATTATCCTCATTGCTGCACGTAAAAGTTACGCCCCGGATGCACCGCTAGGTGCCAGACTCTTCTTGATGCAACCGACGACGTTAAGAACGTCCGCAGAGCAAAGCTGATGACTACTCTATAGTTCATGTGCCATGCTTTACGGCTTAGAACCGGGTCTTCAACGACGTTTTGAACGTCATGGAGCATATGAGATGTTCCAGAGTTGAAGTTGATATTTCAACAAATGCCGGATTGAGAGATATGAAGTCTCCAATAAGTTCTATAGCTGCAAGATGGAAGAGAATGGATCTGCTCGGTGAGCACATACTCAAAATGTCCGGGTATTACAATCACTTGACTCAACCGGGAGTTAATCTTCCGGATGATTGTGTCATTGATGAAATTCTTCAATCACCGCCACCAAGCTACAAAGGCTTCGTGATGAACTATAATATGCAAGGGTTAGTAAAGACTATGCTCGAGCTCTTCGCAATGCTAAAGGCTGCGGAGGTAGAAATCAAGAAGGAGCATCAAGTGTTGATGGTCAATAAGACCACTAGTTTCAAGAAGAAAGGCAAAGGGAAGAAGAAGGAACTTCAAAAGAACAGCAAACAAGTTGCTGATCAGAGAAGAAACCCAAGTCTGGACCTAAACCTGAAACTGAGTGCTTCTCTACGCAAGCGATCGTCACTTGAAGCGGAACTGCCCCAAGTATTTGGCGGATAAGAAGGATGGCAAGGTGAACAAAGGTATATGTGATATACATGTTATTGATGTGTACCTTACTAGAGCTCGCAGAGTACTGGTATTTGATACTGGTTACATTGCTAATATTTGCAACTCAAAGCAGGGGACTACGGATTGCTTAACACTAGCAAAGGACGAGGTGACGATGCGCGTGGGAAATGGTTCCAAAGTCGATGTGATCGCAATCGCACGCTACCTCTACATCTACCTTCGGGATTAGTTTTAGACCTAAATAATTGTTATTTGGTGCCGCGTTGAGCATGAACATTATATCTGGATCTTGTTTGATGCGAGACGGTTATTCATTTAAATCAGAGAATAATGGTTGTTCTATTTATATGAATAATATCTTTTATGGTCATGCACCCTTGAAGAATGGTCTATTTTTAATGAATCTCGATAGTAGTGATACACATATTCATAATGTTGAAACCAAAAAATGCAGAGTTGATAATGATAGTGCAACTTATTTGTGGCACTGCCGTTTAGGTCATATCGGTATAAAGCGCATGAAGAAACTCCATCTTGATGGACTTTTGGAGTCACTTGATTATGAATCACTTGGCACTTATGAACCGTGCCTCATGGGCAAGATGACTAAAACCCGCTTCTCGGTACTATGGAGAGAGCAACAGATTTGTTGGAAATCATACATACGTATGTATGTGGTCCGATGAATGTTGAAGCTCGTGGCGGATATCGTTATTTTCTCACCTTCACAGATGATTTAAGCAGATATGGGTATATCTACTTAATGAAACATAAGTCTGAAACATTTGAAAAGTTCAAAGAATTTCAGAGTGAAGTTGAAAATCATCGTAATAAGAAAATAAAGTTTCTACGATCTGATCGTGGAGGCGAATATTTGAGTTACGAGTTTGGTCTACATTTGAAACAATGCGAATAGTTTAGCAACTCACGCCACCCGAACACCACAAGCGCAATGGTGTGTCCGAACGTCGAATCGTACTTTACTAGATATGGTGCGATCTATGATGTCTCTTACAGATTTACCGCTATCATTTTGGGGTTATGCTCTTGAGACGGCCGCATTCACGCTGAATAGAACACCATCAAAATCCGCTGAGACGACACCTTATGAACTGTGGTTTAGCAAGAAACCAAAGTTGTCGTTTCTTAAAGTTTGGGGATGCGATGCTTATGTGAAAAACTTCAACCTGATAAGCTCGAACCTAAATCGGAGAAATGTGTCTTCATAGGATACCCAAAGGAGACATTGGGTACACCTTCTATCACAGATCCAAGGCAAGACATTTGTTGCTAAGAATGGATCCTTTCTAGAGAAGGAGTTTCTCTCGAAAGAAGTGAGTGGGAGGAAAGTAGAACTTGATGAGGTAATCGTATACCTTCTCCCTTATTTGAAAGTAGTTTATCACAGAAAACGGTTTCGCGACATCTACACCAAATAGTGAGGAAGTTGATGATGTTGATCATGAAACTTCAGATCAAGTTACTCTGAACCTCGAGATCAACCAGAGTAAGAACCGCACTGAGTGGTACGGTAATCCTGTTCGGAAGTCATGCTACTAGATCATGATGAACCTACGAACTATGAAGAAGCGATGGTGAGCCCAGATTCGCAAAATGGCTTGAGGCCATGAAATCTGAGATGGGATCCATGTATGAAAACAAAGTATGGACTTTGGTTGACTTGCCCGAGGGTCGGCAAGCAATAGAAAACAAGTGGATCTTCAAGAAGAAGACCGACGACGACGGTAATATTATCGTTTCTACAAAGCTCGACTTGTCGCAAAGGTTTTCGACAAGTTCAAGGGATTGACTACGATGAGACTTTCTCACCAGTGGCGATGCTTAAGTCTGTCCGAATCATGTTAGCAATTGCCGCATTTATGATTATGAAATTTGGCAAATGGATGTAAAGACTGCATTCTGAATGGATTTCGGAAGAAGAGTTGTATATGATGCAACCGAAGGTTTTATCGATCCAAAGGAGCTAACAAAGTGTGCAAGCTCCAGCGATCCATTTATGGACTGGTGCAAGCATCTCGAGTTGGAATAAACGCTTTGATAGTGTGATCAAAGCATTTGGGTTTATATGAGACTTTTGGAGAAGCTCAGATTTACAAGAAAGTGAGTGGGAGCTCAGTAGCATTTCGATATTATATGTAGATGACATATTACTGATCGGAAATGATATAGAATTCTGGATAGCATAAAGGGATACTTGAATAAGAGTTTTTCATGAAGGACCTCGGTGAAGCTGCTTACATATTGGGCATCAAAATCTATAGAGATAGATCAAGACGCTTAATTGGACTTTCACAAAGCACATACCTTGACAAAGTTTTGAAGAAGTTCAAAATGGATCAAGCAAAGAAAGGGTTCTTGCCTGTGTTACAAGGTGTGAAGTTGAGTAAGACTCAATGCCCACCACCGCAGAAGATAGAGAGAAAATGAAAGATGTTCCTATGCCTCAGCCATAGGCTCTATCATGTATGCAATGCTGTGTACTGCACCTGATGTGTGCCTTGCTATAAGCTTAGCAGGAGGTACCAAAGTAATCCAGAGTGGATCATCGACAGCGGTCAAAAACATCCCAAATACCGAAAAGGACTAAGGATATGTTTCTCGATATGGAGGTGACAAAGAGCTCATTGTAAATGGTTACGTTGATGCAAGCTTTGACACCGATCCGGACGATTCTAAATCGCAAACCGGATACGTGTTTACACTAAACGGAGGAGCTGTCGGTTGGTGCAGTTCTAAACAAAGCGTCGTGAAGGGATCTACATGTGAAGCGGAATACATAGCAGCTTCGGAAGCAGCAAATGAAGGAGTCTGGATGAAGGAGTTCATATCCGATCTAGGTGTCATACCTAGTGCATCGGGTCCAATGAAAATCTTTTGTGACAATATCGAGCAATTGCTTTAGCAAAGGAATCCAGATTTCACAAGAGAACCAAACACATCAAGAGACGCTTCAATTCCATCCGGGACTTAGTCCAGTGGGAGACATAGAGATTTGCAAGATACATACGGATCTGAATGTAGCAGACTGCTGACTAAGCCTCTTCCACGAGCAAAACATGATCAACACCAAGACTCCATGGTTGTTAGAATCATTACTATGTAATCTAGATTATTGACTCTAGTGCAAGTGGGAGATCAAGGAAATATGCCCTAGAGGCAATAATAAAGTTATTATTTATTTCCTTATTTCATGATAAATGTTTATTATTCATGCTAGAATTGTATTAACCGGAAACATAATACATGTGTGAATACATAGACAAACAGAGTGTCACTAGTATGCCTCTATTAGACTAGCTTGTTAATCAAAGATGGTTAAGTTTCCTAACCATAGACAAAGGAGTTGTCATTTGATTAACAAGGTCACATCATTAGTTGAATGATCTGATTGACATGACCCATTCCATTAGCTTAGCATCCGATCGCTTAGTATGTTGCTATTGCTTTTATCCATGACTTATACATGTTCCTATAACTATGAGATTATGCAACTCCGCTTACGGAGGAACACTTTGGTACTACCAAACGTCACAACGAATCGGGTGATTATAAAGGAGTACTACAGTGTCTCCAAAGGCGGATGTTGGGTTGGCGATTTGAGATTAGGATTTGTCACTCCGATTGTCGGAGAGGTATCTCTGGGCCCTCTTGGTAATACACATCACTAAGCCTTGCAAGCATTACAACTAATGAGTTAGCTGTGAGATGATGTATTACGGAACGAGTAAAGAGACTTGCCAAGAACGAGATTGAACTAGGTATTGGATACCGACGATCGAATCTCGGGCAAGTAACATACCGATGACAAAGGGAACAACGATGTTGTTATGCGGTCCGACCGATAAAGATCTTCGTAGAATATGTAGGAGCCAATATGGGCATCCAGGTCCCGCTATTGGTTATTGACCGAGATGTGTCTCGCCATGTCTACATTGTTCTCGAACCGTAGGGTCCGCACGCTAAGGTTTCGATGACGGTTATATTATGAGTTTATGTATTTTGATGTACCAAGGAGTTCGAGTCCCGGATGTGATCACGGACATGACGAGGAGTCTCAAATGTTCGAGACATAAAGATTGATATATTGACGGCTATATTCGGACACCGAAAGGTTCCGGAAGTTTCGGAGAAAACCGGAGTGCCGAGGGGTTACCGAACCCCGGGAAGTAATGGGCCTTATTGGGCCAAGAGGGAGAGAGAGGCTGCACCAGGAGGTGGCGCCCCCCATGGGGAGTCCGAATGGACTAGGAGGGGGCGCGCCCCCTTCCTCTCCCTCTCCCTCTCTTCCTTCCCCTTCCCTCTTCCTAGTAGGACTAGGAAAGGGAGTCCTACTCCTACTAGGAGGAGGACTCCCCCCCTTGGCGCCCCTAGGGCTGGCCGCCCTCCCCTTGCTCCTTTATATACGGGGGGGGGGCACCCTAGAACACACAAGTTGATCTTCGTGATCATTCCTTAGCCGCAGTCGGTGCCCCTCCACCATATTCCACCTCGGTCATATTGTAGCGGTGCTTAGGCGAAGCCTCGCGACAAGAGAACATCAAGATCGCCACCACGCCGTCATCTCGACGGAACTCCTCCCCGACGCTTTGCTGGATCGGAGCCCGGGATCGCCATCGAGCTGAACGTGTGCCAAGAACTCGGAGGTGCCGGAGTAACGGTGCTTGGATCGGTCGGATCGTGAAGACGTCGACTACATCAACCGTTGATTTAACGCTCCGCTTTCGGTCACGAGGGTACGTGGACGGACACTCTCCCTCTCGTTGTCGTGCCATCACCATGGTCTTGCGTGTTCGTAGGAAATTTTTGAAATTACTACGCTCCCCAACGTAATCCCCGGCCTAAGTGCTGCATAAACACAATTACTTCTCCTTCTTGCGGATCGGGAGGGCATTCGCATCCGGAACCCGCCAAAGGAGGACATTTTGGAAGCTAAAGCGCCAGGTGGTGGCGATCCGCTGAGTTGCGCTCTCGGTGATCTTGGACCGACCCAATTGCAAGCTGAGAATTGTTTGGCCATTCCTAAGACTAAACTGCGAAGGAAAGGAGAAAACGATTCACCGTTAACGGTTCGTACACATTATACAATGTTAAACCGCAATTGGGCAGCCGCTTTCCAATTCCGCTTAATCGAGGACTAATGGAGTATGACGGATTAGCTATCAAAAGTTAAACCGCCTAAAGAGACAGTAATCGAAAATCTGCTAAGTGTGGATGAAACAGGTTTCACATGCAAATGGAGGTAGTTTGGATCTACCAAGACTCAAGAAGAAAAAAATTCTGCGACCTATGCAAGCCTTATAAAGGGCAGGAAGGTTCGTATGTTCTAAACAAGAGGGTCTGAACAAAAGAAAGGTGTACAAAGAATTAAACCGACGGCGGAGCGATCGCGCATTGTGATGTATACTACGGTTGAATAATACGGCCATGGCAGAGCAGGTATGAGGAAACTAGGATGAACGCCTATGAACTACGAGATGAACATGAATCTTCAGATGCGGATCTAGGGCTTGAAGAGGGGCCTTACCCGATGCGCAGAACAACGGAGGAGTGCCGAGAGCCTCTGGTACAATCAGGTTGATGCAGGCGCCCTGAGCCGACGCTGGCGTCGAAGGTCGGAGGCGACGGCGAGCTTCAGAGCTGGAGCGCCGCAAGGAAGAAAAAGCGGAAGAAGAAAGAAGAGAAAGGGCCCACCGGTCTATTTATAAAGAAACGGAGTAATTGACAAGCGCGAGAATCGAGGAGTTAAAGCGGCGACGGCGCAGCGGTCGCCTCGATTTCGGGAAAGTATTAAATGAAGGAATCTTCTTGCTTTGGGTTTTTTATTAAGGATGACGCCAAGGCGCCCGCTGTTTGTGGTCGGAGGATGACGTCATGGCGGTTCAAGCAGATGGCGGTTTACGGAATATGAAGGAGATTCGAGTTTTAAGATGTTGAAGATTAACATGAACCGTTCAAGTCAACTGGGCCTAATGTTGGGGATATAACTACTGAATATAAACCGCCCTAAAGGGGCCGGTTTACCCTAAATCCATAATTAGGGCCCACGAAGGCATGAGGCCCTTGAGCCAGGCGGATTAGGGTCCATAGTTGTAAACCGCCTTAGTCATGTAACTTGTCTTTGTAAGATAAGATAAAGAAGAGACCGAGCCGGACACTTGTATGAGCCGGACTCGGGACTCTATAGACCGCCAAGGCCAACCCGTGTATATAAGGGACGACGACCGGCGGTGGTTTAGGACGAACAATTCGAGGCTTAGGCGAAGCTATTGCTCCCTAGTCACCGAAATCACATCAATCCCATCACAAACTAGACGTAGGCTTTACCTTCATCGAAGGGGCCGAACTAGTATAACTCTCGTGTCTTTGTGTCCGCTTAACCCCTCTAAGTTAACCCGTACGATGGCCCTGCGACTAAGTCCTTTCACGAGGACATCTGCCGTGACAATTCCACGACAGAAGGCGATCGCGAAACATCTGCAACAAGAAAATTTTGATCTTTAAGGCGATGGATGCTTTCCATAGCCCCCTAGCTATGTCCAGGGCCGGCCCCTCGGTCAGTTTGTTGTACAAGAATTGGATGGTAAACTTCCCCGAGCGCGAGAGAGCCCAGGAAACCGAGTCGGCCTCGGGGCGGAGGGTCACTCCCGCCAGGTCAGCTACGAGCCCCTCCCAACAGGCTTCGTTAGCAAGAAGGTCTTTTGAAGGAGACCGCAGGCGGGCTGGAGCGCAGCGCGTCTGCCACTAGGATATCAACATTAGTAGCTAGCTGATAGGCTAAGGGATGGCTTTTCCACAAGGGTTCTGTGCCAAACCAGTGGTCCAACCAAAATCGCGTTGAGGACCCATTGTTGACGCAAAACTTGGCTCCTAAAGTGAATGCCAGCATAACTTTCTGGATCCCATTCCAGAAAGTTGATCCTTTAGCTTTGGAAGTTAGAAAATTCCCATCTGGGAAGTATTTGGCGCGAAGAATATCCGCCCAGAGCCCTTGCTCGTTTTGGGAGAGTTTCCAAATCCACTTGGTTAAGAGAGCGACATTCATTAGCTTCGAATTAAGAATCCCAAGAAGTCCAAATTTCTTAGGGCGGCAGAGCGCGGCCCATTTGATAAGGTGGTATTTCTTTTTGATCCCAGTTCCTTCCCAAAAGAACTTGGATCGGGGCATATCGAGCCTGGCATGAACCCCATCACCAAAAGAACATGCCCATCGTGAACAGAGGAAGGAAGACAGTCGAGTTAGTTAGGATGAGTCCGCCGAGGAGAGGAAACGACAACGCCGTGGGCTAACCCTATTAGCCACCTTGCCATACAAGGGCTCCCATTCCGAATGGAAATGTGTTTATCCGAATAGGTAGGCCCAAATACTTAATTGGAAAGCTCCTAGCTTACAATTAAGTAGATTAGCGACTTCGAGAAGCGGCAGAGGATCCATCCCAATGGCTATAACCTCGCTCTTAAGGAAATTGATCTTCGCACCATAAATGATTTCAAAGCAAGGAGGATGAGTTTGACCGAGGCTACGCTTATGATCGCCGTGCTCAAAGAGCAACAAAGTGTCGTCCGCATATTGGAGGTGAGTGAGTCCACCCGGAATAAGATGGGGGACCACCCAGCGGATGTGTCCAGCGTCCTTAGCCTTATGAATCATGGCTGATAGGGCGTCCGCAACAAAGTTAAAGATCAGGGGCGAGGAGGGATCCCCTTGCCTGAGACCTCGTTTGTTGCGGAAGAAGTTCCCAACCTCTCTGTTGATCGACACCGCGTCCGCCACCCGAGACCGTATGCATGATGCGGTGAACAAAGCCCCGACTCGAATCCTTCCGAAGTCAAGACCTCGCGGATGAACTCCTAGTTCACACGGTCATATGCTTTCTCAAAGTCGAAGCTTTAGGAGCACGGCTGTTGCCTGCACGCTTAAGCTCATGGATAGTCTCCTGCAACACTATCGGCCCTTCGAGAATGTTGCGACCTTTGAGAAAACCAGACTGACTACGATTGATAACGCGCTACGCGACCGGTGCAAGTCTGGTTGCATACGCCTTGGAGAAAATCTTGAAAGGTACATTAATGAGCGTGATAGGACGGTATTGTTTAATAGTGTCGGCCCCTTTGACTTTGGGGATAAGGCTAATAACTCCATAGTTTAGGCGCGAAACATCTACCGTACCTAGCGCAAAACCATTGATAATCCCGTAGAAGAGGTCTTTAAACATCGGCCAGAAGCGGCGGAAAAACGCGATCGGCCAGCCGTCCGGGCCAGGCGCCGTGTCAATCTTCATTGCACCCAAAGCTTCGTCAATCTCCTCCGTGGAGAAAGTCAAAGCTAAGAGGTCATTTTCGGCTTGAGACACGCAGCCCTCTTCCCCGTAAGTCCGCCCAAGAATCGAAGGTTTTTCCTCATCTGTTCCCAACAGATTGAGGAAGAAGTCATAGATGTGTGCCATGATGTCAGCCTAACTAACCAACAACCCTTGATCAGATTGAAGTCTCAAAATCGAGCACTTCCGTTTACGGCCGTTGGCAAAGGCGTGGAAATATCCCGTATTTGCATCGCCTTTGGTAATCCACTTGACGCCGCCCCGGCGGCGCCAGTATTCCTCCTCCTCCCTGAGAATGGCGAGCACCTGGTTCTCAAGAGCGTAACGTTGGGCCCATTCAGCTTCCAGGAAGGGTCTGGAATTAGCTTGCACGTCTAGGGCTTTAATTTCCACAATAAATGGCTTCCCTAGCGCGCTTCGCTTCGCTCCCATGATTTGCACCCCACCCACGTAGGAAACCCCTAAGGGTCCCAGCCGCCGTGATCCAAGTGTCCAGGGGACTCCTGGAGCGGCCGACCGCAGCTCTTGCACGCTCCCAGAGCGCCATGAGCAAGGGCCCGAAGCCCTCTATCTCAAACCACCTAGTTTCAAAGAAAAAGTGAGGGCTGCGCTTGATCCGGTCCTCCCCCGAGGCTAGGATCAGTGGCACATGATCCGAACCAATACGCGTTTCCGCAACCAGCGTACACATGGGGAATAGCACTTCCCAGCCGGAGGTCACAAAGACCCGGTCGAGGACACTGCGCACCGGCGACAGTTGCTTGTTGGTCCACGTGAATCTAGCGCCAGTCCTAGCGATCTCCCGCAGGGCGCATGATGCAATCGTATTATTGAACAGGTTCACTCTAGGCCAGTCAATGTTAGGATTATTCTTATCCGCTCCCGAACGAATAAGGTTAAAATCACCCCCAAGGACAATGGGGACATTGGCGCCTTGCTTAGCCCCAACCAAGCTTTGAATTTCACCTAAGAAATCAGCCGCTCTAGAATGGTCAGCCGGGCCATAAATGCAAACAATTGCCCATGAAGCAAGCGAGATCCTGTGTTTAACCGTGACAGATATGAAAAACGAACCCACATCCCAGCTTACAACATCGCATACATCACTGTTACATCCCAATAGGATACCACCAGAATGACCCACAGACGGCACCCAACCCCAAACAAAACGATGAAGAGGGTCGTAGGCAGCCAAATACCTATACGTAAAATCTGCTTTAATCGTCTCCTGAAGCGCAACCACGTCAATGCGCTCCCTAGCTATGTATTCTTTGAGCTGAGTCCGACGGCCAGAGTGGCCGCAACCCCGAATGTTCCAAAAAAGGTAGCGCATCTAAATAGTTCAGTTGCGAAGGCGCACCCCTCTGGATGTCACCGGTTTTTCCACTCACTTTTTAGCCGGGGCACGGCTTGTCGAGGGAATGGCCTCCACCTCCCTGGCTTCAGCGTTCCCACTCGCCACCGCAGCAGACCCAACAGGTCGAACGACCAGCCGCCGTGGCGAGGCCTCCAGCCTTAGCCAAAGCGGCAGCTTCGGCCAAAGCCGCTTGGGCATCTTCGCGGGCACGAATCATCGACACTAACTCTCCGCTCTCCGCACGTACTTTAAAACCGTTGTCGTCTAGAATCGAGACAATTTCCGGGTCCGTAAAGGCATTCAGAATCTTAAAGGATGGTGGGGGATTACCTGAAGTTTCGAGATTCTTCTCCGCAAGACGAAGCTGCGCACTCTCCATGGAGGAAAGCTCACCCAACTGAGCCTTGGCCCGAGCACTTGGCGCACGCTGGGACACTGGAGAAGCTCGAGAGCACCGTGCCTTGGCCGAGACGCCCGCGGCGCCCAGAGCCGCCTGCAGGTCCACGCATGCTGGCGCAGTTGGCGAAGGAAGGGAGAGCACCACGCGTTGGCGAGGGCTTGCGATCAGCCGCCTTCTTGGGAGCACGCCGAGCCCCCTGCTTGCACCCTACCGACAACGGGTATGCATGGATGGTTCGTTGAGTACCACACCTGTTTGAGCCCAAAGCAGATCGGGGAGGCCGGGCACCCGGAGCATGGGGCCAAGACTAACCCGCCTTTGAACCAGACCGTCAAAGCCCCAAAGAACACGCCAGGCCGGTGGCGGATCGCTCCCACCGTGTCCGTTGTCGCAAGAGCGCCTGCCGCCACCACTTCGTCCTCCTTGAGCGAGGGAAGTGAAGCCCAACTTATCCTAAGTCTCAGTATCTATCGACGTGTCTGGCATGTTGTCCTCATTCTCCTCATCACGGCAAGCCATCTCCACATCTTGCTGATGGTTGCCAGCTGCGGTGCCCGACCCTCCCTGAGCCACGGTCGAACCCTGCAGCAACGTAGGCGCACCCCCGGTCCCCGAACCCGGCTGGCCCAGATTGACGCTAGGACGAGGGGGGGGCTTGTCAGAACCAGACGCCACAGCACCCTCGCCCGAGCGCTTCGGGGGTCTTTCCACCTCCACCTTGATGTCAAAACCCTCATGATTGAACCTCGCTACCGATTATAAGGACATCTATTTATCGATGGCCTTAGATATGGTTTATTTCTTTCTCAATTTTCTCGCGCTCCTCGCAAAGTAGAAGCTTTTATCGTTGGTTGACTGATTTTCACTCTCCCCATGGATCCGTTCTCGCTTCTGTAGGAGGATTATTTCATTTTGCAGCGGAACCCTGGCAGCAAACATACAAAACCCGTTTTTTTATTAGGCAACTCAAGGGGTGGATCAGGTGCGCGACTATGTCTCGCTTAGAGCGAGACCTAGTGCAGCCTTGGGTCAAGCAACCGCGACTATGTCTCGCTTAGAGCGAGACCTAGTGCAGCCTTGGGTCAAGCAACCGCGACTATGGGTCAGCCCAGCGTGGACTACAACCCTTCAATGCTTTTTTTCCTTTCATTTTTTTGTTTTTATTTAAATTTCGCCAATATTCTAAGTATATCTATTAGAAAAATCACTTTATACAAAAAATAAAAAATGTCAATCAAGCATTTGAAAAATATTAAATATGTGTAGAAATAATATTTCTAATGTATAAAAAATCTGTACAGTGTATATGAAAAAGAATAGACATCAAACTATGTATATGAGTAAAAATGTTAATCCTGTATTTGGAATATGTTAAGTGTGTTTATAAATAGTATTCCCGATGTATGCATAAAATGTAAAATGTGTTTGAAAAAGTAGACTTTATAACATATAAAAAATTGTAATCATGTTCATCTATTTAAAAATGTTAAGCGCAGATATCAATATCTTTCCTAATGTATACAAAATGTACAATGTATGAAAAAAGAAGACATATATAAGTTTTCAAAAATATTAATCATTTTATTTATAAAATATTAAATATGTATAAAAATATTCCAGTCAAACAAAAAATATACAAATGCGTATGGAAATAATAGATATCAAATAATATAAGTTTTAGAAAATGTCAATCATGTATTTGGAAAATGGTGGATGTGTATAAAAATGTTTTAATATATATAAAAATCTACAAATGTATACAATTTAGACATAAAACATATGTTTTAAAAATATATGTATCATGTATTTAAGAAATGGTCGTTCAGTTTTTGAAAAAGTTTATGACCATAAAAATGTTCAATGTGTATTTGAAAAATATTGTTCATCTATTGAAAGCATTTATGGAAAAATGTACATCGATATTTAAAAGATATTGAATCTTTTGCCAAAAAATGTTTCACGGTACACTACAAATGTATGTGATGTATTGAAAAAATAGATATGTGTTGACAAAAAAGAAACACCGTAAAAATAGACAAAGAAACAACAAAACAGAATAAAATCCAAAATACAAATAAAAAAGAAAATGGCAAACGAAGGAAACCAATGAAAAAAATGAAAATATTGAAACATGATAAGGTAACAAATAAAAAGGAGAAAAAGAACAATGAAAGAAAAGCAAAAAAGAGTGAAAACCAAGAAAAAGAAAGAAAAATCAGTAACAATCGTGAAAGAAATGAAGAAAACCGATGAAAAAACAAATGAAAAGCAAAAAACTGAAGAAAACCACGAAGAAACATAGTAATCGAAAAAGATATAACAGAAGAAAACTACAAAATGAGAAAAACCGAACTCAACGAGTAACGATCAAGCGAAGGAGAAAGCCAGCGAATGAAAGAGAAAAGACCGAACCGGGCCGGTCCAATAAATGATAGGAGTGTAAAATGGTCTACACGAGACATTCTTCCATCTAACTATAACCACGAGATATAGTTCGCGCAGGTGGATCGTGCATACATGTCCCAAGTTACGATGGCACGGCCCATATTAGGTCTCAACAATCGAGCCCATCAAACCTCGCGTTACCAACCTCATCATCAACACTTACCCGGCTCAAATCTGTGGCGTCTATTTCTCGCATTAAGCGAGACGAGAGGCAGCTCTCGTTGAGGATTTTTCCTCTCCCCGCTTCGTATTGGGTCAACCCATTCGCGCAAGCGTATAGTAAGAAAAGGAGATTAGGAAAAGGGAGAACCAAGGTTTGATCCGCGGAAGCTGCTACCACTCCGCCCAAGTCAAGTTAGTGATAAGTATTAGGTGCGCGTCATACTTGAGGCTATTCAAACAGGTTTTTTTTGAGTTTTTTTCTTTTTCCTTTTTCCTTTTCCTTTTCTTTTTTCTTCTTCATTTTTTCATTCTTTTTCGCACTTTCTTTCTTATTTTTTTCATTTCTTTTTTGGTTTTCTTTGTTCTTTTGGTTATTATTCTACTATTTTGTATACATCAACAATATTTTTCTAATATAATTTTTTTCAATACTTATTTAACATTTTTCAAATACTTGTTCAACATATTTAAAATACTTGTTTAATATTTTTATATACATGGTCAACATTTTTGATACTTGTTCAACATTTTCAGATATTTGTTCAACATTTTATATACATGAGCAAAAAATGAAATACTTGTTCAACATTTTTCAAATACTGCTCGACATTTTTTAAATACTTCTTCAATATTTTTTAAATGCATGATTAAAATTTTTCTAAATATTATATAAACTATGTTTTTGAAATATATATATTTAGACTATTTTAAAGTGTAAACAAAAGAAATGGTGAAATAAAAACGTGAAAGAAAAACGAGGCAGGTGTAGTACCCGATAACCTGGGCCTGCCCATATGGTCGCGTGCTTCAGCGAGTCGAGACATGTCAAGTAGTAGGGAAAAAACTACCCTCTCGTTTAGGGTTAGCGGCGCCGCCTCTGGCGATCTTGCAATCTTCGGGGAGGTTCGCTGCGGCAGGTCGATACCGAGTCGCCTTCCCGCTAGGGGCGGCGAGGGGGTTTGTTAGTAGCTGCGGCTGAGAAGAACCTGGGCTGCTGCCATGGCCGCCACAAGGGGCTCTTCTTCGCACTCGGGCAATGTTTCTGAGATCGATCTAGAGGAGATGATGAAGAACATGGAACTCATGGAGGAGGAGCTGGATGAGGTCGTCATCGGGGAGGCAGATGCCCAGAAATTTGCGGCGGAGGCCAGATGGATGGCGATCGCACGGGTAAACACAGACATGCCCTTTAGCTCTACGGCGTTCTTTGATAATATGAAATTCATCCGGGATTGGCTCAACGCCAACGCCCGAGAGGCGGCGAGAATCTGCTCATCTTTCAACTTTTCTGTCTCAGAGATTGGAAGAGGGTTGTGCATGGAGGACCATGGCTTTTCAGAGGTCTCGGTGTGATAATTGAGGATTATGACGGCAAGACGGATCCTGAGGCAGTGGTGCTAGATGGACTATACGTTTGGGCTCAGATGCACAAGATTCCAGATCTCTATCGGCGGGAGCCGGTGGTGGATCAGCTAGCTCGTCAAATTGGCAAGGTCCGTGAGGTCCAGCTTCGGCCTACCCTCTACTATGAGGGAGACTACGTTCGTGTCCGAGCTAAAGTTTTGACGGCCAAGCCCCTGACCCGGTTCACTCCGCTGACCGTGGTAGGGGAAGGTAGGAGGATGCTAGTTGTTAAGTATGAGAAAATTCCTTTCTTCTGCAAGGTGTGTGGGATGATGGGGCATGGGTACGAGGAATGCGGCAATGGTGTTTGGAAGGACGAGGACAAGAAGTGGGGTGGCTGGATGATTGCTCAACGCCGCCAGCAAGACTTCAGAACCCACGGGGTAGATATCCTCATGGGTGGAAGAGGAAGAGGCCGTGGAGCAGGCCGCGGATTCGCTCCAGCGCGAGGTCGAGGGGACACCCATGAGCATCGACGACCAGGTACGGGCGAAGCTCCTGTTGACGGGACCCAAACGGATGGGCCTGTCATCCGTGATGAAGGGTTGGTGAGGGATGAGAAGGACGCTTCAAAAGTGAGCGAGGCAAATCTGAATGATGCGCCTGTACCATCATCTGAAAATGCAGAACAAATCGCGTTGGTTTTCGATGCAACACATACAACTTCTACTGAAGGCTCAACGGGTAGTGGGAGTACTCAGGTGGCCGCGGTGGAGATGGAGGAAATCACCAATGATACAGATACCAGAAATAGCAGCAAAAGAGGTTCGCAAGACAATATTCAGTTTTTGTCCCCTAGTCTTCTTGTTCCCGTATCAGAATCTAGTGGGGTTGTTGTTTTGGCAGAGAAGAATCCAACGGGGGTGCCACCACTCCCTCCAGTCTATGTCTCACCACGCAAGAACAACAAACGGCCAAAGAAGGGGTTGATCCATCAAAAAGGAGAAGGAGAGGACGACACAACTGAAACAACAAATGCATCATCGGCGGGCTCCCGTGAGGGGCGCCGCCGGGCACAATGAATTACATATGTTGGAACTGCCGGGGCGCGGGCAAGGCCTCGACAGTTCGCGAACTTCGCGATTTAGCGAAGAACTATGCCCCTGCTTTGCTTTGTATTTTAGAAACTCAGATTGACAAGACAAGAGTAGAGAATTTAGCAGCTTCTATAGGCTTTGATAATGCCTATGCTATTGATAGTGTTGGAAGGAGTGGAGGCATAGGCCTCTTTTGGAATAATTCAATAAAAATAAATATTTTAGGTTATTCGGATTACCATGTGGATGTGGAGGTTCTTGACCCTGGCTGGGATCCATGGAGGATGACGGTAGTGTATGGAGAGGCTCAAACTCATTTGCGCCATCAAACATGGGACACTTTAAAAAACATAAGCTCTTCAAGCAGCCTCCCCTGGTTGTGCATAGGCGATTTCAACGAAGTTCTTCGTCCGGATGAACATGAAGGAGTTGGACAGCGGAGTAATGCTCAAATTCAAGCGTTCAGGGACATGGTTGACGTGTGCATGCTTATGGACTTGGGTTTCAAGGGTAGATTCTGGACCTTTGAGAAGAAGGTAACTGGTGGTACGTTCACTAGAGTAAGGTTGGATCGTGCGCTAGCAGCGGCAGAGTGGAGTACCATGTTCCCTAATGCTAGCTTGACACACCTGGTGGCAGCCACCTCTGATCACTGTCCAATACACCTTGAAAACAACAATGCTCCTCTGCCGGCAAAAGCTACTAGTAAAATCTTTCGATACGAGGTAGCTCGGGAGTCTCATGATGGTCTGAGGGATGAAATCCAGGCTGCCTGGTCACTGGAGCACCCTAGTCGTCGGGTGGAGGATGTAAAACAGAAGCTCCTTGCGTTGTCACAAAGCCTGAGTCGATGGGATAAACACACTTTTGGTTCAAAAGGGCTGAAATAAAAACTTAAAATGCGAAATGGGAGATTGAGAGATAATCCTCTCAAGATCGGTCCGAGCCACGCCGAGCAAAAGATTCATGAGCGGCTTGTGGAGTTGTATCACGAGAGGAAATACTCATGCACAAAGATCGAGAATCGAATGGTTAGCAGCGGAGACAAGAATACAAAGTTTTTCATATGAGGGCAAGCATGAGAAGAAAGAAAACATGATTAGGTCTCTGTCCAATGCTTTGGGCGCCACGGTAGACGCATCCGGTAGAGCTGAAAATTCTTGTCTCCAATTTCTACAAAGATCTTTACACATAAGAGGGAGTAACGAACATGGAGGCAAGCTAGAACATGTGCCTCGAAAAGTCACGAATGACATGAACGACACTCTCAGGCTCCCTACACGTGTGAAGAGGTGAAAGTGGCGTTGTTTCAAATGTTTCCCACAAAGTCGCTCGACAGACGGCTTCCCTGCACACTTTATCGAGGCATTGGGACGTGTGGGGAAGAGATAACTAGGGCAGTGCTGAGAATCGTCAAGGGGGAAGAAAGTGCAGAGTGTATTAACGATACTTTTTTGGTTTTAATACCAAAGGTAATGAATCCAACTCTCCTCACTCAATTCAGACCAATTAGTTTATGCAATGTTTTGTATGAAATTGCTTCCAAGGTGGTGGCGAATAGGTTAAAGCAAATTTTGCCTGACATTATTTCCGAGGAACAATCTGCTTTCGTTCTCGGAAGATTGATCACGCATAACATTATATGTGCCTATGAATGCCTCATTTCATGAAGAGGAGCAAATCCAAATCCAACACCATTGTGCTTTGAAGCTGGACATGATGAAAGCTACGATAGGCTAGAGTGGTCGTATCTGGAGGCAATTATGATTAAACTTGGCTTTGCAAGATCTTGGATTGGAATTGTCATGGGCATGATCAAGTCAGTTTCGTTTTCCGTGCTTTTTAACGGAGAGAAACTGGACCAGTTCAAACCTACCAGGGGTATTCGACAGGGAGATCCAATCTCCCCTTACCTCTTTTTGATTGTAGAGGAGGGCCTTTCGTGCCTTTTGAAATCTGAAACTCAGTCATCGCATTTCATGGGAGTACAGGTGGCTCCGACAGCTCCGGTTGTTAACCATCTTCTCTTTGCTGATGATAGCCTGCTGCTATTCAAAGCGAGTAATGAGGGGGCGATTACAGTGTTAAACATGTTGACTACGTATTGCAATGCTTCTGGCCAGCGAGTGAACAATGAAAAATCATCAAAAAAATTCAGTAAGGGATGTCCTCAATCTGTTCGCGATGGCATAAAAAATTCGCTTGATGTGCACAATGAACAATTGAATGAGAGGTATCTTGGCATGCCCACTGATGTATGGCACTCGAGGAACGGAACCTTCAAATATTTGAGGGACAGAGTGTGGGAAAAGATAAAAGGATGGATGGAGAAGTTATTATCTTATGCGGGTAAGGAAGTATTGATAAAAGCAGTCGCCCAAGCTATTCCGGTTTATTCTATGGCATGCTTTAGGCTGCCGCGTGGTATTTGTGAGAATGTGACGTCAATGATCCGCCAATTCTGGTAGGGAAGCAAGAGGGGTAAACGGAAGCCATGCTGGGTTTCGTGGGATGTATGCACTAAACCGAAATCTGGAGGATTAGGCTTTTGAGACATAGAATTATTCAACCTGTCCCTCCTTGCAAGACAAGCATGGCACTTGGTTGAGGGGCCTGCGACACTGAGTGCAAGGTACTAAAGGTTGTATACTACCCATCGAACTCTTTCTTAAATTCTGAACTGGGAACCCATCCATCGCAGATTTGGAGGGCTATTATTGACGGACGAGATGTTATTGCACAGGGCATCATTAAGCGGATTGGGACGGGCGAAAATACCAATATATGGACAGAAAATTGGTTGCCCAGAATGGGCATGTCGAGGCCGATCTGTTCCCTTGTGGCAAACCCGCCACAACTATTTTCTGAACTTATAAATGCAGCTACAAGTACTTGGAAGGAGGAGGAGTTAAGAAGGGTTTTTCTTCCAATTGACGTGAATGTCATATTATCTATCCCACTGTGTACGAAGAGAATAAATGATTTTTGGGCTTGGGGCGAAGACCGTCGAGGCAAGTTTTCAGTCAGCTCGGTTTACAAGATGCTCTTCAATGTCAAAACCCAAAGGGAAAATCTATTGGCTGGTAATGGAGGCTCTTCAGCATATGAACATGAGAAAAAGGCATGGGTGTCTTTGTGGAACATCAAGGTTCCCTCAAAATTGAAAAACTTTGTATGGAGATTGTGCAAGGACTCGGTACCAACTTCAGACTTTTTGCATCATCGACATATGGCCTCAACCCCGGCCTGTCCGTTATGTCCGGCAGAGGACAGCTGGAAACATGCTTTAATTAACTGTATTACTGCAAGGTGCGTTTGGTCTCTTTCATCGGAAGAAATAGTGGAGCATATGTGTGACAGCATGAGTTTAAATGCTAAAAACTGGATCTTCACAATGCATGAGAAACTAAAGCAGGAAGAGTTTACACGCATGATTGTTACTCTTTGGGCAATTTGTAGATCAAGGCGTAAAGCCATTCATGAGGATATATATGACAGCCCTATGCAGATTCATCTTTTCATCAATGCTTTTTTGAGGGATATACAAATACTTTCAACACCAGTACAGCGAACTAATGCAAGCCGGGCACCCAGGTCAGCTCTTTGGCAACCTCCGCCATTGGAGCATGTGAAGTTTAATGTTGATGCCGCTGTTTCAAGTGGAAATTTTGGTGCGGTTGGAGTAATATGCAGGGACGTCGCTGGCACTTTCCTGGGTGCCTCTTCTCTTACTTTCCAACACATATTTAATCCTGTTGCATTGGAAGCATTAGCGGTAAGAGAGGCGCTTGCGCTCGCGGAGGATTTATATGTGCATAAGATACAAGTGGCGTCTGATTGCAAGATCGTGGTGGATGAAATCAAGCAAGGTACATCGTCGAATCATGCAACAATCATACATGAAATCATAGAGAGATCGAATGCTTTTATTGCTTGTAATTTTGTCCATGAGTTTAGGAGCTCGAATTTCAAGGCTCACAATTTCGCTAGGCATGCACTTTCATTCGGGTTAGGCCGCCGTGTCTGGTTAGGCCTCCCTGAAGATTTGAATTTTATCCCTGTAAATATTGTGACAATTTAAATAAAGCCTGGCGAGGATGTCTTAAAAAAAAAGCGAGTCGAGACATAGCGATGCCCGCTCAAATCGACGCCCAAGATTACAACCTACAGCTCTCCGTCCTCAAAAAAAAAAAAAACAATGACAACAAAAACTACAGCTCTCCGGCTCGGAAAAGAGAAAAAAAAGTGCTGGAGCATCAGTACTCTGATTGCCTTCGCCGGTCTTCCTCCCCGCTTCCCCCATCTCCACTCCTCTCCGCGATCCAAACCCTAAGCCGCGGTGACCCGGTCGCGCCATGGAAGCGGCGGCTCCGTCGCCGCTGCTCCATAGCCCCCCGCACATCACCCCAGAGCTCCGGCGCTTCCTCGACGTCCGCTTTCGCTCCCCGGCCGACCTCGCCGCGGCCGCCGACGTCGAGGCCGAGATCCGCGGGCGCTGCGCGGAGCTCGAGTCCTCGGTCGCCGAACTGTCCGCCCGCCTCGCGGATGTGACCGCCGCGTACTCCTCTTCCCTCGGGGCCGCTGGCTACGCCCTCCGCAGTGTGCGTGGTGGCCTCGCCGCCCTCAAGGCCTCCACCGACAAGACGGGTATCTTAAGCAAATGCTCATCGAATTACTGAATTTCGAGCTTCTCTAGTTGACGTATGCTGCTGCTAAGCTGTAATTCTATTTCTTGTGGTTTTTCTAGGGGTTAGAGAAGATGTGGAGGCTGGGAGCGAGAAGATGCTGTTTGAACAACTCCCTCCCCTGGCCACTGACGTGGCGAGAGTGGACATGGTTAGAGATTACGCTGGTGAGCATCTCTGAAGATCACACTTTAGATCTTTGTGCCACGCTCTGGCTTAAACTTCGAATGATAAACACTATATTGACAATTTGCTGTGATGTCTATTTCCTCTTATGATGGTTATGTTTGTTTAGGCATAATGTGTTATGATTCATGAGTTGAGAGTTGAGACCAGGGGCTCATTGCTTAATATGCCATACGAGTGTTTGGTGTGATGGGACTTAGTGTCTGTGCAGGAGTAGAGTGGTTTTATGTGGCAAATCGTCTGTTTGGTTAGGTTAATAGTTAAGTTTGGTTGATACAGATCTAGCTCAGTACAGCTAGGATGGATGATGATAACTGTTCTGGCCCCCAATTATGGCATGGATCTGGCAGCTGCTGTAAGTGAGCCTCATTTTGATAATGTGGATCTATGAGTTGCCTTTTGTCCCTGCAGTTAACTAGAAATTTGTGGGGGCATTTCATTATTGTGTCCATGTTAGTTGCTGATTTCTTTATTCACGAGGCACAGTTAGCTATTAGCCCTGTCTGTAACTGCATTATTAGCGATCTTCCACTGATAGGAGTGTCAAAACCAGAACATTCATTATGTTTTCCTATCCTTACGGCAGCCAATATTCTTTTCATGATTAATTCTTAGGCAGTGGAGTGTTTTGGTTGGTGCAGGAGTCTTGGTGGTGGTTGGACTAGAAGTTTAGTTTTTAAAACGACCACACTTGAGAAATAAATAAAATAACACTGACGATTGCACTGAGTTCTTCGACAATGAAGAAGCCAAAAAAAAGCGGGTTTGATTTGAAATGCCAAATTAATGAGTGAAATCACCCTTATGGCAGGGAGGTACTAGGCTACTAGCAGAATCTTTTAATTCTCTTATTAAGATGATAATTTAATTGATAATTTCCTAGAACTGGGAAAAAATCTTTTTGTTTTCCCATGGCTGGTACTTTGCGGTAGTATGATCTAAAGGATTTTTATAATTCCCATTTGGTTACTAGATGGTGCTAGTTACTGCTACTAACCTCCTTAACCAAGGCAGTCAGCCAGTCACTGTTTTACAGGATTGATAGCACAACTAAACTATTGCTAGGGGAAAGTGGATTACTAGTGCGCTCCTCAATTTGTGTTATCCGGAGTTTGGATTTTTTGTTTTGTTAGTCTACCATTCTCACATTTTGGTCTAGTCTGTTTGTGTGCGTTTAGTTTTGCATATCAATTATTCACTTTGTTGCTTAACAGTGCCAAAGTAATATTATGTTTAGCATGTGCATTTTTTTTGGCAAAGAATGTACCACACCTATGGGGTGGATATAAAAACAGATATTCAAATTGTTGGGATCATCAAGAAATAAATGTCATCAATAGTAAAAAGTTAACAATCTGTGGTTATCAACTCACAAAAGCGAGATATCAAGTAATTGGGTTATTATGGCGTTGTGAGTAAGACCTGGACATTGGGCCATGCGGTGAACACCGAAGAGCGGGCTGCTTCTTTGGATGAAGCAAGCCTAACGAACTACTTGCTAGCTCAACTCCACTCGATTCATTACAGCGCGAGTTTGAGCTGAGTCCTTCCCGGGATGAGCTAGCTCACGGCCCCAAACCATCGCTAAGTTGTAGTTATGGACGGGCTTTATTGGGGCTATTTTTAGGCCAAAAGATATCATGTTCTTTTTAACTATAAATGGTCAATTTATCATTTCTTTTCCAGTGGTATTGCTGACTTGATGTTTCTTAAGTTATTTGGATGTATTTTATTTCCCAAATGATAACGCCCACACGTGTGGCATGCTTGCACATCGCCCACACGCCTTGATCCACGTTGATTTTGTTTTGCACGAATCCTAAAGAAATCTGTTAGAATCTGAGTGCCACGTGGGCATCATCATGTGTGTGCCTGTGTGGGCATTGGAGAGTTCGCCCACACGCCCCGCAGCACGCGGTTTGCCAGCTGCGCTGTGTGGGCGGAACTAGTTTCTGCCCACACAGCCACCACCTAGTCCACGCGCGTGTGGGCGAACTGTTTTTCGCCCACACGAGACTGCAGTTGCGCGTACGTGGCAAGCAGGTAAACACACAAGGCAAATATGATTCGTTGCTAGACGGCAACCGCAGTTGCGCGTACGTGGCAACCAGATAAACACACATGACAACTGTGATTAACCATACATGGCAACTATGGTTGGACCACACGTGGCAACTAGGTAAACGCACATGGCAACTATTGTTTGACCATATGTGGCAAGTAGTTAATCACACACGGCAACTATTTGATTACACGCGGCAACTAATTAGACATGGCAACTATAGTTAACCAACACAGAGAGAGTTGCCATGCTTTTACAGCTACATTTGCCATCCCGGATAACTACATCTACCATCCTGGATGGCAACTAAATCGTCATCCCGCTGGTACCTAACGTAGCTGCGCCAGGACGTGTGGGCATATTTGCTTCGTGCCACGCGCGCGGGGTGGGGATGAGTAGTACTTGTTGGACGTGTGGCACAAAGTAGTTGCGCCCACACGTGTGGGCAACTCTAATGTTCGCCCACACACAGCCCGTGTGGGCTGCCTCCTGCTCATGCCACACACGGCGTGTGGGCGGATGTTTAGTATGCCACACGCGTGGACGTTATCAGGACCCTTTTATTTTTACCTTTTGTGGGGCCTTAAACCCAAGCACACCATTCAGAATTTTCGGATTCTCCTTTCTTTCTTTGTCATTCTTTCCTACTCTGATCAAGACTTCTTTGCTTTATTTATGCTAGAGGTCTAGAACGAGAGTTACTTACATGCCATGCAATCTATGTAATAAAAAGATGCTTGAATCTAAGGTACCGTACCAATCAAAGAGCACTGTGTTCACAAAAGTGGTTCATCATGGAGCATTAGGATGATGAATTGATTGGGAGCTAATTGACTTGACACTGATGGAACGGAAGCTAATTGACTTAACTCTGATGGAAAACCCCTAACTTTTGTAGATTAGATGGCTTAAGGTGTTTAGCACAGTTTCATTGTTTTGCTCTTCTCTGGGGTTACTAGTTTATTTTATTTATGCTGCCCTTGCTTGTTTATATTTGACTGTGCAATTGATGGTTTCTTAACGGTAGGTTGTCATATACAGAAACGGCTCTAAAGCTTGACGATTTGATCGGTGATGTAGAAGATGCTGTTTCCTCTTCTGTGACTGCAAAACTTAAATCTCGTGGAGAAAATTCAGAGGTATGATTCATGCCATACTGTGGTTGCGAGGACAGTTAACTTGTCAACTGCTAATTCTGCCATCATCATCTTTGCTCCAGAAAACCCACCATGTCGCTATTGGATATCTTAAAAAGATAGAAGATCTTTTAGCTTCAGTTACAAGGACTAGACCACAATGGACTCGCCTTATATCTGCAGTGGATCACAGAGTGGACAGATCTTTAGCTTTACTAAGACCACAAGCTATTGTTGATCATCGTGCTCTTCTGTCATCCCTTGGCTGGCCTCCTTCCCTTGCTGGAACAAAAATTTCAGATAGTAATTCTGAGAAACCGGCAGAGACTGTGAACCCATTATTTTCAATGAAGGGTGACCTGACAAGGAAGTATTCTGAAAGCTTTCTTTCGCTCTGTAATCTACAAGAATTACAGAAAGGCAGAAAAGCTAGGCAACTACATGGGCACGACGTGGGAAATCAACCACGTCAGCCATTATGGGTGATAGAGGAGTTAGTAAATCCATTATCTGCTGCTGCACAACACCATTTCTCCAAATGGGTTGAGAATCCTGAATTTGTCTTTGCTCTTGCTTATAAGATAACAAGAGATTTTGTTGATTCCATGGATGAGATACTGCAGCCCCTTGTAGATAAGGCCAATCTTGTAGGGTATAGCTGCAGAGAGGAGTGGATTTCAGGTATAGTTATTGCACTGTCTACATACTTGGCGAAAGAGATATTTCCTAAGCAGATTGAACTTCTTGAAGAAAGTAGCTCAAGTGATGCAAGCAGCACAGCGGCTCAGGCAAGAGTCTCGTGGCTTAACCTTGTTGATCTGATGATATCTTTTGACAAGCGAACTCAAGATTTGATCTCCGGTACAGGACTGCTACTTTCAGTAAAGGATGATGAGAATTGGCAGAGGATCTCGGTGCTCTCTGTCTTCTGTGATCGTCCAGACTGGCTTGAAATATGGGCAGAGATTGAGAGACGGGAGGTTTTTGCTAGCCTGAAATCAGCAATGGAGAATGAAAATAATTGGAGTAAGAGGATTGAAGGAGCGATGCTCGAGTATGGATCAGATGACTGCAAATCTCCAGCAATAACCGGTGCTGTTAAACATGGCTTGTCTTTGATAATTGATCGTGCTAGGCCTATTCCTAGCATTACCCTTAGGGCGGAATTCATTAGGATTTCTGCTTCACCCATAATATCAGAATTCCTTGGTTGCATGTTTAGGAGGTGCCAAGAGGCAGAGGGGCTAACTGCTCTGGCCGATGATAATGCTTTGATCAAAGTATCACAATCCATTAATGCAGCTCGGTATGTGGAATCCACATTGGCACAATGGTGTGAGGATGTGTTCTTTCTTGAAATGGAAAATCTATCTGCAGTTGGAGAAGAAAGGGGTTGTGTATTCCAGCAAGAGATAAATCAACTGAAAGAGTTCAGATCAGAATGGGTTGATAAGATTTCCACCGTCATCCTTAGGGCTTTTGATGCTCGATGCCGGGACTATCTGAAAAACAAGAGGCAGTGGCAGGAGCATTCAGAAGAACCAGCTATATCCAGAGCCATCATAGAGTCTTCAGGCTACATCCAAGGGAGGCTATCTAGGCTCGAAGAAGGCCTAAATGTGCTGGATTTTGTAACAGTATGGAGAGCCGTGGCAACCGGAGTAGACCAGCTGCTTTTCATAGGGATTTTCGCTGGAAGCCCAAAGTTTAGTAACGGTGGGGTGGAAAGGCTTCATGCTGATCTGAGTGTTCTTTTCGCTGTTTTCCAAGCCTGGTGTCTGAGGCCTGAAGGCTTCTTCCCAAGACTGTCCGAGGGATTGAAATTGCTGAAGATTGATGAGAGGCAACTTAGAGATGGTAGGATGGTTACAGATAAAAATTGGCTGCGGGAACATGGTATTAGGCATCTGACAGCCGGTGAGGCCGAAAAGACAATTAAAAATAGGGTGTATGATGCATGATATATACAAGATATTAGACATCGTCAGGCTTGAATGTCCAAAATGAATTGCCTTGTTGGAATGGACTTACAATTTTTTTTACTCTATACAAATTTGTGTCAACCTCATTCAGAGATGTATCCTCCCCTTGTTGATTGGCGTAATAAGGTTGTAAAAGTGAGTTTTCCCTTTTGTAACAGAAGAAAAACTGTTTTGCTGACGAGCTTTCTATGGTTTGACCAAGAAAGCAGCCTTTTTCTTTTTAAATTGTGTACTAGCAGAGAAAGCTGCGGAGTTCGATCGTTCAGATGCAGTGAAACAGCACGAGCAGCTTTTTCTCAAAGCTGTACTGGCTGCGCTTGGGTCTCTCCTCCGAACCGAGCACCGCCGGCGGTGGTCGCACTATTGTGGTTTGACAGACAGACGGACTTTGAACGGCGCACTTTCTTTCTCTTTCTCGGTCCTTCTCACTCAGCCGTTGTTTCCAAAGACTTATTGATTTAGGACTTAAAAAAGTCCTTATAAGTCCTATTTAAATCAAATAGGAGGAACTTATAGGAACTTAAAGTGGGCATTTAAGACTTATGAAATAAGACTCTCAAGAAGAGTTTTATAAGGACTTATAGTAGTAATATGGTCTTTTAGTCCATGTTAAGTCCCAGGAACCAAACAGATAGGCATTTTTTAGGGATTTGAGACTTATAAGTTGGGACTAAAAAAATCCTAAGACTTATGAGCCAAACAGGACCTAAGTGCAGAGGGGCTAGGGCAACTCCAACGCGGATCAGCAAATGTTTAGACCGAACGGTTCCCACGCATTTTGCCATCCGACACGGCTAACGAAATTAGTCCGGATCGGTTCAGACGGCTCAATCCCATAAACCGACCTCAAATCAATGAGGAAGGTCTGGGGAATTTGGACGTACGACATGGTGAAGTCTGGACTTCCGACGTGCCACCACGTCGGACTCCGACACCCTAAACCCATCCCCAAACCCCTTTCTGCTCGAGAACTCTCTGTGCCGTGCATTCACTCCGCCTTGATCGGCAATTTTTTTTTCAAAACTGTGATGATTTTTATAGCAAATTTGGAATCTATACGTCCTCACGCAAGAAAATTAAAAACTAGCACCCCGTTGGCCTCCAGTTGGCCGAAGAGGGGCTCTTCGGCCTGCGGTTGACCGAAGTGGGCTCTTCAGCCTCCCATTGGCCGAAGAGTACCCCAACTGGACCGAAAATGACTCTTTGGTCTCCCATAGGCCAAAGAGTACTCTTTGGGGCCCAAGGCCTAGCATAGGCAGAAGAGCGCAACCATGCAGCTTCGGCCTCCCGTTAACGCGAAAAGTTGGGGCCCAAGGACTCTTCGGCCTACGGTTGACCAAAGAGTGCTCTTCGGCCTACGCCAGACCAAAGTGTCCTTTTCGGCCCACTTGGGGCACTCTTCGGCCAACGGGAGGCTGAAGAGCCCGCTTCGGTCAACCACAGGCCGAAGAGCCCCTCTTCGGCCAACTGGAGGCCGACGGGGTGCTAGTTTTGATTTTGGTGCGTGAGGAGATATAGATTCCGAATTTGCTATAAAAATCATCATAGTTTTGAAAAAAAATCCCACCTGCCAACCTGTATTCATGGTGGCACGGTGATTGAGAAGCTTACTCTGGCTGCCCACATTGAAGCTTCGCCGGTCCGCTTGCCTCAGCTATTTAAAGTCCACCGACCTCCAATGAAAACCCTATCCTCCCATTTCTGTCTCAAAGCCGCGCACACCACCACGCATGGGAAAGAAATCTGACAGCGAAAGTGGTGGCCGGTGCGACTATGGATCCAGTTTGTGTAGCTGCCCACGGTCTCTGGAGCCGTCGTCGTCCACGGCTCGTCCAGCCTAGTCATGGCGGAGCCGATCTCCTCGGATGACGAGGAGCAGAAGTTGTCCCTGCACGCCGCTACGGACTGCGAGTTCACGCTACAGGTGGAGATTGCGCTGCGGCAGTCGTTGTTCAACCGCGGTCCAGCGCCGCCTTCCCCTTCATGCAACCGCATCGTCCAAATCGAATGCCACATGAAGGAGACACCCTCCCCGCCCCGTCGCCAGTCAGGCAACTGGTGGTGCCTGTTCGCCGCCTCCTCCCCTCCGGCCAAGCCACACCCGCGCATGGAGTACTACCTCTAAGGTGTCGGAGCCAGTGACACGCCCTTGACGACCAATAAATGTCTCTATGAGGCGGCACGTCGGGAGTGGCACAACGCACAACACATGGCGGCGTTCGCAAAGAGTAAGGTGGCGCCCACATGGGTGCTTGCGGACTTCGCGCTCACGAAGGTATGAGCCATCAATCGAACCAAGACCACCGTCGAGTCGAGCACCCGCCGCCGGCACCAGCAACACCCAGCTCCTCTAAGTATGCTGGCAGAGTCCTAGCGCGCACTCTTCCTCCAAGCTACGGACGTCGTCGACGACAAGTGGCGCAAGGTGATGAAGCACGTGGCGTGGCAGCCAGGCGAGGATGATGCGATGCCTGGCAGGCCTTCCGCCACTGGCGCGACGACAATGGCTCGGACGGTGGCGGGACGATGGAGTGGACGACGACGAAGGTGCCGGTGGTTTCTGAGGCCACGCATACGAGGTCACCTTATGGTACCTCACCTAGTTTTTAGTTTAGTTTAAATTTAGGTTGAATTTGTTAAATATCATTTGTTTGCATGAAATACTTGGAACTTTCTTAAACTTCGGTCGTGTTTGTGTTCAATTGATTGAACTGTGCCGGGTATTTGGTGATCCGGTTGAATGGCCATCACCCCGCTCACTGTCCGCAAACACGTCTGATCATGTAGCGGAAATTAGTGATGTCCAATAGGTGCTCATAGTTGGAGCATTCTCAAACGGTCGCAATCAAATGTCTATGGACATGTCCAAAGACACTCAAATGTCCGCGATCATGTTCAAATGTGATCACGGATATCTGGCTGGGTGGAGACCATTCAACGTGGTGCCACATTTTTTTCTCAATTCAAAGATTCCAAACACAAAATTTAGATGAAATTCAACTGAATTTGATATATTACATCCGAACTAGACAAAATTTAACTAATTGGATATATCACAACCAAACATAACCTAAACTAGACTAAAGAGCAAACGGTGACCTTGTAGGCATAGCTTCCAAGCTTCCAAGGCCAATGAGACCGTTGTTGTCGCTATCGCTGCCGTGGTCGTCAGGGCGGTTGGGGAAGCCGCCCGACCTTTGTGGCATCTGTCTCGAACCATGGTGTCATGCCCGGGCGACAGCCGCAACACATCCTCTTCCGCCTTGTGCCACCGTGCTTCCTCCTTTTCTCGGAGCTCTGGCTATGAGGCGCCGACCACGATGTGGAGTAGGTCCTGGCTAATCCGGCGTCGGCAATAGGTGTCGGTCTTTTTTGTGGTCTTCGACTGGTTCAAAGCCCACGCCTCCGAAGGTCTGGGTCAACGAGGAGCCAGGACAACGACACCCATGTCTTGATGAAGGATGCCGAGTGCCGCGCCTGATGCCGCAGTGAGGGGTTTCTTGCCCATGGACGAGGTGGAAGACCTGCCACGCGATCCACCACCATCGAGGTAGTACTTGTGGTAGCGGCAGGGATGGAGCCCGTTTTTGCTTGATGTCGGTCGGGCCCATTGTGTGTTGGACTGTTGGTTGTGATCGGAAGAAAGTATTAACTATGAATATTCGTCTTTTTTTGGCTGTGGTTGGACACTATGTACATGCATTTGAAATAAAGGAGGCCAGACCTGGATGGATATTTAGGGGATGTGGTTGGATGATCGGCTCCCGTATCCATTGCTAAGGACGAGCCTAGACACAAATAGCGTGTCCGTTTTAGGGAACGGCGTTGGATATGCATATGCCGTAATGCCTAAAACGAGATGTTTTAAGCTCCTTGTCCTCAAACTTAGACTTTCGCTCATGCCTCTCCCGTCAACTGCGAGACGTCTGTAATGACTTTGTAAAATCTTAAGATGCTATGCCGGCTCAGTCTCTCAGAGATGCTTATAGGGGTGGGGTATACGTGTGTGCATTTATAGGATGATCGGTTCCCATACCGGTTGCTACGGACAAGCCCAAACACAAATAACATGTTTGTTTTAGGGGGCGGCGTTGGATATGCATATGTTGTAATGCCTAAAACGAGATGTTTTAAGCTCTTTGTCCTCAAACTTAGACTTGCGCTCGTGCCTCTCCCGTTGATTGTGAGATGTCTATGATAACTTCGTAAAATTTTAAGATGTTATGCTGGTTTAGTCTTCCAGAGATGTTCATAGAGGTAGAGTATGTGCGCGTGGGTTTATAGAGGTGAGTGTATATTTGTGTATGTGAGCGACTCTGATTTTACTGTGATATGAAGAAATAGGAGTACGTCGATAGGTACATTATGCATGTCCACCGAAACGACGTTAATG
This sequence comes from Aegilops longissima, assembly GCA_021605205.1. NCBI lineage: Eukaryota > Viridiplantae > Streptophyta > Magnoliopsida > Poales > Poaceae > Aegilops > Aegilops longissima. The sequence goes on from CM038681.1 coordinate 548,857,014, forward strand.
GCACCCATGTTTCGGTGCGAATTCTCGGGAGCCGATCCATTCCGTGAGCCGCCTTCCTACTCAATCATGGACGCATGCATGCCCCCTGCCCTGCGCCCCGCGTGGTTCCCGGCCCCAAACTTGCACTGGATGATGCTGTCACTCACCTAACCTGGGCCTTGAGCGAGATTATTAGCTCGTCAGGGAGGGACGGGCGCGTTCCGTCAATTCACACACACACACACACACATGATCGGTCGATGTGGACGGGAGAGGGGCGTGGTAGGGCGCACGGCACGCGCGCGGCAGGCGCATCGCAGCTGTCCGTGTCCCCGGCTCGATCGCGCGCGGCCGCAGGGGGACATCGTGCCCCGCGGGCAGCGGTGCAGCCCGGCCGCCACCACCACCACCGCCGCCGGTCCCCCCCCCCGGCACGCACCCGACCCGACCCGCCCCCATACCAGGCGCCGCACCGCCGTACGTACAATACATGCGTGGGTCGGATGCCGGTGGATCGACGGAGGTGACGCCTCACCGGCTCACCGTCCGGGGACCGGCCGCGCGGCGATCTGAGGCTGAGGCTGGCTGACGACGGCCAGCCTGGTGGTACGTACGCCCGAGGTGACGGGCCCGATCGGCGACGGCGCCACCTCTCCACGCCACGCGCGCATGCGACGACCGAAGGAGCGGCCGGCGCGGCGGCACGAAGCAGCTCGCGATTGGCCGCGAAGCGTTGACGCCGCGCCGTGGTACGGGCAGGCCGTCGCTATGGGAGTCCGGACCTCGCCGCACCGTGAAGTGGACGTGATGCATATCGTGTTGGCTCCAGGTTCAGAGGAACACGTTTTCTGTGCCGATTCCCGTGCGTACGGGCATGCAAGAACGGTGTGTGAACTTCACAGACTCTACTACATGGATCTGACCGCCATTCTCGGTGAGGTAGTAAATTGCTGGCCGACCGTGGGCGGGGCGAGGGACCGATCGAGCCGACGGCCGGTCACGTACGCACGCGCCGGTCGAAAAGACGACTCAGCTTCCTATCTTGGGACCGAACCAAATTAGACATGTAGGCTGAGGACCATGAAATCTCCGAGCGTGGTCCTGCGCTCCAGCTGCCAAGATCGTGTTTCACCAGTGTGCGCTCGTTAGCTTGCTGCAGCTCCTGCCCGGCGATTCGACAGTCACGTAGGAACGTACAGCAACTGCATCTGCGTGGACCTGCCTAGCTTGATTGTATTGTCGTGAGGCCACTTGGCTAGTATCGTTTGCCTGTCACTCTGTCGCCGTATACAACGAAGGGATGTTTTTATTTTTGCGGGAAACAACGAAGAGATGTTGATTTTGTTTCGTGATGTACTGATGTGCCTATAGGGGTAGTACGTACATGTAGTAGATCTGGGTTGTTCGGGTTATGTTGCACCGTCAGTCGATGGATCATTCCACGCAGGTCATGAATGACAGATCATTTTTGCAGCATACCGGGTCCTGTTCTACTGTAACGACGCCCTGGAGGCTGAAATACATGCACTCATGCAAGGTATGGCCTTGGCTATTGAACACTTGGATCTTCCAGTCGTCGTCTAATCGGATTCTTCTAAAGCCTTAGCGAGCCTTTCGAGCAATAGGGAGTTTGTACCTCTGAAAATCTGTCGCTCTTAGAATAGAGTTGCCGATCGGTTGGCCAATTATAGTCGCTCCGAGCGAGCTACAGCGGTGTGGTTGCGTTCGGTTCCACCTTGTATTGAGGGTTTGTGGCCTCTCGACTGTAACACTATGACATTTTAATAAAACTCCCTTTACTCCGCAAAAAAAGTAGATCTGGGTTGTCAACGTTATTTCTTTTTCCGGGGACAACTTTCATATAATAGTCTATAATTGATAATCTCTAATTTGATATATATTGATCATTGTTGGAGTGATAACTTTTTTTTGAAAGATCCAGCGCTGCTGGCATTTCATATATTAAACAGGAAGCAATGGGAAAAACAAATACATGGTGTAGATCCTACGATCGAGGGTCCAAAAATGAGAATAAAACACATTAGCCAATCCCTGCTGGTGGCTGAGCGAAAGGTAGCACTAAACATTTTGCTCTTGCTTGGCGCCATAATTGGATCGCCCATCGGATCGCCGCCACCATGTCAGTAGTCGGTGCCGATTTCCTCCTGAAGGTGCTTTGATTTTGTTCCAACCAGATCTCCCAAAGCACAAGCATGATGATTGACTTCATCCCCTTTCTCCGGCTTCCTGTTGTATTTGTGACGATCCTTTCCACAATCTCAGTGGTTCGATCAGACGAACTTCAGTGCACCGGGCTAGCCGCCTGGCAGCCAGTCCAGGTCGCTACCCTCTCCCAAACGAACCTGGTGATCGGGTATTGCCATAACAGATGGCCCGAGCATTCTAATTCTGAAACAAAATTAGTAGAAGTAGTTATTGGCCCGGCCACGCCTTTGCAGCCTATCATTGCACCACAAACGATTGAGATAAAGGAGCCAGCTGAAGATCTTCAGTTTTGCCGGTGCCCAAGTATCCCAGATCAAATTTTTGAAGATCGTTTTGTGTGTGCCGTGGAATTGAGCACGGTAGGCAGAAGCAGCAGAGTAGGCTCCATTTGTCGTCAAGTTCCACCTAATATCATCTTGGACCTCAGGGTTTAGAGTTGACCTGACATCCTTTATCAGTCGTGCCATGCCTAGGAATTCTTGCAGTAGAGGCGCAATATTACCATGAGCCAGATCCTTGATCCAATTGCCAGTCAGCAGGGCAACTTTTACTGATCGGTTTTTGTCCTGGAGTGTTTGAACAGGAGAGGGAAGGCATTTTTGAGAGTTTGGCCGTCGACCCAAGGGCGTTACCAATGATAACCGTTGTCACCACATTTAAAATGGCTCTGTCCTTATCATCGCAGGGCAAATCCATGCCCACCATGATCGTTGGGTCCCCCCCCCCCCCCCCCCCCAAAATCCATAACCATCTCAGCCGCAGGGCTCTGCTAAAATTTTCCAGATCAAGGATTTCGAGGCCTCCGTACTCCATCGGGGAGCACACCTTGGTCGAGCTGACTTTACACTTGTCACCGGTGATTTCCTCGTCTTGGACCCAGAGGAAGCGTCTTCTTGATTTCTCAACTTCCTTGAGAATTTTCTTAGGGAATCGAAGAGCAGTGATGGTGAAAGTTGGCAGAGATCTAAGCACGATGCGGACCAAGACTCGTCGGCCTGCAGTGGAGAGGAGCTTCCATTTCCAACCTGCGAGTCTGACCCTGATGCGGTCAAGCACAAATTGTAGATGCACCATTTTGATTCTTGAGAGGGAGATCGACAGACCACGGTAGGTTATCAAGAAGTTTTTAGTTTGCCCACCAAACCTCTGCAGAACCTCGGCTAGATTAATATGTTCACAACGGATGGGGGTGGCAGTTGATTTGCTTAGATTTATCTTCAGACTCGTTGCTTCACCAAAGTCTTAGGTGATTTCCATTAAATTGTCAATCTCCCCTTGAACTAGGTTTGCAAAGAGCACTGCATCATCCACATACAAACTGACATGCAGCTTTAGTTCCCGGCCCGACAGTAGCTGGATCATACCACTATCTGTTGCCAACTGCAGGAGGCGGGGCAGAGGGTCAATCGAGAGGATGAACAACAGGGGGACCCCTGCCACAGACCTTGGCGATGCAGCAGCGCCGTTCCAGGCACGCCATTGCCACGCCATTGAGCATGACCGCCGAGCTCGAGGTAGACAACAGCGCGGTGATCCAATCTCTCCAGCGAGCACTGAACCCAACCCAAGTTCTAGAGTAGCTCGAGGAGACACTCCCAGGATACGCTATCGAAAGTGCGGGTGATGTCTACCTTTAGCAGGATGGCCGATGTTTTCTTTTGTGCAAAATTTGGACTTCATTTTGCACGTACAGAAAACTGTCATGTATGCACCTAGTTTTCAGAAAAGCAGTCTGGGTTGGGGATATGATGTCGTTAATCACTTTGGACAGTCTGATGGATAGTACCTCGGTGATGAGCTTTGCCGTTCAGTGGAACAAGCTGATTGGCCAGAAATCAGACACACTCGTGACGCCATGTTTCTTCGGTAGCAGGGCCACTAGGGCCGTGTTTCGATCACTGAAGTTCTGCCCTGCTAGGCAGTAGAATTGCTGGAAAACTAGCATGATATCATACTTGATCGTGTCCCAGCTAGACCTGAAGAATGTGCCACTGAAATTGTCGGGACTAGGCGCTTTATCCGTCGGTGATTCCTTGATAGCTACCCAAACCTCGTCAATGGTGAATGGGTTGTCGAGGCCTACTGTTTGGATTGTTGACAGCTGCAACTACTGACAATTGATGGTCATTGTGCACGCCACCTTCGCTCCCAAGACATTGCTGAAGTGCTTGTTGATCACCTTTGCTTTGTCCTCGTGGCAAATGATGGTCTGCCCTTGATGCAATAGGAAGTGGATGAAGTTCTTGCGCCGCCAAGAGACCAACTTGGCATGATATTTTTTGTGTTGGCATCCCCCAAGCACAGCCCGCTCACCCTTGTTGCTTGTCTTTTCCTGGCCTTCTTGATCACTGCCAGACCGATCAACTTGATCTTCAAAAGCTTTCTGAGATGAAATTCAGCATTTGTCAACAGTCTGCTTTCTTGAGAAATATCCAGGCGCAGAATCACTTTGTTCGCAATATGGAACTGAAGTTTGACGTTGCGGAACATGGATTTGCTCCATCTTTTCAGATCCTTGGTAGTCTGCTACATCTTGATCTCAAGCCTCGTGAAAGCACAATGGTAAATTATAGGCCTGCTCCAGCCACGTCGAGTGCATTCCTGAACGATCCATCATTGTCCTATTGAGGTTTAGATAGTTTTTGTCTTGCGCCTCGTAAATTATGTTGAAATCTCTGTTAGTCAACCATGGTTCAGATGGAGGTGGTGCAGTTCTAGCTATTTCTACAAGAAAATCTTCCTCGCGTCATCGCCGGACCGTACACCGTGGTCAGCGAGAATGAGACAGCAGAGTGCAACACCATGATTTTAGCCGTGATTACAAACTTCCCTATGGCGTGGGAAGCTACAGAGACTAGACTCTTGTTCCAGAAGATGGCGACGCCACCCCTTGTACCCATCGCAGGCAGGACTACTCAGTCTTCAAGCAGACCGCCACCCGCCTCCTGGACGAGATTCGCCAATATCTGGCGACGTATGCCATGGTGTGTGATCCCAGCGAACCAATATCAAAACACAACAAAAACTGTCATTACCATGAGAGTTGCATATAAAAGCATTAAAAACTACGTGTGCTACCTCTTGAGCACTGCGTTGGATTTCCTTGAAGAGGAAAGGGTGATGCAGCAGAGTAGAGTAAGTATTTCCCCGCTTTTTCGTAATCAAGTGATCAATCCAAGAGGAGGCTACTGCGAGTCCCTCGTACCTACACAAAATAAATAGCTCCACGCAACCAACGCGATTAGGGGTTGTCAATCCCTTCACGGTCACTTACGAGAGTGAGATCTGATGGAGATGATAGATAATATTTTTGGTATTTTTAGTATAAAGATGCAAAGTAAAATAAAAGCAAAGTAAAAAGCAAAGCAATAATAAAATGATGGAAGATTGATATGATGAGAATAGACCCGGGGGCCATAGATTTAACTAGTGGCTTCTCTCAAGAGCATAAGTATTCTACGGTGGGTGAACAAATTACTGTTGAGCAATTGACAGAATTGAGCATAGTTATGAGAATATCTAGGTATGATCATGTATATAGGCATCACGTCCGAGACAAGTAGACCGACTCCTGCCTGCATCTACTACTATTACACCACTCATCGACCGCTATCCAGCATGCATCTAGAGTATTAAGTTCAAGAAAACAAAGTAACGCTTTAAGCAAGATGACATGATGTAGAGGGATAAATTCATGCAATATGATAAAAACCCCATCTTGTTATCCTCGATGGCAACAATACAATACGTGCCTTGCCGCCCCTACTGTCACTGGGAAAGGACACCACAAGATTGAACCCAAAGCTAAGCACTTCTCTCATTGCAAGAAAAACCAATCTAGTAGGCCAAACCAAACTGATAATTCGAAGAGACTTTGCAAAGATAATCAATCATACATAAAAGAATTCAGAGAGGATTCAAATATTGTTCATAGAAAAACTTGATCATAAACCCGCAATTCATCGGTCTCAACAAACACACCGCAAAAAGAAGATTACATCGAATAGATCTCCACGAGAGAGGGGAAGAACATTGTATTGAGATCCAAAAAGAGAGAAGAAGCCATCTAGCTACTAACTATGGACCCGAAGGTCTGAGGTAAACTACTCACACTTCATCAGAGGGGCTATGGTGATGATGTAGATGCCCTCCGTGGTGGATTCCCCTCCCGACGGAGCTCCGGAACAGGCCCCAAGATGGGATCTCGTGGATACAGGAAGTTCCGGTGGTGGAATTAGGTTTTTGGATCCGTCTCTGATCATTTGGGGGTACGTAGGTATATATAGGAGGAAGGAGTACATCGGTGGAGCAAGGGGGCCCACGAGGCGGGGCGCGCCTAGGGCGCCCTCCACCTCGTGGCCGCCTCCTTTTTCTTGACGTGGGGTCCAAGTCTCTGGATCATATTCGTGAGAAAATCACGTTCCCGAAGGTTTCATTCCGTTTGGACTCCGTTTGATATTCCGTTTCTTGAAACACCAAATAGGCAAAAAACAGCAATTCGGGCTGGGCCTCCGGTTAATAGGTTAGTCCCAAAAGTAATATAAAAGTGGAAAATAAAGCCCAATATGGTCCAAAACAGTAGATAATATAGCATGGAGCAATCAAAATTATAGATACGTTGGAGACGATCGCATCCCCAAGCTTAATTCCTGCTCGTCCTCGAGTAGGTAAATGATAAAAAAGAATTTTTGATGCGGAGTGCTACTTGGCATAACTTCAATGTAATTCTTCTTAATTGTGGTATGAATATTCAGATCCGAAAGATTCAAGACAAAAGTTCATATTGACATAAAAATAATAATACTTCAAGCATACTAACAAAGCAATTATGTCTTCTCAAAATAACATGGCCAAAGAAAGTTATCCCTACAAAATCATATAGTCTGGCTATGCTCTATCTTCACCACACAAAGTATTTAAATCATGCACAACCCCAATGACAAGCCAATTAATTGTTTCATACTTTTGACGTTCTCAAACTTTTTCAATCTTCACGCAATACATGAGCGTGAGCCATGGATATAGCACTATATGTGGAATATAATGGTGGTTGTGGAGAAGACAAAAAGAGGGAAGATAGTCTCACATCAACTAGGCGTATCAACGGGCTATGGAGATGCCCATCAATAGATATCAATGTGAGTGAGTAGGGATTGCCATGCAACAGATGCACTAGAGATGTAAGTATATGAAAGCTCAATAAAAGAAACTAAGTGGGTGTGCATCCAACTCGCTTGCTCACAAAGACCGAGGCATTTTTAGGAAGCCCATCATTGGAATATACAAGCCAAGTTCTATAATGAAAAATTCCCACTAGTATATGAAAGTGACAAAATGAGAGACTCTCTATCATGAAGATCTTGGTGCTACTTTGAAGCACAAGTGTGGTAAAAGGATAGTAACATTGTCCCTTCTCTCTTTTTCTCTCATTTTTTACCTTTTCTCTTTTTTTATGGCCTCTTTTCTTCTTTTTTTCATCCGGAGTCTCATCCCGACTTGTGGGGGAATCATAGTCTCCATCATCCTTTCCTCACTTGGGACAATGCTCTAAAAATGATGATCATCACACTTTTATTTTCTTACAACTCAACAATTACAACTCGATACTTAGAACAAAGTATGACTCTATATAAATGCCTCCGGCGGTGTACCGGGATGCAATGAATCAAGAGTGACATGTATGAAAGAATTATGAATGGTGCCTTTGCCACAAATACTATGTCAACTACATGATCATGCTAGCAATATGACAATGATGGAGCGTGTCATAATAAACGGAACGGTGGAAATTTGCATGGCAATATATCTCGGAATGGCTATGGAAATGCCATGATAGGTAGGTATGGTGGCTGTTTTGAGGAAGGTATATGGTGGGTGTATGATACCGGCGAAAAGTGCACGGTATTAGAGAGGCTAGCAATGGTGGAAGGATGGGAAAAGTGCGTATAATCCATGGACTCAACATTAGTCATAAAGAACTCATATACTTATTGCAAAAATCTAGAAGTTATCAAAGCAAAGTATACGCGCATGCTCCTAGGGGGATAGATTGGTAGGAAAAGACCATCGCTCGTCCCCGACCGCCACTCATAAGGAAGACAATCAATAAATAAATCATGCTCCGACTTCATCACATAACGGTTCACCATACATGCATGCTACGGGAATCACAAAAGTATTTCTCAAATTCACAACTACTCAACTATCATGACTCTAATATCACCATCTTCATATCTAAAAACAATTATCGAGCATCAAACTTTTCTTAGTATTCAACGCACTCAAAAGAAAGTTTTACAAATCTTGAATACCAAGCATATTATTATTATTAGGCAAATACCATGCTATTTAGGACTCTCAAAATAATATAAGTGAAGCATGAGAGATAAATAGTTTCTATAAACCAAATCCACCACCGTGCTCTAAAAGATATAAGTGAAGCACTAGAGCAAAACTGTAAAGCTCAAAAGATATAAGTGAAGCACATAGAGTATTCTATAAAATTCCAAATCATGTATGGCTCTGTAAAAAGGTGTGTACAACAAGGACGATTGTGGTAAACTAAAAAGCAAAGACTCAAATCATACAAGATGCTCCAAGCAAAACACATATCATGTGGTGAATAAAAATATAGCTCCAAGTAAAGTTACCGACGGAAGTAGACGAAAGAGGGGATGCCTTCCGGGGCATCCCCAAGCTTTTACTTTTTGGTGTCCTTAGATTATCTTGGGGGTGCCATGGAAATCCCAAAGCTTAGGCTCTTGCCACTCCTTGTTCCATAATCCATCAAAAGATTTCACCCAAAACTTGAAAACTTCACAACATAAAACTCAACAGAAATCTCGTGAGCTCCGTTAGCGAAAGAAAACAAAAGACCACTTCAAGGTACTGTAATGAACTCTTTCTTTATTTATATTGGTGTTAAACCTACTGTATTCCAACTTCTATATGGTTTATAAACTATTTTACTAGCTATAGACTCATCAAAATAAGCAAACAACACACGAAAAACAGAATCTGTCAAAAACAGAAAAGTCTGTAGTAATATGTAACTAACGCAAAATTCTGGAACTCCAAAAAATCATCCAAAATAGTACGACCTAGGCAATTTGTTTATTGATCATCAGCAATTGGAATCACTATTTTATCACGTACTGGTGATTTTTAACAATTGTTTTCGTGGACCGAAAGTTTCTGGAAATTACAGCAAGATCAAATAACTATCATCCAAGAAGATCCTATAGGTTTAACTTGGCACAAACACTAATTAAAACATAAATCACATCTAAACATAAGGTAGATGGATTATTTATTCCTAAACAGAAGCAAAAGCAAAAAAACTAAAATAAAATTGGGTTGCCTCCCAACAAGCGCTATCGTTTAACACCCCTAGCTAGGCATTGATAATTTTAATGATGCTCACATGAAAGACAAGAATTGAAGCGCAAAAAGAGCATCATAAAACATATGACAAACACATCTAAGTCTAACATACTTCCTATGCATAGGCATTTTATAAGCAAACAAATTACCATATCAAGCAAAAATTGGCATATGCAAGGAAGAAGAAAGAGATGATAGCAATCTCAACATGACGAGAGGTAATTTGGTAACATGAAAATTCCTACAACCATATTTTCCTCTCTCATAATAATTACAAGAAGGATCAAAAGAAAATTCAACAATATAGCTATCATATAAAATTTTCTCTACATGATCCACATGCATGCAAAGTTGACACTCTTCCGAAATAGTGGGATTAACACTAACTAAAGTCAAGACCTCTCCAAACCCACTTTTATCAAAAACTTCATAAGATTGAACATTATCCAAATATGTGGGATCTAAAGTTGACAATATCCCAAACCCACTTTCAATATTATTGCAAACAATATTATCAAGCTCATATTCATCATGGGTATTAAATAAATTTTCAAGATCATAAGAAGAATCACCCCAATCATGATCATTGCAACAAGTAGTAGACATAGCAAAACTAGCATCCCCAAGCTTAGGGTTTTGCATATTATTAGCACAATTGACATTAAGAGAATTTATAGTAAAGCCATTGAAATCATGCTTTTCATCGAGGGAGCTATCAAGCATGGGTGCAATAGCAACTATCTCATTTTTAACACAAGGAACTATAGCAAATTCGTCTTCATAAATATTGGCATCACGGCCACAAGAATAGAAAGCATCATGTTCGTCAAGGGATATACCAAATCATCGGAATCATCATTATCTATAGATTCATGCATGTCATTATTTTCTTCCAAAGCAACTGTCATTCTTTCAATAAATTCTTTGACATAGACATTATGAGCATAGTTTTCATAGCAATATTTAAGTATGTCAAAATTTTCAGATTCGTAGAGAGTAATATCATACTTTTCAATCAAAGAAGCAACTTCATAAGCACTCTTAAAAGCAACAAATTCTTCAATTTGTTCGATATCATAGTAACTATAAACACCCTTTGCATAAGAAGATAAGATTTCATTATCATTAAACTCACATAGGTAGGGAAGGTGTTTTTTAGGGTTCTTAGAGCAACAAGTAAAATCATAAATTTCACAAAGATTCCAAGCATAACACAGCAATCTGTTTATTTGACTCCATAAGATTCTCCCTTTTTCAGACAAACGGTGACGCACAAAATGAGTATGCTCATCTAAAGATTTCCCATCAACTAGGCTAGTTGGGTTTCAGCACGAGCGCATAAGGATCGAAGATGATTCAAGTAGAGCACTTTAAGTGGATCCATATCAATAGATTTTTAGCAAGCAAATAGAGGGCACATGGAAACACACAAAAAAAGACATACGAGAAGATGGCGAAGAAAAGGCGAATAAAACGGCAAGGGTGAAGTGGGGGAGAGGAAAACGAGAGGCAAATGGAAAATAATGTAATGCGAGAGATAAGGGATTGTGATGGGTACTTGGTATGTTGACTTTTGCGTAGACCTCCCCGGCAATGGCGCCAGAAATCTTCCTGCTACCTCTTGAGCACTGCATTGGATTTCCTTGAAGAGGAAAGGGTGATGCAGCAGAGTAGAGTAAGTATTTCCCTCAGTTTTTGAGAACCAAGGTATCAATCCAGTAGGAGGCTACGCGGGAGTACCTTGTACCTACACAAAACAAATAGCTCCACGCAACCAACGTGATTAGGGGTTGTCAATCCCTTCACGGTCACTTACGAGATTGAGATCTGATAGAGATGATAGATAATATTTTTGGTATTTTTGGTATAAAGATGCAAAGTAAAATATAAGAAAAGTAAAAAAGCAAAGCAATAATAAAGTGATGGAAGATTTATATGATGAGAATAGACCCGGGGGCCATAGATTTCACTAGTGGCTTCTCTCAAGAGCATAAGTATTCTATGGTGGGTGAACAAATTACTGTTGAGCAATTGACAGAATTGAGCATAGTTATGAGAATATCTAGGTATGATCATGTATATAGGCATCACGTCCGAGACAAGTAGACCGACTCCTCTGCATCTACTACTATTACTCCACTCATCGACCGCTATCCAAAGATGCATCTAGAGTATTAAGTTCAAGAAAACAGAGTAACGCCTTAAGCAAGATGACATGATGTAGAGGGATAAATTCATGCAATATGATAAAAACCCATCTTGTTATCCTCGATGGCAACAATACAATCTGGCTTTGCCGCCCCTACTATCACTGGGAAAGGACACCACAAGATTGAACCCAAAGCTAAGCACTTCTCCCATTGCAAGAAAACCAATCTAGTAGGCCAAACCAAACTGATAGTTCGAAGAGACTTGCAAAGATAACCAATCATACATAAAAGAATTCAGAGAAGATTCAAATATTGTTCATAGAAAAACTTGATCATAAACCCACAATTCATCGGTCTCAACAAACACACCGCAAAAAGAAGATTACATCGAATAGATCTCCACGAGAGAGGGGGAGAACAATGTATTGAGATCCAAAAAGAGAGAAGAAGCCATCTAGCTACTAACTATGGACCCGAAGGTCTGAGGTAAACTACTCACACTTCATCGGAGGGGCTATGGTGATGATGTAGATGCCCTCCGTGGTGGATTCCCCTTCTGGCGGAGCTCCGGAACAGGCCCCAAGATGGGATCTCGTGGATACAGGAAGTTGCGGTGGTGGAATTAGGTTTTTGGCTCCGTCTCTGATCGTTTGGGGGTACGTAGGTATCCAGAAATAAGAGAGGAGTGGATGCAGGAGGCTCCTCAGTGATTTGAGCTTCTCGGCGTTGGATCTCTCCTTGATGTGATTTGGGCGTCGGATCTGCCTCAGGATGAGCTGGGCCGTTGGATAAAAATCAAGACGCTTCGCAAGCCCGGTCGTGCCACCGCGCGTAGTTCCAGCGCCCCACGAGGGCATTTTCGTCATTTCGCGTCCTGCGGTATAAAAGGCGCTCGTGTGGAGAGGAAACCTAGTCGTCGCTCCTCCCGCAGCCGCACTCGCGCCGTCCCCTTCCTGCTTCTCCATGACCTCCTCCTCCTCCTCCCGCACGACCTCCTCCTCCTCCTCCCGCGCTGTCGCCTCCCTGCAGCCGCGCCCGCCGCCAGACCTCTCACGCCGGCCACGGAAGCCGCGCCATTCACCGCCGCCTCGACCGCTTTGAGACGCTGGAGCCTCCCTGCCGCGCCCTTCCCGCCTCTGCGGGCGCCGCTGGTCGCCATGGAGCCGCCGCCCGCTGGTCGCCACCTCCCACCATTGAGCCGCCTGCTGCGCCCCTTTCGCCGCCTCACAAGGCGTCGCGGCTGCTCCACCTCGTGTTCCCCTACCCTTCTTTCTCTAGGTTGGGCGCAACAACCATGGCTGCGAATCCATGGCGTCCACGGTCGCTCCACCTCGGGCGGTCGGATCACGGCCACCCGAGCACGTGACCCAGATCGCATCGCCATCGGAACCACAACCACTACCATATCCTCATGGGAGCCGCCGCCCGAGCCATGGCCGTGGGAGGCTGCTAGCGCTCATGGGGCCGTCATGGTCCGGCAAGACGACGCTGCTCAATGTGTTGGCTGGGCAGCTCACGGCGTCGCCTTCCTTGCACCTCTCTGGGTTTCCTCGCCCCCAGCTCTCGTCTCCCTTCTCTCTCCCTCCTCTGCTCTCTTCTCTCCGGCCTTAGGTCTTTCTCAATTTGGTGCTTCCCATGTCCATGTGCAGAGAAAAGGAGAAGAAGGGATGGATCGACAAGGAGCAAAAGGACAAGAAGAATAAGGGAAAGGGAGGTGGGGCGATATGCATGTCCATGGAGGTCCGGCCCCCTCTCCTCCTCTCTTCTCTTTCCTTGTACTACAGCAGCCCTTAATCCCCTTTGATTCAATTTGTTCAGCTGTGTTACTTGTTGTCTCCTAAGAAAAACTAGAAAACCTGAAGAAAATTGTATTGAAAGATTTGATTTTATTCACCTGAAGAGTTGAGCTTGGTTGGAGTGAATACAATTTGTTCAGTTGGGTTACTTGGTCTTCTCTTCGCCCCTGGCCCTGACCTAGGGTTTGGTTTGATGCAGCGGCAGAGGGTAGCAAGTGGAGAAAGATGAAGGCTGCACAACACCAAGGTAGGCTCTACTCCCTTTCTCCCCTCTCTCTATTTCTAAATTGTTAGAGGGATTCATGTTGATCTGAGATGTTAGTTAGTGATTTTGTTATCTCTTTTCTCTCTTGTGAACATGGTTATGTATTGGATATTCACAGAACTTTATATCATATACTTTGAGCATCGCCGAACCAACTGAATGTCAAAGCTGCATGCTTTTCTTTTGATTGTTGTGGCCATCCTCCATCTCCAGAGCCTTTGCAATCTTTTACATGATGTCGTATGCCTTTTTACAACAACTAGCAAGGAGCAAAATAATATTTTTGATGCTGCTTTGACTAATTAAGTGAGGTCCTAACTTAAGTTGGCTAATTTCTTTCATACCCATTATATGATTGGCATGTCCCATTTCTCTCTTGGTTTCTTCTTCTTTCTTTTGTTGCTTCTTTGGAATTTTGTTGGTGTATTTTGGCTATTTGTTGAGTGTTTGGTGCTTGGTTTTCAGTTGTTCACTTTCTTTTTCTTCCCCTTCTTTGATTTTTCTTTTGGATGATCTTCTCCTAATAGACACCATATGGTTTTTGTGTTGTTTCCTAGGTACAGATTTTGGTGTCAATTCTCGGACCTTGCTGCTGCTGCATGGCCATCGGCATAGCTAACCCGAGGTGCGGCGTTTAGCGGATGGATAGATCTATCTGACAGAGAGCATGGCCGATGCTGGAAGGAGGTCTTGCCGCCGCCTCAAGCGGTCGGTAGGCACAATGGATCCTAAAGCTCCGTGCTGGATCAAAAGGTATGTCGATTTGCAGTGTTACATGTCTGAAAATTGTGACTGAAAACTGGACTTATTAGTGTAGGCATAAACATTGCAGGCACTGATAAAAAAGGATATCTTAAACAATTACTGTGCCTTGAGATCTACTCCTAGATGATTCTGCATTTTAGTTTTATGATGTGTAGTTATAGCTGATACTACTAAATGGCTCAGATGTATTTGCATCTTTAAAAATCAATGATTTAATGAACATTTTGCCAATTGACACAAGATGCAGAGTATAAAAAGTTATAGCATGTTACAGATAAACTAGAGGAATTGGCCATATGCGTGTGTTCCTGATTATGTGTACCTTACAGGTTCAGTTGGGATATGTGGTCAAAGATTAGGACACTAATATCAGTGTAGGTTACATTTATAGTTGCTTAATTCATGATGTGCTCGTCTCGTCATTTTTATTCTGTCGCGTGCAGGGTGAGGATTTGGGAGGAAGCCCTGTTTGGACACCTTGTCCCGATCAAGCACGAGCCGACGGCGGTGACACTGCATATGTTATCCAGGATCATGCTCAACGGTTGTGTCATCGGCGACAAGATCCACAAGATGCCATGGCGGTGGTTGCCCGGTGTTAATGTAGAGGGCAGGAACCATGGCAGTGAGGATAGTATGCAATTTCGTTGAATCATTGTTAATTATTGGTCGTACTTCTTGTGCTCAAGATTTGATTCCACTCGTCTTGATACACAAAAGAGTTTGTTTCATGAATTCAAAAGATACTGAAATTAAAGGTTTGGCTTATATTTGGGGAGCAGAGTCTTTTTGAAAATCGACATCTGAATGTAAATAAATGCCCTTGGTATGTTCTAATTCCTATCATCCATTGTTGCAAATTTCTTCCAACCCAATACATCATTTTCTTATCTTCTTTCGGTTCACCTTCACTCATCCTGACATTCATCACCATAAAATATTTTACATACAATTATCTTTACAATGTTAGCATGCTTTTTTGTTTGTTTCACAAGCTTGAAATATTCTACAATGCTGATAGTGATGGAGGGGTTTGGTTGAGGTCTACTGATGTAGAACCCTCCAAGTTTTCAAGTATTTTAGTTTCCTATTTTTGCAATGTAGAATGTCTCATGATACATTTTCTTCTGCGATCTTATTTAGGTGAGCACCAAGATCTCTGAAACTTTTTCTTCAAAATACAGTAACCAAGCTGCGTTTGTTTCGTGCACATACATAAATGGATGGATCTTCTTTTTGGAGCCCCAAGTTGTGGGAAAAACCCCCAGCCCGAGGTTCTGATCCTAGACCATGCCTACTTGGCCAGAAGCTATGTCAGACCAACCTCATTTAGGAGAAGAAGACTCTAGAAGGCAAGCAAGCAAGAACTCGCACCATAGCATGCTCGCCGCCGTCCTCGGCAGGTGAGCCATGAGTCTTCTTCCTCTTCTTCTTAGTCCATCCATGGTCGCTTATTACTTTGGTGAACGCCTCACACACTCAAGAGTTGTGTACGTGTGTTGGCCGTGTGATTTTGCAGTATACAGTTGGCCGAGGAGGGCATCCTCTACAGCCGGCTTCGCGGCCATGCTCACCAACTGTAACACCCCGGAAGTAACTTTCCATATTTGTAACACCAACTCTTGCCATTTTCGGCATTGTGTTATGATATTCCCTCCGTGGTTGGGTTTTTTCTTCATTTTGCATTTTGTCCATGTCATGCATTTTATATCATGTCATCATGTGCATCGCATTTGCATACGTGTTCATCTCATGATTCCGAGCATTTTTCCCGTTGTCCGTTTTGCAATCCGACACTCCTATCTCCCCCGGTGGCCCCTTTTACGTTTTTCCGTGTGCGGGTACTAAACCTCCTCGGAATGGACCGAGGTTTATCTAGTGGCCTTGGTATACCACCCGTAGACCACCGGTCAAGTTTCGGGTCATTTGGAGCTCGTTTGGTACTCCAACGGTTAACCGCACTCTCGCAAAAGCCTCTTTTAAGTTGCAGCCCAACACCCCTCCAAAATAGTCCAATAACCCATCTAAGTCACTTCCATGCTCTCCGTCGTTCGATCACGATCGTGGGCGTAAAACTACACCTCATTTGGACTCTCCTAGCTCCCTCTATGCCTATTTAAACACCTCCCCGTCTAAATCCGGGTCTTCTTCCCGAAACCCTAAAATTTTCATCCTCACCATCGGACGCGTCCGCCGCGCCGCGGACGAAGCCGCCCGCCAGCGTCCGCGCCATCAGCGCCCGCCACCTGTCCCACGCCGCCGCCAGCCAGCCCGCAGCGGGCCCAGGGCGGCCGCCGGCCATACAGCAGCGCCGCCCCCGCCCGAGGCTCCCGCTCCGCCGCCTCGCCGCCGGCCGCCTCGCCGTCGCCGCCTCGGCCCTCGCCGCCGCCATGCCGACCTCGCCGCCGGATCTCCACCGGACCCGCCGCCCTTCGTCTCCAGTCCCGGCCGCCTCGCCGCCATGCCGCCGCCGCGCGCTCTCGCCGGCCCGCCCCTCCGCCGGCGCCACCTCCCTCCACCGGCGCCCCGCCCCGGCTTCTCCCTCTCCGGCGAGCCGCCCGCCGCCGCCGTCCTCGATCCGTTCGGATCCGGATCGGGACCGAGCTCCCGTTGACCTTCTTCCCCCTCTTTTCTTCTAAGTATTTTGCCCTGTGATATATTTCGTGGCAATTTCATCGTAGCGTAACTTTGCATCTGTAGATCCATTTTGCGCGTTTAATATATCAAAATGTTCGTCTCGAAGAGTAGATCATTTCATCTCATTGCATAATTTTCATTTGAGCTCATGTTGATGCTCGAAATGCTGTTAGAAGAGGGCTATGTGATGTTAGTTTCTGTTTCTTAACAGAACTTGCACTTTTGTTATTTTTGCTATGATTGATGTGTGCACCCTATGAATTTGAGTCCTACATATGTTTTGTAATATGCCATGCCATATTTCCAGGGGTGTATGCCATGTTTTTTTTTTGATCTATGTGGTGACTAGCCCAAGCATGCAAAGTAGGTGTCCTGATGTTGCTGTTTTCAGCTCTGTTCTGCTGATATTTTGATGCCATGTTAACTTGATGCTAACGGGAGATCCATGCATATTTTGAGATACTTCAGTAAGGATGTTTTGTTACACATGTCTTGCTCTATCCATCCATGCCTTTGTTTGCAATTATGGTATGCCATAGGTTGAGTCAATCGAGCTCTACTTTTGCTACCAAATGTTTCCTGGCAGATTGTTTACATGTTATTCAATTTTTCCAAGGTTGTTGTGGTTGATCCATGTATGCTATGTTATTGTTCTTGCCATGTATGTCTTCTATGCCATGTCTTATTGATGTATGTATGCTTAGTTTATCATATAAGGCTCTGTAGTGAGTGCATTGAGCTTGTAAACATGCCTACTTGTTATCAGTTTTTGACATGCCATGTTGCTGAATCTGTTAACGAAACTTTCGATATTGACATGGATGTTACTATATTTTCTGATCCTTTTTGGCTTATGGTCAGTAAGGGACTTTTGTTCTATGATTTGAGTAGATTCATTCCATGCCTTGTTTTGATCTTATAAGTTCCTGTAGCATGTAGTTTTGTTGCTCTGAACATTGCTACCTGATGCTGTTTTTGCCATGTCCAGCCTGATATTTTGTGCACTTTTGCCATGCTTGTTTGAACCTGTTATGATGTGATTTAGCCGAAGCTCAGTGCTCATCTTTTGTCAAGCATCTTGTGTAGATCACTGCCATATACTTTTTTGGTACGTTTGGGTGCAGTAGCTTAATTTCTTGTTGCTTGCTAAGTGGCATCATGCTGTTAATGGCAGATTTGTGCCATTCTTGTTTTGCTTGTCATTTGCAAACCGTGCATCCGATTCCGGTGATCTTTATATCGATTTCAACCGAAAGCATCTCATCTTTCCAGTGGCATACTTGGTTTGCCAAGTTGATGCCTGGTTCATCATTTTCCTTCCGGAGCGCACATACGCATTGCATATCACATCCCGCATATCATGTCATGTATTGCATCATGTTGCTTGTGCGTTGCACCGTGATTTATTGTGGTTCCTTTGTTTGTGTTCTTGCTTTGGGTAGAGCCGGGAGACGAGTACGTGAACGAGGAACCTGTGGAGAACGCTTACGAGGATCAAGCTTTCGACAACTCTGAGAACATTGCAGGCAAGATGACCATACCCTCGAAATCACTTCTATCTTTGCTATGCTAGTTGCTCGCTCTTTTGCTATGCCTATGCTGCGATGCCTACCACTTGCTATATCATGCCACCCACATTGCCAAGTCAGCCCCTAACCATCCTTTCCTAGCAAACCGTTGTTTGGCTATGTTACCGCTTTGCTCAGCCCCTCTTATAGCGTTGCTAGTTGCAGGTGAAGTTGAAGTTTGTTCCTTGTTGAACATGGAGATGTTGTTCCTTGTTGGAACATGTTTACTTGTTGGGGATATCACAATATATATCTGCTATAATTAATACATCTATATACTTGGTAAAGGGTGGAAGGCTCGGCCTTATGCAGTGTTTTGTTCCACTTGCCACCCTAGTTTCCGTCATACCGGTGTTATGTTCCTTGATTTCGCATTCCTTACACGGTTGGGTGATTTATGGGACCCCTTGACAGTTCGCTTTGAATAAGACTCGTCCAGAAGGCCCAACATTGGTTTTACCATTTGCCACCTAAGCCTTTTTTCCCCGGGTTTCGCGAGCCCGAGGGTCATCTTTATTTTAACCCCGGACGGTGCTCCTTCGAGTGCTGGCCCGAACCGAGCCGCTTCTTGAGGGCCACCATGGGGAAACTCGAGGCTTGGTTTTACTCGTAGCTTGTCTCATCCGGATGTGCCACGAGAACGAGATATGTGCAGCTCCTATCGGGATTTGTCGGCACAATCGGGTGGCTTTGCTGGTCTTGTTTTATTGTTTGTCGAAATGTCTTGTAATCCGGGATTCGAGATTGATCGGATCTTCCCGTAGAAGGAATATCCTTCGTTGACCGTGAGAGCTTATAATGGGCTAAGTTGGGACACCCTGCAGGTATTATCTTTCAAAGCCGTGCCCATGTTATGAGGCAGATGGGAATTTGTTAATGTCCGGTTGTAGAAAACCTGAAGTTGACCTCAATTTAAAATACACATCAACCGCGTGTGTAACCGTGATGGTCTCTTCTCGGCGGAGCCCGGGAAGTGAACACGGTGTTGGAGTTATGTCTGACGTGAGTAGTTCAGGATCACTTCTTGATCGCTATTAGCTTCACGACCGTGCTTTGCTTATCTTCTCGCTCTCTTTTGCGAAATAGCCACCATATATGCTAGTCGCTTGCTGCAGCTCCACTTTACAACCCTGTCCTTCCTATAAGCTTAAATAGTCTTGATCTCGCGGGTGTGAGATTGCTGAGTCCCTGTGACTCACAGATTCTACCAAAACAGTTGCAGGTGCCGACGAGGCCAGTGCAGGTGACGCATCCGAGCTCACGTGGGAGTTCGACGAGGAACGTGGTCGTTACTATGTGTCTTTTCCGATGATCGATAGTGGTGCCCAGTTGGGACGATCGGGATCCGTAGCATTTGGGGTATCTTCTTTTATTTTGGTTCCGTAGTCGGACCTTGAGTGTACTCTGAATGATGGATGTTTATTTATGTATTGTGTGAAGTGGCGATGTAAGCCAACTATGTTTCTCTTTCCTTATTTATTACATGGGTTGTGTGAAGATTACCTCACTTGCGACATTGCTTTCAATGCGGTTATGCCTCTAAGTCGTGCCTCGACACGTGGGAGATATAGCCGCATCGAGGGCGCTATGTTGGTAATCGAGCCTTCCCGACTTAGGAGCCCCTACTTGATTGTTTGTCATGCGTTGTTGAGTCTAGAATGGAAAAATGTTTTGAGTCTTAGGATTATATATATCGGAGAGTAGGATTCTTTTTACTCCCAGTCCTTCGTCGCTCTGTGAGGTCTCTGACGAGAGTTTTGACTCTCCTCTTCTCAAATTTCACTAAAAATTTTTAGGATCACGCTGGTATCTTGGGATCGTTCGATGGTTTTGTGACGAGAACATTGTTCTTGGTGCCTCGACATTTAGGGGTTGTGGCGGTGTCCCGGGAGTTGAGCTCCGAGGTGTTGTCGTCACAATTTTATCGTTGCGATTCGAATACCTGAGTTTTGCCGACATCGAAATCTCTTTTGTGCAGTTGTTGGTGAGATAACCCGATAACCCATCTTCGGGCGAGCTCGAGTATTGCCATGACTTGTATAACGAATGTTTTTCAAGGTCGAGGTACATGATTTCGAGGATTTCTTGGTTATGTGTTGACGGATGGATACAATTGGATCTAGGTATTGTTAGTTTGGGTGATATATTTTGTGTCCCTGTATCCCCAACACCAGATTGCATAACCAGAAAGTTTCGGGAGTTTATAGGTGGGATTCAAGTAGCTCCTAGCATTTCTTCCCGCAGATATTTGGTTCACGATTGGGTAATCCTTACCACTTATTTGTTCCAGTCTTACCTTGTTATTTTTCATCAATCCTTTATCTAAGTGGCTTCTCACCTTAATGGACGTGTGATGATTAGCTTTTGGAATTCATTCGTTCATTCTTGTTCGAATGTTTATTGTGAAGACTATATGTTGCAATTTGTGTCCGTTGATTCAACTTGTCTATTTGTCTATCAAGTGCTAACGGATGTCACCCTCTTCAGGATGGCTCCGCTAACGCGTCAGAATCCGGAACGGAATGAATGATGGGAATCAGTCGAACCCTCCACCTCCACCTCCGCCTCCAGAGGCCTGGCAAGCTATCATGGCAGCCACCAATGCCAATGCTCAGATGATTTTGCAGCTCTTGCAAGAACGTACTCAGGGGCAAGGCAATCAAGGAAATCAAGGTCAAGGCAACAACCAGCCGCACTTTGCTACTCTCAGTCAGTTCCTCGCTAATCAGCCGAAGTCTTTCAGTTTCTGTGTTGAGGCTACAGACGCTGACGATTGGTTAGTGGACATCTGCAAGCATTTTGAATGTAGCAATGTCGGACACGAGGACTTTGTCAAGTTTGCATCGTTTCAACTCAAGGATCAAGCTGCTTTGAGTGGTACCAGACAATACAAAGATTCCAGAGGAGGTCGTGTCATTACAGGATGAGTTCCACGAGATTTGAGCTCACCACATTCGAAAAGTGTTGTGGAGAGCAAGCGTGAGGAGTTCCGCAATCTCAAGCAAGGCAACATGTCTGTCTATCAATACAATATCCAGTTCGAGAACTCGCTCGCTTTGCTAAGCAAGACGTACTGATGAAAAGAGTATGATCTATCAATTCAGAGGTGGTCCGAGAGAAGATCTGCAATTAGCTCTTGTGCTTTTGAGCCGTAAAAGTATGATGAATTCTACAACATGGCACTGAAGCAAGAAGCTGCCCAGCTCAAATGTGAGGCTTCTAAGAAGAGAATCGGGGATGCAGTTCAGTCTTCTTCTTCCTCTCAAGTGGCAGCTAAGCAGCGAAGTTCTACCTTCCTCCTCCTCCGTTCCGTCGGCCTTATCGTGAGAAGAACTCAGGTGGTCGTGGATCTTCCCACCCACCCAACCCAAGCTATCGTAACAAGTCTAATTCTCAAGCTCCAAGGTCAAGTGCTCCTTACCACCGTCCGCTCTCGAGGTGACTTGCAACAAGTGTCGTGAGAAGGTCACTATGCGAACAAGTGCTTCAACCAGAGGCGCCTTCCGCCTCCTCCTCCTGTGAAATCTTCCAGCAATGCAGTGGTCAAGCATAATCCCAAGTCTGCAAAGGTGAATATGATGAATGCAGCTCAAGCGGAGGAATCTTCTGATGTGATCATGGGTAATCTTCCAGTTAATGATATTCCTGCAAAAGTCTTATTTGATACAGGTGCATCGCATTCTTTCATGTCATATCCTTTTGCATCGAAGCACAATTTTGATACAGAGGCATTACCTAAAGCTATGCAAGTTATTTCTCCGGCTAAGCGTTTGAGATCTACCATGTTGGTTCCAAATGTCGGTATCAAGATGGGCGATTATAGATTTCTGGCTAAACCAATTGTCCTTGGTGACTCGGATATTGATCTTATTCTCGGATGGATGGCTTTCAAAGCACAAAGCTCAGCTTGATTGTGCTGCCAGGGAAATTCAATTGACTCACTCTTCTAATGATGTGATCATCTATGCCGCTCGTGATGAAACCATTCGGTTGTTTTCTCTCAATGAGAAGGGCGAATTGGATGCTATCTCTCGATTCGATCGTTTGTGAGTACCAAGATGTCTTTCGGAAGAGCTTCCGGTATGCCTCCTCATCGGCCGCTTGAGTTCGTTATCGATCTTGAGCACGCATCGAACCCGTTGCAAGCGTCCATACAAGCTTGGACCTGATGAGCTGAAGGAATTGAAGAAGCAGCTCGATGAACAAGAGCGTCTGGGTTTGATCAGACCGAGTTCATCTGCTTGGGGTTGTGGTGTTCTTTTTGTCCAGAAGAAGGATGGCACGGACCGACTTTGCGTCTACCGTCCATTGAATAAGAAGACAATCAAGAACAAGTATCCACTTCCCAACATCAATGAACTTTTCGAGCAACTCAAAGGTGCTAAAGTGTTCTCCAAGCTTGACCTTCGTATGGGTTATCATCAGATTCGCATTCGTGAACAAGATATTCCCAAGACAGCATTCAGAACAAGCTTTGGTTCTTATGAATATACTGTCATGTCTTTCGGCCTTGTCAATGCTCCTCCGACATTCTCTCGGATGATGAACTTCATATTCAACCCCTACACCAATGAATTCGTCTTGGTCTATCTTGATGATATTTTGGTCTTCTCCAAGAATAAGAAGGATCATGCCAAACATTTGCGATTGGTGCTAGACAAGCTCAGAGAGCATCAATTCTATGCTAAGTTTTCCAAATGTGAATTTTGGCTTGATGAAGTGCTTTATCTTGGTCATATCATCTCTGCCAAGGGCATCGCTGTTAATCCCGAGAAGGTGTCCGCAATTGTGAATTGGGAACCTCCTCAGAATGTCAAGCAGCTCCGCAGTTTTCTTGGTCTTGCAAGCTATTGCCGAAGATTCGTTGAGAATTTCTCCAAGATTGCAAAGCCTCTTTCCAACCTCCTCCAGAAGCATGTGAAGTATGTCTGGTCTCCTGAGTGTGACGTTGCTTTCAATACTCTCAAAGAGAAACTCGTCACAGCTCCTGTCTTGACTCCTCCTGATGAATCCAAGCCATTTGAAGTTTTCTGTGATGCTTCTCTTCAAGGTCTCGGTGCTGTGTTAATGCAAGAGAAGAGAGTTGTGGCTTATACCTCTCGGCAGCTTGAAGCCCAACGAAAAGAACTACCCCACTCACGATCTTGAGTTGGCGGCGATTGTCCATGCATTGATAACGTGGAGACATCTCTTGTTGGGAAGGAAAGTGGACATTTTCACGGATCACAAGAGTCTCAAGTATATCTTCACTCAGCCCAACCTCAACCTCGAGCAGACTCGATGGGTCGAAATGATTCAAGAGTACAACCCAAGTATTGAATATACTTGGGCAAGGCCAATGTCATTGCAGATGCTTTGAGCAGGAAGGCTTATCGCAATGTCTAATCCTCAAGCCTTTCCAACGGATCTCTGTGAAGCTTTCCGCAAGCTGAATCTTCAAGTTGTTCCTCAAGGCTTTCTTGCCAACCTCATAGTCTCTCCTACTTTGGAAGATCAGATTCGTGAGGCTCAACTTCGGATACCACGGTGAAAAAGGTGAAACGTGGTATCGACAAGGGCATTTCAAGTACAAGTGCTTCCACATTGATGACAAAGATACTCTTTTCTTTGAGGACGGATTGTGGTTCCTAAGGGTGATCTGAGAAAAGTCATTATGAACGAGGCTCACAATTCGCTTCTATCCATTCATCCCGGAAGTACGAAGATGTACCAGACCTCAAGCAATCATATTGGTGGACTCGAATGAAGCGAGAGATTGCTCAATTCGTGAATGAGTGTGATGTCTGCAGAAGAGTGAAAGCGAACACCAACGACCAGCTGGTCTCCTCCAACCTCTTGCTATTCCGAATGGAAGTTTGATCATATCGAGATGGACTTCGTGACTGGATTTCCAAAGTCCAAGCGTGGAAATGATGCTATCTTCGTTGTCATTGACAAGCTTACTAAAGTGGCTCATTTTCTTCCTATCAAAGAATCGATCACAACAGCTCGGTTGGCGAGCTATACACCTCGAGGATTGTCTCTTTGCGGCATTCCACAAGTGATCTCTTGAGACCGTGGCAGCATCTTTACCTCCAAGTTCGGGATTCTTTTCGAAGGCCATGGGCACCAACATTCGTTTTAGCACAGCTTTCCATCCTCAAACAAGTGGCCAAGTTGAGCGAGTAAATCAAATCCTTGAAGATATGCTCGGGGCTTGTGTCATTTCTTTCGGTATGAAGTGGGAAGATTGTCTTCCATATGCCGAAGTTCTCCTACAACAACAGCTTCCAAGCGAGTTCGGGCAAGGCCCCATTCGAAATTCTCTATGGCGTAAAGTGCCGTACTCCTCTCAATTGGTCAGAGACAGGTGAACGCCAACTTCTTGGCAATGACTTGATCACGAAGCGTAAGAAATGTGCAAAGTCATTCGTGAGAATCTCAAAGCCGCATAATCGCGCGGAAAAGCTATTATGATGATAAGCACCGTGATGTGGCTTTTGAAATCGGAGACCATGTCTACCTCCGCGTCTCTCCTATGAAAGGCACTCGTCGCCCGGTATCAAAGGAAGCTTGCCCCTAGATCGTGGGTCCTTTCAAGATCATTGGCAAAAGAGGCGATCTCGCCTATCAACGAGCTTCCGTCCAACTTCGCAAACGTGCACGATGTGTTCCACGTGTCACAGCCGCAAGTGCTTCAAGACTCTGAACGCACTATCAACTTCAAGAGATTGACCTTCAAGAAGATCTCTCTTATCATGAGCACCCCGTTGCTATTCTTGAAGAAACCGAGCGCAAGACTCGCAACAAGTCAATCAAATTCCTGAAAGTGAAGTGGTCACACCATTCCGACCGAGAAGCCACACGAGCGCGAGGATCACCTCCGTTCGAATATCCGGAGTTGTTTCAGTCCTAGATCTCGGGACGAGATCCTCTTGTAGTGGTGGAGTGTTGTAACACCCCGGAAGTAACTTTCCATATTTGTAACTCCAACTCTTGCCATTTTCGGCATTGTGTTATGATATTCCCTCCGTGGTTGGGTTTTTCTTCATTTTGCATTTTGTCCATGTCATGCATTTTATATCATGTCATCATGTGCATCGCATTTGCATACGTGTTCGTCTCATGATTCCGAGCATTTTTCCCGTTGTCCGTTTTGCAATCCGACACTCCTATCTCCCCGGCGCCCCTTTTACGTTTTTCCGTGTGCGGTACTAAACCTCCTCGGAATGGACCGAGGTTTGTCTAGTGGCCTTGGTATACCACCCGTAGACCACCGGTCAAGTTTCGGGTCATTTGGAGCTCGTTTGATACTCCAACGGTTAACCGCACTCTCGCAAAAGCCTCTTTTAAGTTGCAGCCCAACACCCCTCCAAAATAGTCCAATAACCCATCTAAGTCACTTCCATGCTCTCCGTCGTTCGATCACGATCGTGTGGGCGAAAACTACACCTCATTTGGACTCTCCTAGCTCCTCTATGCCTATTTAAACACCTCCCGTCTAAATCCGGGTCTTCTTCCCGAAACCCTAAAATTTTCATCCCACACGCCACGGACGCGTCCCGCCGCCGCCAGCGTCGCGCCCATCAGCGCCCGCCACCAGTCCAGCGCCGCCCGCCGCCGCGGCCCAGGCGAGGCCCAAGGGGTCGACCGCTCAGCCCCCCGCCGCCGCCATGACGCCGCCGAGGCTCCGCTCCGCCGCCTCGCCGCCCGGCCGGCTTCGCCGCCGCCCGCCCGGCAGTCCCCGCCGTCGCCGCCTCCGCCCTCGCCGCCGCCACGCCGACCTCGCCGCCCGGATCTCCACCGACCCGCGCCGCGCCGCCCGTCTCCAGCTCGGCCCGGCCTCCTCGCCCGCCGCCGCCGCCGCGACCTCGCCCGGCCGCCCCTCCGCCAGCGCCACTTCCCTCCACCGGCGCCCGCCCGCTTCTCCTCTCCGGCGAGCACCGCCGCCGCCCGTCCTCGATCCGTTCGGATCCGGATCGGACCGAGCTCCGTTGACCTTCTTCCCCTCTTTTCTTCTAAGTATTTTGCCCTGTGATATATTTCGTGGCATTTTCATCGTAGCGTAACTTTGCATCTGTAGATCCATTTTGCGCGTTTAATATATCAAATTGTTCGTCTCGAAGAGTAGATCATTTCATCTCATTGCATCATTGCATCATTTTCATTTGAGCTCATCTTGATGCCCGAAATGCTGTTAGAAGAGGGCTATGTGATGTTAGTTTCTGTTTCTTAACAGAACTTGCACCTTTGTTATTTTTGCTATGATTGATGTGTTCACCCTATGAATTTGAGTCCTACATGTGTTTTGTAATATGCCATGCCATATTTCCAGGGGTGTATGCCATGTTTTTTTGTGATCTATGTGGTGACTAGCACAAGCATGCAAAGTAGGTGTCCTGATGTTGCTGTTTTCAGCTCTGTTTTGCTGATATTTTGATGCCATGTTAACTTGATGCTACCGAGAGATCCATGCATATTTTGAGATACTTTAGTAAGGATGTTTTGTTAAACATGTCTTGCTCTATCCATCCATTCCTTTGTTTGAAATTATGGTATGCCATAGCTTGAGTCAATCGAGCTCTACTTTTGCTACCAAATGTTTCCTGGCAGATTGTTTACATGTTATTCAATTTTGCCAAGGTTGTTGTGATTGATCCATGTATGCTATGTTATTGTTCTTGCCATGTATGTCTTCTATGCCATGTCTTCTTGATGTATGTATGCTTAGTTTATCATATAAGGCTCTGTAGTGAGTGCATTGAGCTTGTAAACATGCCTACTTGTTATCAGTTTTTGACATGCCATGTTGCTGAATCTGTTAACGAAACTTTCGATATTGACATGGATGTTACTATATTTTCTGATCCTTTTTGGCTTATGGTCAGTAAGGGACTTTTGTTCTATGCTTTGAGTAGATTCATGCCATGCCTTGTTTTGCTCTTATAAGTTCCTGTAGCATGTAGTTTTGTTGCTCTGAACATTGCTACCTGATGCTGTTTTTGCCATGTCCAGCCTGATATTTTGTGCACTTTTGCCATGCTTGTTTGAACCTGTTATGATGTGATTTAGCCGAAGCTCAGTGCTCATCTTTTGTCAAGCATCTTGTGTAGATCACTGCCATATACTTTGTTGGTACGTTTGGGTGCAGTAGCTTAATTTCTTGTTGCTTGCTAAGTGGCATCATGCTGTTAATGGCAGATTTGTGCCATTCTTGTTTTGCTTGTCATTTGCAAACCGTGCATCCGATTCCGGTGATCTTTATATCGATTTCAACCGAAATCATCTCATCTTTCCAGTGGCATACTTGGTTTGCCAAGTTGATGCCTGGTTCATCATTTTCCTTCCGGCCTTTATCGCATTGCATATCACATCCCGCATATCATGTCATGTATTGCATCATGTTGCTTGTGCATTGCACCGTGATTTATTGTGGTTCCTTTGTTTGTGTTCTTGCTTTGGGTAGAGCCAGGAGACGAGTACGTGAACGAGGAACCTGTGGAGAACGCTTACGAGGATCAAGCTTTCGACAACTCTGAGAACATTGCAGGCAAGATAACCATACCCTCGAAATCACTTCTATCTTTGCTATGCTAGTTGCTCGCTCTTTTTCTATGCCTATGCTGCGATGCCTACCACTTGCTATATCATGCCACCCACATTGCCATGTCAGCCCCTAACCATCCTTTCCTAGCAAACCGTTGTTTGGCTATGTTACCGCTTTGCTCAGCCCCTCTTATAGCGTTGCTAGTTGCAGGTGAAGTTGAAGTTTGTTCCTTGTTGGAACATGGAGATGTTGTTCCTTGTTGGAACATGTTTACTTGTTGGGGATATCACAATATATATCTGCTATAATTAATACATCTATATACTTGGTAAAGGGTGGAAGGCTCGGCCTTATGCCCGTGTTTTGTTCCACTTGCCACCTAGTTTCCATCATACCGTGTTATATTCCTTGATTTCGCGTTCCTTACACGGTTGGGTGATTTATGGGACCCCTTGACAGTTCGCTTTGAATAAGACTCGTCCCAGCAAGGCCCAACATTGGTTTTACCATTTGCCACCTAAGCCTTTTTCCCCGGGTTTTCGCGAGCCGAGGGTCATCTTTATTTTAACCCCCGACCAGTGCTCCTTCGAGTGCTGGCCCGAACCGAGCCGCTCAAGGGCCACCACGGGAAACTCGAGGCTTGGTTTTACTCGTAGCTTGTCTCATCCGGATGTGCCACGAGAACGAGATATGTGCAGCTCCTATCGGGATTTGTCGGCACAATCGGGTGGCTTTGCTGGTCTTGTTTTATTGCTGTCGAAATGTCTTGTAGTCCGGGATTCCGAGATTGATCGGATCTTCCCGGTAGAAGGAATATCCTTCATTGACCGTGAGAGCTTATAATGGGCTAAGTTGGGACACCCCTGCAGGGTATTATCTTTCGAAAGCCGTGCCCGCGGTTATGAGGCAGATGGGAATTTGTTAATGTCCGGTTGTAGAAAACCTGAAGTTGACCTCAATTTAAAATACACATCAACCGCGTGTGTAACCGTGATGGTCTCTTCTCGGCGGAGCCCGGGAAGTGAACACGGTGTTGGAGTTATGTCTGACGTGAGTAGTTCAGGATCACTTCTTGATCGCTATTAGCTTCACGACCGTGCTTTTCTTCTCTTCTCGCTCTCTTTTGCGAAATAGCCACCATATATGCTAGTCGCTTGCTGCAGCTCCACTTTACAACCCTGTCCTTCCTATAAGCTTAAATAGTCTTGATCTCGCGGGTGTGAGATTGATGAGTCCCTGTGACTCACAGATTCTACCAAAACAGTTGCAGGTGCCGACGAGGCCAGTGCAGGTGACGCATCCGAGCTCACGTGGGAGTTCGACGAGGAACGTGGTCGTTACTATGTGTCTTTTCCGATGATCGATGAGTGGTGCCCAGTTGGGACAATCGGGATCTGGGTAGCATTTGGGGTATCTTCTTTTATTTTGGTTCCGTAGTCGGACCTTGAGTGTACTCAATGATGGATGTTTATTTATGTATTGTGTGAAGTGGCATCGTAAGCCAACTATGTATCTTTTTCCCTTAATTATTACATGGGTTGTGTGAAGATTACCTCACTTGCGACATTGCTTTCAATGCGGTTATGCCTCTAAGTCGTGCCTCGACACGTGGGAGATATAGCCGCATCGAGGGCGTTACATCCATGGTCGCTTATTACTTTGGTGAACGCCTCACACACTCAAGAGTTGTGTACGTGTGTTGGCCGTGTGATTTTGCAGTATACAGTTGGCCGAGGAGGGCATCCTCTACAGCCGGCTTCGCGGCCATGCTCACCAACGCACATGCGGCGCCACTCTCAGGTGAGTGTCCGGGCCTGCACATCAGCTCCAGGGCCGATTGTTGTTTTTCTAAGCTTTTGTCATCAAATAAATAGAATCTTGTTTCCATTTGGCGCGTTACCGATCAGTGCTCCATATGTTGGGCAAATCAGTGCTCCATATTATGTGCACTGAAAAGTATTCCATTGGCTTCTTTGTCAGGTCTATTTATGTGCACATGAAAGAGGGTGGTGGCAAGGAAGACGAGCATATGGGAAAGCAGCGTCATCGGCGTCCATATGTTGCCACCGGCCTCGACATCATGAAGGCGTCACACTAAGCTGTCTATACATCACCCCACCACACCAGGTATACGTGATGCTCTTTTATCCCTGCTGATGGTCGATGGTTCATTAGGCTGGTCCACACTAGGAGCACCAATTTAGCCGAGTTGATGGTTATTGGTTTAGCAAATGACGATTTGCTTATGATGTGGTTATGCTATGTTTAGATGAAATATTTAGTGAGATGTTTGTTCACCGGATCGGTATTTGCTTCAGCATGTGTTCAGGCTATGCTCTTAGGAGTTGTTCTTTCGTATGGGTGTTTAGTTTATTCGTCCCTCCATTCCTAACATGAATACTAATCTGAGTCATTAAAAATAATTGCACAGGCAGAATAAATTGTTTGGAAAACATGGAGTTATGACGTGTCTACCTTCTATTAGTGTTGTGCTGCCTAAATATAATTTACCTGCATCTACAATGTTTTGCTTATGCAATGCCACCTTCCTTCTTATTTGGGAGGATTACATTACATAAAGTGAAAGGCCGCCGACTCTGCCTCTACTGGATCCTTCGCCTAGGTGGCCGTCCTCCTTCACCGACCCCCCTGGTTCCATAGTGCTCAGCGCGTGTGTCGTGCTATGGTTTCTAACCCCCAGCGCTTGGTACCACCAGAAGGGGGTGGCCAATGCTTTTGAGTTTCCCCATCATTAGAGCTTTTGGCGCTTGATTTCATTTGTGATTGGGAAATTTACATGCTTTTTGTGCTGAGATTTGGATTTTGACAACATCAATCTAATAGTCAACTATATAGTGGATGAGAATATGTGGCTCTAATAGTCAACTATATAGTATTGAAAAAATACCAGGAAATTTAAAAAAATAATGGAAGTTTGGGATATCAAACCTGGGTGGCAATTGTTCACCGGTGTTCAGTTCCGTGGGGAATGGGTGCCCGTGGTATTCTCGGTAAAAAAATCAAAAAGTTCCTATGAATAGCAAAAACTATTTGGATGGATCGAATGGCGGATCATGTTTTACCACGGATACCACGGGTACCCATTCCCCATGAAACTGAACACAGGTGTACAATGGGCACCCAGGTTTGATATCCTAAAGTTCCAGATTTTTTTGAAATTTCCCTGTATATTTTTATTACTATATTCATATAGAGGTGTGTGGCACCCGAGAGATCCCATGCATTTCCACTATATAGTTTACTACTATGCAATATAAAAGCATTGTAAATAACTCTCTGAGACTACCACTATGGCCTGCTCATGGTATATCGTACTGCACCGCGATGCTTTATGTATTTAATGCTACATGTTCTAACAAACACACCAATGGCAAGTAATGGAACTCATGATCTGTACTGGACTATTACTGCTACATGCATCTACTATCTCCTATTCTTAGAGTAGATGTTGGATTGTTAGACTGCTTTTATGGATCATTAAACTTCTTTTATCGGTCTGCCCCCTTGACTGCGACAAAGGAAGGGCTTCATTCAGAGAGCGACGACGATAGCACTCCAGCAGCTAAAAGTGTCAATGAATTAGAGGTAACCACAGTATTTGTCGACTTTTCACTTGCATTACTATAATACCACATATCATCTTACATACAAATGGACATTGATCTCTAGGATAGCCTCAACAAAACTGTTGGCTCGCTGCCACCATATGAAGAAACATCAAACGAGTAACATACCCTCCCTCCTGCTCTTCAGACTTGTACAACTATATGCATTACTCATGTTTGTTGCTTTCCCAGTGAAACAGACCACAGGCCCAACAAAAAAAACAAAGTCTAAGCCTACTGCCCGCAGGACTTTAGTCTTTAAAGACTAAAATGCACGGATTGCATGTAAGCCAGTATCTAAGATTGTTTCGTATGTAGCATCCTTTCTGCTTTGTAAATGTTAGTCAGCAGATGTACTGCTCAAGCCTTGCTTGCCTTGCATAAAGATGTCATCCTTTGATTATTTTGTGTTTGTCCTTATGGCTTGCTGAATGTAAATCTCAATGTTGCATTATTGCTATATATATTCTTCTTTAAAATTTAAAGAATAGATATGTCACATGTAGATATGCCTTTGAATGTCCACATCTAATTGCTTTCTCATCCCCACATCCAGGATACATGACATTCTCAAAGGCGGGCGTATGTGGCCGTGTGAAGGAGTTGTGGCCTCTGTCTCTGCCTTAAATGTCGATGGTGCCTCTCTGTGCTGTCACTCCCATGTCCTTTTTATTTTGTTTGTTCGGTGAATGCTGGATTAGACAAGAAGGATTTACTCATGCTCGATCCGTACAACTATGAAATATTTGTGCAATCTTTTATTTAAGCTTTGAAACAAGAGAATTAAATGTTGGGTTTGAGCAATGGAGTTTCATGTTTTTCCTTGGTGTTGGATTATTGATATGAATCACGACAAGTAGAATTGTTGCACTACAAGTTATCATGACATGAAGCCTTAATCGACTATCATTTTTATGTGTTGTGAACTGCTGCATAGGCTCTTGCTCCTGACTGATTGGTTTTTATAAGGATTTTATAATGCCTATTGCTTGCATATCTTACAGCTCTTCCATGAAGGAATACCATCTATATATGAACTTTTCTATATTTGCAGTTTTTTATACTTGAAATGATTCAATGGTTGTATAAATAGAATTGACATGACTATACCCGGCAGCACCGCTGCCGGGTGCGGCAAGCCGCACTACTTATCTAGTATATAGGAGGAAGGAGTACATCGGTGGAGCAAAGGGGGCCCCACAAGGCAGGGGGGCGCGCCCTAGGGGGGGGAGGGCGCCCTCCACCCTCGTGTCCGCCTCCCTTCTTTCTTGACGTGGGGTCCAAGTCTCCTGGATCATATTCGGTGAGAAAATCACGTTCCCGAAGGTTTCATTCTGTTTGGACTTCGTTTGATATTCCATTTCTTCGAAACACTGAAATAGGCAAAAAACAACAATTCTGGGCTGGGCCTCCGGTTAATAGGTTAGTCCCAAAAGTAATATAAAAGTGGAAAATAAAGCCCAATATGGTCCAAAACAGTAGATAATATAGCATGGAGCAATCAAAAATTATAGATACGTTGGAGACGTATCAGGCATCCCCAAGCTTAATTCCTGCTCGTCCTCGAGTAGGTAAATGATAAAAAAGAATTTTTGATGCGGAGTGCTACTTGGCATAACTTCAATGTAATTCTTCTTAATTGTGGTATGAATATTCAGATCCGAAAGATTCAAGACAAAAGTTCATATTGACATAAAAATAATAATACTTCAAGCATACTAACAAAGCAATTATGTCTTCTCAAAATAACATGGCCAAAGAAAGTTATCCCTACAAAATCATATAGTCTGGCTATGCTCTATCTTCACCACACAAAGTATTTAAATCATGCACAACCCCGATGACAAGCCAATTAATTGTTTCATACTTTTGACGTTCTCAAACTTTTTCAATCTTCACGCAATACATGAGCGTGAGCCATGGATATAGCACTATATGTGGAATAGAATGGTGGTTGTGGAGAAGACAAAAAGAGGGAAGATAGTCTCACATCAACTAGGCGTATCAACGGGCTATGGAGATGCCCATCAATAGATATCAATGTGAGTGAGTAGGGATTGCCATGCAACAGATGCACTAGAGATATAAGTATATGAAAGCTCAATAAAAGAAACTAAGTGGGTGTGCATCCAACTCGCTTGCTCACAAAGACCGAGGCATTTTTAGGAAGCCCATCATTGGAATATACAAGCCAAGTTCTATAATGAAAAATTCCCACTAGTATATGAAGGTGACAAAATGAGAGACTCTCTATCATGAAGATCTTGGTGCTACTTTGAAGCACAAGTGTGGTAAAAGGATAGTAACATTGTCCCTTCTCTCTTTTTCTCTCATTTTTTACCTTTTCTCTTTTTTACGGCCTCTTTTCTTCTTTTTTTCATCCGGAGTCTCATCCCGACTTGTGGGGGAATCATAGTCTCCATCATCCTTTCCTCACTTGGGACAATGCTCTAAAAATGATGATCGTCACACTTTTATTTTCTTACAACTCAACAATTACAACTCGATACTTAGAACAAAGTATGACTCTATATAAATGCCTCCGACGGTGTACCGGGATGCAATGAATCAAGAGTGACATGTATGAAAGAATTATGAATGGTGCCTTTGCCACAAATGCTATGTAAACTACATGATCATGCTAGCAATATGACAATGATGGAGCGTGTCATAATAAACGGAACGGTGGAAATTTGCATGGCAATATATCTCGGAATGGCTATGGAAATGCCATGATAGGTAGGTAGGTGGCTGTTTTGAGGAAGGTATATGGTGGGTGTATGATACCGGCGAAAAGTGCACGGTATTAGAGAGGCTAGCAATGGTGGAAGGATGGGAAAAGTGCGTATAATCCATGGACTCAACATTAGTCATAAAGAACTCATATACTTATTGCAAAAATCTAGAAGTTATCAAAGCAAAGTATTACGCGCATGCTCCTAGGGGGATAGATTGGTAGGAAAAGACCATCGCTCGTCCCCGACCGCCACTCATAAGGAAGACAATCAATAAATAAATCATGCTCCGACTTCATCACATAACGGTTCACCATACATGCATGCTACGGGAATCACAAAAGTATTTCTCAAATTCACAACTACTCAACTATCATGACTCTAATATCACCATCTTCATATCTAAAAACAATTATCGAGCATCAAACTTTTCTTAGTATTCAACGCACTCAAAAGAAAGTTTTACAAATCTTGAATACCAAGCATATTATTATTATTAGGCAAATACCATGCTATTTAGGACTCTCAAAATAATATAAGTGAAGCATGAGAGATAAATAGTTTCTATAAACCAAATCCACCACCGTGCTCTAAAAGATATAAGTGAAGCACTAGAGCAAAACTATAAAGCTCAAAAGATATAAGTGAAGCACATAGAGTATTATATCAAATTCCAAATCATGTATGGCTCTGTAAAAAGGTGTGTACAACAAGGATGATTGTGGTAAACTAAAAATCAAAGACTCAAATCATACAAGATGCTACAAGCAAAACACATATCATGTGGTGAATAAAAATATAGCTCCAAGTAAAGTTACCGATGGAAGTAGACGAAAGAGGGGATGCCTTCCGGGGCATCCCCAAGCTTTTACTTTTTGGTGTCCTTAGATTATTTTGTGGGTGCCATGGGAATCCCAAAGCTTAGGCTCTTGCCACTCCTTGTTCCATAATCCATCAAAAGATTTCACCCAAAACTTGAAAACTTCACAACATAAAACTCAACAGAAATCTCGTGAGCTCCGTTAGCGAAAGAAAACAAAAGACCACTTAAAGGTACTGTAATGAACTCATTCTTTATTTATATTGGTGTTAAACCTACTGTATTCCAACTTCTCTATGGTTTATAAACTATTTTACTAGCCATAGACTCATCAAAATAAGCAAACAACACACGAAAAACAGAATCTGTCAAAAACAGAAAAGTCTGTAGTAATATGTAACTAACGCAAAATTCTGGAACTCCAAAAAATCAGCCAAAATAGTACGGCCTAGGCAATTTGTTTATTGATCATCAGCAATTGGAATCACTATTTTATCTCTTTCTGGTGATTTTTAACAATTGTTTTCGTGGACCGAAAGTTTCTGGAAATTACAGCAAGATCAAATAACTATCATCCAAGAAGAACCTATAGGTTTAACTTGGCACAAACACTAATTAAAACATAAACCACTTCCAAACAGAAGGTAGATTGATTATTTATTGCTAAACAGAAGTAAAAGCAAAAAAACTAAAATAAAATTGGGTTGCCTCCCAACAAGCGCTATCGTTTAACGCCCCTAGCTAGGCATTGATAATTTTAATGATGCTCACATGAAAGACAAGAATTGAAGCGCAAAAAGAGCATCATAAAACATATGACAAACACATCTAAGTCTAACATACTTCCTATGCATAGGCATTTTATAAGCAAACAAATTACCATAGCAAGCAAAAATTGGCATATGCAAGGAAGAAGAAAGAGATGATAGCAATCTCAACATGACGAGAGGTAATTTAGTAACATGAAAATTCCTACAACCATATTTTACTCTCTCATAATAATTACAAGAAGGATCAAAAGAAAATTCAACAATATAGCTATCATATAAAATTTTCTCTACATGATCCACATGCATGCAAAGTTGAGACTCTTCCGAAATAGTGGGATTAATATTAACTAAAGTCAAGACCTCTCCAAACCCACTTTTATAAAAAACTTCATAAGATTGAACATTATCCAAATATGTGGGATCTAAAGTTGACAATCTCCCAAACCCACTTTCAATATTATTGCAAACAATATTATCAAGCTCATATTCATCGTGGGTATTAAATAAATTTTCAAGATCATAAGAAGAATCACCCCAATCATGATCATTGCAACAAGTAGTAGACATAGCAAAACTAGCATCCCCAAGCTTAGGGTTTTGCATATTATTATCACAATTGACATTAAGAGAATTTATAGTAAAGCCATTGAAATCATGCTTTTCATCGAGGGAGCTATCAAGCATGGGTGCAATAGCAACGATCTCATTTTTAACACAAGGAACTATAGCAAATTCGTCTTCATAAATATTGGCATCACGGCCACAAGAATAGCAAGCATCATGTTCGTCAAGGGATATACCAAATCATCGGAATCATCATTATCTATAGATTCATGCATGTCATTATTTTCTTCCAAAGCAACGGTCATTCTTTCAATAAATTCTTTGACATAGACATTATGAGCATAGTTTTCATAGCAATATTTAAGTATGTCAAAATTTTCAGATTCGTAGAGTAATATCATACTTTTCAATCAAAGAAGCAACTTCATAAGCACTCTTAAAAGCAACAAATTCTTCAATTTGTTCGATATCATAGTAACTATAAACACCCTTTGCATAAGAAGATAAGATTTCATTATCATTAAACTCACATAGGTAGGGAAGGTGTTTTTTAGGGTTCTTAGAGCAACAAGTAAAATCACAAATTTCACAAAGATTCCAAGCATAACACAGCAATCTGTTTATTTGACTCCATAAGATTCTCCCTTTTTCAGACAAACGGTGACGCACAAAATGAGCATGCTCATCTAAAGATTTCCCATCAACTAGGCTAGTTGGGTTTCAGCACGAGCGCATAAGGATCGAAGATGATTCAAGTAGAGCACTTTAAGTGGATCCATATCAATAGATTTTTAGCAAGCAAATAGAGGGCACATGGAAACACACAAAAAAAGACATACGGGAAGAAGGCGAAGAAAAGGCGAATAAAACGGCAAGGGTGAAGTGGGGGAGAGGAAAACGAGAGGCAAATGGAAAATAATGTAATGCGAGAGATAAGGGATTGTGATGGGTACTTGGTATGTTGACTTTTGCGTAGACCTCCCCGGCAATGGCGCCAGAAATCTTCCTGCTACCTCTTGAGCACTTCGTTGGATTTCCTTGAAGAGGAAAGGGTGATGCAGCAGAGTAGAGTAAGTATTTCCCTCAGTTTTTGAGAACCAAGGTATCAATCCAGTAGGAGGCTACGCGGGAGTACCTTGTACCTACACAAAACAAATAGCTCCACGCAACCAACGTGATTAGGGGTTGTCAATCCCTTCACGGTCACTTACGAGATTGAGATCTGATAGAGATGATAGATAATATTTTTGGTATTTTTGGTATAAAGATGCAAAGTAAAATATAAGAAAAGTAAAAAAGCAAAGCAATAATAAAGTGATGGAAGATTTATATGATGAGAATAGACCCGGGGGCCATAGATTTCACTAGTGGCTTCTCTCAAGAGCATAGGTATTCTACGGTGGGTGAACAAATTACTGTTGAGCAATTGACAAAATTGAGCATAGTTATGAGAATATCTAGGTATGATCATGTATATATGCATCACGTCCGAGACAAGTAGACCGACTCATGCCTGCATCTACTACTACTACTCCACTCATCGACCGCTATCCAGCATGCATCTAGAGTATTAAGTTCAAGAAAACAGAGTAACGCCTTAAGCAAGATGACATGATGTAGAGGGATAAATTCATGCAATATGATAAAAACCCCATCTTGTTATCCTCGATGGCAACAATACAATCTGGCCTTGCCGCCCCTCATCCATGGGAAAGGACACCACAAGATTGAACCCAAAGCTAAGCACTTCTCCCATTGCAAGAAAAACCAATCTAGTAGGCCAAACCAAACTGTTAATTCGAAGAGACTTGCAAAGATAACCAATCATACATAAAATAATTCAGAGAAGATTTAAATATTGTTCATAGAAAAACTTGATCATAAACCCACAATTCATCGATCTCAACAAACACACCGCAAAAAGAAGATTACATCCAATAGATCTCCACGAGAGAGGGGGAGAACATTGTATTGAGATCCAAAAAGAGAGAAGAAGTCATCTAGCTACTAACTATGGACCCGAAGGTCTGAGGTAAACTACTCACACTTCATCGGAGGGGCTATGGTGATGATGTAGATGCCCTCCGTGGTGGATTCCCCTTCCGGCGGAGCTCCAGAACAGGCCCCAAGATGGGATCTCGTGGATACAGGAAGTTGCGGTGGTGGAATTAGGTTTTTGGCTCCGTCTCTGATCGTTTGGGGGTACGTAGGTATATATAGGAGGAAGGAGTACGTCGGTGGAGCAAAGGGGGGCCCATGAGGCAGGGGGCGCGCCCTAGGGGGGGTGCCCTCCACCCTCGTGTCCGCCTCCCTTCTTTCTTGACGTGGGGTCCAAGTCTCCTGGATCATATTCGGTGAGAAAATCACGTTCCCGAAGGTTTCATTCTGTTTGGACTTCGTTTGATATTCCATTTCTTCGAAACACTGAAATGGGCAAAAAACAACAATTCTGGGCTGGGCCTCCGGTTAATAGGTTAGTCCCAAAAGTAATATGAAAGTGGAAAATAAAGCCCAATATGGTCCAAAACAGTAGATAATATAGCATGGAGCAATCAAAAATTATAGATCGTTGGAGCGTATCGGGCATCCCAAGCTTAATTCCTGCTCGTCCTCGAGTAGGTAAATGATAAAAAGAATTTTTGATGCGGAGTGCTACTTGGCATAACTTCAATGTAATTCTTCTTAATTGTGGTATGAATATTCAGATCCGAAGATTCAAGACAAAAGTTCATATTGACATAAAAATAATAATACTTCAAGCATACTAACAAAGCAATTATGTCTTCTCAAAATAACATGGCCAAAGAAAGTTATCCCTACAAAATCATATAGTCGGCTATGCTCTATCTTCACCACACAAAGTATTTAAATCATGCACAACCCGATGACAAGCCAATTAATTGTTTCATACTTTTGACGTTCTCAAACTTTTTCAATCTTCACGCAATACATGGCGTGAGCCATGGATATAGCACTATATGTGGAATAGAATGGTGGTTGTGGAGAAGACAAAAGAGGAAGATAGTCTCACATCAACTAGGCGTATCAACGGGCTATGGAGATGCCCATCAATAGATATCAATGTGAGTGAGTAGGGATTGCCATGCAACAGATGCACTAGAGATATAAGTATATGAAAGCTCAATAAAAGAAACTAAGTGGGTGTGCATCCAACTCGCTTGCTCACAAAGACCGAGGCATTTTTAGGAAGCCCATCATTGGAATATACAAGCCAAGTTCTATAATGAAAAATTCCCACTAGTATATGAAAGTGACAAAATGAGAGACTCTCTATCATGAAGATCTTGGTGCTACTTTGAAGCACAAGTGTGGTAAAAGGATAGTAACATTGTCCCTTCTCTCTTTTTCTCTCATTTTTTACCTTTTCTCTTTTTTTATGGCAATATATCTCGGAATGGCTATGGAAATGCCATGATAGGTAGGTATGGTGGCTGTTTTGAGGAAGGTATATGGTGGGTGTATGATACCGGCGAAAAGTGCACGGTATTAGAGAGGCTAGCAATGGTGGAAGGATGGGAAAAGTGCGTATAATCCATGGACTCAACATTAGTCATAAAGAACTCATATACTTATTGCAAAAATCTAGAAGTTATCAAAGCAAAGTATTACGCGCATGCTCCTAGGCGGATAGTTTGGTAGGAAAAGACCATCGCTCGTCCCCGACCGCCACTCATAAGGAAGACAATCAATAAATAAATCATGCTCCGACTTCATCACATAACGGTTCACCATACGTGCATGCTACGGGAATCACAAAAGTATTTCTCAAATTCACAACTACTCAACTATCATGACTCTAATATCACCATCTTCATATCTAAAAACAATTATCGAGCATCAAACTTTTCTTAGTATTCAACGCACTCAAAAAAAAGTTTTACAAATCTTGAATACCAAGCATATTATTATTATTAGGCAAATACCATGCTATTTAGGACTCTCAAAATAATATAAGTGAAGCAGGAGAGATAAATAGTTTCTATAAACCAAATCCACCACCGTGCTCTAAAAGATATAAGTGAAGCACTAGAGCGAAACTATAAAGCTCAAAAGATATAAGTGAAGCACATAGAGTATTCTATCAAATTCCAAATCATGTATGGCTCTGTAAAAAGGTGTGTACAACAAGGATGATTGTGGTAAACTAAAAAGTAAAGACTCAAATCATACAAGATGTGTCGGCGTTCTGGGAACGGGGGTCCCCAGACTTGCCTGCCTGCGGCCTGCGGCGTGGCTCAAAGGAGGCCCGGGACAACCCATCTTCATCAACACAAGCTCAAGACCCTCGCGAGGGGCCAAGCCTCGCGGGGCGGACGACCAGGAGCTTCCTCAGGCACGGCCTCGTCAGGTTGGCTCATGAGGAGGCGGAGAGTTCAAGGCAGGGTACCTCGCGAGGTGCCCATGACGCAAGCCATGATTTACCAAGGGCGCCCGATCGAGGCGCCAGCCAGCAGGCGTCCTCCTTTCCTCTTTGGTGCAAAGGGAGCAAGCGCAGGCGAGAGCATCAAGCAAAGGCATCCGTTTCGGTGCAACAAGACCAAGACCAGCCCCAATTGCTGGAAGAGAGTCATTGTGGAGCCCAAGCAGGCGTCATCACCAGAGCCTTTGGCAGGCGAAGACCAACTTTAGTCAGGATAAGTGTACCCGCTGTTCCCCTTCAAAATGGCCAATTGTTGGCGCCCTTCCCGCTTAATATTTGGGAAGAGGCCCAGGGCCTTCGTCTATATAAGTAGAGCTAGCCACCATAGTAGGGAGAGATCGGCATTTGGAATCCAGAGAGGGAGATAGAGACCCGATCCTCAAGCTAGAGCGACGGAACACCACCTAGCAGTTCATCACACCCACCAAGAACAGACCCTCGCGAGGCTGTTCTTCCCTGTACTGTTCCTCATCAGCCCCAGAGGCAATCCACCACACCACAAACTAGAGTAGGGTATTACACCACAACGGTGGCCCGAACTAGTATACATCTTGTGTCTCTTGTGCTGTTCATTTAGTAGTTTAGGTCCTGCGATTGGCGAGTGCGAGACGGTGGAGGGTTGGATCTCTGCGCACCCAGTGTTCAACCTCAAGGGTCTGCGGAACCCGAAATCCGACATTTGCGCGCCCGTAGGTGCGCGGAATCTGCCTTTAAATCGCCTCGTTCTTCCCGACCACATAACCATGACGCCCGTCGGGCCCAGCGCCCGGCGTCGAGCCGCCCTCGCCTCCCATGTCGCCCAGATGACTCCCGTCGGCGGGCGCCCTCGTCGTTCCCCGTCACCTGCCGTCAACGCCGCCACCGTCCGGCGAGAGCAGCAAGCGTCGTCCCAGCACCCGTCCATGAGGCGGGGCGGCATCGCTACGCCGCCGCTCACCCGCTGGTTCTTCGTCCACGCGCGCCGCAGCCATGGAGGCCCGAGCTGCACTCATCGCGCTAACGAGCTCCTGCGCTACCGCCCGTCGGCGCGTCTCGAAGAATGGCTCGACCGAGTCGCCGAGCTTCGTCCGCTGCTGGAGGCGACCAGCGCCGTCGCCTCGCTGCACCGCACCGCGCCCAGCCTGGCGATAAACTCGGCGCCTCGGCCGCCTCCTCCTCAAGACGGTGCCACAGCCCCAAAGCGCCACGGCCTGGCGGAACCTTCCGCCAGCGCCGCGCTGCAAGAAGCAGAGCTGCCAAGAAGTTCCTCGCCCGCAGAAGCTTCCCGCGCTCCCGCTCCAAAGACGTCAAGACCTGCGCTGCCCCCCAGCCGCGGCGCAGGGAGGCCCACAAGACCAAGCTCTATGCCGTCCGAGGCCCCCGCCACGGCGGGCTGCCGCCTTCACCTCCGAGCTGCGCAGCGTCGCGTAGCCCGCCAAGTTCAAGCCGGACCTGCCTCCTCGCTCGGCGGCACAGTGACCCTACGGAGTTCCTCCAGCTCTGAGCTGGGCATCGAGGCTGCCAACGGGATGAAAAGGTCATGGCGAATTGGTTTCCCATGGCGCTCAGGGCGGAGCCCTTTTGCTCTCTGAATCGCCCCCGAGCACGATCTCTTCTGGACCGAGATGCGTACCGCTTCGCCGCCAACTTCCGTGGCACTCGCGACCGGCCACCGCCGTGGCGACATGCGCCGAATCAGCAGCAGCCGGGAAACCCCAAAAGTACATCCAGCGCTTCAACAACGCTACTCAAGATCCCTGGGTAACGGAGGAGGCCATCATCTCGCCTTCTCCGGCGGCGTGCGCGACGTCAAGATGAAGGAGGAGCTGGCGATGCATGAAGATCTGTGCACCTCCACAGGGCTGTTCAACTTGGCGACCAAGTGCGCCCGGGGCTGAGGAGGGCGCCTCCTCGAGCTGCCTGCCGTGGATCCGAAGAGAAGAAGTCCAAGGCCAGGGCGTGAAGCGCAAAGGGGCTGCCGTGCTCGCAGCCGAACCGGACACCAAGCGAGGCGAGATCAGCCCGAGTCCTCCAAAGGCAGCCGATGCTGCGTGTACCACGACCTCCACACCCACAACACCAATGAATGTCAAGAGCTCCGGGCGTCACGTGAAGGAAGGGTCGGCAAGCGCCCGAAGCGCAGCAACCGGGCTACGGCCGAGGAGGAGGAAGGAATGCAGGGCGCTGGGAAGACCGGCCAGCGCCAAGGGTGGCGCGACCAACCTCGCGAGGACCGCTGGCAAGACCCACCTCGCGAGGGAGGCTGGAGGATCAGCCTCGCGAGATCGCCCATGAGGGAACACAGCCTCCCTCCGCTGCCGCCGCCGCCAAGGAGAATCGAAGACCGCCATCGGGGCGAGGGGCTGGGGCTTCGAGAAGCGCATGCGATCGCTTTGCATCTGGGCGGAGCTCAAGCCCCACCTCTCGGCGCATCTTCAAGCAGTTCGCCTGAAGTGAATGCAGTCCTCCCCAAGCTCGAGTCCACGCGCCCTCTCAGGTGGTCGGCATGCACCATCACATTCAGCTCAGTGGACCAGCTCAAGTGCGCAGCCACAGCCGGAGTTCTCCCGATGCTTTGTTCCCCAATCATCAGCAATGTGCTAGTAACCAAGACCCTCATCGACGGTGGGCAGGGCTCAACGTCCTGTCCGTGGAGACATTCAACAATCTTCAAGTGCCTTACAGTCAACTTCAGCCAACCAAGCCTTTCTCCGGAGTCACCGAGCGGCTCCACGGTCCCGATCGGGCAGGTTAGCCTTCTGTCACCTTCGGGCTCGCGACAACTACCACACCGAGCTCATCGACTTCGACGTCGCCCACATTCGCCTGCCGTACAACGCCATCCTCGGGTACCCAGCGTTGGCCAAATTCATGGCTGTAACCCACCATGGCTACAACGTCCTCAAGATGCCAGGAAGCGGCGGAGTCATCACGGTGCCACAATGAAGAGAGAGACGCAGTGCTCCCAGGCGAGCTTTTGAGCCGCATCATTGGAAGACCAGACCACAGCAGCAGGAGGCCTCCTGAGGCCGCACCCAAGAAGAAGAAGACATCAACCGACCCGACTCCTCAAGAGGCAGGCCCCTCAGGGCCCGCGCCGGGCCAAGGGGAGCCTCCTTCCATCGCATAGGAAAGCGCGCCCGGCACCCTCCTCAGGCAGGGCTCGGGGGCTCTCCCCTGGAGGGCCGCTGACCTCGCCAAGGTCTCGAGGGAGGCGCTTGGGCACCACGTGGAGGCGTGTTTCGAAGCACGTTTCCCGCAAGCAGGAGCAAGGCAAGGAGGGCCGAACCCTTAGGAGTTTGTCAGCAAGGCCATTCAAGAGCTACAGGAGTCAAGGGTCATGAGGGGCAGCCGCCGCCTACCCGCTGTGGCCCCCCATCCAGGCAAGGATGGTGGGCTGCGCGTCTGCATCGACATACCAGGGCTCAACCGAGCCGCATCTCAAGAGCGCCTCTGGCCCTCGCGAGTGGGACGTTGTGAGGGTCCGCCCCATAGCTACGTACACATGCCTTACGGGCTGCCAAGCGCTTTCTTGAGCACCAGCGTCTCATGAGG
This sequence comes from Aegilops longissima, assembly GCA_021605205.1. NCBI lineage: Eukaryota > Viridiplantae > Streptophyta > Magnoliopsida > Poales > Poaceae > Aegilops > Aegilops longissima. The sequence goes on from CM038681.1 coordinate 548,901,799, forward strand.
GCCATCCCGAGGCTCAAGAGGTCGAGCACGCCCGCAGCCTGGCGGAGATGGAGATGGCCCCGAGGAGCCGCGCCTCGGAGCCTTCCGAGGCCCCTGGCCTCGGGCTCGTGAGGATCGGCTCCGCAGCCCACCGAGTCTACTACACCAACACCCCTTCATCCCCAACATCACCAGTGACATCTTTAAGTTTTATCTCCGGTGGGCGCCTTGAGGTCAGCATTATTCCCGGGCAGCGTGGGTCCGTCCCTGCGGCATGTATCCCTTTTTATTTCATGTCATTAGCTTATCTGTTGGGGGCGCCCCTCGGGCTGCATCATCCCCAAGCCGCTCGGGCCAGTCCCAGCGGCATGTATCCTTCCTACTTTTTCCTTAGGATTATGCTCTCGCTCCACCATGCTTGTTATTTGGTGCCTTTTCCTGGGTGGCGGAATCTTGCACGTTAAAGGGGGGTGCCTGAGCATCACGACTCAGGGCTCCTACCGGCTCTCCGGCCCTCACCCTCTGGTCTTGTCCATGGCATCGCGACCTGGCTTGCCAGCGACTGCTGAGACCAGCCCGAGAGCCGGGACCCGAGGACGTAGAGTTGCGTCATCTAACCCAGCTTGCACATTAAAGGGGGTGCACGAGCATCGCGACTCGTGGCTCCTACCGCTCTCCGCCCTCACCCTCTAGTCTTGTCCATGGCATCGCGACTGGCTTGCCGGCGACGGCTGGGACCAGCCCGAGAGCCGGGACCGAGGCGTGGGAGTTGCTGCATCTGGCCCGGCTTGCGCGTTAAAGGGGGTGCCTAAGCATCGCGACTCGGGGCTCCTACCGGCTCTCGGCCCTCACCCTCTGGTCTTGTCCATGGCATCGCGACTGGCTTGCCAGCCGACGGCCGAGACCAGCCCGAGAGCCGGACCAAGACGTGAGCACCGGCATCCGCCAAATTTGCAGGAACACACTCGAAGATAAGGCCCAGAGCCAGCGCAACCCGCCTTGAGGTAGGGCCCGTGAGTCCAGCTGGCTCTCACGGGTGCCCCAACACACCTCATGAGGCCTCTCGCGCCTCTCCAAAGCAACTAACGGCAGGACTAACGATCACCACGGCGAGCTCTTGTTCCTTTTGTGGTGAACCTGCAGGGTCCCTCCAAGGAGCACGAAACGACCTCGCCACGCAATCTCTCGCCGGACAAGGCACGGACCTGCGCCGCACCAGGAAGCATTGTCATGACCCTCGAGATAAGTCACCCTCCGGACACACTAACTATCGCAACACCATCCCCACACCCAATGCAACCCCGTCTTAGCAACGTCGCTCTCCTTTCTCACCGAACGATGGCTGCTTGAGCGCCAAGGGGGACCCCCTGAGCATCGCGACTCAGAGGCTCTTACCGGACCTCGGGCCGCTCACCTCCTGGCCTTGACCACGGCATCGCGACCTGGCATACCAGCGACGGCTGAAGCCGCCTTGTGACTGGGACCTGTCAGCGCAGAGCATCAAGCCCTCACGAGGTCCGAAAGGAAGAAACTGAGCTAGAACGGAATGAGCATCTCGCACTGCCTCACGATAAGCATCATATTGACAAACAAAGCTACAAACATCTTACAAGCCCCCGCGGGGTACATTCTTGGCTCCTCGCAGGAACAAAAGACGCGAATCCTAAGGAGTCCTATCTACAGGGACCACCACAGCAGACGCCATCATCAACAGTGGGCTACCCGGTCCGGAGCCAACCCCATCCAGATCAGGGGCGGCGACGACCTGACGAGCCCGCCCTGCTCCGGGAGCGGCGCAGGCTCGGGGGCTCGTAGCTGTCGTCGCTCGTCTCCGGCATCGCGAAGAGCTCGGCGGAGTCGCTGGATCCTCCGGCGCCTTCGTCGCCTGAGGAGCTGCCAAGGGAGCGGGCGGTCGGCCTCTATCTCGCCACAGCAGGACCCCGACCACCTCTCCCGGGGCAGCACTCCAGCCGGCGACCCTCCGCGTCGAAGACCTTGAAGGACACCACCGAAGCACCGTCGTACTCCAGGTGGATCGTGAGGGCGCCCCTCGTCCTGCAGACCCGGGCGACCTCGTCCCAGCCTCGAGTCATGAAGACCTCGCCCGGGGCAACTACTGCAACCTCTGCCCCGGTCGCGAGGGTGCCGCAGCCGGCGTGCTGCAGCCAGAGTCCCAGGGGTTCCCCCTGCCGGACGACGGAGGCGAAGAAAGAAGGAAGACGAATCCAAGACTTAGGAGGCGCGGCGACGCGAAGCACGAACTCCCGGCAGGAGCCCTCGGCGTGGACTCCAGGGGGGAAGACGCACACCTTCGTGACCCGCCGGCGTCGGCGGCGGCGCCGCTCGTGGCGCCCGGCGTCGCCTCCTTCAGGGCCACCAATTTGCGCGTACAAGGGAAGAGGAAACCCTGGTGGCGGCCGCGCGCACCAGGGCATGGGCGCCTCCTGGCGAGCGCTCCTGCCCTGACACCAGAGAGCAAGCCGCTTCTTTGGGGGGAGCAGGTCAGGATCCTCTTGAGGAGCCTTTCCCTTCTCTTCCTTGGAGAACCGGCGGATCGGAGCCATGGCGACCAGACGAAACAAGGAGGAGGAGAAGCATAAGGATAGGCTAGAAGGGCGCGCGCTGCTCCGTACTTATAGCCGGCGAAGGCCAACCGTCGGCCTCCACGATCACCGGTCATCGTGCCCAACTCTGCACGCAGGGACTCGTCGAATCCGGGTGGTTACCGAGGCATCGTGGGGAAGCAGTGCGCACGCGTCCAATCCACCGCCACGCGGCGCCCAAGGCCGCAGGCTGTTAGGGCCCGCGACGCTTCGCACTTGCCCTTTCGCCTCTCTGCTCGGCCAAGTTCGGGCGCGCCGTGGGCCCGGGGGCTACTGTCGGCGTTCTGGGAACGGGGGTCCCCAGACTTGCCTACCTGCGGCCTGCGGGGTGGCTCAAAGGAGGCCCAGGACAGCCCATCTTCATCAACACAAGCTCAAGACCCTCACGAGGGGCCAAGCCTCGCGGGGCGGACGACCAGGAGCTTCCTCAGGCATGGCCTCGTCAGGTTGGCTCATGAGGAGGCGGAGAGTTCAAGGCAGGGTACCTCGCGAGGTGCCCATGACGCAAGCCATGACGACCAAGGGCGCCCGGTCAGGCGCCCAGCCAGCAGGCGTCCTCCTTTCCTCTTTGGTGCAAAGGGAGCAAGCGCAGGCGAGAGCATCAAGCAAAGGCATCCGTTTCGGTGCAACAAGACCAAGACCGGCCCCAACGGCTGGAAGAGAGTCATTGTGGAGCCCAAGCAGGCGTCATCACCAGAGCCTTTGGCAGGCGAAGACCAACTTTAGTCAGGATAAGTGTACCCGTTGTTCCCCTTCAAAATGGCCAATTGTTGGCGCCCTTCCTGCTCAATATTTGGGAAGAGGCCCAGGGCCTTCGTCTATATAAGTAGAGCTAGCCACCATAGTAGGGAGAGATCGGCATTTGGAATCCAGAGAGGGAGATAGAGACCCGATCCTCAAGCTAGAGCGACGGAACACCACCTAGCAGTTCATCACACCCACTAAGAACAGACCCTCATGAGGCTGTTCTTCCTATCTTATTCCTCATCAGCCCCTGAGGCAATCCACCACACCACAAACTAGAGTAGGGTATTACACCACAACGGTGGCCCGAATTAGTATAAATCTTGTGTCTCTTGTGCTGTTCTGTTTAGTAGTTTAGGTCCCTGCGATTCGGCGAGGTACGAGACGGTGGAGGGTTGGATCTCCGCGTGCACCCCAGTGTTCGAACCTCAAGGGTCTGCCGGAACCCGAAATCCGACAAGATGCTCCAAGCAAAACACATATCATGTGGTGAATAGAAATATAGCTCCAAGTAAAGTTACCGATGGAAGTAGACGAAAGAGGGGATGCCTTCCGGGGCATCCCCAAGCTTTTACTTTTTGGTGTCCTTAGATTATCTTGGGGGTGCCATGGGAATCCCAAAGCTTAGGCTCTTGCCACTCCTTGTTCCATAATCCATCAAAAGATTTCACCCAAAACTTGAAAACTTCACAACATAAAACTCAACAGAAATCTCGTGAGCTCCGTTAGCGAAAGAAACCAAAAGACCACTTCAAGGTACTGTAATTAACTCATTATTTATTTATATTGGTGTTAAACCTACTGTATTCCAACTTTTCTATGGTTTATAAACTATTTTACTAGCCATAGACTCATCAAAATAAGCAAACAACACACGAAAAACAGAATCTGTCAAAAACAGAAAAGTCTGTAGTAATATGTAACTAACGCAAAATTCTGGAACTCCAAAAAATCAGCAAAAATAGTACGACCTAGGAAATTTGTTTATTGATCATCAGCAATTGGAATCACTATTTTATCACGTTCTGGTGATTTTTAACAATTGTTTTCGTGAACCGAAAGTTTCTGGAAATTACAGCAAGATCAAATAACTATCATCTAAGAAGATCCTATAGGTTTAACTTGGCACAAACACTAATTAAAACATAAAACCACATCTAAACAGAAGGTAGATGGATTATTTATTCCTAAACATAAGCAAAAGCAAAAAAACTAAAATAAAATTGGGTTGCCTCCCAACAAGCGCTATCGTTTAACGCCCCTAGCTAGGCATTGATAATTTTAATGATGCTCACATGAAAGACAAGACTTGAAGCGCAAAAAGAGCATCATAAAACATATGACAAACCCATCTAAGTCTAACATACTTCCTATGCATAGGCATTTTATAAGCAAACAAATTATCATAGCAAGCGAAAATTGGCATATGCAAGGAAGAAGAAAGAGATGATAGCAATCTCGACATGACGAGAGGTAATTTAGTAACATGAAAATTCCTACAACCATATTTTCCTCTCTCATAATAATTACAAGAAGGATCAAAAGAAAATTCAACAATATAGCCATCATATAAAATTTTCTCTACATGATCCACATGCATGCAAAGTTGAGCAATCAAAAATTATAGATACGTTGGAGACGTATCAACGTGCAAGCATGAAAAGTTGTCGTACAAACTAAAAACTGCCATGATACTATGGGAAACTGCTGAAATAAAGGGATGGACAGAAATGTAGATCCTTAGTATATGAAATTAAAAATAGAGATTGCTAATAAACTTGATAACACTGATAAAACTGCTGAAATTCATGGTTTGTCTACTTTGGATAGAAAAAAATAGAAATAACTTAGAGACCAATTGGGTAGATTATTAAAATAATAAAAAAATGAAGTGATTAAAAGATACAAAGATAGAGAAATTAAAGATGGCAATGTCAATACTAGATATTATCATGCTAAGGTTAATGGTAGGATGGGGAAAATAGAATCATTTCTTTAGAGCAAGATGAAGGTGTGATTGAAGGGGTAGAGAAGTTGATGAGCTACATTACTGACTTTTATAAAAATCTCTTTGGGCATCCTGCCAGTCCTAATATTTCCCGATCACAACAGGACATGCCCAAAGTTCCTGACTGAAGAGCTGATTAAACCTTTTACTTTACAAGAAATTCATGATGTAGTGTTTGGGATGGTGAAAAGCAGAAGTCCAGGACCAGATGAGTTCCTTGCATACTTTTATCAAGAATTCCGGGACTTAGTGAAGTGGGACTTGAAAGCCTTAGTTGATGATTTTGCCAATGGGACCCTAAATATTTTGAGGTTAAACTACGAGATTATCACTCTGGTCCCTAAAACAGTTGATGCTAAGCAAATTCAGAAACTCAGGCTTATTTGCCTGCCGAATGTCAATTTTAAAATCATAACTAATGTACTTATGAATAGGCTCAGTAGAATTGTGTCCTCGGTTATTTCTCCCAACTAGACTACTTTTGTCAAGGGTAGATACATTATGGAGGGGTAGTGGTGTTGAAGCATTAACTCTATGCATGTTAAAAAACAAAATGCACTTTTTGTTCAAAAATGATTTTGAGAAAGCTTTTGACAGAACTAAGTGGACATTTGTAATTCAAATGTTAAAGATGAAAAGGTTCCCTGATAAGTGGTGTGATTGGGTTATGATGACCATGAGAGGAGGGCATTTGCGGATTAAGGTTGATCATAAAATTGGGCCCTAATTTAAACTTCATAAAGGACATAGACAAGGTGATGCTTTATCCCCCCTGACCTTTGATCCACATGCTGATGCTCTTTCTGTAATAATGGATAATACTAATAAGAGTGATATTGTTAAGGGGGTTCTGAGAGAAAACTTACATAAAAGTGTTAATACGTAGAAGTATGCTAATGATACTATTTTCCTGTTGCAGGATGATGTGGATAGTGCTAAAAACCTAAAATTCATATTCTGTGGTTTTGAACAAATGTTTGGGCTCAAAATTATTTTTCATAAAAGTGAGCTTTGCTTGTTTGGGGAGGCCGTTAAAGGAAAAATACTTACTAGGAGATCTTCACATATAAAATGGGGGACTACCCATGAAATATCTGGGAATGCATGTGTCTAACATTAGAATTAGAAATAAGCATTGGAGGTTGATATGTCTCCGTCGTATCCATAATATTTGATTGTTTACATCGGCGCTCGGGAACAGGGGTCCCAGACTTGCTGCCGCAGCCCACAAAGATGGCTAAGCAGCAGTCAGTCGACCCATCTTCATCGACAAGGCACCCAAGACCTCGCGAGGTCCAAGCCTCATGAGGCGGACGATGCAAGACCTCCTCTGGAGTGGCCTAGCCAGGCAGGCTCACGAGGAGCGGAGATATCAAGGCGGGGCAAACCTCACGAGGCTCTCATGATGTGAGCCATGATTTAACAGTGCGGTGCGGGTGCCAAAGGGCGCCAGATCTTAGTAGCGTCCCCATTTCCTCTTTGGTGCTAAGGAGGCCAGCGCAGGCGAAAAACACCGAGGCATCAGGCAAAGGTTGCCATATTAGTGCAACGAGACCAAGAACAGGAGGACAGCAAGACGGAGGTCATCGTGGAGCCCAAGACGGCGTCACCCCAGGGCTTTTCGCAGGCGAAGACCGCTTTTGTCAGGATAGCTTGTACTAGCTGTCCCACTTCAAATTCGCCTACCCTCGTTGGCTCCCTTCCTGCTCGATATTTGGGAAGAGGACCAGGGCCTCTATAAATAGGACTAGCCACCACAGTAGAGGAAAGATCCGGGATAAACAGAGAGATCGAACTCTCACACCACAAGTTCATACGCACAAGAACTCCTCAACCTCAGGAGGCTGTTCTTCCCTTGTATTGTTCATCATCAGCCCGATAGGCCATCCACCACCACCACACTGGAGTAGGGTATTACACCACATCGGTGGCCCGAACCAGTATAAACCCTGTGTCTCTCTGTGTTGTGAGTTCGTCGAGTTCGTCCGCAAGATCCTAGCAAGCTAGAGCGTAGATCGTTATGAGGGAAAGACTTCGTGCACACCCCAGTGTTCGAACCTTAAGGGTTTTACGGAACCCCACATCCGACATTTGGCGCGCCAGGTAGGGGTGCGCCGGACCTTCTTCTCCGCCAATCAGCTCTTCGACGTTCACCGGCCGTGATGTCTGGCGACCCAAGGGTCGGCTCTGACCGCTGGGCAGCCTAGCCGGCCCGGACGGCGCCGCCTGCCCATGGAGATCTCGACCCCGCACCGTAAGCGGCACGGGCGGCACCAAGCTCCGCTGGGCGCGCACAGCGCGGCCAGGCGTCATCCACCCTCACCCCGCGGCAAGTACGGGCCGCAGCAAGAGCCACGAGTCACGCCGCGACAATAGCGCCGCACTCACGACGGGAGCAAGCGAATATGCGGGCGACACTCATGGTGGCAAGGGAGCTGCTACGATGCAGGCTGATGAAGAGCGGCCGGGACACGCTGCTTGAGCGTGTTGCTGAGTTGCTGGACGCAGCGGCGTCGGGAGCACCACCCTTCTGCTATCGACTTCCCCCCAGGCTGCTGCAGGGTCGCGCGGCGAGCCTCACCACATCTGCGCGCCATCAACTGCGCACGGGGGCTTCATCAACATCGGCACAGCCGGCAGCGTAGGGGGCTCCAGCCCCCCATGCTGCCCTAGACAAGCACGAGCGCAAGCGTCACCCCTCATGGTACCGGCCGGATGCCATATCGTCATTCCCAGGATGCCATCATGGGCGGGGCAACATGGAGCGTGGGGCACCACGGCGAGGTGTTCGGGGTGGCGGCCCCGGAAGCCTACATGCCCCGCATGATGGACCAAGGGTATGCACCAGAGGACGACATTGGCTCATTCGTTGGAGAAGACTGGGGAGAAGGGGCGCTAGGGGCTGAAGCCTTCCAAGAGCCAACGGAGAACCACAACGATCACGCCAGCAGCGGCAATTACAGGGTACCGTTAGTCTCTCAAGAACAGTCTTACGCTAACCATGGATTACAGATGAACCAGGTTGCTGCGTCGTTTGACGACCCAGGCGCGGCGGCGCCCGCTCCAACAAGGGAGACATGCGGGGCCTCCGAGAGGGAGCCAGGAGCAAGGCCCCTCCCCGCGGGGCGCGACGCCTGATGACACCCGGAGGTAGGCCCTCTGCTAGGGAGGCCTCGCCAGCCCTTCCCCCGGCAGAGGACCTGTGGTCGCCGAGGGAACCGCTGGCGTCCTCTTTCCCTCCTCTGTGTCGTCCTGGTGACCGGTCGGCTCAGAGGAGGTCGAGAGTGGCGCAAGGCAGGCCCCTCGTCTGGTGATATGAAGCAAGGCCAGTACCTGTGAAGAAGGCCCGGTGCTTGTGAAGCTCGCCGCCCGTGACACTCTCATGTAATAATGAGTTGGGGCTGTACACGCCCCGGAGTCTCAGGGGGGCCGGCCTCAGGCCCCGGGGCTCCCTCCCACGCCTAGTGGCAGCACTTAGCTCCGCGCTGGTGAGAAGAATTGAAGACCAGAAGACTAGACTTGGTGCCGGACGCGACCTTTTGCTTTGGATCTCTCTCTTTCTGTAGCCTTGCTTTCTGGATTTGGATTTGAGTTGAAGCTGAGTTTTATTGATGCGCGCGGGGGGAGCCTTTTCTCGTTTGAGCAGTTCTTTGCCTTCTAGATCTCGTTTTGTCTGGGACTCATGTCCGTCGCCTTTCCCCCACGAGCTCCTCGCGAGCGGGACTGCGCGAAGCACGCGCGCACCAAGCGCGCGCTAGCACCGCAACTGGTGCTCACCTCACATAGGCCCTTTCCGACGGGGCAACGAGCTCCGCAAGGTTCTCAGGAACTCGACACATCGTAGCCCAGCTCAAAGCTGGCGCTGATTAAGGTAAACCAACACAGAAAACTCACATCAAGATTCACAAGTTCACAAGGAAACAAACTCACATCGCATGGAAAAGTAAAAACTGCAATTTGCTTACATGAGGGGCTCCCCCTCCCAAAATGCTCTCACAAGTTTCCAAGGGCCACGCCCGAGTTTGTGCGCAGGAAGAAATGATAGGAGAACAAGGGACCAGCCAAAAATGTCGCTCGCTGCGTCACCCACAGATGCGTCACTCGCGTCGTCATCGTCTTCATCGGCCTCATCGCCGCCATCGACTATGCCCCCGTCGCCATCATCGACCACGTCGCCTTCATCTGCGACGACCCATCACTGCGTCATCCTCCGAAGCAAAGGCCCTGACCAACGCGTCCACATTGTCCTCAACCCAGCGCACTAGGTTGCCCCGGACAGCCGTGGGTACAGGGGCAATGGCGGCGTCAAAGTCAAAGTTGGGATCGGCATTCAGAAGGTGGCTGAAGACACGCGAGAGAGCGCGCTCAAGCAATCCACGCCCCCTTTCCTCCACGAGCTGGCGAGCTCTGGCAGATCGAGCCTCCAGGCGCGTCACCACCTCGGTGAAGAAGGTCAGGTGGCTGGCATAATCATTTGAGTGAGGGGTCGGCGCCTCCACGTCGCAAATATGACCCAGGGCGATATTGGCCCTGTTCCGGAGATCCTGAAGCATAGGGGCATGCTGGAGCTCCAGCGTACGACGTTGGAGCACCTCCTCCGTGTTTCGCCTCGCAACGGCCTCTGCGTCATCAAACCGCCTCCGGAGGGAATGCAGCTCGGCGCGGGCGGAGGCCAAGTCCGCCTGCGCCCAAACCAGGGCGGCGGCCGTGGCTTCCGCATGTCTCTCAGCCTCGTCCAGCCTGGGCCTGAGGGCAGCGGCCCTGCCCTCGTCCTCCACGCCCGTGAGCTTCAGCTTCAGGTCGTACCTGCTTGCCAGGTCTGCGCGAACCTCGGCCACCCGGCGGTTCACCTCCTCCTCAACTCCAGCCTCGAGAGCCCCGACGGCGTCTTCTGCCTGGGCAACTTGACGCTCCCTCGTCTCCAGTTGCTCGAGCTCGCAGCTACGCTCCATGGCCTCCAGGGCCTGCGCCTCCTCACGCTTCCGGACCTCCTCTTCCTCCGCGGGCGTCCCCCTCAGCAACGCAAGAGCAGCGCTGCGCGCCTCCACCTGCCGCTCAAGAGACACGCTCCAGGCCTGGAGTTCCCACGCGCGCTTCTCCGCAGCCTCGCAGTGGTGATCAGCCTCGCGAGCCTCCTCCAAGGCTCGTGAGTGGGCTTCATAGGAAACCTTGAGAGATGCCTCAGCCTTCGCGTTCTCAATGTCACGCTGATAGCGGCCGAGGTTGATGGCCACCTTCAGCTTGCGCCGCTCCTCTGCCAGCCAGAGACCTTCAGCCTTAAGACGCGAATCAACACTCGCGAGCTCTTCACCAAGCCGGCCCATCGCGTTTATCGCCTCCTGAAAGAGCTCATGACGAACCACACTCCGCCCGCGCTCAAGCTCGAACGCCCGGCCTTCTTCATCCTCCACCTCGGGGGCTGTGGGCGGGGCGCCAAGCAGCGCACCACCCCTCGGCAGGGGGCTGACGCCACACCCGACTCTAGCCCGTCTTCGCGAGAAGCCCAAGCCTGCTGAGGCTTGCTGCTCGAGGAGGAGCCGAGGATCAAAGCCAACAAGTTGCCGTCAAAGATCAGTAGAGGAGTCTTGGGCACGCCTGCCAAGCTCCACGCCAGGCCAAGGGGGAGGAGTGACGAGGCCACAGGATCAGCGCGCCAGGAAGGCAAGAGTGCCCCTTCAACCAACTCTGCCCCAGGGGCAATCAGCGGACTCGCAGCGCTCGAGGCTGGCGGGAGAATTAAGGAAGAAGGAGGCCGATTCTCAGGAGGCTCAGCAGCCTCGGTGGAAGGGGCCCTGAAAGACTGGCGTTAGAAGAAGAAAGCATCACATGGAAAGGCATAACTGCGCGATACTTACACGTCAATGGCGATGTACTTCCTCCGCTTCAGCGGTCCGAAGATGTTGCTGCCGCTGGGGGATCCTTTCCTCTTGCGAAGCTCCTCGAAGTCCACACAAAGACGACTAAACCCTGGACATGACGGCCGGTGCGCAGCGGGACCGAAGAAGTGCTCGGGAGAATGTCTTCGGGGGTGCTCGGTTGCGACGAACAGCCGGGCACCGTTTCGCCATGACCTCCCGAGGCTCCTGGAGCCTTGGCCTCGGGGGTCGCATGCAGCGTCTCCTCAGCAACCGATGCCTCACGAGGAGAGTGGCAGGCTCCTGAGGATGATGCCCTAGGATCACCACCCGGCACGTGCTCCTCAGCACTCGAGCCGACGGCCTCCGCCTGAGCTTGCCCACCTGCACCGTCACTTGGGGCGACCTCAGCATCAGGGGCAAGGAAGGGAACCACGACGACGGGGTTCTCCCGAGGCCCCTCCAGGCCGACCGATCGCAGCCCCCATTCATCGAAGAGAGGCATGTCCTTTACAAATTAATCCTTATTCTTGCAGCAGTACAACAAACAGTTCTTCCCAGGCAGTTCGGCCGGCAGAGAGACACCCGTCAGGACCTTGAGCATTGTTCATCGCGTCCCGAGGAGGAGCCCGGACTCCTGAAACCTCATGTGGTCCTGGCTGCTGAGCAAGGTCCACATTGGGCGAGAATGGCGCTGAAGCGGAGTGACCCGACGTTAGACGAATTCCTTCACCACCATCAGCGCAGTTACGCCGCGATCCTTCAGCAGCCTCAACCTGAGCCAGACGTGGGCAAGGCCAGGGCTCGCGAGCCGCTGATGGCCCCAGCTGAGGTTAGGAATGGCGGGCCCCGACGGAGCCTGAAGCAGAGGACTGAGCACACCAGCATCGATGAACACCCATCGTGTCTGGAATTCACCCGTGGATGGAGGAAGCTCGAAATCAATCCCCTCGCCCGCCGTCGCAGCCACAACCTAGAAGCTCATGCACCCCGAGCATTGCTGAGGGTCGGCCAGATGCAATGAGAAGAAGTGACGGAGGAGAGCCACCGAAGGAGCGATGCCCACCATGGCTTCGCACACAAAGGCGAAGACAGCAAGGAGAGTCACGGACTGAGGGTCGAGATGCAGCATGTGGATCTGATAATGCTCAAGCACAACGTTGAAGAAGGCGGAGAAGGGGGGGTCGAGCCAGCCCAGAGGGCATCTATGAAGATTGGGACCTCGATGGCCGTCTGAGCCGCGCGAGTGCGAGACGCGGGCCAAGCCACCGCCCCCCACTCATTGAAGCTGGAAGCAAGCATCGGACGCACCTTGTCCATGGCCTCGTCGTTGAGCACCCGAGGCCGGCCGAGCGCCGGCGGAAAGGACGGAGGCGCATCCGGAAGGGACAGAGGACTCTTCCCCTTCTCAGCTAGTTTCGGCGCCATGGCGATGGAGCAGGCGGAGCGCTAGTCAGATTGGAAAAGAGAAGCAGAGCCACGAGGAAGCAATGGAATTGGGGAAGCAAGGCGCAGGAGGCGGAGGAATAACTGTGTAGGCCGCAGGGGCCGCATAGCCAGGCGGATTCAAAGGCAGCGTGGGGAAGCGGAGACGCCCACGTCCAATCAACCGCCACGCGTCGACCAAGGCCGCAGGCCTTTGGGGCCCGCGGTGCTCCGAAATTGACCCTTGGATTCGCCGCGAAGCCAAGCCCGAGCCCACCTTGGGCCCGGGGGCTACTGTCGGTGTTGTGGGAACGGGGGTCCCCAGACTTGCCTGCCTACGGCCCACAACGTGGCTAAGCAGCAGGCCGTACGGCCCATCTTCATCGACAAGGCACCCAAGACCCTCGCGAGGCGGACGACGCAAGACCTTCTCTGGAGTGGCCTAGCCAGGCAGGCTCACAAGGAGCGGATATATCAAGGCGGGGCAAACCTCGCGAGGCTCTCGTGACGTGAGCCATGACGAACGGTGCCAGGTGGGCGCCAGTGCGCTTAGCGTCCCCATTTCCTCTTTGGTTCTAAGGAGGCCAGTGCAGGCGAAGAGCACCGAGGCATCAGGAAAAGGTTGCCATATTGGTGCAACGAGACCAAGACTAGGAGGACGACAAGGCGAAGGTCATCGTGGAGCCCAAGACGGCGTCACCCCAGGGCTTTTCGCAGGCGAAGACCGCTTTTGTCAGGATAGCTTGTACTAGCTGTCCCCCTTCAAATTCGCCCGCCGTTGTTGGCTCCCTTCCCGCTCGATATTTGGGAAGAGGACCATGGACTCTATAAATAGGACTAGCCACCATAGTAGAGGAAAGATCCGGGACAAACGGAGAGATCAAACTCTCACACCACAAGTTCATACGCACAAGAACTCCTCAACCTCAGGAGGTTGTTCTTCCCTTGTACTGTTCATCATCAGCCTGAGAGGCAATCCACCACCACCACACTGTAGTAGGGTATTACACCACATCGGTGGCCCGAACCAGTATAAACCCTGTGTCTCTCTGTGTTGTGAGTTCGTTGAGTTCGTCCGCAAGATCCTAGCGAGCTAGAGCGTAGATCGGTAGGAGGGAAAGACTTCGCGCGCACCCCAGTGTTCGAACCTTAAGGGTTTGCCGGAACCCCACATCCAACAGTTTCATGCCAAGATTCTACAACTTTCACATAATTTTGGCAACATTTTATATTATTTTTGGGACTAACATACTAATTCAGTCCCAGTGCCAGTTCCTATTTGTTGCATGTTTTGTTTCGCAGAAAATCCATATCAAACGAAGTCCAAACGCGATAAAAATTTATGGAGAATTATTTTGGAATATATGTGATTTTTGGGAAAAAGAATCAATGCGAGACGATGCCTGAGGGGTGCACAAGCTCAGCCATGGGCATGCCCAGCAGGCTTGTGGCCACCTCGTAGGTCAGTTGGGGTGTCCTTCTTCCACAAGGAAGCTAATATCAGGATAAAAATCCCCTCAAAATTTCAGCCCAATCGGAGTTACGGATCTTCGGGAATTCAAGAAACGGTTTTCGGTGAGAAAATAGGAACTCGAAACAGAAGAGAACACACACACACACACACACACACACACACACACACAGAGAGAGAGAGAGAGAGAGAGAGAGAGAGAGAGAGAGAGAGAGAGAGAGAGAGAGAGAGAGAGAGAGAGAGAGAGAGAGAGATCCAATCTCGGAGAGGCACCTGCCCTGCGGGAGCCATGAGAACCATGGACCAGAGGGGAAACTCTCCTCCCATCTAGGGGGTGGGGGGGGGGATACCAAGCAAGAAGAAGAAGGAGGGGTTCTCCCCCCTCTCTCCTGGTGGCGCCGAAACGCCACTGGGGCAATCATCATGATGACGATCTACACCAACAACTTCACCGCCGTCTTCACCAACTATCTCCCCTTCTATGCAGCGCTGTAACACCTATTTCCCCATTGTAACCTCTACTTAAACATTGTGCTTTATGACACATATTATTATCCAATGATGTGTTGCCATCCTATGATGTTTGAGTAGATTTCTTCTGTCCTACAGGTTAATTGTGGTATGGTGTGATTGATATGAGTTGTATGTTGATATGGTGCTTTTCTATGGTGCCCACCGTGTCGTGCAAGCGTGTGGGATTACCACTATAGGGTTTTGCAATACGTTTATGATTCACTTATAGTGCATAGCGAGAGTGACAAAAGCTTATACTCGAGTAAGGGGGTTGTTGCGTATGGGAGTAAAGAGGACTTGTGCTACTTGTGAGATGCTTTGGATTTTCCTCGAAGAGGAGAGGATGATGTAGGATAGTAGAGATAAGTATTTCCCTCAGTTAAGAACCAAGGTTATCAATCCAGTAGGAGAATCACACAAAGCCATGTGAACAGCACCTGCACACACAAAAGCAAATACTTGCACCCAACACAAACAAGGGGGTTGTCAATCCCATCGGCTGTTACTTGCAAGGATTAAATCTCGTAGTGATAGGTAATAAAAGAAATAAAATTGCAGCAAGGTATTTTTGTGTTTTTATATATATGATAAAAGTAGACCCCGGGGCCATAGTTTTCACTAGAGGCTTCTCTCTCGAGCCCATAGCATACGATGGGTGACCTAATTACTGTTGGGGAATTGATGGAAAAGCGCATAGTTATGACAATATTCAAGGCAATGATCATGTATATAGGTATCATGTCCAAGACAAGTAGACTGACTCCTGCCTGCATCCACTACTATTACTCCACCAATTGACCGCTATCCAGCAAGCATCTATGGTATTAAGTATAAAACAGAGTAATGCCTTAAGCAAGATATGATATGATCTAGACAAAGTAAACCCAATCAATATGAATAAACCCTGTCATTTTACTCTTAATGACACCAATGCAAATACATGTCTTGTCCCCTACTTTGTCACTGGGATAGAGCATCGCAAGATTGAACCCATCTCAAAGAACCTCTCCCATTGCAAGATAAGTCAATCTAGTTGGCCAAACTAAACAGATAGATCGGAGAGAAATACAATTCTATAACAATCATGCATAATAAAGTTGAGAAAAGACTCAATTAATATTCATGAATAATCTCATCATAAACCTACAATTTATCAGATCCCAACAAACACCACAAAAGAAGATTACATTGGATTGAACTCGAAGAATGTCGAGGAGAACATTGTACTAAAGATCAAGGAGAGAGAAGAAGCCATCTAGCTACTAGCTATGGACCCATAGGTCTGTGGTGAACTGCTCGCGCATCATCGGAATGGCAGCAAGGATGATGTAGAAGACCTCCGTGATCGATTCCCCCTCTGGCGGAGTACCGGAAAAAGCCTTCAGATGGGATCACGGAAGAACAGAAGCTTGCAACGGCGGAAAACGTGTTTTGGGTGGCTCTTTGTTATATTGGGAATATGTAGGAATTTATAGAGGTGAAATTAGGTCAAGAGGTGCCACGAAGCTCAGGGGGCGCCCCTCTTGGGCGTGCCCTATGAGCTTGTCGCTCCCTCGTGGCTCTTCTGGTCTTCTCCCGAACCTTCATGGGTCCGTTCTAGTCCATAAAAAATCACCGTAAAGTTTCATCGTGTTTGGTCTCCATTTGATATTGATTTTCTGAAAAGCCAAACACAAGCAAAAACCAGCAACTAGCACTGGGCACTAGGTTAATAGGTTAGTCCCAAAAAAGATATCATATAGCATATAAATGCATATAAAACATCCAAGATTGATACTATAATAGCATGGAACAATAAAAAAAATTATAGATACGTTGGAGACATATCAAGCATCCCCAAGCTTAATTCCTGCTCATCCTCGAGTAGGTAAATGATAAAAACAAAAAAAATGTGGAATGCTACCTAACATGTCAATCATGTAATCTTTCTTTTATGGTATGAATATTAAGATCTGAATGATTCAGAGAAATAGTCTATAATTTGACATAAAGACATCAATACTCACGCATACCAACAAACAATCACGCCTTTCAAAATAAAAATGCTAATGAACGTTATCTACTACTTGTGAACTGCATTGGGATTTCCCCGAAGAGGAGAGGATGACGTAGTACAACAGAGATAAGTATTTCCCTCAGTTAAGAACCAAGGTTATCAATCCAGTACGAGAACCAAGCAACAACTCCTTAGCAGCATCTGCACACACACAACAATTCCTTGTAACCCAACGCGAATAAGGGGTTTTCAATTCCTTGGTTGTCGATCCCTTGACGGTCATGACCAAGATTAAATTGTATGGTATTTAATAGATAGATAGGACAAAAATACAAAATAAAATAAATAAAAGAAAAACACAGCAAGGTATTTTTGGTTTTTATATATGATAAATGATAGACTCGGGAGCCATAGTTTTCACTAGAGGCTTCTCTCTTGAAAATAGTATACAGTGGGTAAACAAATTACTCTTGGGCAATTGATAGAAAAGCAAATAATTATGACGAT
This sequence comes from Aegilops longissima, assembly GCA_021605205.1. Classification (NCBI taxonomy): domain Eukaryota; kingdom Viridiplantae; phylum Streptophyta; class Magnoliopsida; order Poales; family Poaceae; genus Aegilops; species Aegilops longissima. The sequence continues at coordinate 548,918,900 of CM038681.1, forward strand.
GTCCAAGGCAATGATCATATTCAGGCATCACGTCCGAGACAAGTAGACCGAAACGATTCTGCATCTACTACTATTACTCCACACATCGATTGCTATCCAGCATGCATCTAGTGTGTTAAGTTCATGAAAAAATGGAGTAATGCCTTAAGCAAGATGACATGATGTAGACAAGACAAACTCATGCATGAATAAACCCCATCTTTTTACCCTTAATAGCAACAATACATACGTGTCATGTCCCCTTCTGTCACTGGGATTGAGCACCGCAAGATCGTACCCGTTACAAAGACCTCTCCCATTGTAAGAAAAATCAATCTAGTTGGCCAAACCATATCAATAGATCGGAGAGAAATACGAAACTATATTAATCATGCATAAAAGAGTTCAGAGAAAACTCAAATAATATTCATAGATAGATCTAATCATAAACTCACAATTCATTGGATCCCAACAAACACACCGCAGAAAGTCATTACATCGAATAGATCTCCAAGAACATTAAGGAGAACATTGTATTGAAGATCAAATAGAGAGAAGCCATCTAGCTACTAATTATGGGCCGAAGGTCTGTGGTAAACTACACACGCATCATCAAAAGGGCAGCAAGGATGATGTGGAGCCCCTCTGTGATCGATCCCCCTCCGACAGAGTGCCAGAAAAGGCCTCCAGATGGGATCTGTCAAGAATAGGAACTTGCGACGGCAGACAAAGTATTTCGTGGACTCCCCTATTGGTTTCACAATTTTAGAGAACTTATAGAGGGGGAGTTAAGTCAAACGGAGCCACATGGGCCCCACAGACCATCAGGGCGCGCCCTGGTGCCTCGTGGGCCACTGCTCCATCTTCTCATTCCCTCCCAAAGCTTCTAGGATCTCTTATTGCCAAAAAAAATCTCCAAAAAATTTCGTGGCATTTTGACTTCGTTTGGTACTGATATTCTACAAAACCAAAAACAAGCAAAAAACAACAACTGGGACTGGGTGATACGTCTCCAACGTATCTATAATTTTTGATTGTTTCATGCTATTATATTATCAATCTTGTATGTTTATACATTTACTAGCAACTTTATATCATTTTTGGGACTAACCTATTGACATAGTGGCGAGTGCAACTAGCTATTTTTTGCTTTTTTTTACTTTGCAGAATATCAATACCAAACAAAGTCCAAATACCACGAAACTTCTTGGAGATTTTTTCTGCCCAGAAGACACCCAGGGAGCCAAAGGAGCACATGGGAGGAGGCCTGTGGGGCCCACTAGGCACCACGGCGTGCCAGGGGGGCCCAGGCGTGCCCTGGTACGTCGTGGATCCCATGGGAAGCTTCCTGACCTACCTCCACCTCTATAAATACTCTAAAACCCCAAAAACCCTAGGGGAGTCGACGAAACACTTTTCCAGCCGCCGCAGGTTCCAAAACCACAAGATCCAATCTAGAGGCCTTTTCCGGCACTCTACCGGAGGGGCAACAATCACAGATGGGTTCTTCATCATCGTTGCTGCCCCTCCGATGATGCGTGAGTAGTTTACCACAGACCTATGAGTCCATAGCCAGTAGCTAGATGCCTTCGTCTCTCTTTTTGATCTTCAATACAATGTTCTCCTCGGTTTTCTTGGAGATCTATTTGATGTAACTCCTTTTTGCGGTGTGTTTGTTGGGATCCAATGAATTGTGGGTTTATGATCAGTTCTATCAATGAATATTACTTGAGTCTTTGTTGAACTCTTTTATGCATGATTTTTATAGCCTCGTATTTCTTCTTCGAATTATTGGTTTGGTTGGGCCAACCAGATTGATTTTTCTTGCCATGGAAGAGGTGCTTTGTGATGGGTTCGATCTTGCGGTCCTCAATCTCAGTGACATAAAGAGACATGGCACAGATGTATCGTTGCTATTAAGGGTAACAAGATGGGGTTTGCTCATACATGAGTTTATTTCATCTACATCATGCCATCGTTCTTATTGCATTACTCCATTTTTCCATGAACTTAACACACTAGATGCATGCTGGATAGCAGTCGATATGTGGAGTAATAGTAGTAGATGCAGGTAGGAGTCGGTCTACTAATCTTGGACGTGATGCCTTTTATACATGATCATTGCCTTGGATATCATCATGATTATTCACTTTTCTATCAATTTCCCAATAGTAATTTGTTTACCTACCGTAGGCTATTTCTTGAGAGATGCCTCTAGTGAAAACTACGGCCCCCGGGTCTATTTCCTATCATATTAAATATAAAAATACCTTGCTGCACGTTTTCTTCATTTATTCTATTTTGTGTTTTAGTTAGATCTATTTATCAAATCCCATACAATTTAATCTATCTCAATACCGTTGAGGGATTGACAACCCCTCTTACGCGTTGGGTTGCAAGTATTTGTTGTTTGTGTGCAGGTGATGTTTACAAAGTGTTGCTTGGTGAGGGAGTCCTGGAATACGAGGTCCTCGGGTGTCGTGGCTACGCAACATGGGCCGGACTCAAGGGGCGTGAAGATACAAGATGGAAGGCTTTCCCCCGTGTCCGGATGGGACTCTCCTTGGCGTGCAGATATGAAGATTCCTTTCTCTGTAAACCGACTCTGTACAAACCTAGCCCCCTCCGGTGTCTATATAAACTGGAGGGTTTAGTCTGTAGAGGCAATCATAATTATACATGCTAGACATCTAGGGTTTCGCCACCACAATCTCGAGGTAGATCAACTCTTGTAACCCCTATACTCATGAAAGTCAATCAAGCAGGAAGTAGGGTATTACCTCCATCGAGAGGGCCCGAACCTAGGTAAAACATCGTGTCCCCTGTCTCCTGTTACCTTCGATCCTTAGACGCACAGTTCAGGACCCCCTACCCGAGATCTGCCGGTTTTGACACCGACATTGGTGCTTTCATTGAGAGTTCCTCTGTGTCGTAGATAGAAGGATTGAGGCTCATCTTGTTATCAACGACATCATCACTTCTGGAGGAGCCCTAGATTCCCTCCGGTTGGGCAGTTTCACCATGGGTGCCCGTTTTGCCGTTAAGCCAAAGGCGGCCCCCCGAGCCGCCAAAAAAATCATCCTCGCATCGGCCCCGAATACTTCGACAAGATGGATCCGGCATACGTAGCGTCTTTGAACGAGCTGCTAGATCGCATCGCCGCCTTGGGAGTCACAACAGACTACGATCGGATTGGGCTTAAACTCGATCAGAGAGAAATTAAATCTCCACTGATCACCCATCTAGTAGCGGTTATGGAGGAGCAAGCCAACAATGACTCTTCTCCTACGTTGAGAACGAGCTACGTTCAGGCTTCCGAGCCCGGAAGGCCGGACACCCTCCTCCGGGAGGACACTCCCTGTTCCCCAAACATAGGATCAGACGTTAAGTCCGAAAACTCATCGAACACTCTGGAGCCCGAGCTGATGACCTCGGAAATTCATCAAACTCTGGATTCCACAATGGGTCGGAGCGCAAATTTAAGTCCGCCCACCCACCACAGACAATATTCCCCAAACAATTCCGGTCCACCGGACATATGAGACCTAATGTATGTGCGACAGAAGCCTCAGGAAGCGGTCCATCATTTTTGGTCCAGATTCCTCCTTGTTAATAACAAGATAACAGACTGCTGCGACGACGACGCAATTTCAGTATTTTGCAACAACTTCACGGATGAGGGGATCCTCAATTCCCTCAACCGCCGTTGCGTACTGCACTTTACAGATTTGGCACACATAGTACAGAAGTACTGCGCAATGGAAAGCGCCTGGAAAACTCAAACCGCTCCCTGGGAGCCGCAGGCCTTCAAGCCATCTCCCGGACGAACAAAAAGGACGCCCCCTTGTGGGTCACCTGATCGTCACCCCACAGACAAGAAAATCAAGCCCTTTACGGGACATAGAACTGTCTTCGAGGAATGGCTCGATGGGCCATGTAAAATACACACGACGCCAAATACCGAACCAACGCACAGCCTACGGGCATGTTGGATACTCCGGCAGGTGGCCAAGAGCGGCGAGGGTATCCTCACCAACACTACCTCAAAAAATTACTATTTAGAGGACAACAAGCCTGAAGTACTCACGGTCTTCGAGACCTTCTCATCAAATAATCAGCGCAAACGGGCGCTCCGCGACCTCGCCGAAGTCTGCCAAGTAGCAGCAATAAACCCTTGGAATGATACGGCAATTACTTTGAATGCCGATGACGAACCAAGATCCCGCTCGGCCCGGGCACCAGCCGCTCTGGTCCTAAACCCAATCGTGGACGGCTTTCGGCTCACTAAAGTGCTAATGGACGGTGGCAGCGGACTGAACCTCATCTATGAGGACACGCTCAACAAAATGCAAATGGACAAGAGTCGCATTGAGCGGACAATACATCCTTCAGGGGAATCATCCCTAGCAGGGAAGCAAGCTGCTCAGGGAAAATTAAACTAGATGTGGTATTCGGCACACCAGAAAACTATAGGTCCGAGGAGATAATCTTCCAGGTGGCCCGTTTCAACAACGGATATCACGCCCTGTAAGGGCGAGATGCATTCACACGCTTTCAAGCTATACCCCATTACGGGTACATGAAGTTCAAAATGCCCGGGCCTAATGGTGTTATCACCATCTCCAGTGATCCGGACACAACACTCCGCGCTGAAAATAAAACCGCATCGCTGGCCCTTGAGGAACTGTCTGGAGCCTTAGCGGCTGAAGAACTCACCGCCCTGCGCTCCACAGTGGATAGGGACGACGTAATTCTTGATAAAAGACCCAAATCCACCTCTTTCAAGCCAGCTGACGAAATAATCAAATTTCAAGTTCACCCGACAGATCCCAAGAAAACAACCTCCATTGGGGCACAGCTGGACCCAACGGTCGACGCCGCATTACGCGCGTTCCTGCACGAGAACTGGCACATCTTCGCCTGGCACCCCTCGGACATGCCAGGAATCCCACGCACGCTGGCCGAACATAGTCTTAATATACTGAAGGGATACAAGCCGGTCAAGAAAACACTCCGGCGATTTTCCGAAGACAGCCTATGGGGGAGGAGCTAGCCAAGCTACTCGAAGCCGGGTTTATCAGAGAGATCAAACATCCGGATTGGCTAGCGAATCTGTTCATGGTACCAAAGAAGGACAAATCATGGCGCCTGTGTGTCGACTTCAAAGACCTTAACAAGGCCTGCCCCAAAGACCACTTCCCACTACCGCGCATTGACCAGATTATTGATGCAACCACAGGACACGGTTCACTGTGTTTCCTCGACGCATACTCCGGATACCATCAAATTAAGATGAAGGAATCCGACCAAGCCACAACGGAATTCATCACCCCTTACAGGCCTTTCTGCTTCAATACTATGCCTTTCGGGCTCAAGAACACCGCCGCTACTTACCAACGCATGATTCAAACGTGCCCGGAAAAGCAAATCGACAAGACTGTGGAGGCATACGTAGATGACGTAGTCATCAAAACCAAGCATGTTGAATCATTGGTGGACGACTTACGCCTTACATTCGACAACCTTCGAGCATATGACATAAGGCTCAATCCGGAAAAGTGCGTTTTCGGCGTCCCCGTCGGCAAATTGCTCGGGTTTATTGTCTCCAATAGAGGAATTGAAGCAAACCCAGCCAAAATCCGAGCCCTGTCACAATTAGCAACACCAACTGACCTCAAGCAGGTCCAAAAACTAGCCGGGTGCGTGGCAGCTTTGAGCCGCTTCATCTCCAGATTAGAAGAAAAGGCATTGCCACTGTATCGCTTGCTTCGACATACCGACCACTTTGCGTGGACGGACGCCGCAACAGCCGCATTGGAAGAAATAAAAACTTTGCTGGCAAGCAACCCCATCCTGGCCGCACCAAACGTCGGTGAACCAATGCTGCTCTACATATCTACAACTTACCAGGTGGTGAGTGCGGTGCTCGTCGTTGAACGAGAGGAAGAGGGGCACAAGTTCCCACTCCAAAAACCAGTATACTACGTATTGACGATCCTTACACCATGCAAATCCCGATACCCTCATTATCAAAAGATAGCCTATGCGGTCTTTATGGCATCCCGCAAACTGCGGCATTACTTTCAAGAATGCTCAATCACGGTGGCCTCAGAAGTACCACTCAATGATATTATAAACAACCGGGACGCCACCGGCCGGATTGCCAAATGGGCCATTGAGCTCTTACCATTTGAAATAACTTACAAACCACGCCGAGCCATTAAATCTCAGGTGTTGGCGGACTTCTTCGCCGAATGGACAGAGGTCAAACTCCCTAAAGAGTACGGCTCGTATTCCAACTGGGTGGTGCACTTTGACGGCTCAAAAATGTTAGCCGGACTTGGGGCTGGTGTCGTACTGACATCCCCCACAAGAGACACAATTCGTTATGTTCTCCAAATACTGTATACAGACTCTAACAATGCAGCCAAATATGAGGCCCTATTGCATGGTCTCTGGATGGCTGTCTCCATGGGCATACAATGCCTTGAGGTGCGCGGGGATTCCAACCTTGCAATATCCCAAATAAACAGAGACTTCGATGCAAAAGATCCAAAGATGGCGGCTTACCGCAACACCGTACTCCAAATATCAGCTCGGTTCAAGGGTCTTGAGTTTCATCACGTGGCTCGAGAAAGTAATCAAGCCGTGGACAACCTTGCTCGCATGGGCGCTAAACGCGACCCCGTCCCGCCTAACACCTTCGTGGAAAGGCTCTTCAAGCCATCCGTGGTGTGACAGGACGAGAACGGGAGCACTGACCCGGAACCGATCATACCTCCCGATTCCGAACACAGTCCCGATATTGTCGGGGGCTCAGGCACCGAAATAACACCATCTTCCCACGAAATTATGGCTGTAATCGCCCCGTGGACTGAGCCTTTCCTTGCCTACCTGTCTAGTAATGAGCTCCCGGAAGATCAGATTGAGGCTCGTCGTACCGTTCGACGCTCGAAGGCCTACAAAGTTCATGAAGGAGAACTATACAAGAAAAGTACTACCGGAGTCCTTCAAAGATGCATCTCCGAAGAAGAGGGACGACAGCTCTTGGCTGAAATACACGCTGGTCTTGGCGGTCATCACGCCGCAGCTTGGGCACTTGTAAGCAAGGCCTTCCGTACAGGTTTCTTTTGGCCCACGACCCGAGCAGATGCACAGGACCTTGGTACAGCGCTGCGTTGGATGCCAGCTTTTTGCTAATCAAAGCCACATGCCACCCACTGCCCTATGAACAATTCCCATCACCTGGCCCTTTCTGGTCTGGGGGCTGGACATGGTCGGACCTCTTAAAGGGGGAATCCATAAGAAGAAATACTTATTGGTTATGGTCGACAAGTTCACTAAGTGGATAGAAGCCAAACCAGTTAAAACGGCTGAAGAAGGACCGGTGATAGACTTTATATCCGGCGTCGTACATCGTTATGGTGTCCCACACAGTATTATTACTGACAACGGCCCTAATTTTACAGCCGATGAGGTGAAAAATTGGTGCGCCAATTTGGTCATCAAGCTCGACTACGCCTCCGTATATCACCCTCAGACAAACGGTTAGGTCGAACGGGCTAACAACATGATCATGAGCGGCATCAAACCCAGACTAGTGCGATCTCTGCAAGAATCAGACAAACACTGGGTCGAGGAACTTGATTCCGTACTCTGGGGCCTGCGGACCACGCCCAATCGCACGACCGGTCATACACCCTTTCTCATGGTGTACGGTGCGGAGGCAGTCTTGCCTTGTGACATTATTCACGACTCACCCCGTGTGCGCATGCATGAAGAGAGAGATGCCGAGCTCGATCGGCAGGACGACTTGGACGGCCTAGAGGAGGAGCGCGATGTCGCAAAGACCCATTCCGCATTCTATCAACAGCAGGCTCGGCGATATCAAAGCAGGGAAGTACGGGCAAAGACTTACAATGTCGTGAACTCGTTCTACGCCTACCAGAGAAGAAAAGGACAAGCTCAAGCCCAAATGGGAGGGTCCCTTCATTATAGATGAAGTTCTCAGTAGAGGAGCCTATCACCTTCGCAATGCTTCGGATAATCTCCTGGAGCCAAACCCATGGAACGCCGCAAGGCTCCGAAGATTCTATTCCTAATGTCTGCACATATACCCCTTTTTTCCTCATTCCTTCTTTTCTCTTTTCTTTCTTCGTGTTTTTATACAACTTTTAGCTCGTGTTCGGATAAACTGCACACCTGAGGGTCTACATCCTTAAATGTACATACCCCACAATACCTGGGGGCTTCTTTTTACAAGAAGCGTATTCTTATTTTTCAAGCATCAAGCTCACGCTATATGTGTCCTCTACTCATATATGTCTTTCCTTCGCTATTATATGCACCTTTTATGACCTAAGATTTTGCCAAGCTGGGTTGCCTGGCTCCTGTGCTTATGCCCTACGTTCCCGCTTGTTCGGCTAGGGCATAAAGGGAGCACCTCTGCGATTGTTACAACCGAGTTATCTGGACATGTACCTCAGACTGGGTGAAGCCGAAAGCTAGCGTTCTTAAGAGAAAAAGTGGTTGGCGGACAAAAGACGAATTGCCCTCGTGGAAATACACAACCCCTAGAATATAACATACACTGTGATCTTTAGCATCACATTTTTGGCATGCAAACAAACAACACATGCTGGCCCAGGGAAAGGAACCCTTAACGAAACTATTCTCCCTCGAAGATGTTTCTTACAATTAAATGTAATATAACATAACTCCCCGAACACAACTTGTCTGTTCAAGCAACTATGATCGGACTGCCTGGTTTCCGAACATACTTTGGTGTTTTACCTACGGTATAGTATTCGGAAACACTCCAACCCTCGGGTCTTCGAAGGTCGAAGCAGAAAGTCTGCCATGACAATAGTTTTACAAATTCGGTTGGAGACAAGTTTGTCGATGAAAGTACATTGCTACTTGGACTCAAAAACTTCTTCTTCCTCTAGACCCTCTAACAGCTTGTCTAGTTCACAATCTTGTTGGGAATACTAGGCGGCTATCTTGACTTGGTCGTACACCAAGCTGACCGGAATTTTCTGTCCATCGAATCGTCGAGGTCCGACCCGTGCCATATGATTCTGATCTAGTTTGGTGTACCGTGTTTTTACCATGACCCAGGCTTCCTGAGCACCTTCTCAGCATGCTTATATCTTCCATAGCGCAAACCGGCGCCGAGCTCCCTTGGATAAATTGACGAGTTCCTCCATGCTTCCTGGAGGAGAATCGGCTGGCCATAAAGCCCGAGCAATGTTTCTCATTGCCTTCCGAGCTCACTCATGCATCTTGGACAGGTCTTGTAGCAGGTCGCCTTGAAATCCGGACACCTCCTCTTCGGGCCGTCTAGTCAACATTCCTACAGAAATAAGCTTGTTAGGATTTGCATCGGTGAACGGTACGACAGTAAGTTAAAAGGCATACTGAATATGCCGCCTCATAGCTTCCTGTTCTCCTTTAGGGCATCTGCCAGCTGGGCTCGCACGTCCTTCAGCTCATCGCCGAGCTGGGTGTTAGCATCCTGCAGCTTGTTCTTCTCGTCCCTGGTTCGCGTAAGTACACATTGACGAGCGGCTTATTGCCTTTCGGCATGTTCTTTATCAGCTAGTGCGGCCTTCAGTTTGTCTTCCAGCTGATCCGATGATCCTGCTATCATAAAATACAACAGTGCATATTAGCACGGGCACATGATCGTATTTCCCAGATAAGAGGGGACATTACCAGTCAGTGCCCCCCTGGACTTCTCCCGTTTGGCGGTAACGCCGGCTAGCTGGGTCTGACACTATTCTAGCTCCCAGGATAGCATGTTGTTCTTCTCGGTGAGTACCTGATCATACATCGATCCTTAAAATCAGTTGCTTCAACTCTTTCAAGTCTCGGGGGGCTACTGGTACATGGTTATTAAAGCTACACAAAATAAATCTTACCCGCATATCCTTTGAAAGCTGGTAAGTGGCTCCAGCAAGCCCATCCCGAGCAGCTCGGATATATGCATGTGCCGAGCTGAAGGCATCAAATGCCTCTTCATTAAAGTTAGGATCACGCATGGCTGCCCTCCGGCGCCGATGGTTCATGCCACTCTCCACTTCGGAGTTAGTGACGGATACATTATCCGAATCGCCGGAGAGAGGACAATCCGACATTGCGCCCGCATCAGCTCTGGCCCTAGAAGCAGGGTTCGGGGTCGGATTGGCGGACATATGTTCGACAGTATCTCCGGATGTAGTCCGATGAATGCTCCTCCTGAAATATGGCACAACAGATAACATTGCAGTTTGGTATGTTTGTCGTCAGACGTACTGAAGACCATACCTTTTTGATGAAGGTAAAGGCTTGGATGTATCGCCGCCCGCTTTTATTTTCGAAGACACGCCTTGTGTCGGTGTTCCCTTCTTAATGGATGACCCTGATGTAGCATGGCGGGACGAGTGCCGCCCCTTTGAAGCACGAGACAGTGCAGTGGGTGAGGCGCGATGGGGAAACCCTTTCGGAGGAGACGTTCTATGGGAACTTACATGGGAAGAAGGGAGAAGGCCGGAGCAATCAGCTACGATGGCCACTTGTGTGCCGTCATAGCTCGTCTAATAAAAGACCCCCACTTTAAGCTCCACGGATATGTCCGGATCTTCCTCAAATCCGGGATCTAGGTCCTGAATATGGTCCTCCGGCTACGGAGCAGGACTATAGATCCCCGCAGTGGCCTTCCGCCATTCCTGTTTAAAAAATGGCCAGGTTAAACTTAACTAGTTGCGGCTCAGGAAGAGGATTGAGTAAAGGTTCTCGATCAGAAGCCTACCCAACTAGGGGGATTGTACATGGAAAAGCCATCTCGGCACTTAAGGCAAGTAAATTCCTCTTTCTCCCCTTTGTAAAGATCGGCCAACATAGCAGCCAGGGCGGCAAAGTTGTCCGGACCCTTGCGCCCGTAGCGGGATGTATCATCCTCTCCGTTGAAGTTCCACATGGGGAGCCCTCTGGATTGGAGTGGCTGAACACCTCGCGTTATGGAAATCGCCATGACCTCAATTATGGATAGTCCGGATAGGGCAAGTACTTTTATCTTGTCCATTAACATCTTAACCTCTGCACTATCTGTCTCCTTGAGGCTCCGGGGGCGCCAGCTGTGGCGCTTCTTTAATGGAGCGTAGGAAAATTCCAGAAGGCCTCGTCAGATCGGGTCTGAAAGAACGACGTCTTCTATATAAAACCACTTTGAGGGTCACTCTTCGGATGCCTTCTTCGGAGTGCCGGATAGGTATCCCGTCCCGTCTATGCACCATACTTTGGCGCTGCCCACCTTGAATATGGATCCCTTTTGGGAGCGAGGGACGAGGCAGAAGAGCTTCCTCCATAGCTCAAAATGGGTATCGCAGCCTAGGAACAGCTCGCAAAGAGCGACAAAACCCGCAATGTGCAGAATGGAGCCCGGCGTGAGATTGTGCAGTTGGAGGCCATAATACTCCAGGAGACCTCAGAGGAAAGGATGGATTGGAAATCTAACCCCTCTTAAGAGAAAGGAAACAAAGCACACCCGCTCCCCTGTTGAAGGATTCAGGAAATTTTCTGCCAGGGCTTCGCCAGTAAAGGACGTTAATCCCACCCGAACGGGGACTGGATCTGCATGAGGGAGGTATCCCTGCACCTGGAGCTTGGTCAGCTGGGCATGGGATACAGAGCAACTCTCCCAATCTCCTTTTTGAGGGTCGTGGGGGCGGGAAGAAGAACTAGTAGCGCTGGCCATGATTGCGTGGTTTCTTGAGGCAAAGTTCGAAGGATTTTTGCCTGCTGTGGAATGGCATCTGAGATCTAATCTCCTTAAATAGACGCCTTCCGTACGTTGTCAAAGGGTTATCTGTAAAAGTGTTTGGACCCTTCATATTAATTGGCCGCGTGGAAGCTGAGGCGACGGGAGCACAGATGCCGAGGGGCGTGACGTTCAATGTAAAACTGAGCTATTCGAAGAATTCACCTTGCCAAGACCGGAGCTGTGAGGGCCGAATATAGCTTTTCAGTTCAGATGCTTTGAAAATATTCGGTGGAGGAACCCGCCTTGCAATGCCGAAGACAATTTACGTGTCGGATACGTCGTCATTGATGACTAGTTCAGGGGCTACTGAGGGAGTCCTGGATTACGGGGTCCTCGGGCGTCCGGGCTATGCAACATGGGCCAGACTCATGGGCCATGAAGATACAAGATGGAAGGCTTTTCCCCCGTGTCCGGATGGGACTCTCCTTGGTGTGTGGATATGAAGATTCCTTTCTCTGTAAGTCGACTCTTTACAAACCTAGCCCCCTCCGGTGTCTATATAAACTAGATGGTTTGGTCCTTAGAGGCAATCATAATCATACATGCTAGACATCTAGGGTTTAGCCACCACGATCTCGAGGTAGATCAACTCTTGTACCCCTATACTCATGAAAGTCAATCAAGCAGGAAGTAGGGTATTACCTCCATCGAGAGGGCCCGAACCTGGGTAAAACATCGTGTCCCCTGTCTCCTGTTACCTTCGATCCTTAGACGCACAGTTCGGGACCCCCTACCCGAGATCTGCTGGTTTTGACACTGACTCTTGGTTCTCCTACTGGATTGATTACCTTGGTTTCATAACTGAGGGAAATACTTACCTTTGCTGTGCTAGATCATCCTCTTCTCTTCGTGCAATTATCAACACAGATATAAGCAATCAGGAAGAATTTCTAGCGTCGTTGCAATTACTTTATTTGCCTTTTGCCTCTCGTTTTCATCTCACCCACTTCTAGAAAGTTTTTGCAAAAATACAAAAATATTTTTTGTTTGCCATTTTCTTTCTTGCTTCTTTGTTTGCTTGCCCACTTTATCGCTATGGATAGTTCCTCCCTTGCCTCGTGCAACCCTGAGAATGTAGTTCTCAATTTTAAACAAAGGGGAGGAGAAAATTTAAGAGATGCTAGGATTTGCAATGCTCATAATAGATCAACTCGTAAGCAATCTACTACCATTCTTCTTCGTAGTTTTTGTGGGAATCACTACTTGGTATAGATTTGTGCTTGACACTAATACCGGAGGGAATTTCTTGATGTGTCCCTCTATGGATGGCTTTAATGCTACGGGAAATTTAGTGGGATTGCCACCTATCATTATCAATGAAACTATTTTAACTCTTGAGCAAGTTATGCAAAGGCTAGATGCTATCGAAAAGAAAACGCTCACCGAAGAGCATATTGAAAATTAAAGGATCCATAATCTTGCTAATCGAATTGGGTCAAAGATAGGAAATACTCTTAAAACACTAAAAGAGAAAAGACCCGTAGTTAATGAAAGGGTAGAAGAGAGCCCCGCTCGAATTAATAAGTTGGAAGAAATTTGTAGTAACTTGGTTTCTACTTTTTTCTTCCATTAAAATTATTGAAAAGATTCCTGCAAGTAAGAATACCAAGTCTACATATGCTTCTAAGAACAAGGGTGCCACTTCTAGTAGCAACCATGGCTAGCCGTATCAGCATATGCTTCTAAGAACAATAAAAAATTATAGATACGTTGGAGACCTATCAGCATCCCCAAGCTTAATTCCTGCTTGTCCTCAGGCAGGTAAATGATAAAAACATAATTTTTGATGTGGAATGCTTCCCATCATATTCATCACATATTCTTTTCTTTGTAGCATGGACATTTGGACTTTAGACGATTCAAAGCAATAGTCTATAATTTGACATGAAGACCTCAATACTCAAGCATATCAACAAGCAACCATGTCTTTCAAAACAGATCGACGCTAAAGAAAGCTATCCCTAGCCCAATATGCTCAATCATTGATCCATTCATGAAACACACTCAAATATTAGCTACATCCAATGCACAAGTATGATAATAGTGTTCCCTAGTTGGTGCTTTATAAGAGAAGAAGGAGACTCAAGCAAAATAAAAAATTGCATAAAAATAAATAGATAGACCCTTCATACAGGGAAACTGGACTTGTAGAGGTGCCAGAGCTTAGAGCTTAGATTGAGAGATAAAATTGTTTTGGGAGGCATGCTTTTCCTGTCAACAAAAACGACCAAAAATTCCGAATATCTTCCATGCTAGGTAAATCATAGGCGGTTCCCAAACATAAAATAAAGTTTATTCCTTTTTCCACCATTCTTTCACAATCCATGTCTAGCCATATCCACGGGTGCCTTCCATACCAACACTTTCCAAGGAATTTATTATTTGACAACATAAAGTATTTTTTTATTTCAGGAATGCGCATCCCTATTACCGGCCACACTCTCGTGCAATAACAAGTGAATAAACACTAATCTTGAGAATGACATACCTAGCATGGAAAATATTGGCCACCCCTGCCGCTTTATGAGCGGTACGGGCAAACAAAAAGTAAATTCATTTTGAAAATTAGAGTTGGCACATACAAATTTAGTTGGAACGACATGGGAATACCACATATAGGTAGATATGGTGGACTCATTTGGCACAACTCGGTTTAGGATTTTGGATGCACAAGAAGTATTCCCGCTTTAGTACACAGACATGCTAGCAAATAGATTGAGAAGCAAGCAACCAAGAAACAAAAATGATCATAAATGAGCATTAAGCATAACTAACATCGAATAATGCACCACAAGTAGGATGTAACTTCATTCCATAACTATTGACTTTCGTGCTTGCATAGGGAATCACAAACCTTAACACCAACATTCTTATTAAAAGCATAATTACTCACCAACATGACTCACATATTACTATCTCCATATCACAAAATTATTGCAAGGAATCAAGTTTTGATATCCAGTGATCTTCATGATAATATTGCCTCTGACATGTGAGTCGCTGAGATGCATAATCATCGATTGTTTTGAATGTTTTCTATGAATTGCCAGGCCTGTGTGTTTGATTGCAATGTACAGAAACACTGAAAAGCGGCTCAAACTCTTTGTACTCCTTCTGTTCCTTTTTACTTCGCACATTGTGAAAGTGCATACTTTTTTGTATAAGATTGGTCAAAGTAGAGATACTTTGACTGCAGCATAAAACTTGTATGCGACTAGAAAGGACCGGAGGAGTACATGTGAAACTGCTGCAAACGAGGTGATCACCACAGGAATAATGATAGTACGTATTGTTTTGTATGTTCATCCAATGCCGTTGATACAGAATTGAACTAAACGAAATAAATTCATTAATGCACACCAAATTTCATATAAACATGCCGGATTTCATTACATTTCATACATTCTTAAACTAAAAAGGTGCGCTGGAGGTATAATTAATTAACCGGTTACCCACACTGTCCCGCCGAGCCGAACAGAAGCTTGGTGACTTAACGCAGGTGCGATTGCGTAAGTGACATGTGGCCTGTTGGGCCCACGTGTCGATCGACCAACCACCGCATCAGAGCTAAGTAGAAGCAGCGTTCTTCTCCAACGCAGCTCTCCGACTCCACGTCGCCGTCAAGAAGCTAACCGCCGTCAATGGTCAACCCGCTTAGCTTGGCTTCAACCGGAGGGTAGCAGCGGTGGCCTTACTTGGACCAGCGAGCGGCGACCTACCGTGTTCTACTCTTCCTCGTTTTCTGTGTGCGCGCCTCGCTGGCAGCGGGAGGAGCCTCATGAGCCGCGATGTCCTCTTGTTGTTGCCGTGGCGGCGCCTCGGTGAGCGGTGGAAATCCTCCCCACGCTGTCGGCAGGTGGTGCCTCGGCTGAGCCGGGCGATGTCCTCTCGCCTTCGCCGACGCTAAGCGGAGCGGGACTCGTCGAGCCAGCGCGCCCTTCCGCCTCATCCTCGGTCTCACCAAACAACGCCTCACCCGCTTCATCGCCCTCTTTGCTAGCCTCTTTGTAGGCGGCCGCAGCCTCCGCCACCCGCATGCGGTACCGCCAGCGCTCGAGGCGGCCCTTGCGGGCGGAGCGTTACGAGTCGAGCAGCGCCTCCTACTCCGCCCGCTCCGCGGTAATCTGCTCCTCCGCCTGCAGGTGCTCTTAGAGGAGATGGTGGTTGTAGGTTGCGTCGGCCTGCGCCTCCCGGAACTGCTCCTCACGCATCTGCCTCACCCTGTCCATATATTGGGCACGGGCCTCGCCGATGGTCATGGTGAAATGCACCGGCGAGGATGGCGCGGAGGAGGGGGTTGGCGCTGGATCATCGACTACCAGCATGTTCTCCATTGGGACGTCGTCGTCCTCCGGCTGCCTGCCGGCCAGCCGGTCGGCAGCAATGGCTGCCATCTCCTTGTGGTCCATCGTCCGCTTGTCCTGAAGAGCGCTTGAGCGCGAGGAAGCCATGGTGGGAAGTAGTGGTGTGGACATGAGAAAGGGAACGGATGCGGATGACAGCGGCTATGGACGGCGCAACATTTTATATAGCAATGGTGGGCGAGCGGAGGGACAGACGTGTGGCACCGGAGTAGCCGCCTCGGCAACTGCGTATCATTAATGTGGGCGGCAGATGGACGGACGGACGGCACTTGTGTCATTTGAAGGCGGAGCAATCGCCTGCACCGGGAAGCGGGCAGTGGTCGATCTTAGCCGGGCGGAAAGCGGCAAGCAGGAGATGACTTTACTTGGAGAGGATGACAATGGGGACCCACCAGGTCCATAGCCTCACGTACGCAAGTGCCTCCTTATTATATATATAACTATAATTTATTTTGCTTCCTCTTGGTTTCCTGACATCACTGTCCCACACCGTTGTCAACCTCCTGGAGTAGTCAATAAACGAGAGAATAGCACAAGAAGCGGCCGACAGCTGGGACCAAGCAGCTCGAGCAGTATTTGTGGAGAGTTTTTTGATGTTTAGCCCAGATATTAAATTTTCTCCTCTGAACAACAACGAAAACATCGCTGCAGGTATTAACTTGGCGGGTTGTGGCCCATCTAGCCCAGGTCAGATATCCAGCCCAAATATTAATTTTTTTCAAGCTGAAAATGGCTAGCCCAGCTATACTTTTTTAGGAATACCCACGCAAGGTCAAGTTGTTATTCTCCGCACTGGCTGCAAATCTTTCCTAGGAGGGATGCATTAGGCTTAACAAGAAAATGGGCTTTAAGAAATAATAAATGGGATGTAATTGTAAAATCTGGCAAGTAACTATAAAAATGCACCAAACACGTGATTACTTTATAAATTATTATTTTTGGATATTGAAAATTTTAATTTCATTAATTGTTATGAAAGCGCAATGTTTTGTTGGATTTTTACGTAATATAAATTTATATTAAAATTGTATTTAATCTGACTAGAAATTTCGGGATAAAAATATTTCGGATCCCATCAAAATGTGGGAAATTTTATTGAATTCTGTTTTGAACGGTTGGTAGAAATGGGTTGTACTTTTAACAAACTGTAAATGGGTTGTAGTAAATTCCATTAGAATTCAAAAACGGGCTACACATTCTTACAAATCGCAAATGGGCTATAAGTTCTCTGCCATACACTTCTGGCCTTACTAAGTTGACGCGTCCCCTAAAAAAAATAGAGTTGACGCGTATGCAAGGCTTTGTCAACTTATAGTCAACACACGGTTCTAGTAGCGATGGCGTTGGATGTCCATCCAACGGATGCCGTGGCTTCTTCTTCAATCTCGGATATTCTAGCTTCACCGCCCAAAAATGATTCCTCCCCGACGTCTGGGCGCACCGCTTGGAAGCTGACCAGGCCTACTAAGTTGACGTACCAAGGATTTGTCAACTTAGTCAATATAAACGATTCTAGCTGCAGTGACCGTGACGATGTCCATCCAACGGCCGTCGTGCTTCTTCAACCTCTGGTCTTCTTGCTCCAGCCGCCCAAAGCGGCGCCGGTCGTGCCGCTTCTCCTCGCCTCCCGTTGCCGGCCAGTTGCCGCGGAGGCCTCACCGCCTTACACTACTCCCACCGCTGGCCGTGCCAGCCTCCACTCACCCACACCCTTGTTATTCTCGGCGACGGCAACGCATCCAACCAGTGAACCCTCATACTCCTCTCCGCTGTGCATCCATCGCCGCGTCTTCCCGGCTCCGCGTCATCCCTTCCTAGGCCTCGCCGTCGCCCACCGCCGTGGTGCTCTCGGCGCCGGCGTGGTCAACGTGGTCAAGGAACGACTTCCACCGGACGCAATCAGACGTGGAGAGGCCGATACCGGGTCCATGGCAGCCACAAGGAAGTGCCTCCTTATTACGTGCAAAATAATTATTCCTCCACCTGACAGCGGGGACCAACCGGACGGGCCACCGTATTTCGCGTAAAAAATGATTCGCCCCCTGACTGCTGGGAGCCACGAGCTACATCTTCGCACGCAAGGAAGTGCGTCCGAAAAAACGATTCACCCCCCTGACTGCTGGGACCCACTAGCTACATCTTCGCACGCAAGGAAGTGCGTCTGAAAAAACAAACGATTCGCCCCCCGACTGCTGGGACCCACCCGCTACACCATCGCACGCAAGGAAGTGCGTCCGGGCAAAAAAAAAATGATCCGCCGATCGCTGGGGGACCCGCAGCTACACCTTCGCACGCAAGGAAGTGCATCTGGCCAAAAAAAAAACCAAAACGATTCGCCCCCCTGACTGCTGGGACCCACCGGCTACATCTTCGCACGCAAGGAAGTGCGTCCGGAAAAAAAAAACGATTCGCCCCCTGACTGTTGGGACCCACCGGCTACATCTTCGCACGCAAGGAAGTGCGTCCGGGCAAAAAAAATGATTCGCCCCCCTGACTGCTGGGACCCACCAGCTACATCTTCGCACGCAAGGAAGTGCCTGACAGTCGGGACCCACTTGGTCGAAGCGTAGGTAGCGTTGTCATTCTGGTCGCGAACGTGTACGTGCATACTGGTCATTGTAGAGGCATGCACGTGTCGTAGTAGAGGCGCGCACGTAGCATGTACACGTACGTACATCGGCCAGGGTGCAAGTAAGAAAATACAGCCACATATGTGTACATACGGGCGGGGTCTCGAACGCCTACTCGCGCATACGTACGGCCAGGGCTTGTGTACATGGCTGGGTCGGAACGGAGAAACAACGTCATCGTCGTGTTCATGGGGAGGCAACGGAGTGCCTCATGTTCATGGGGAGGCAACAGAATGCGTCGTGTTCATAGGGAGGCAATGGAACGCATGGGAGCCAACCGACTGGGTCGGAACGGAATGCGTGGTCGTGTTCATCGGGAGGGCTTAGACGGAACAGGCGATGGAAACGAGGCCTGGCGTACCTACAACGGAGCAAACGGACCTCCTACGTTCGGAACGTGGTCGTGTTTATCGGGAGGGGTGTGGCGTACCGCAAAACGGAGGAAACGGACCTCCTACGGTCGAAACGGGGTCCTGTTGATCGGGAGGGGTGTGGCGTACCGCAAAACTGACGAAACGGATCTCCTACGGTCGAAACGGGGGTCCTGTTGATTGGGAGGGGTGTGGCGTACCGCAAAACGGACGGAACGGACTTGTGTTGGAGCGCTACGGTCGAAATGGGGGTCCTATTCATCGGGAGGGGTGTGGCATACCGCAAAACGGGACTCCACGGGACACTGTTTATCTCCACCGTCGACCTCCTCCAGCCTCCACGGGCTACCGTCGACCTCCTCCAGCCTCCACGGGCTCTTGTTCATCCAGCCTCCACCGCGCGCTACTCCACCGGCTACTGTTCAACCACCCCTCCACGGGCACCCCTCCACCGTCTACTGTTCATCCAGCCCTCCACACCATGGGGTCCTGTTCAACCACCCTCCACGGCCACCCTCCACCGCTCATCTGCTCATCCAGCCCTCCACACCACGGGGTCCTGTTCATCCAGAGGCAACGCCACCGCTCACTGTTCATCCACCCCCCCCGCAAAGCTCACTGTTCATCCAATTGACCGGCTTCAGTTAGCAGCAGATGCGGCGAATCGCCCATCGGGATCGCCAACAGCCATCGATCGATCGCCGGGTTCAGTAACGCGTAGCCTGCAGTGCAATCGCTCGGGTTCAGTTTGAGGCCAATGCCTCCCTCGGGTTCAGTTAGAGCCAACGCGTCACATACACGCGCGTACGTGTACAAGAGAAACACGCATCGCTCGGCCCCCGAACTCCCACCGTAACCGGGAACTCCCCGAAATTATCCTCCCCCTCGCTTATACCACGGTTTTTTCCGTCATGGACGTCCCAAAGAATGTCATGCAGCTGCGTCTCCGGCCCGCCCAGGACGAAAAGCCCATTTTCTGTCATGATTTTTTGTCATAGAAGTAGGAGCCCACCACATCTATGATGATACCGGGTTTTTTCACAATTATCGCCATAGAAGTGTCATATGTATGACAGAAAAAAATTCCGTTCGGCCCAAAATGTCACGGATGTGTCTTTTTTTGTAGTGCACCACGTCGTCCTCGGAGGTAAAGGCCCTGACTAGAGCATCCATATTGTATCCCACCCAGCGCGCCAGGTCACCCCGGATGGCCTCGGGTATGGGGCAATGGCGGCGTCGAAATTGAAGTCGGGATAGGTGTTCTGGAGGTGGCTGAAGACGCATGAGAACGCACACCCGAGCAGGCCACGACTCCTCTCTCCAACAAGCCCATGAGCCCTCTCGGATCGGTTCTCCAGGCGTGTCACCACGTCGGCGAAAAAGCGGAGGTGACTGGCATAATCGTTCGCGTGGGGATGAGGGGCATGTTCGTCGCAAATGGCGCCCAGCGCCGCGTTGGCTCTATTCCTGAGGTCTTGGAGCATGGGGGCGTGCACACGCTCCAGCGTTTGCCGCCGAAGCGCTTCCTCCCTGCTCTGCTGCATGAAGGACTCGCCGCTGGCGACCCGCCGATGAAGAGAAAGCAGCTCGGCGCGGGCGGAGGCCAGCTCGGCCTGCATTAAGACCAGGGCAGCTGCGGCGGCTTTCTCACGCCGTTCCGCCTCAGCCAACTCTGACCTTAGGGCAGTAGTACTGCCCACAACTTCGGCTTCCACGAGCTCCAGATTCAGGTCGTACCTGCCAAAAAGATCTGCGCGAGCCTCGGCCACCCGGCGGTTGACCTCCTCCTTGGCCTTGGCCTCGCGCGGACAGACAACATCCTCTACTTGGGCAACCTGACGCTCCCTCGTCTCCAGCCACTCGAGCTCGGGGCTGCGCTCTGTGGCCTCTAGCAATAGTGCTTCCTCGCGCCTCGAGATCTCCTCCTCATCGGACGGTGCACCCTTCATCGACACCAAGGCGGCTTTGCGCGCATCCACCTCCAAGGAGGCGTTCAAGACCAGGAGCTCCCGCCTGCGCTCCTCAGCAACCGCGCGGCGACCGTCTGCCTCCCTGGCCTCCTCCAAGGCTCGGGCGCTGGCCTCGCGCGAGGTTGCCAGGGATGCCTCGGCCTTCGCATTGGCATCCTCACGCTGAAGGCGCCCAAGGTTGGTAGCCACCTTCAGTTGATG
This sequence comes from Aegilops longissima, assembly GCA_021605205.1. NCBI lineage: Eukaryota > Viridiplantae > Streptophyta > Magnoliopsida > Poales > Poaceae > Aegilops > Aegilops longissima. The sequence goes on from CM038681.1 coordinate 548,940,218, forward strand.
CCACTCCTTCACCAGCCGGAGACCCTCGGCTTCAAGGCGCGCGTCTACATCCACGAGTTCTCCGCCGAGCCGGCGCATCGCGCCCATTGCCTCCCGAAAAAGCTCATGGCGGACGACGCTCCGCTCGTGCGCAAGCTTAAGCGCGCAACCCTGTTCGTCCTCCATAGTGGGGGTTGCTGGCGGGATCCAAAGCGGCTCACCCCCTTTCAGCACGGGGCTGGGGGCTGGCGCCTCCCGGGTCACCGACCAGGCTTCGACAGGGGCTCAGATGGGTTGAGGCTTGTTGCTTGAAGGGGAAGCCAAGGTCGAAGCCAGCCAGCCGCCGTCCATAACCAAGAGAGGAGCCCTTGGCACGCTTGCCACGCCGCAGGCGAGGCCCCGAAGGAGAGACGGCAAAGGCGCGTGTTCGAGGCGCCATGCTGGCGACTTTGCCTCTCCGACCGACCTCGCGCCGGGGGCGGCATGCTGGCTTGGGGCGCTCAAGGCTAGCGGAGGAGCCAAGGCAGGAGGAGATTGCTTCTCAGGAGACTTCACGACCTTAGCAGGAGGGACCCTGAGGAGCCACGATCAGGAGGGGAGCAGCACTCGAGAAATTACAAAGATAAGGTACTTACTCGTCTATGGCGATATACTTCCTCTGCATCAACGGCCGGAAGGCATTACTGCTGCAGCTTGGGGACCCTTTCCTCTTACGGAGTGCATCGAAGTCCAAACGGAGCCGGCCGAAGCGCTGGATGGGGCACCCAACGCAGGGCGCGGCTGGTGAGGCTCCCGAGGAGGCGACCTCGGGAGTACAGAGCTGAGGGGAGCCCTCGGGTTCCGCCTCGCGATGGCCTGCTGAAACCTCGGGGGCTTCGGCCTCAGGAGCAGCGGATTGTGTCGCCCCCTCAGCTGTCACCCCGGGGCAAGAGTCGCGGGCTCCCGGGGATGACACCTCAGGAGCCTCGAGCGACGTCGACGCTTCAGCACCCGCGCCTCCGGCCTCCAGCGGTGCTTGCCCCCTGTGTACCCTCTTGGGGTAAGTTCGGCGCTGACGGCGAGGATGGGGACAACAGAGATAGGGTTCTCGTGGGGCCCTTCATGGCCGACCGGACGCAGCCCCCATTCATCGAAGGGGGGAATCTGCGCTGCGAACTCCACCCCGTTTGAGCAGCAATACAAGAGATATCTCTCCAGTGGCATATCGGCTGGTGAGGGGTTGCCCGTCAGGACCTCGAGCACCGTTCTTGGTGCCTCGAGCGGAAGCCCTAACTCCTGAAGCCTCATGCGATCCTGACCGACGGACAGGGCCCACATCGGCCGGGAATGGCTATGGAGTGGGGCGATACAGCGTCGGAGGAACTCCTTCATCACCATGGGCGCAATCAAGCCAAGATCTTTCAGCCTCTTCACCCAGAGCCAGACGAAGGCGAGGCGGGGGCTCGCAATCTTCTCGTGGCCCCAGCCGGAGCTGGGGACGGCGGGCGCCGACGGAGGCAAGAGCAAGGGGCTGAGCACTCCGACATCCACATACACCCACCTCGTCCGAAACCCGCTCGCAGACGGCGGGAGTTCAAAGTCAATCCCCGAGCCGGCCATCGCCGCCACGGCCTGGAAGCTCAGGCACCCCGAGCACTGCTGGGGGTCCGTCAGGTGCAGCGAGAAGAAATGGCACAGGAGGGCCACGGAGGGGGCAATGACCACCATGGCCTCGCAGACGAAGGCAAAGACGCCAAGAAGGGCGACAGATTGGGGATCTAGGTGCAGCATATGGATCTGGTAACGGGAAAGCACGACATTGAAGAAGGCGGAGAAGGGAGGAACCAGGCCGGCCCACAGGGCTTCAATGAAGAATTGGACCTCAGTGGCTGTCCTATCGAGAGAAGCTCGGGATGCAGGCCAAGCCACTCCCGGTGTCAAAACCGGCGGATCTCGGGTAGGGTGTCCCGAACTATGCGTCTAAGGCGGATGGTAATAGGAGGCGGGGGACACAATGTTTACCCAGGTTCGGGCCCTCTCGATGGAGGTAATACCTACTTCACCTTGATTGATCTTGATGATATGAGTATTACAAGAGTTGATCTACCACGAGATCGTAGAGGCTAAACCCTAGAAGCTAGCCTATGATTCTGATTGTTGTTGTCCTACGGACTAAACCCTCCGGTTTATATAGACATCGGAGGGGGCTAGGGTTACACAGAGTCGGTTACAAGGGAGGAGATCTACATATCCGAACTGCCAAGCTTGCCTTCCACGCAAAGGAGAGTCCCACCCGGACACGAGACGAAATCTTCAATCTTGTATCTTCATAATCCAACAATCCAGCCAAAGGATATAGTCCGGCTGTCCGAGGACCCCCTAATCCAGGACTCCCTCAGTAGCCCCTAAACCAGGCTTCAATGACGATGAGTCCGGCGCGCAGATTGTCTTCGGCATTGCAAGGCGGGTTCTTCCTCCGAATACTCCATAGAAGATTTTGAACACAAGGATAGTGTCCGGCTCTGCAAAACAAATTCCACATACCACCGTAGAGAGTATAATATTTCCACAAATCTAATCTGCTGACACCTTTTCATAACATGACATCACGCCACGGCCCGGTCATTATTCGAACCGTTTTTCTCAACCAGCTACTGCACATATCGCGAGGTGGTTTTCTTGGCACGTCTTGTCGAAGCAGAGATCGTGTCCCCTTATCACGGGATTCTAATCAATACGGGTGTGGCTAAACCAACCGCGCCATTAATCACGGCGCTTGGGGGATAAGCGAGTTTTACCAGGCAAGTCGGGAGGCGCTACTACCTTTATAAGGGGATAAGAACTCCCTTCGCACCCACGCTTTTTCTTCCTGATCCATTCCCCTTCGCTCAAGCTCCAACACCCGAGCATTCATATTCTCCACCCACAAAGGCCTTCCAAAAATGTCCAGATACAGAGCAGGAGGCAAGTGGATGGCCTCTATCGTCCGGGAGAGGATATCAAAAAGCTTCGGGAGGCCGGGTACCTGGCCAAGAAAATCAGCCACCATCTCCCGACGGCAGGATAGATCGTCTCTACTCCGGAACCCCACGAGAGGGTTGTATTCCTTCCTCATTTTGTCCGCGGGCTAGGGTTTCCCCTCCACCCATTCGTTCGCGGCATCATGTATTATTACGGGATCGATTTTCATGATCTATCCCCCAATTCCTTCCTCAACATCTCGACTTTTATGGCTGAAGATCTTTAATGTGAAGCCCAAGGTGGTGGGCAGCGAGCATGCCGAGTGCGGGGGCACTATGGTGAGTAGGATGCCCAATGTCACATGGCCGACAGGTACTTTTAATGATTCCGTCAAGGAGTGGCAGCAACAATGGTTTTACATCACTGAGCTGCGCTGCACGGGATGGGCCGCTGCTCCTGAGTTCCGATCCGGAGCCCCTCTACGGCTTACGTCCAGGCCTAAAAAGGGTCTAAACTGGTCTTCGTCCGAGGAACTGTCGGTGCTTCAGACGCGCGTTAAAGATATGGGAGACAAGAACATCGAACTCGTCAATGTAGTCCAGGTGATGTTAGTTCGCCGAATCCTACCTTGTCAACACCGGACTTGCAATTTATGGGAATTCAATCCGGCCAAGCATCAGATGCTGCGAGAGCTCTTCGGCTCCTGGCACAAAGACATTTGGAAGGGGGCCGCACTGTCGAAAGTGTTCAGACTTCTCACGCCGTCTTATGGGGTATATGAAAGCCCCTGGCGTACTATCCGTACCAGAATGTACGGGTGCTGATTGTGGTAAATAAACATATATATAAAAAAGAATAGATAACACAATAATAGACTAGTGCTATGCATTGTTATTCAAGGAATACGTTGAAACGTACTAATACAAGTAGTGTAATAAGCAAAAAATAGGATTATTTAACATGTCCTATCCAAGGGCAAGCTGCGGACTAGTATTTAAAGCAGGTATTCCACTCATTTATCAGAGACCTGGGGATTCCGTTGTATGACGTAGCTTCATGCCTCCTTGGTTGTTGTATTGTGTGTCCGGCAATCATACTGCCGGATAGGGCTTCCAGAGCGTAAGGTCCTGAAAGAGAGAGAATGATGAAGGTATTCAGCCCCTAGGGCGGTTGAGCCGCACTGTGGGACATGCCATGGTCGCGCCCCCGCCAATACCCATGGTATTTTCAATGCGTAATTATGTACGCGCGGCACGGATTGCGCCATTTGTTTGGGACTAGGGCGGGGGCCGAGTTGCTAGGCGAGTTCTGATCGTGCCAGGCGATCCTGTTGAGGTTGCTCCGGACTCGCTTGACAGTGTCCGGGGGCTTTATCACCGAATTACCGGATTGCCTTAAGAGGCTGCTTTGTACTTCTTTTGCAAGGGCCGCATTGTGCTCCTCCGTGCGGAGCGATCGTTCTGTGTGTCCATTGACTGTTATGACCCCCTTAGGTCCTGGCATCTTGAGCTTGAGGTATGCGTAGTGCGGTACCGCATTGAATCTTGCAAATGCGGTTCACCCAAGCAGTGCGTGGTAGCCGCTGCGGAACGGGACGATATCGAAGATTAACTCGTCGCTTCGGAAGTTGTCCGGAGATCCGAAGACCACTTCCAGCGTGATTGAGCCCGTGCAATGGGCCTCTACACCTGGGATGACACCTTTAAAGGTTGTTTTTGTGGGTTTGATTCTTGAGGGGTCTATGCCCATTTTGCGCACCGTATCCTGATAAAGCAGGTTTAGGCTGCTGCCGCCGTCCATAAGGACTCGAGTGAGGTGAATCCGTCGATGATGGGGTCTAAGACCAATGCGGCAGATCCGCCATGACGGATACTAGTGGGGTGGTCCATGCGATGGAAGGTGATCGGACAAGAGGACCATGGGTCGAACTTTGGGGCAACAAGCTCCATCGCATAGACGTCCCTTAGTGCGCGCTTCCGTTCCCTCTTGGGAATGTGGGTTGCGTATATCATGTTCACCGTCCTCACTTGTGGGGGGACCTTTTTTGTCCTCCCGTGTTCGGCGGCCGAGGCTCTTCCTCGTCGTCCTTTGGCAACCTTGTCCTTATTTTCGGCATTTAACTTGCGGCCTGCTTGAACACCCAACATTCTCTGTTGGTGTGATTGGCTAACTTATCGAAGTGCCGATGTATCGACATGAATGATCGAGTATGCGGTCCAAACTGGACGGGCCCGGAGTACTTCTTTTGAATGGCTTTTTCCGCTGACCGGATTTAGAGCCACTGAATCCGGCATTGACTGCCGTATCCTCGGCGTTATCACCGTTGTTACGGCGCTTGTGTTTGCTACGACGTGGTCTGCCGCTACTGTCCTTGGTATCCGAAGTGCCAAGGTTCCTTGATATGTTGTTGCTGCGAGCCAGCCAGCTATCCTCTCCCGCGCAAAAGCGGGTCACACTACAAAAAAAGACACATCCGTGACATTTTGGGCCGAATGAATTTTTTTTCTGTCATACATATGACACTTCTATGACGATAATTGTGACAAAACCTGGTATCATCATAGATGTGGTGGGCTCCTACTTCTATGACAAAAAATCATGACAGAAAATGAGCTTTTCGTCTGGCGGGCGGAGACGCAGCTGCATGACATTCTTTGGGCCGTCAATGACGGAAAAACCGTGGTAGAAGCGAGGGGAGGAAAATTTCGGGGAGTTCCGGTTACGGTGGGAGGTAGGGGGCGAAGCGATCGCGCTTTCTCGTACACGACGCAGCGCGTGTGTGCGGTGTTGGCTCTAATCGAACCCGAAGCGAGGCGTTGGGCTCTAATCTGAACCCGGCGATTACACCGCGAACTACGCGTTCATCGAACTCGAGCGATCGATCGATGGTTGTTAACTTAACCCGATCGAGCGGTTCTTCGCTACTACTGCTAATCAAGCCGATCGATTGGATAAACAGTGAGCGTTGCGGGGGGTTGGATGAATAAGGCGGTGGCGTTGCCTCTGGATGAACAGGACCCCGTGGTGTGGAGGCTGGATGAACGATGAGACGTGGACGGGTGGCCGTGGAGGGGTGGTTGAACAGGACCCCGTGGTGTGGAGGGCTGGATAAACAGTAGACGATGGAGGGGTGCCCATGGAGGGATGGTTGAACAGTAGCCGGTAGAGTAGCGCACGGTGGAGGCTAGATGAACATGAGACCGTGGAGGCTGAGGAGGTCGACGGTAGCCCGTGGAGGCTGGAGGAGGTCGACGGTGGAGATGAACAGTATCCCGTGGAGTCCCGTTTTGCGGTACGCCACACCCCTCTCGATGAAAAGGACCCCCGTTTCGACCGTAGCGCTCCAACACAAGTCCGTTTCGTCCGTTTTGCGGTATGCCACACCCTTCCCGATCAACTGGACCCCCATTTCAATCGTAGGAGGTCTGTTTCGTCCGTTTGCGGTACGCCACACCCCTCCCGATCAACAGGACCCCCGTTTGGACCGTAGGAGGTCCGTTTCCTCCGTTTTGCGGTACGCCACACCCCTCCTGATCAACAGGACCCCGTTCCGAATGTAGGAGGTCCGTTTCCTCCGTTGTGCGGTACGCCAGGCCTCGTTTCCATCGCCTGTTCCGTCCAAGCCGGTTGGCTCCCACGCATTCCGTTGCCTCCCGATGAACAAGACGCATTCCGTTGCCTCCCCATGAACACGACGCACTCCGTTGCCTCCCATGAACACGACGACGACGCTGTTTCTCCGTTCCGACCCAGCCATGTATACGAGCCCTGGCCGTACGTATGCACGAGTAGGCATTCGAGACCCCGCCCGTATGTACACATACGTGGCCGTATTTTCTTTCTTGCACCCTGGAAGCTGTACGCACGTGTACATGCTACGTGCGCGCCTCTACTACGACACATGCACGCCTCTACAACGACCAGTATGTACGTACACATTCGCGACCAGAATGACAACACTACGTACCCTTCGACCAGGTGGGTCCCGACTGTCAGGCACTTCCTTGCGTGCGAAGATGTAGCTGGTGGGTCCCAGCAGTCAGGGGGGCGAATCGTTTTTTTACCCGGACGCACTTCCTTGCATGCGAAGATGTAGCCGGTGGGTCCCAGCAGTCAGGGGGCGAATCATTTTTTTTGCCCGGACGCACTTCCTTGCGTGCAAAGGTGTAGCTGGTGGGTCCCAGCGGTCGAGAAGCGAATCGTTTTTTGCCGGACGCACTTTCTTGCGTGCAAAGATGAAGCAGTGGGTCCCAGCGGTCGGGAAGCGTTTTTTCGTGAAATACAAATGGCCTGTCCGGTGGGTCCCAAATTGTCGGTGGAGGAATCATAATTTTCCGCGTAATAAGGAGGCACTTCCTTGCTGCGGCCGTGGACCCAGCTCTCACCTCTCCACGTCAGTCCACGTCCGACGAAGCCATTCCTTGACCACGTTGACCACGCCGCGCCGAGAGCACCAGGGTGGTGGACGACGGCGAGGCCTAGGAAGGGGACGACACAGAGCCGGGGAAGACATGGCAGTGGATGCCCACGCGTAGAGGTGTATGAGGGTTCACTCGTTCGGCTGCGGTGTGAGGCTGCCGTCGTCGTAGAATAACAGGGGGTGTGGGTGCGTAGAGGGATGGCCTGGCCAGCGTTGAGAGTAGTAGGGGGCGGTGAGGCCTCCGCGGCATCACAGCCGGCCACGGGCGGCTGGAGCAAGAAGACCAGAGGTTGAATAAGCACTACGGCCGTTGGATGGACATCGTACGGTCACTGGAGCTAGAATCGTTCATATATTGACTAAAGTTGACAAAGGCATCCATCCCAGTCAACTTAGTAGCCCCACAAGTCAGCCTCCCACCAAGGTGGGTCCCATCTAGCAGGGGGGTATTCATTTTTTTGTGCATAATAAGGAGGCACTTCCGATGGGTCCGAGCTGACAGCGGGGGTTGGGGGGACGTTTTTTTGACGAAATACGGTGGACCGTCCTGTGGGTCCCAGCAGTCAGGGGCAAACGTTTTTTCATGAAATCTTGGTGGCCCGTCCGGTGGGTCCCTCGCTGTCGGTGGAGGAATAATTATTTTCCGCGTGATAAGGAGGCACTTCCTTGCGGCTGTGTGGACCCAGTGTCGGCCTCTCCATCGTCAAGATACTCTTCCGATGGAAGTCGGTTGTTGACCACATTGACCACGTCGCGCCGAGAGCACCACAGCGGTGGACGACGGCGAGTCCTAGGAAGGGAATGACGCGGAGCCGGGGAATACGCGGAAGGGGAAGCCCGCGCGGAGAGGAGTATGAGGGTTCACCGGTTCGGCTGCAGTGTGAGGCTGCCGTCGCCGCAGAATAACAGGGGGTGTAGGTGAGTAGAGGGATGCCCTGGACGCGGTAGTTGAAGAAACACGGCGGCCGTTGGATTAACATCCAACGGTTACGTCTGCTAGAATCGTTTGTTGATCTATATAATAACTAAAAAAATCTTGCATACGCGTCAACTAAACAGGCCCACAAGTCAGACCACTCCCTCTTTATTTTAATAATTTAAATATAGCTCATGGCAACTTCTTATGCAATTTATTGCAGTCGTTTTTTTGGTTGGCCAGGGCCAATTTCGCATATTTCTGTGGGTTCCAAACTAGTTTTAATACCGAAATGTCGAGCTAGATTTAAAGTACTTTGAAGATATATTTAAATTAGGTTAATGCCCAGTGAAATAGGAATCTGAAAATGTGAAAAAAACAGAAATTATAAAGTAATTGAAAATTTGTCATTTGTTTTTATATTTACAACCCATTTCATATTACTTTGAAGATTTGCAGGCGTCTTGAAAGAGTTGCAGCCCATCAGGGTGTAGAAAAATAAGTAGGCCTGGATTGGGTATTCTTCAGAAAAAATAAACTAGGCTCATTTTCACAAAGAAAAAATAGCTAGGCTGGTCACATGGTGAACATAAAATATAAGCCTGGGCTAGACGGGCCACAGCCCAGTTCAAACCCTGCTCCGTCTCAACAATACCAAACAAAAAAATATCTGCTCGAGTAGCTACGTCCCGGTGTCGGCCGATCTTGTGCTGTTCTCTTGTCTATTGACTATATCGCTCACAATGTCGTGGGTCCCGGATGTCGAAAAACACTAGGAGGAAGCATTTTATTTTTCCATCTGCCGACATGGTGGGCCCCTCATCATCCTCTCCACGCATTTCGCCGATTCCTGTTGTTTGTTGACCATGTTGACAACGCGAGAGGCGGTGCAAGCCGCGAAGCGCACCAAAGCGCCGAGAGGACGTCGGCGTTAACGATTTAGGAGACGGTGGGGCGGTGATGCGTCTTGAGGCGCAGCTAGCTGTGGAGGCGGAAGCAGCGCCCCACCGGCGCTGGTTTGGTTTTGGCGGCCGGAGGAAGACAGATCAAGAAACACGATGATCAGTAAAGCGAGTACTTAACAACCTTAATCAAACCAGCAGGGAACTTAACAACCAAAGCTGAAAGCAGTATGAGTACTTATACAGGTTCAACCGTACAAAGCACGCCTCGAGCAGTGCTACTTTGCCTACAGTTAACCAAGGGTGAGGCCGCCAAGCCCCAGGACAAGGCCTAGGCGCCACCCCGCGCATCCACAACCTTCTGAAAGCGGCTTCATCTCACAACTTGGTCAATAAACAGGATATTCGCTTTAGAGCCATGGAAAAGCATGAACATAATCTTCTGTCCTATTCTCCAAGATGGACGTGCCTTCATTATTTGAGACCACCCATGAATAAGTATCTTTTCACCTCCAAGGGGAATTGAGTAGGTCGACATAAACATCATGTTGTGACCAAGCGCAAGTCCTGACCGACCATGGTCAGCATCTGATAGGAACAATAGAACTTCGGCAGTTCTGTTTCAAGAAGATCACAGCTGTAAAACTGTGTATAAGCAATAGTCTATGAACAACATATATAACAGAAAACAGCTCGTACCATAAGTTTCTTGACACAGTTGGACCTGTTCAACGAGTGCAGCAGTGGCACACATATCCCACGTGGCCTTCCACCATTTAAACGCCCGGAAAGGACCTCAAGACGATCAATAAAGTGTAGGAACTTGTGGATGTCGATCCATCAACTTCATTGCCATTAGTAACAGCCAAGTTATTATAGAGTAACAAACGAAGCATCGCTTAACTCTAAAAAACCTACACGTGCCACCAATTATAAGAAAATATTAGTTAGAAGTAGCATCTTCGTGAGAGATTTGTTGCTACTTCTAAAGTTAAATTGTGATTAGTTAGACAGAATAGGTGGATTAAGAAGTAATCGAGGCAACAAGCAAGAACCGGATACAAAACTAACATGGATGAACAATTGGAGCGACGTCGGGTGGAAGATTGCAAAGAAGATGAGACCAGGTTCGCTATTTCCATCAACATTCATCGCCAACTTTCAGTCCGTAACACTTGAGAAAGTTTATCCAAGTTCGCCATAAAAAAGCAGCGATCTTCTTGGTTCATGAACCCAACTCGAACTTATATCCATGGCTTGTCTTCACTTGTGACCATTAAACTAGTGTATTCAGTTATGGCAAGGCCGAGCATCTTGAGTACATGTGTTACGGCAGAGCAAATAATACATTGCATGAAAAATAATATGAGAACACAGCATGTTCAAAAACCCCACCCTCCCGGATAGAAAAGAGGATTCTAGGAACATCTGCATGCGCATTTAAAATGCTGTGTTAGGATGAGAAGGAACAAGTGTGGCGTCTCGCCGAGGGCATGAAACCTGTAGGGTACTCGCACTTTGGGCAATCGCAAATGAAACACACTAGATTCAAGAGGGAAGAAAAATGCATCAACGCGGCGGCTGCCATCCTAGGATTACCTGCGACCAAGGGACTTGGATTTATCGGGGATGGATGAAGAATTCATACCTGGTTCTCCATGAGAAAACCCTATGCAATCGCCGAGAGGGGGTTTTCTCTGAACAAGCAGACGAGGGAGAAGGGGATTCAGGCCCAGTGAAATATTGCCGCTTCGTCCGTCCAGCTTACTGCTTAAGCTGGAAAGGGGGGGGGTTGTGATTTGACGGCTCATTGGGCATTATCACGGCCACGACCGAGGTGTGTCTACCATGAAGTTGTGCACTCTAATTTGTGCATATGGCACGTGGACCCCGTTGCCGGTTGCCCCACATATCAGCGAAAGGAAGTAGAAAGACAGGAGTAACTAGTTACACATAAATATATTTTTTGACAGAGAGATACTCCCTCTGTAAGGAAATATACAAATCTTTTATATCATAGGCTCACCTTGCCGAGAAATATACTCCTTCTGCAACGCACGGGCATTATGGGGGTTCAGCTTTTTTTATGGGGGTTCAGCTGAGAATATAATACTCAGATAGGCTCACGGTTCTGGACTTTGGGCTGCAGGCCAATCCTGCATGTTTGGGGGCCCATGTGTTCTACCTCAGCGCTTTTCATATTGCAAGCGATCGGTACGGCGCTGGTTTTAGATGTTTGTCATAAGGCTTAATACAAAAATTCAATAAAGCACGACAGCTGTTGGAATGAAATCGAACGACAGCTCCTAACTAGCAATCAGAGTTGCAATTCTATCAACGATATACCATGTGATAAATAATACTTTGCATACTACTTATACACACAGGACACTTGTTTCACCATGCCAGATTATTACATCAAAATCTCTCGGAGGATAGATCAGTTCGGCAGTTGCGTGCTGCTACTGAAGAATTTCAAAGTTGATTTGGACCAACTCTCCTTGCCGAGAAAGTTCGATTTTGACATCATCCCCTACCGCAAGATATGATTTAGATTTGAACCTTGACCATCCTTTAGCATCAATCATCATGCGACCATCCTTTGTACTTACGGTATATTGAGCAGATTCATTCACACCAAGGCTGCGCATGGTAAGAGAAACTTGTCCGCGGTCGCCCGGATTGTTGAACGAATCCCTCGTTGCTCTAGGAATTCTCTGTTTGCAAACAAGAAGACATACCCAAACAGTTAGATCAACACAGTGAATCATGTGAAACAACATGGAAAGAAAAAAGAACGAAGCACTTGGGCGACCAATGCTTACCAAGAAGGTGGACATGTCGGTTTTTGTAAGGACTTTGGTATATGAAGTGCGAACTGCAGCCCAGTTTGTTGCCGGTGCAACTGCACGAGCCAGAGCAAATGCAAGTGCAAGTGTTGGTGCAGGTGCCGAAGCCGCTGCTACTGCCGGAGATGGTGCTCCTTGTAGAGCTGGTGCCGGTGTCGGAGCAGGTGCCGATGTCGATGCCCGATACTCCGGTAGATCAGATCCGCTGACGCGGTCGGTGCCCAATCTTCAGCTGGATCAGACTGAGCTGCTGCCGCTGTCAGTGCTAGAGCAACTGCCGGTGATCGATCTGTGCGAGACAGCGGCGATCGTGTCTGGTCTGCTATGATCAGCTTTCTAACTTCACTAGGATCCGTGACCATGATCCTGTTTTTTTCTTCATTTCTTTTAAACGTGAGAAGGACTAATAGTGGCGTTTTTGTTAAACCAAACTGCAGTTCATCATAGGGATTCAGCTTGTACTCACACAACAGACTGATCCAATTTTTTCTAGAAATATAAGTGATGGACAGTGACTTCATTACTAACACGACATAAGAAGTGAAACCTGCAATAATAGCCATCGTAGAGCAAACCAAACGGTTTATTCTGTGATGAATGTCACATGGCAAAACCTGCATCGTAAAATTGCAGGAAAAGAAAGAAAACATGACATTAAATCAATAAGATTTAGACAGTAAATCAATAAGATTTACTTGATGTGACATGAGCGAATCCTTACCATGAAATCACTATGTTGAAGTACTAAACAGAAGATTGATCGTCCAACTACAGCGTGGCGGCAGGGGCCCGCCTACTCCCACAAGGTGACAATCCAAAGGTCATGACAAATCGTATGGACCGAACATCCATGGACCGGAAATCTGGTGGGTGCGATAAACCCTGCAATGCATACAAATATTGAGTGTAACCATAATTGATAAACCGTCCTCACAAAAATATGATCTAGATACTACAAAATATACAGATGAATTGAGTGGATGAGACATTAACATAGACCATTCTCGTGACTGACCACACACCAAAAGCGGCAGTACTAATAAACAATACAGGGTTCACAAACACAAATCAAGTACTGAACAATAGTACTTACTACTGTAGGACCTTGAAGTATGTCTAGAGGGGGGGGGGGGGTGATTAGACTACTTGACCAATTAAAAACTTAACCTTTTCCCAATTTTAGACTTTGGCAGATTTATCTATCTTTGAGCAAGTCAAGCAATCTTCACGCAATTCAAGCAAGCATGCAAAGAGTATATAGGCAGCGGAAAATAAAGCATGCAACTTGCAAGAATGTAAAGGGAAGGGTTTGGAGAATTCAAAAGCAATTGAAGACAAAGATGTTTTTGTCGTGGTTCCGATAGGTGGTGCTATCGTACATCCACGTTGATGGAGACTTCAACCCACGAAGGGTAACGGTTGTGCGAGTCCACGGAGGGCTCCACCCACGAAGGGTCCATGAAGAAGCAACCTTGTCTATCCCACCATGGCCGTCGTCCATGAAGGACTTGCCTCACTAGCGGTAGATCTTTACGAAGTAGGCGATCTCCTTGCCCTTACAAACTCCTTGGTTCAACTCCACAATCTTGTCGGAGGCTCCCAAGTGACGCCTAGCCAATCTAGGAGACACCACTCTCCAAGAAGTAACAAATGGTGTGTTGATGATGATCTCCTTGCTCTTGTGCTTCAAATGATAGTCTCCCCAACACTCAACTCTCTCTCACAGGATTTGGATTTGGTGGAAAGAAGATTTGAGTGGAAAGCAACTTGGGGAAGGCTAGAGATCAAGATTCTTGTGGTTGGAATGGAATATCTTGGCCTCAACACATGAGTAGGTGGTTCTCTCTCAGAACTGGTAAGTTGGAAGTGTAGGTTTGTTCGGATGGCTCTCTCCACGAATGAAGAGGAGGTGGAGGGGTATATATAGCCTCCACACAAAAACTAACCGTTACAAACATTTTGCCAAACTCGGTGGGACCGAATCAACAAACTCGGTCGGACCGATTTAGTAAACCTAGTGACCGTTAGGGTTTTCGGTGGGACTGACATGCAACTCGGTAGGACCGATATGATTATGGTTAGGGCATAACGTAATCTCGGTGAGACCGATTACAAACTCGGTGAGACCGATTTTGGTAATTAGCTAACCAGAGAGTTGGTCAGGTAAACTCGGTGGGACCGATTCGCTCTTTCGGTGAGACCGAAAAGTTACGAAAGGGAAACAGATAGTTTACATTGCAATCTCGGTGGGACCGATCGCTCACTTCGGTTAGACCGAAACGTTACAAAGGGAAATAGAGAGATTACAATCCCATCTCGGTGAGACGGAGATCCCTATCGGTGAGACCGATTTGCCTAGGGTTTGTGGCAGTGGCTATGACATTCGAACTCGGTGGCGCCGGATAGAAAGAATCGGTAGGGCCGAGTTTGACTTTAGGTTTAGGTCATATGTGGATGTGAGAAAGTAGTGGAGGGTTTTGGAGCATATCACTAAGCACATGAAGCAAGAGGCTCATTAACCAACACCTCATCCCTCCTTGATAGTATTGGCTTTTCCTATAGACTCAATGTGAACTTGGATCACTAAAATGTAAAATGTAGAGTCTTGAGCTTTTGAGCTTGAGCCAATCCTTTGTCCTTAATATTTTGAGGGATCCACTTTCATCATCCATGCCATGCCATTCATTGAGCTTTCCTGAAATATTTGTCTTGGAATAGCATTAGCTCAATGAGCTATATGTTGTTATGAATTACCAAAACCACTTAGGGATATTTGCACTTTCAATCTCCCCCTTTTTGGTAATTGATGACGACATATAGATCAAAGCTTCAACAAATGAAAATAAGATTGAAAAACATCATCGCTTTGAGAAGTATGTGATAAGCAAGACCTCGCCCTAACTTTGTGCATATTTCAAGATTTCCTTTGGACTACAAATGAACAAGGAATTAGGCCCATGGGTTACTCTTCCCTGTCACATACATCTTGGTGGAGCGCTCAAAATAATAAAGATTGAATACATGCACTCATCAGCAAGCAAAGTGAATGATCATATAAGGATAAGTTAGATAATAACATATAACAAGCATAAGTGTAGCTTATGATCAAACACATGATCATCAATGTCTCATAGGTAATTGCATAGTATCTCAAGCAATCAAAAGCAAACAAAGTTCAACCAAGAAGACAAGAGAGAAAAAAGGCAGCAAATCTCTCTCTCTCGAAGCCTATGATCTATACATTTTTCTCCCCCTTTGGCAACAAGTTATCAAAAAGTTCCTAGAAAATGCATAGGACTATATCGTCTCTCAGGCTTGGTCTTCTGCTGGTGGCGTAGAGATGGCTCCTTGGACGAAGACTTCAGTAGATGTGGAAGGAACTGAAGGAGTTGGTGCTGGAGCTGGTTGCGCTAGAGCTGATGAAGTAACTCTGGTGACTGGTACTGGCTCTACATCTGATCTCTGAGCTCGAGGCACTCTGGCAAATGCATCGCTTGTTGTCCCGCCTTCCTCTCCTGCATGTCATCCTGTAGCTGCTCCACAGTGATCAATCTCGATTACTTTGACATCAAGATCATAGAATTTTGTTCCATGATTCTTTCCGTGCTCTCCTGGTTTTGAGTTAGGTGGCCAACCCTTCTCAATCCGCAGAGTTGATGCTATCAAGTAACCAAGCTGCTCCTCGCTTGTTCTTGAAAGTACTCAGATGCCTTTGCTTGAGTTGGCATCTTGGCAGCCTTCTCTTTCCTTGCCTTTTCCTTCTTCTCTTGGGCTTGTACTAACGATGGTTCATTCTCAGTCATGACAACTTGATTGTCCTCAAATTCAGGATAGAGAACCAAGTGTTCCTTATCCAACAGATACTTCCCTGTGCCCATCTTTGAGTTAATCAACTCCTGAATCTGTGTGGCATATCCACATCTTCTCTTTTGGTTTGCTGCTGTCCTCTTGATAGTTTTAACTATGAGGCTCATGACCTTGAATTTCTAGGGCACATCAAAAATGTGAAGCAAATTAATTGCATGCCCTCTGATCATGTTGTGGTCACCTGATTTGGGCAATAGAGTGTGCCTTAGGATCCAGTTGATCGTAGGCAGCCCTGACAGAAGAAAATGAACTGATCCAAACTTGAAAGTCTCAAGTGCATCATCAGGGATCTCCTTGTACATCTGTGACATTGAGTTGTGATCCATTTTCTTCTTGGCATAAATGTCCAAGTCGTTTTCACTTTCCTTGGGGGCATTGATCAGACTTGCCCATTCCTCTATGGTTGACTGGTATCTCGTTCCTTCAGACATCCAAACTATCCTGCCATCTGGATAGAAATGTGCTGTGGAGTAGAATTGCATAATGAGCTCGTCATTCCAGTTTGTGAGCTTCTGCCCAACAAAATCTGCAACTCCACATGCACTAAAGCTGTCATACACTCGAGGATAGTGTCCTGCATTCTCCTGAATGTAGGTCCAGTCGACCCACCTCATATCTCAAACTATGGGCTTCTTATCCAATAAGATGGTCTCATAGAAGTCCCGCCGCTCCTTGGTGTGGAACTTGTAATCTACAGCAGTCCTTCTCCTGGTGGCATATGGATCTGACTCTCTCCATAGCCTCAACCCTAGATCTCTCCTGATCTTCATGCTCTCAGCCACAGGATGAGCATCATTGTGGTCTGGAATCTTGGGTTTGAGCTTCCTTAAGATCTGCCCTTCTTCATCTTCCTCAAGACAACACCGGGCATTGGGGCCTTGTTCTTCTCATTCTTTGGTATACTCCTGTATTCCTCTTTGGTGCACTCTTGGGCTTGGGGGCAGCTTTGGGCTTTGAAGTTGCAGCCCCTGACTTTATAGCATCACCCATCAGCTTTTGTGCCTTGGGTGCTGGTTCAGCAACCTCTTCTTCTTCCTCTTCCTCCATCATAGAAGGCTTCCCAATCACTCTGGTCATGGTCTTCTTGACCCTTTCCTTCCTTTTCTTTCCTTCAGCAGCAGCAAGCTCTTTGGGTTGGGATTCCAAAGAAGCTTGAGTGGAGACTCTGGCTTTGGACATTGGTTGTCTACCTGCAGGCCTTTTGATCTTCATGCCTGGCTTTACTGTAGTTGAGCTGTACTCCTTCTTGAGCACTTTCTTCTTTGAACTTGCCTCATCCTCAACTGCCACATAATCCTCATCCTCAGACTCTAAGGTCTTCTTCTTGCTTGTCCTTGTGGCAGCCTTGGGCATTCTTTGGGAGTGCTTCGCTCCCCTCATCCGAGCTGCTAGAGGGACTAGTGCCCTCACTCATGTGAATCTGCTCTTCCGACTTGTCCCGGCTGTCACTTTGGTCCGACATGCTGCACACACCGAGTCTGACCACGTGAATAGTTATAGATGAGGTAGAGTGGATGAGCATCACAAAATGCAGAGATTTTTGCAAAAGAATGATTCAAAAAAAAAGACTTAGTTTTAGTTTTCCACAGAAAGCATTTCAGATCTACCGATTTTCAAACTCGGTGATACCGAAGCAGTTTTGGAACCTAAACTAGTTAACTCGGTCAGACCGAGTCACAGTTCAGTGGCACCGAGACTGCTAGGGTTTCACAAAGTTCTAAAATCGGTAACACCGATTTGTAATTCTCGGTCAGACCGAGACTTACTAGTGCAATGGCGTTAGCCAAATCGGTGGGACCGAGTTTTTCAACACGGTGGGTAAGAGATGGTTTCAGCGGAAACCTAACCCTAAATTTTCGAATCACACCTATTCTAAGGATCGTTTTGACTGGATAGAAGTGTTTCAATCGTGGCAAGATGCATTACGAACACAATGTGCTGAGAATCAGACGAGGATAGCACTGTGATCGAGTTCATACCCTAGTTCGGCGGTGAACTCGCTATGGCGGCAACGGCGGAGAAGAATTTCGTTGACGGCGGCGGAGACCAGTGACAGGAGGCGGCTAGCGACGAGGTCGACAATCCGTAGACCTAGTAGGCAGAGCGAGCTATGCGCGGGCGAGGAGTTTCGGAGAAAGTTTTCCAAAATTTGCCCATGAGAATATATAGCCCGACACTGTCGGTGTGACCGAGTGGTACAACTCGGTGGCACCGAGATGCATAACTGTTAACAGTTACAGCAACTCGGTGTGACCGAAAAGTTGAAATCGGTTGCACCGAGATGAAAACCTTGATCGACTTAGTGATCTCGGTATGACTGAAATGGAGGAATCGGTCAGACCGAAAATCACAAAGAAGTTTTGGAAGTTTAAGTCTATGACGAATCGGGGACTCCGAGTGCTCCTCACACAGAGTGGTTCGAATCTGACTTGATCAAAATTTGTGATGTAGCATGAATAGAGTTTGAGACAAGAAAAGCATAGATAGCTAGAGAAGGTTCTTAGGCATTCTTGTCCATCCACTTGGCCAAAGAAAAATAAGCCAATCAATCAAAACAATAAGTGGATGTCGTCGAATGAGTAAAATATGCATCCAACATGCTCACATAATAAAATGACAAATGAAATATGTGACCAAGCATGCACAACCAATTCTAGCATCTATCAAACAATTGGCAATGATTAGGTCATCTATATATGAGTATATTGATTTAGGAGTCAAATGAGAACATTTGATCATAGGTCATACTCATCGTTTAAGCTCAAGTGGGGTTACCACTTTTACATAAAGCATTTATGTGTTCACATCATTAGAGTTGCTTTGACTCAATTCTTAGAGTTAAGCTCCCCCTAGATGTGAGATCCCCCCTTAGAGGGATAAACTAACCTTGGGTTTTGTCGATGATGACTTCATGTAGGTGTTGAAGATGTGGATGCTCAATGGTGATGTAGATCCTTTGGAGTGAGTTGCACTTTCAATACCTACATGGGTTATTCCCACAAGGAACAAACAAGAATATCCATAGACATAGAGTGATGCACACACCGAATGATGTCCATGAAAACATTAGGTTACCTTGTCCCTTGCCTTACCAACATGAGGGTTTGTGACTCCTTGAACTAGTGCAAGATATGGAAGATGATTGCACTTGTCCTTGCCATAATGATATGAGTGAAAAATGTTGGCGGAGTCACCCTCAAGAAGTCTCTAGTTCTTCTTCTTCGGGATCCACATCATTTTGATGGGAATCCTTGGTGTATTAGTTGTGCTTGATGAAGTAGAACTTGACGTAGTCTTGGGAACCCACTTGACCAAGGCCTTAGGTGCTTCTTCAAATGCATCAATCTCCTCTTGAAGCTTGTCTTTGCCTTTGTTCTTGTGGTCTTGTGGTGGAAGATCATCTTGTGCTTGTGTTCCCTTGAAGGAAGTAGGATCATACTTCTCTTGTTGAGGAACAAACTTCGTCTTGGGGTATTGATCTTCTTCCCACTCAACTCCATTGGCATTGAACTTTCGTTCAAAACCAACACCTTGATTCTTCCGGTGCCTTCCTTGCTTGCGTACAATTTCCTCAAATTGCTTACTCCCGGCAAGACTCTTGTATACAAGTTTCTCTATAATTCCCTTCAATAAGCTGTTTTCTTGCTCAAGTGTAACTTGGATAAGAGAATCATTAGTGGAATCAAGAGAACTACTAGAAGCAACAATATTTGGTTTAGCATTGTTATTATTACTACTAGAAGAAGAATCTTTCTTGTTCTTGTTACTAGACTTGACCTGAGGCATGTAAGTAGATAAGAGTAAACGTTTGGCAATATAAGAAGAACTTTTCTTACGGAGATCATCATTGATCGCTTTTAGGAACTCATGCTCTTGCTCAAGATTGAGCTTTTCAAAGCAAAACTTCTCATGAGCCCTCAAAAGTTCTCGATGATCTTCGAAGATAGTTTCATGAGCTAACTTAAGAGTGTTTAGTTCTTTAGTTAGACGCTCAATCTTCTCCTTATCATTGTCATTCGTTTCATCTTGATTAGCATGATTAATTGACGTTTCATCATAGTATTCATCACTAGAGTTGTCAATAAGTAAATCATCATCACCCAACAAGTCATCTTCATCACTATTAAAATCAACATACTCGGGGTGTGTTACCTTAGGACCTTTGGCCATGAAGCTTCTTCCAATTCCTTCATTTGGTGATTCAAATATGTCGAGGAGTTGGTTGACACAAGTGCTAGACCGCAACACCTTCATCTTGAGTGTATTCGAGTCGGAGTGATAGCTTCTCTCGGAGTGATTGTCGGAGTCGGGCGGATACCCATTCACCAACATGAGCTTGATGTCTTCGCTTTGTGTAGCTCTTTGAGGACTTGTCCTTCCTTTCCGAATCCTTGCTTCTCCGTGAGGGTCTTCGTTCATAACGATCATCTCTACTCCTTCTCTCTCTTGGTGGTGATTCTTCTTCTCTACTTCTTCTCTTAGGAGAATCTTCTCTTCTTTTGTAGGGTGCCGTACACTCATTGGAATAGTGTCCGGGTCTCCCAAAATTGTAGCAATTGCGCTCTCGACTAGAAGATCTTTTGTCACTGTAGGACCTTGACTTAGAGCTTCTTTCTTTGCTTCTACTCTTGTAGAATTTGTTGAAGTTCTTCACCATTAAGCTCAATTCTTCATTGAAGGTTTGTTTCTCACTTGATGATGTGGGGGCTTCACATGAGGCTTTGTAAGCACCACTTGACTTGTTGTGAAGTTCCTCCTTATCCTTGAGTGACATCTCATGAGCAACAATTCTTCCAATGACTTCCGTTGGCTTGAGATCTTTGTAATTTGGCATCATTTGGATCAATGTGCACACAATATCGTATTTTCCATCCAATGCTCTTAGGATCTTCTTGATGATGAATCTGTCGGTCATCTCTTCGCTTCCTAAGCCGGCAATCTCATTTGTGATAAGAGCAAGCCTAGAGTACATTTCAGCGACACCTTCACCATCCTTCATTTTGAACTTGTCCAGCTGACTTTGGAGAACATCCAACTTGGATTCCTTGACGAAGTCGGTACCTTCATGCATATCAATCAAAGTATCCCAAATTTCCTTTGCATTCTCAAGACGGCTGATTTTGTTGAATTCTTCGGGGCTCAAGCCATTGAAGAGGATATCACAAGCTTGAGCGTTGTATTGCAGCATCTTCAACTCATCCACGCTAGCTTCACGGTTCGGTTCTCTCCCATCAAAGAATTCACCTTGCAAACCAATACACACAATAGCTCAAACGGCGGGGTTATGTCCGAGAATATGCATTTTCATCTTATGCTTCCAACTAGCAAAATTAGTTCCATCAAAGTAAGGACCTCTACGGTGATAATTTCCCTCGCTAGACGCCATACTCTCCTAGGTTGTGAAACCAAGGCTATGACCACCAAAAGCTATGGAAATCAAAGCAAATGGAGACCGTAGCTCTGATACCACTTGTAGGACCTTGAAGTATGTCTAGAGGGGCGGTGATTAGACTACTTGACCAATTAAAAACTTAACCTTTTCCCAATTTTAGACTTGGCAGATTTTAGCTATCTTTGAGCAAGTCAAGCAACCTTCACGTAATTCAAGCAAGCATGCAAAGAGTATATAGGCAGCGGAAAATAAAGCATGCAACTTGCAAGAATGTAAAGGGAAGGGTTTGGAGAATTCAAACGCAATTGAAGACACGGATGTTTTTGTCGTGGTTCTGATAGGTGGTGCTATCGTACATCCACGTTGATGGAGACTTCAACCCACAAAGGGTAACGGTTGCGCGAGTCCACGGAGGGCACCACCCACGAAGGGTCCACGAAGAAGCAACCTTGTCTATCCCACCATGGCCGTCGCCCACGAAGGACTTGCCTCACTAGCGGTAGATCTTCACGAAGTAGGCGATCTCCTTGCCCTTAAAAACTCCTTGGTTCAACTCCACAATCTTGTCGGAGGCTCCCAAGTGACACCTAGCCAATCTAGGAGACACCACTCTCCAAGAAGTAACAAATTGTGTGTTGATGATGAACTCCTTGCTCTTGTGCTTCAAATGATAGTCTCCCCAACACTCAACTCTCTCTCACAGGATTTGGATTTGGTGGAAAGAAGATTTGAGTGGAAAGCAACTTGGGGAAGGCTAGAGATCAAGATTCTTGTGGTTGGAATGGAATATCTTGGCCTCAACACATGAGTAGGTGGTTCTCTCTCAGAACTGGTAAGTTGGAAGTGTAGGTTTGTTCTGATGGCTCTTTCCATGAATGAAGAAGAGGTGGAGGGGTATATATAGCCTCCATACAAAAACTAACCTTACACACAATTTACCAAACTCGGTGGGACCGAATCAACAAACTCGGTCGGACCGATTTAGTAAACCTAGTGACCGTTAGGGTTTTCGGTGGGACTGACATACAACTCGGTAGGACCGATATGATTAGGGTTAGGGCATAATGTAATCTCGGTGAGACCGATTACACAAACTCGGTGAGTCCAATTTTGGTAATTAGCTAACCAGAGAGTTGGTCAGGTAAACTCGGTGGGACCGATTCGCTCTTTCGGTGAGACCGAAAAGTTACGAAAGGGAAACAGAGAGTTTACATTGCAATCTCGGTGGGACCGATCGCTCACTTCGGTTAGACCGAAATGTTACGAAGGGAAACAGAGAGATTACAATCCCATCTCGGTGAGACCGAGATCCCTATAGGTGAGACCGATTTGCCTAGGGTTTGTGGCAGTGGCTATGACATTTGAACTCGGTGGCGCTGGATAGAAAGAATCGGTAGGGCCGAGTTTAACTTTAGGTTTAGGTCATATGTGGATGTGAGAAAGTAGTGGAGGGTTTTGGAGCATATCACTAAGCACATGAAGCAAGAGGCTCATTAACCAACACCTCATCCCTCCTTGATAGTATTGGCTTTTCCTATAGACACAATGTGATCTTGGATCACTAAAATGTAAAATGTAGAGTCTTGAGCTTTTGAGCTTGAGCCAATCCTTTGTCCTTAATATTTTGAGGGATCCACTTTCATCATCCATGCCATGCCAATGATTGAGCTTTCCTGAAAAATTCATCTTGGAATAGTATTAGCAAAACCACCTAGGGATAGTTGTTATGAATTACCAAAACCACCTAGGGATAGTTGCACTTTCAACTACACACAAGCATAGTTGCACTAACTAAACTCTGCAGACTATTTCTTGCCACCGACCTACGGGATGAAACCCGCATAACTGACTAGGCCATGGACTTTGTGTGAGATTTCTACATGCGCCATCACCATCTTGTCAACCTTGGAGAACCTAACAGAGTGGTCTTTCCACTCATAAACATGATGATGAAGACAGGCCGCATCAGATTTGTTGGGAAGCTTTACAAGAACCACACCCTTCGTAATCGAAGGCACAACCGGGAAATTGTTGTGGTCAAGTACAGCCTCGACAACACGCCTGACAACAATGCTACAGGAAAACACCGTTGGGGGCCTTGTCAGGGGCTGGTTACTGTTGCCTCAATCCTGATGACGAGGGCTTTGTCAGGGTAAGCATGGCTACAGTGCCGCCGCCTTGGCGGCGATCACTGTGGCCTCACCTCGTTTTATCTCCTTAATGAGGTGCTTCCTTCGAGGGGGGAACAAGCCGGCTATGGGAAGCCGGCCATATCATAGGCCGACTAGGGGAGGTCGAGCCGCCTTCGGGCATCTCTCTGACCGGAGGGGCCCGCCGTGTTGGGTTCTACGGTAGTGTGCGTCGACTGCAAATTAAAATTCCTACGCGCAGAACATCCAGGAACATGCTACGGGAGATGGATCACAGTTCGTTACCACTAGACGCGCAGTGCCGTGCAGCGGAAGAAGAGTTGGGGCAGCGCGTCCGCGTGGATCATCTCCTCCTCGCTCGATCTTCCTCGGCGGCGGTCGTCCGATCCCACGACGAGTTCGCGGAGTGGCGCAAGTGCACCGCCTCTAACGGTATCCGCGTGCGGGAGGAACGTCGTCGCGGCGGACTGCTAGGTCCGATCACACGATCGGGCGGCGAGTGGAGGTGGCTATTCGCAACACATGCAAACCCTAGTCGCAGCGCCGCGATCAACCGCTGAGTGTGCCGCACCTTCACTTTATATAGGCGTCCGTCGCGGGCTCAACACTTGGGCCTCGCCACGACCCTAAAGCAAAGTCTATTCGGTCACGTTCCTAGTCCAGTTCGGATCACATCCGACCAGGTGTCCTACTGAACTGACCTCGTGGGTTCCTTCCCTTGCCGCGCGACCCCTTAGGTTCAAGTCGGCTTGGTCACAGCTCGATCACCTCCGACCTGACGGTTGGTAGCGGCCTCTAGCAAGGCGTGCCGACCACCAAGCGACGATGAAGCTGGTTAGGCGAACCTATACAACGTGTCACACTTCTTTCCCTTTGCCGCGACGATATATGTTGTCGGGCTCAAGGCGAGACTGTCATCCTTGTGCTAACCCGACCTCTTTCGTTCGGTGATACCGACCACTATCCGGATTATCTCATAATCCTTGTCGCATGGCCATGCTGTTCATGGTCGGATCACACGAGGGCCTAGAGTATATCTCTCGATCGGAGGGACAAATCCCATCTTGCTCGACCATGTCTTGCAACATGGGATTGGACAAACCCAAACCTACCTTTGTAACTACCCGATCACGGAGTAGCGTTTGGTCGGCCCAAAGCAAGTCTATCACCATCTCGAGTACATGCGTCACTCAGGTCTTAGGACATAGAACGTATGTTGTACTAGAGACTCACAGATGACATATCGCTGCGTCTCATAGTTGGGTCCATCGACTCGGACCTTATCTCGACTCGGATCCGACTATGTCGAATCCGACCAGACCTTTCAAGTCCATATTATCCGTTAGCATCCAATGCTCCATGGCTAGTGAGACCAAGCCATCGACCGTGTCATATGCTAGTCTAGTCGGCCTTGCGTCCACACAACCCTTTCGACTAGGGACCTTTAGGACAGTCATCATACAATGCATAGTCCCACAAACAAGTCACGTGCTTTGCGATACACATCATTGATAATGTCCAAGGACTATCTTTATTCATAAACACATAGGAAATATCATCATACATGATTGCCTCTAGGGCATATCTCCAACAGTCTCCCACTTGCACTAGAGTCAATCAAATAGACATCGAATGCCCATAGCTCTAGTGTGCCCCTCATGCTTGGGTTGTGGAAGCGGCTTAGTCAACGGATCTGCAACATTTGCATCCGTGTGAATCTTTCATAACTCTACATCACCATTCTTACGATCTTCAGATCGGTGATATTTCCGGTCTATGTGTCGACCTTGTGGTGATTCCTTGGCTCCTTGGCTTGTGCGATGGCACCAGAATTATCACAATAAAGGTCCAACGGTTTCACCGAGGCTGGGAAAATACCAAGATCATCCAGAAAATGCCGGATCCAAACACCTTCCTTTGCAGCTTCACAAGCCGCAATGTATTCGGCTTCTGTGGTAGAATCGGCCACCCTATCCTGCTTGGAACTCATCCAGTGCACTGCTCCTCCGTTCAGGACGTACACGAATCCGGAGTGATCGACAATCATCTCTGTCGGTTTGAAACTAGCATCGACGTAACCCCTTCGACGAGCTCTTTCTCACCTCCATAAACTAGGAACATCTCTTTAGTCCTTTTCAGGTACTTCAAAATAGTCTTTACCGCTGCCCAGTGACTCTCACCTGGGTTGGCCTGGTATCTGCTTGTTAGGCTTATTGCAAAAGCAACATCAGGCCTTGTACATATCATGGCATACATGATGGATCCGATTGCCGAGGCATACGGAATCCTACTCATCCTGCTTCGCTCATCAGATGTCGAAGGACTCTGAGTCTCGCTTAGCCTTATACCATGTGAGAGTGGCAAGAACCCTTTCTTCGCCTCACTCATGTTGAACCGCTTCAACACTTTATCTATGTACGTGCTCTGGCTTAAGCCGAGCAGCCTCCTTGATCTATCTCTATAGATCTTAATGCTTAAAATATAGACTGCCTCACCAAGGTCCTTCTTCGAAAACTTGCCATTCAATGATCCCTTGGCCGAGTTTAACATCGAAACATCGTTCCCGATCAGTAGTATGTCGTCCACATACAAGATCAAAAACACTATCGAGCTCCCACTTAACTTCTTGTATAAACAAGAGTCCTCTTCGCTTTTGATGAAACCGAGATCAGTGACGACCTCATCAAAACGAATGTTCCAACTCCGAGATGCTTGCTTCAACCCATAAATGGATCTCTTGAGCTTGCATACCTTACTAGTGCTAGTCGGATCGACAAAACCCTCGGGCTGTATCATATACACGTCCTCGGTTAAATTTCCATGAAGGAAAGCCGTCTTGACATCCATCTGCCATATCTCGTAATCGAAATATGCAGCTATAGCTAGTATGATCCTCACCGATTTCAGCATCGCTACCGGCGAGTAAGTCTCGTCATAGTCAATTCCTTGAACTTGTCCATAACCTTTAGCGACAAGCCGAGCTTTGTGGATCTGAACATTTCCATCCATATCGGTTTTCTTCTTAAAGACCCATTTGCAACCAATGGCCGTTACGCCAGGAGGCGGATCGACCAAGTCCCAGACTTGATTCTCATCCATGGACTTTAACTCGGATCTCATGGCCTCCAGCCATGCCTCGGAATCTGGGCTCACCATCGCTTCTGCATACGTGGCCGGCTCGTCGCTTTCTAGCAACAATACATCACGCACTCTGCGCAATCTCTCTGACCTTCGTGGTTCCGGTGCCGCTTCCACTACGGGTTCCCTGACAGACTCCGGTATGATCTCATCACCAGCTGAGCCGTCCCCGAGTGGTACTCGGATTTCTTCGAGTCGAACCGCCCTCCCACTGGCCTCCCGACTGAGAAACTCTTTCTCAAGGAAAACCCCGTTCCGAGAAACAAACACTTTGTTCTCTTCCCGGTTGTAGAAGCTATATCCCAAGGTTTCCCTTGGATATCCCACGAATATGCATTTATCCGACTTGGGTGTAAGCTTGTCTGACATAAGTCTCTTGACAAATGCTTCACAACCCCAAATCTTTAGAAAAGATAAACTAGGACTCTTCCCAGTCCACATCTCATGCGGTGTCTTGTCTACGGATTTTGATGGTACCCTGTTAAGTGTGAAAGATGCAGTTTCTAGAGCGTATCCCCAAAATGACAAGGGTAAATCCGATTTGCTCATCATAGACCGGACCATGTCCAACAAGGTCCTATTCCTCCGTTCTGACACGCCGTTTCTCTGTGGCGTAACCGGAGGTGTGAGCTGAGGTACTATGCCTCGACTTTTTAGATGATCATCGAACTCCTGGCTCATGTACTCACCTCCACGATCAGATCGCAGAAGCTTTATAGTCTTGCCGAGCTGATTCTCAACCTCGCTCAAACTCTTTGAATTTTCAAAAGTCTCCGAGTTGTGCCTCATCAAATAGATATATCCATATCTACTCAAGTCGTCGGTAAAAGTCACGAAGTACTGATAGCCACCTCTGGCAGTTGTGCTCATTGGACCACACACATCACCTTGTATAAGCTCCAACAGCTCGGATGCCCTCTCGCAACTCTTTGTGAAAGGAGACTTAGTCATCTTGCTGAGCAAGCATGATTCACATGTCTCGAACGACCCGAAGTCGGACGAAGTTAGGAGCCCATCATCATGGAGCTTCTTCATGCGTTTCAGACTAATGTGCCCAAGCCGGCAATGCCAGAAGTATGTCGGATTTATCTCATTAGGCTTATGCCTCTTGACATTTATGTTATAGACCGGTTCCTGTTCTAGATTCAATATAAATAGCCCACCAACAATGGGTGCATAGCCGTGGAACATACCATTCAAAAATATCGAACAACCATTGTCCTTTAAATTGAATTCATAACCTTGACTCATCAAACATGAGGCAGAAATAATGTTCCGACTAAGTGCAGGAATGTAATAACAATTATTCAATTCCATAATGAATCCGGAAGGAAGCTGGAGCTGCATCGTGTCGACCTCCAACGCAGCAACTCTTGCTTCGTTGCCGACCTCGATGTCAATCTCCCTTGTGCCACACGCCTAGTTCTTACCAGCCCCGCATCGAGTTGCAAATATGAACAACCGATCCGGTATCAAATACCCAAGAGCTACTAGGTATGTCGGCAAGGTAAATGTCTATAACATATGCAACAAGTGTACCTTTGCTCAAGAAGCATTTCCGCCTTCTTGCCATGCTCGCAAGCCACTTGCTACGCCTCTTCCAAAGGATCGGTCTCCTTGCGGTGATAGCAAACGGTCTTGAGTCCGTCCAGACTTTGGTGCAGCGGCAGAGGTTACCGTCTCCGTGCCCTTTGCCTTCGCCTTTTTCTTGGACCAACTCTTCTTGAACTTAGCCGATTTCTGCACCATCAACACTTGGGCCTCACACGGACCCTAAAGCCCGATCACGCTGAATTCTCTGATTTGACCGATCTTATCGATCATCGCGAATCCGATTCGGATTTATGTTTCACTGTTAACCCTGATGGCGGATGACCGACCGGTAGGGGTAGATCGTGTCACGACCTCATCGATCCCGATTTACAGAAAACATAGCCTCAACGATCCCCATGTGTAGTTGATCACATCAACCGTGCACATAGCCGATCTCTTCAAGGACAACAGATCTCATCGCGCCTCCACATATCTAATATGCATACGATCTGAATCCAAATCCTATAGCGAGGCTCGATACCACCGTTGGGTTCTACGGTAGGGTGCGTCGATCGCAAATTAAAATTCCTAAGGCAGAACATCCAGAACATGCTACGGAGATGGATCACAGTTTGTTACCACTAGACGCCGAAGCGATGCGTGCGAAGGAAGATGAGTTGGGGCAGCGCGTCCGCATGGATCGTCTCCTCCTCGTTCGATCTCCCTCGGCGGCGGTCGTCCGATCCCACGCACGAAGTTCGCGGAGCGGCGCAAGTGCACCGCCTCTAACGGTATCCGCGTGCGGGAGGAACGTCGTCGCGCGGACTGCTAGGTCCGATCACACGATCGGCGGCGAGTGGAGGTGGCTATTCGCAACACATGCAAACCCTAGTCGCGATGCGAAGCGATCAACCGCTTTGAGTGTGCCACACCTCCACTTTATATAGGCGTCCGTCATGGCTCAACACTTGGGCCTCGTGACGGACCCTAAAGCCCAAAGTCTATTCGGTCACGTTCCTAGTCCAGCTCGGATCACATCCGACCGGTGTCCTACTGGCCCGACCTCGTGGCTCCTTCCTTAAGCGGGCGACCCCTTAGGTTCAAGTCGGCTTGGTCACGATTCGATCACCTCCGACCTGTACGGTTGGTAGCGGCCTCTAGCAAGGCGTGCCGACCACCAAGCGACGATGAAGCTGGTTAGGCGAACTCGTATAACGTGTCACACTTACATTCCCTTTGCCGCCACGATATATGTTGTCGGGCTCAAGGCGAGACTGTCATCCTTGTGCTAACCCGACCTCTTTCGTTCGATGGATACCACCACTATCCGGATTATCTCATAATCCTTGTCGCATGGCCATGCTATTCTGGTCGGATCACACGAGGGGCCTAGAGTATATCTCTCCCGATCGGAGGGACAAATCCCATCTTGCTCGACCATGTCTCGCAGCATGGGATTGGACAAACCCGAAACCTATCTTTGTAACTACCTAGTCACGGAGTAGCGTTTGGTCGGCCCAAAGCAAGTCTATCACCATCTCAAGTACATGCGCCACTCGTGTCTTAGGACATAGAGCGATGTTGTACTAGAGACTCACAGATGACATATCATCGCATCTCATAGTTGGGTCCAATCGACTCAGACCTTATCTCGACTCGGATCCGACTATGTCGAATCCGACCAGACCTTTCCAAGTCCATATTATCCGGTTAGCATCCAATGCTCCATGGCTAGTGAGACCAAGCCATCAACAAGTGTCATATGCTAGTCTAGTCGGCCACTGGCGTCCACACAGCCCTTTCGACTAGGGACCTTTTAGGACAGTCATCATACAATTCATAGTCCCACAAACAAGTCACGTGCTTGCGATACACATCATTGATAATGTCCAAGGACTATCTTTATTCATAAACACATAGGAAATATCATCATACATGATTGCCTCTAGGGCATATCTCCAACACGCCGCTTGGTCGATCGATGCCGCCAGTGGCCGTGGGTATTGTCATTATCGGTAACAAC
The DNA here is from genome assembly GCA_021605205.1 of Aegilops longissima. NCBI lineage: Eukaryota > Viridiplantae > Streptophyta > Magnoliopsida > Poales > Poaceae > Aegilops > Aegilops longissima. The sequence goes on from CM038681.1 coordinate 548,970,327, forward strand.
GGTTGCCGCGGACGGGTGATGACCGCCTCGACGGGCGCCTTTGTGCCATGCGCGCGCTCAGATGCGGGGGTGGCAGGCTTCACTATAGCCACGCCCAGTCCCATCACCGTTACGTGGCTGTAGATTTTGAGGGTGCAGCCTTAGCCGCTCGCCGGGTGGCCGGCTTCTTGGAGTCGGCCTTCTCATTGCCGGCTACGTGGAGTCGGCCCTCTGGTAGCTGGCTCCGCGGGAGCCGGCCCTCTTGTGGCCTTCTTTCTGTAGGTTTTGGGGCCGGGCCGCCCCCTGGCAGCCGGTCTGAGGGTCAGCCGGCCGGGCGAAGGCGGCCCTGTGTCTTGGATGTTGGGTGGCCAGATTGGCTTGTAATTTTTTCAGAAGCCCAGGGGGAGCCGGCTAGGCTACCCGTGGTCATTTACTCCGACAGCAGTCCCCGAAGCTCATTGGCTTCGAGGTTGACAGGAGGACGAGAAGCTCGATCAGCTTCCTATCCTGAGGAGCCGGCAGCTAGGAGCCGGCCTCGAGTGGGTGCGCCGTCTTCGGGAGGTTCCGCAGCCCGAAAGAGAGAACGCGGGCCGACTTGCGGGTTGACCGCGCGTCACCCTGCGCGCCACGTGGCCAGAAAGGCCTGCCAGCCAACGCGCACGACGAGACGTCACCGCAGGCCGGGGCCCACCAGACCTTCTCCTCGGCCCATGTGCGGATCCTCTACGGCCCGAATGGACCGCTCGCCTTCCCGCGGCGGTTTCAACACGCCTTTAGGGTGCAATAATCGCAGGACATGGGGGGAGTGGGTGCAGTTAATCCCACGTTCCCCCACGCCTCGCCTCCTCGGCTCCGCCGCACGAGCCTATAAGTAGGGGGAGGAGGGGGAGCGGCAGAGGCTCGCACGCTCGCCCTCGCTCCTCTCTTTCCACTACCTCCTTCTTTGTTCTTCCGCCGCGGCAGCGCACTTACCACCGCACCGCTCCGCCGCGACCCCTCTTGGCTCGCCGCGGTTCCTCCGCTGCGTGGTTGTGCTCTTCGCCGCCGCGCCTTTCTCTTTTCCTCTTGCTCCCATGGCGCTGTCTAGCTCGTGGGACGACTCCAACGTCCATGAAGACCACATCGGTTGGCTTCGCAAGACGCGGCGGTTGCCGGGCGAGGACCTCGTGAAGACCCGCCTCGCACCGGAGGCGGAGGTTTCGTTGGCGCCGGAGGAGGGCGAGCGGGTCATCTTCCGCTCGCACTACCTGCGCGGCCTTGGCCTGCCGGCGAGCGGGTTCTTCCGCTCCTTCCTCGAGTTCTACCACCTACAGCCGCATCACCTCACCCCCAACACGGTGATGCTGCTGTCGGCCTTCGTCACCCTGTGCGAGGGTTTTCTCGGCATCTTCCCCACCCTTGAGCTCTTTGGGGAGTTCTTCCAGTGCAAACTTGGCACAGTCTCCGCGGGTGTGCCCGCCCCCTGTGGCGCCTTCATCGCCATGCGGAGGAAAGCCGACAACAACCCTTTTCCGGTTATCCCGCTGATCCAGTCGGTGAAGCTCTGGCAGCAGTCATATTTCTACGTGAAGAACATCGTCCCGCAAGGCGACTTCGTGAACTTGCCGGCTTACGTAGCCGGCCCGCCGCCTAGGAGGCAGCCGTCTTGGTCCTTCCGAGTCCGATCGCTCTCCCTGGCCGGGAACGCCGCCGTCACCTGGCTCCGGGTGATGAACCACTCGGAGGGCTTGGTGGCGGCCGACCTGGTCGCCGCCTTCCTGGAGCACCGGGTGCTCCCGCTCCAAAGCCGGCCGCACATGATCTGCCAAATGAGCGGCCGCTTCGACCCATGCCGGCTGAGCACCAGGGAGATGCCTCGTGGCGAGGTGGCTCATATGGTGAATTACATCTCCAACTGCAAACTCACCAAGGAGTGGCAGTATGGCAAGGCGCCGTATTCTCGGGCTGATCCCCCGCCTATGGTAAGTTTTCCTTAATTTCTTCTTCTTTGGTTGCCGGGTTCGCGATGGCCGGCTATTGACCAGTCGGTTCGCCTTGGAGCAGAACCCCCTTCTTCCACCGCATGTCGGGCCCACGAGGGCCGGGCGCCATTCTGATCGATCAGCAGCGGTGGGCGACCACGACGACCCAGATTTGGGGGAGGCCGCCATGGATGATGCCATAAGAGGAGCAGGCGGAGAGGCAGGCGGCCCCGAGTTCACGGCCGACTTCGGGGACTGGCCGGATGATGATGAATCCGAGGCCATCCCACGCCGCCAGCCATCGGCCGATCGCCAAGGCGCGGGGCCTTCTGCCGCGCCAGCTGCTCGGGGTGGCGCGCAAAAGCGTCGGGCCAGGCCGGGTCTCTTTCGCAGACGGCGGAAAAAACCCAAGAGCTCCGCGGCGGCGACCAAGCGGGACGAGGCGGCCGCGAAAGCGGCCCGCTTCCGCAAGGTGGTGAAGCAGCCACAAGCGGTTTCAGCGTAAGTGTTGGATGTCTTGTACTTTTTGTTGTCTTCTTTGGTTGAAGCTCATCTAAGCCATCTTCTTGATTTGCTGAACAGGGCGCCGCTTTCCCTTGAACGGGTTGACGCCGCCTCCATAGTCGGCCCGGCAGGAGGGTCTTCTAGTTCCCGCCGCGTGGATCACCGCGCCGACCTTATGGAGGCAACAGAGCGGAACACGCGGGAGGCGCGGGAGGAGCGGGAAGCGGCGGAGCGGAGGGCCATCTAGGAGGCAGCGGAGAAGTCGGCCGAGGCGCAAGCCGACGCGGCGGCCAAGGCCCAGGCGGAAGCCGCGGCCGCAGAGAGGGAGGCGGAGGCTCTGCGCAATCAGCCTCCACAGCTCGTCATTCCTCTTTGCACCATGGCTCCCAACGTCCTGTGCCTCCATCGGAGGAAGCCGACCACGACCAGCCGGTGATGGAGAGGAGGGAGGATGACGTGACGATCCTGGGAAAGGCGCCACAGCCGGCGCCGACTGGAGCAGGCCAAGGCGGCCGACCTGCCGCGACACCTGAGCAGCCGACCGGGGCGAAGTCGGGCGGGGGCGGATCTCGGTGCGATCGGTGCCTCGCGGCGCTGGGAGAGGCGCCCTCGGTGCGAGAGCCGCAGAAGAATCGGGCGCCACTCGTGGCTCAGACATAGAGGCGCCAGGCCAAAGACGCGTCAGTGGACGCCCAATGCGCGGGACGACCGAGCTGAACGTGGCGGCGCAGGAGGTCCGACGTCGGCTTCAGACTCAGGCCGCCGACCTGGCGAATAGCCGGAGTGAGTGCTTTGCTTCCTTTATCTCATGTGGGGGCGCGTCAGCGCACCCACTGGGTGTAGTCCCCGAGATTCGGGCCGACTGCTGAGCAGTCGAGTCGGATCTTTCCTGATGAATTTTTCCTTATTGCTTTTTTTCCTTTTTTTTCATGCTTGCAGGGGCTAATGCTGACTTGAGGGAGCATCTAGGCAGGGCCCAAACTGCCCTTCATGCCAAGGAGGCCGAGAGCATCGCCTTGGCCCAGGAACGCGACCGCCTGGGCAAGAGAATGGCCGACCAGGAGGAGAACCATAAGGCGGCCCTGAAGAAGGCGCAGGACAACGAGGCCGCCCTTAAGGCCGAGTTCGAGACCGAGGCGCCGGGCTGGGTTGAAGCGAGGCAAGCGCTGAGCGAGGGCTATGGTCGGATTGAGGATCTGATCGATGGTAAGCCGCCTTCCATTTCACCCGTTTGCTTGCTCCTTGCCCTCTTGTTCATCTTCTGATTTTTGTGCTGTTTCTTTGTTCTTCACGTAGATTACTTCCCTGGTTACTCTGTCGCTGCCAGCCAAGGCATCGAGGCCCACCGCGAGACGCGTCGGCAAGCGGGGGTTGAGATCATGCCAGACGCCAGTCGGACGCTCGAGGAGAAACTTTTGGCGATCCAGGTACGGCTGCAGCCGGCTCAATGCATGCTCCGCCGCTTCAGCGTGCCGGGGCGCAAGTGCTGGCCGCTCTCTAGTCTGGCGAGGTGATTCTCGCACTTCGGTCGGATCGCCGATCCGTTTGGAGGTTTCGGTTGGCCGCTTCGAGGCTGGAAGGCTTCCGCTGCTCGGTCCAGCGCCGGGCTGGCGCTGGAGTTCGTTCGGGCCTGGTATCCTGGGCCGAGCTTGCGCCAGCTGAGCACTTGGAGGCAAGAGGGTGACGAGGAGCTGGTGGCGGTGCGGCCGGCTATCATCCAGCACGCCTCGGCTATCACCGAGTATAGCGACACCAGTATTTTTGCTCCTGAAGTGAATGACAACGCGTCGCCCAGCCGGAGGAATGGTTCGAGCTGAACCCATGGAAGGCGAGGACTCGGCGGAGGAGATTGCTTCCAGCGACGGCGAAGGCGAAGAAGAGGAGGGCGGCGACGCCGCCGCGCGACGCGGCAATTACGACCAGCCTTCAGTTGATCGTGCCTCCAAGAACGAGATGTGGCAGCGCGACCGCCTGCCAGGGGTGATGATCAGGCCGAGACTCGCCAGCCGGCCACTCCTCCGGCCAGCACTGCCGCCTCCATCGACCCGCCCGACTCGCCTGTTGCTCCCTTGTCCTAATCTGCCGTTCTTGCTTTCCTGCTGTTGCTCCTTGAACAACTTTTATTAAATTTGTGCAGTTCCACCCACTGGGGGTGTATTCAAACTATGTTGAATGCCGGCCTTTCGAAGGCTTTTGTGTAAATATAATTATGCATGTGTTGGGCTTCCATTCGAATTTGCTTTTATCGTTGGGCTGTTTCCTTTGCCGCCTTCCCTTTATTGCCGCCTTCTCAGCCGAACAGCTGCTCTGCAGTTTGTGGCTGGGGAGGAACTTGGCTGTTTGTGGGAAAGCAAGTACTTGAGCTTTCTTGGATTGTGGCAAGGTGGAATGGGAAGCCGACCGGCCGGCTACTCTAGTAGCCGGTCGGCAATGGGAGGAAGCCGACTTTTGTTATACGAGTTCGTTAGTCCTTAGCCGTTTTTCGTGTGGGCATCCTTTTCTGCCTTTGACTCTTGCCAGCCGGACAGTCGGTTCTTCGAGCTGCGGCTTTTGGCAAGAGAGGGCTTGGGTGCCGACACACTCACTTGTCCGACAGCGGTGGAACTCAATATAACTTCATATGCTACCCTCGGGCCGACTAGTCGAACCCGGTGCCGGATGAGGAGGAAGAATGAAATGACAAAATCATAAGCATGATACTCGTCATTAATAGATAAAAGGTGGCAGTCCCCGAGTTCTCCTCGGGGGGCCAATTGTCTCATACTTAGTACAAGAGGTAGCGTGATACATACCGCATTTTAATCAGAAAATCTTCGAGGAGGTTGGCGTTCCATGGTCGTCCGATTCCTTGCCGGAATCATCTCTCTTCGTGCCTTCGCTTCGTGCGTCCGATTAGGTAGTAGGAGTCATTTCCCAATGCTCTCATTGATGACGAAGGGACCTTCCTAAGGGGCCAAGAGCTTGTGCTTGGCTGGCTGTTCACGGATCACCGGAGCACGAGGTCGCCCTCTTGAAAGGATCTTAAGCTTGACCTTCCGGCTTATGGT